>CM031603.1:64826452-64856452 GCA_018398815.1 Conus ventricosus
AAGAGAGACAGAGAGAGAGAGAGAGAGAGAGAGAGAGAGAGACAGACAGACAGACAGACAGACAGACAGAGAGAGAGAGAGTTTGTAAGTCAGATTTGCTACAAGGAGCTAAACTGTAGATGAAAAAAATCAATTCTTTTGGCTACATTTAAATATATTGAATCCATGTATTGCTTGTCAAAATTAGAAGAAAAAAAGACTTTAATTGAAGGATGGATATAAAACTACCCATGGAATGTTTATTGTCAAAATTGACAACGCCGACACGAGATACGTTGTTCAGTTTGTTCAGATTTGTGGAGCAGTTACAGTTTCTCTGTCTCTCTTCTATTGTAGTTATATACCCGGGGATATATGTTGCAATTACAACTTCATACAAAACACGCACGCACGCACGCACGCACGCACGCACGCACGCACGCACGCACGCACGCACGCACGCGCGCGCACAACACACACACACACACACACACACACACACACACACAACACACACCACACACACACACACAAACAAACACACACTGCATGCTGTAAATCAGTGAGACCCAGGCACGCACCGCCTCTCTCTCTCTCTCTCTCTCTCTCTCTCTGGACAATCGAATACTTAAAACGGCAGCTCCAATCATTGCGGAACTTTAACCTATATTATAATTTGTGTATTGAAAAATGTCATTTTCCTCAAGCTTTAAGGATGCCAAGGTAATTCCTCTCTTTAAATCTGGTGACCCAAATGATGCTTCAAACTACAGGCCCATATCAATTTTATCTGTTCTGTCAAAACCGTTAGAAAAGCATTTAAAAAAAATGATTCAGTCCCATTTTGATGAATATAATTTGTTTCATCCAAACCAAAGTGGTTTCAGAAAAAAATCATTCTTGTCACACTGCACTGTCAAACCTAATAGAACAATGGCACATAAATATTAATAACGACCTTGTTACTGGGGCAGTATTTGTTGACTTTGCTAAGGCATTTGATACCATTGACCACAATCTCCTTATAAAAAAACTGGAATTATATTGTTTATCACAAGATGCAATCAATCTGATTTCATCCTTTCTAACCAACAGACAACAATTAGTTTTCCTGGATTGTAAAAAATCATCTTTTCAACCAGTAAACTATGGTGTTCCCCAAGGATCAGTCCTAGGACCAGTTTTATTTTCTGTCTATATAAACGATCTTCCGTTAAACGTCTCATCTGACTGTGAACTATTTGCAGATGATAGTACAATGCATAACAAAAACAAAACACAGATTCGGTGCTTGCAGATATACAAAACGACCTTACAAAACTGGAAACATGGAGTAAACTAAATCATATGGCTCTACATCCTAAGAAATCTAAGTTAATGATAATTACCACTAGACAAAAACGCCAAACTTCAAAACTGTCTTAAGCAAAATAAAATAAACAACAGTGTTATAGAAGAGGTTAACTGTCACAAACTGCTTGGTCTAACAATTGACAACAATCTTTCTGGTCAGTACACATTTCTGCACTCACGCGTAAACTTTCTAAGAAATTATTTCAGTTTTAACAGAATAAAACACTTTCTCGATCAACACACTAGAAAATTATTTTTCCATGCATATTTACAACCAGATTTCGACTATGCATCTACAATATGGGATATGGCTAGTAAAAACTGTCTTAAACCCTTAGAAAGCATTTACAGGCGTTCTATCAAACTTATACTTCTAAAATCCTCTTCCCTACTAATTCATGACTACAAATCATTACATATTCTTCCGTTTCAATTGAGATGTCAATTCAATAAAGCAGTATTTTTCTACAAAATAGTTAATGGACTTGCTCCATCATATCTCTACGAAAAACTCAAAAGACTAAACTACGAGACAAAGAGAGAATACAACTTCCCCGTCCTAGAACTGATCTGTATATGACTTCTCTTATATACTCAGGCGGTAAACAATGGAACGAAATTCCTGATGGCATTAAAACAAAGAATTCCTTGGCATCATTCAAAAGCTGCTACCATGATTACTTATTTAAGCTATTTAATAAATTATTCCATTTGCTTACTGTTCATGTAATGGTATATATCTGCAATGTATTCAGTTACCCTGATGATGACCCCTCTCTCTCTCATCTTTCTTTCTCTTTCTCTCTCTCTCTCACTCTCTCTCTCTCGTCTCTCTGTCTGTCTGTCTGTCTTTCTCTCTCTCTCTGTCTCTCTCTGGTCTCCTCTCTCTCTCTCTCTCTCTCTCTCTCTCTCTCCTCTCTCTCTCTCTCTCTCTTTCAGTTGTACTTATATGTACAAGTAGGTAAGTGTACATGTATATATTTATATATATATATATATATATATATATATATATATATATATTGTTCTTGATTATATAATGTACTCTGCCCCTTTGTTTTTATTTTGTTGATTGCATCCCGATCCTTTCTTTATTAATATTATTTAATGTATTGTCATAGCTGATATTATTGTTAACATACTCTTACTGCTGTTTCTTGGCCTTTGTTAATTTGTGATGTGGTTTGCTTTGTTTTTGAGGAACTGATGAAAAAAAGTATTGAAATGCTTATTCAGTTATCCTCATTAAAGATTTCAGATTTCAGATTTCAGATCTCTCTCTCTCTCTCTCTCTCTCTCCTCTCTCTCTCTCTCTCTCTCTCTCTCTCTCTCTCTCTCTCTCTCTGTGTGTGTGTGTGTGTGTGTGTGTGTGGCGCGCGCGCGCGCGCGCGTGCGTGCGTGTGAGTGTGTGTGGTGTGGTGTGATGTGGTGGTGTGTGTGCGTGCGTGCGTGTGTGTGCGTGCATGTGTGTATGTGTGTGTGTGTGTGTGTGTGTGTGTGTGTGTGTGTGTGTGTGTGTGTGGTGTGTGCGTTCGCCGTCCAGAATGTGATGTGATACAATAAAACACTGAACTTGCCATAATTATACAGAACTAGAGTGCGTGTAGGTTTTAAGTTTCTTTTTCAGGTTTGTTTTAGCCCAGATGACCCTCAAACGGTCGCTTAATTTCTTTCAGTTCAGCTTTTATAAATTCAAACAAGATAGAAGAAGAAAGCAACGAGTCGGTAGAAGAAAGATAGGTGAAGGTGATTGGAAGAGAATGGATGTCAGAGACAGAAAAAAAGACAGCGACGATAGTAAACAAGGATTAAGACACACATACAACCAAGAAAGAAGAAAACAAAAAACAACCTTACACGAACAGGTTCAAACAGAGTGACAAAGCAGCGAAAGTCACAAGCAGGAATGGGGATTCAGATCAGACTGTGACCCTCCACTCCCTGGCAATCCTACGTGTGTGTGTGTGGTGTGTGTGTGTGTGCGCGCGCGCGCGCGCGCGCGTGTTTGTTTGTGTGTGTGTGTGTGTGTGTGTGTGTGTGTGTGTGTGTGTGTGTGTGTGTGTGTGATTTAGCGCCAGAGATTCTCTCTGGTTTCAGTAAATGAGCAGCAGTTACTGTTGTTAGGGACGGTAGCGTCCACCGGAGCAGTGTGTAATCACATGTAAGTAAAGATCATCTATTGACGAAAAGAACCTCAAAGAATAAATCATCACCTTCTTTCGGTCAATTGATTATCTTCTCTTGTTTCATTCATTGATGTTCTTTCCATCAATAGATTGTCTTCTCTTACCTTTGGCTGCGCAGCCTCTGTCTTTTTCGTTTCTTCTTTTTTTTTCTTCTTTTTTTTCACCCGCCACCCTACGGATTTTACTTTTACTCCCGTCCGTTTGTTGGTTGGCTGGTTTGTCTGTCAGCAAAATAACGGGAAAAAAGCAAGTGGTAGGACGGAACGTTGCTGAAGAAAAACACGTTAATCTTTGGTGGGATTCGTGAAGCTGTGCCGATCCGAATCAAACGACGAATCCACGGTCATCTCACCAACATTATGACACTAGTAGCTTCGGACTGAAAGTGTTACTCCCCATATATCCTACTTTCAGAGTGATGTGAAAAAATACAAAATGTCAACGTTTATTTCAAAGCTTGTCACATCAAGGACAAGTATTTACTGGTTAGCAGTAAGTTTACACGGTTAAGGTTATCGGGAAATTAAGAGTTTTTCCTCTGGCGATAAAATAAGTTTGTTTTGATTCATGAATGGCTTGCACGCAGAAATTTAAAAGTCGAATGAAAGTCTACAAACCGATTCCATTTTCATTCTGTGTTGTGATACATACATTTCTTTTGTCTTACATTTTTGGGGAACATTCGGATCAAAGCGCGGAGCGCGGGCCCAGGATCTGCTGGACATTGGGGTCTGCGAGTGCCGTGTAGATTTTCATCGATCTGCTGTTTCGTTGAAAATTACTGGAGGGAAGGGCGCACACACAGAGGGAACATGAGAATCCGGGACCGTTTTCGAGCTATGCAAGACAGGGTTGGGAGAATGGAGGGGCTGGGAGGGAAGGGGGGCATTTTTTTTTCTCCTCCGTTTCACTAGATCTTACGTGGACGAAGTGCTTACATTTCGAGTTAGACGACGATGATATCCGCGATCCAGTGTGCCTTCTGCACTATGGGTACGTCGAAGAACCTATGGTGAGAAAGGAGCTGACGTTGGCAAGTCTAATGAGAAAATGAAATTTGCTAGGTAAGCAAAACTGTGCTCAGACTGAAAAGGAGAGGGAGAGGGGGGGGAGAGAGAGAGAGAGAAGAGAGAGAGAGAGAGAGAGAGAGAGAGAGAGAGAGAGAGAGAGAGAGAGAGAGAAAACAGGCGCATTACTGTATGGCGCTTTATTAACGTGTTCTCCCCAGGACAAACAGTTCGAATTCAACCCAGTAGTAATGAAGACAGACGGGGTTGCTAGCTCAAGAACTGTTTGCAGGCGATGTTTTGCGTAGGTTTCCTCTTCAAGACCTACAAATTCCTAATAGTTACGGTAGGTGAAGAGGGCGGTAGGGTGAAGGAGCTGGGAATGGAAGGCGTACGGGATGGTTGCGTGGTTGCGCAAGGGTTAGAGAGAAAAAAAAACCGATGAGGAATATTGGATGGTTTCTTGGTTAATAACCGGGGGTACTTTTGTGGGTTAGTCTCCCAGCACGAGTGTATGAAAGGGGCTGACACAGGAGCCGTTCTAATGTACAGAAGGCGTGCACGGTCGTCCGAACCCCATGCGGTGAAAGTCTTCCGCGTGAAACGGTATAGTGGATTCCCGCTAGGTGCCGAGATGTTTTGCAGGAAGGTTGCGTGTACCTGGTCTCAGTTGGTGCTTCTGGTTTCTGTTGGTGATTAGGTGTGGAGGACTACAGGGGGGCGGCGGCTGGAGAGGAAATGAAGATGAAGAGGAGAGCGTTAAGGTCACGATCCGTTCATTTGTGTTCGGGTGATGTGGGCGTGAGGTGGTGTGTGTGTGTGTGTGTGTGTGTGTGTGTGTGTGTGTGTGTGTGTGTGTGTGTGTGTGTGTGCGTGCGTGCGTGCGTGCGTGCGTGTGTGTGTGTGTGTGTGTGTGTGTGTGTGTGTGTGTGAGAGAGAGAGGAGAGAGAGAGAGAGAGAGTGAGCGTGGAGTGTGTATGTGTGTGCGGGCAGTCTTTTATGCATGTGTGTGTGCATAGAACCTCGCATATATTCTAGTGCGTGCTTGGGCATACTCCCGTATGTGTAGAAGAGTTCGCAGGCGCGTGTGCAGGCTTTAGTTCCTGATATACGGACGCGGATACTTTTTTCCCCGCACAGAACCATGATCCGTATTTCTTTTAATTTTAAAATCATTATTTCCTTTGACTGTCAGAAAGAGGTTTGTTCTCCGGCCCTGGTCTCAACCAGCAAGAGGTCACGTCATTGTTAGGATGAGGGGAGTTCGGGACTGGATGTTGTGGAGGGGGGGGGGTGGTCGTGCGAACGAGGAGGGTCTGGAAGAAGGACGAAGCGCAAGACACTGTCATCTGTATTGTATGCACTGTGCTCAGTCGCCTGCCGCCGCTGGAGATGGTTAGGAGAATGTTTCCAGTACTGCCCTCCGCTAGTCTTGTTTTGACACTGCCGATTGTTACTTCCATGGAAAGGGGAGAAGAGACGGGAAGGCACGCAATAAGAGGGAAAGGGGTGGGGGGGGGGGGGATGCTGCATGAGAAGGGACGAATGTAGGGGATGGAGGAGGGGGGGGGGGGGGTCCGGGGCGGAGGGGACGTGATGGATAAGGTTCGCGTGTCGTGTCATCTTTCATTAGTGTTAGTTATGGACAGTTTTTTAACTGGTCAGCTCCTGGAAGATGGTGAGGGGTTGTTTTGGATTTTATGTCGTGTCGGGCTGTGGAGAGAGAGAGAGAGAGAGAGAGAGAGAGAGAGAGAGAGAGAGAGAGAGAGAGAGAGAGAGAGAGAGAGAAATATGACGGGCATCGTGCGAGCACGTGCTAGCAGCGCGGCAGGGGAAATACACGTCAGCAAGGTTATATAATCGAGGATTACAGGCAAGCCAGAATAGAAAAAAAGATTGCCCGTCAGACTGAAGCAGTTTGCACCGTACCGCCGACAGATCAGACGAACGAGTCATACTCTCTCTGTTGATGGTGATATAAGATCTTCGGTAAACAAGCTAACTGGCGGGGATACAAAAGAGGGGCCTTTTCTCTTAAAGCAAGACGCTTTGTTATTACCCGTACCCCCACCCACGCCGTCCGTCTCCCATGATTGTATTTGCAGGGAGGGAGAGGAAAGGTTCGTGCTTTGAAGCAGGCTGCAACAAGGATGCCGAGGAAATGTATACCAGGCATTTTTGAGATATTGCCCTCAGTTTATCTGTGCAGTTTCGTTGGTTGTGTTGGTATGTATGTAATGCCTCCTTTTTTTTCTTGCCTGATCTACTTTCTTTTCGCTTTTTTTTTTTTTAATCTCTGTATATCTTTCGTATATTCTCATCGAAAATCAGTCTGCCTCCAATCTTAAGGCTTATTTCTTCCGAACACTTCATGATATTGTTCTATCAGAGTCTCTGTTATTTTATTTTCATACGACACAAGCGAAGTATTTTGTGGTAAAAGTGCTCTATTTCGTTGTTCGTGATGTGTTTGCAGTAATGGCAGATTACGTGCTCCTTATCTGTTTATTCATTCTTTAAATCTGCTGTATGTATCCTTGCTATGCATTACATTTACTTAACTTAAGCGGACCACACGCATGCGTTGAGTTTCTTTTGTTTACTCGAGTGGCCAGACGGAGTTTGTTTAAACTAAAATGAACAATAACAGGACAGAACCATGAAAAATTATATTTCTATGGAGGGGACGATAGGGGCGGTGTGTGTGTGTGTGTGAGAGAGAGAGAGAGAGAGAGAGAGAGAGAGAGAGAGAGAGAGAGTGTGTGTGTGTGTGTGTGTGTGTGTGTGTGTGTGTGTGTGTGTGTGTGTGTGTGTGTGTGTGTGCGCGTGCGTGCAACATCTTTAAGTCCGTGTAACAATAGATAGTCTATTTCAGTATTAATTTTTCCTCTCTCAACGAATGCACTCGGCCGTTGCTTCCGCCAGGAAATCGTGATTTCTTTCCCTTGGAGCCTGAAATCGATGAAGTTTTGCATCCACTTGGACAACAATCAAGACATTAATCGATTTTATGTTTAAATGGAACATTGTGTGGTTTAGAATGGCTTCCTGAGAGATGAATGTGTGGTTGAAGTCAAAAACAAAGCTCAAACGAACAAACACCAACAACAGCAAACTGTCAATGGCTGTGTGGAGTCATCTCGTCCCTTTGAAACGCAGTTCGATTCCCATTCGCAGGGATTGGAACGGGCTTTGGACTTTGTGGAGGGGTGGGTTTGAGGAGGGGGCTACCTGGAGGTTGAAAGGAGGTGGCGTGAGATAAAAGATGAGGCGTTGGGTTCAGGATGGCGGTGGGGTGGGGAGGGGTGGAAATGAGGAAGAGAGGATAGGAGAGAGGAAAAACTAAGAGAAAAGGAGCGTGCTTTGAGAGAGAGAGAGAGAGAAGAGAGAGAGAGAGAGAGAGGAGAGAGAGAGAGAGAGAGAAGTGTGTGTGCGCGTGTGTGTGTGTGTGTGTGTGCTTTGCACGTTCCAACATATTTTCACAAAACATGTTTTCAGACGGATCGAATTATTGTTTGTTTGACATTAACAACGACCTCACACCAGCTCATGTCAATCTGGAAATTCAAATGCTTATGACACATGTTCCAGAACGAGGACATTCGACGGAACGTTTGGGAAATCGATAGGTCATTGAAGTATGGTGATGCTTAGGGGGGAATATACCTGCCGGGTACTCGTGGGTACTTTAGTTTAAGACAAAACAGAACAACAAAAGCAATGAGGATTGATTGGAAATAGCACAAAATTGAAATAAGTAAAACACATATTGAAAGCGATGGCATTTAACTTAAGGGCTACCCTTAAAGCCTAGAAGAACCTAAATGTTATTGGCTTGGTCAGCTAATAAGGACTCAGCCGATGGCTCTTCTTTTAGTCTTAGTGTGTGACCATAAGGAAGTCTGGTCTGCTTGACTTCCATCTATCCAGAGCGTGCGCGCGCACAAAACACACACAACACACACACACACACACACACACACACACACACACACACACACACACACGCACGCACGCACGCGTACGCACGGGCGCTTTCTTCACCAGCTACTCCACCCTTCATGGATCTCATACAAAAGAGGACTGACCTGCCGTTTCAAATTGTAAAAAGCTCCAGACTCGTCCAAATCCAACCACAATCGTCCCACCGAAGGAACAAACGACGGCACGCCAAGGAGGGCAGATTTAATGCGAAAGATACACTATCAGGAACAATACACAGAGGGACAGGAGGACAAGGCGGTGGAAGGATGTGGGATAGAGGGATGAGGTTACGCCCCTTAAAAATCCGCTGAATAGGCGCCGCCAATCAAATGCAGTAACAATAAAGTCCCAGAAAAACGGCGGGATTACTGGGCGATACCACACAGAAAAAATAAATTAAAAAAAAAAGCTTTTTTTTGGAATGAGGCAGATTTTACTCAACAGAACAGACGGTGTCTTGAGGTGGGCGAAATTTTACGGGAGAGTTGCGGTGCAAGTGTGTGTGTGTGTGTGTGTGTGTGTGTGTGTGTGTGTGTGTGTGTGTGTGTGTGTGTGTGTGTGTCTGTGTGTGTGTGTGTGTGGTGTGTGTGTGTGTGTGTGTGCCTGCGTGCATGAGTGCGTGGGTGTGTGGGTGTGCGTGCGTTCGTGCGTGCGTTCGTGCGTGTGCGTGTGCGCGTGCCTGTGTGTGTGTGTGTGTGTGTGTGTGTGTGTGTGTGTGTGTGTGTGTGTGTGTGTAATCGCGCCAGTCTGTGAGAGTGAATTGTGTGTATGTGTGTGTCAGTATGTGAGAGCGAGCGCGCACGCGTGCGCGTGTGTATGTCTGCAATCACTGCACATAATAACATGTGCGCTTTTGTGCACGCGCGGGCGTAGATCCGTGTGTGTGTGTGTGTGTGTGTGTGTGTGTTTATGCGCGCCCGCCTTTCTGTGTCTTAGGTTAGTGTGTGTGTTGGTAGGGGGGGGGGGGAGGGGGAGAGAGACAGAGACAGAGAGACAGACAGAGAGGCACGCACACACACACACACACACACACACACACACACACACACACACACACACACACACACACACACACACCACGCACAGACAGAGAGATAGAAAGAGAGAGAGAGACATACAGACAGAGATGGAGAGAGAGAGAGAGAGAGAGAGAGAGAGAGAGAGAGAGAGAGAGAGAGAGAATGGAAAATGAGGGTAGCGGAGAGCGAAGAGAAATGAAAGTGAGTGCCTGTAGGACGCAAAGCAACAAACAAATAATAACAACTGTGGGGGCTCTGGGGGAAACAACGGTGCAGTCCAACATTAAAGACCTACAGCCAAACGAACGAGACTTGACGTGCATTTTCCCTGTGGCCACAATCTCCATGCCGAGAGGAAAGTTATGCTTGGTCATTCCAGACGTTTCTGTTACAATTAAGTGCAGAGGGAGAGGCCGCTTGTGAAAAGACGCATGAGAACACGACCGAAAAAGAAAAAGAACCGTCGTCAGACATGCGGAAATACAGAAGAAAAAAAAAACGAAAGAAAGAAATGAAGAAAAAAAAAAAAACAAGGGGAAAGAAAAGAAAAAAAAAACCCGAAGAAAAGTAAATACTGAGGTAAGAAAAAACAAAACAAATAACGAAGCACTACTGACAGGAAAAAGGAGGTTAATAGGTCAAAAACGAAAAGAATCCATGACCCTTAAAATTACAGAAAAACACGAGCACTTGCACAGACATGCTTTCTCTTTGTGTTGTCTCCTTATTTCTCTCTGACTTTCTCTCTCTCCCCTCCCCCCCCCCCCTCACACACACACACACACACACACACACACACACACACACACACACACACACACACGCGCGCGCGCGCGCGCGCGCGCGCGCGCGCACGCGCCTGCACGCACAGAGAAGAGAGAGAGAGAGAGAGAGAGAGAGAGAGAGAGAGAGAGAGAGAGAGAGAGAGAGAGAGATTTTGTCCAGAAAAGATTGGTAATCAATATGGTTTATTTTTCTTTTCATTCTCTCTCTCTCTCTCTCTCTCTCTCTCTCTCTCTCTCTCTCTCTCTCTCTCTGTGTGTGTGTTTCCCTTTCTTTTCTCTCTTTCTGTATTTTACTTGTCTTTTTTTTGTTTTGGTTATGGCCTTTTTGTTGTCTTCCATACAAGTTTTTGTCTTCGCTGAACTTTTTTTTGTGCTCCTTGCTCATACCTCTGTTCATCCATCTCTTTTATTTCTTCTTCATGTTCTCTATTGTTTTCTCTTTTTTTTTCCTTTCGTACTGGTCAGACCTTGAGTGCTTACCTAACATTTTTCCTTTCGTACCCTGTTGCGACTTCGGTTTCTTTTCTTTTCTTTCTACATCCGTTCTCATGGTGTGTTCATGTCAGCGTTGTTGGTAATGGACAAGCTTTTGGGACTGTTTTTGCATGGACATGGTGGCGCTGCCCAGAAGGGCAGCTCACTCGTGCTTGATCCGCGACAAAGTACGTTTTAGCGTCAGTAGGGCACGTAGGAGGAAAGTGTCGTGGTTATATTACCAGACTAGTCGCCGCTGAACAGTGACGGGTGATATAAAAATCATATTACAGCAGTGCAGTGTTTCCTCTGGGAGACTGCGTTCTGATGATCTTACCTTGACACATTCTTGTGGATTGCCCAACATGAGGCTGCGACAAGCAAAAGATGGATTCAGCTGTGTTCACCACAGCCGAAATGCAATGTGTGCAGGTAATGCCAGTGAGAGAAATTCACGTGACAAAGCGAGGAACACGAGACAGAAAAAAAATCCACAGAGAACAAAAAGGTTATACGAAAGAAATTAAACAAGAACTTTCCACATGAAACCAGAGAAAACTGCAGAAGTAAGTAGAATAATATAAAGTATTGAAATGTGAATAAAGGTTTAATGCAGAGAACAGTATTTTACCAATCCTGGCTCACTTGCTTCACCACCGAGTTTTTGGGCGAAAGTGCCCTAAAAGCCGCCTATTCCTGTTCTCTGACAAGTAACCAAAAAATAACGACCCTACAAACAAACATACTGTGCAGGTTATCCGTTTTTAATACTAATTTACTAAAGTTTTCAGATTTCAGTTTTTGTTTAATCCTATGTTTTTCCTGTCATTTTCAATACATCATTTTCGCGCAAACATTCTTCAAATGAGTCCTGTCTTTCATGTGAAATAAAACTACAGTCTTTAACTGTTCTCTAAGTCTTTAAAACCGAGTTATATTTTTTGGCATAAAATCCACACACTATTCCAGCATGTCTTCCGCTGAAAGCTAGTTTCGACAAAGTGTTTCTCTTTTTAACTTTTGTCTCTTTCTGCTGAACAGTCATCTATAATAAATAGTGTCTGCGTTCCTTCAAACAGTCTATAAAACTGTTCTAAACACTCACTCAGTTTATTGCTAGGATCAACTAATATATGTTATCATCTGTCCATATAAAACCTTCTATTATGATATGCTTTGTTCATTTAAGTGTTGGACAGAAAACCACAATATGATTAAAATTATAACGATAAACTGTTTGTAATAGGTCTAGGACAAATATTGTTTTTCCACAACCAGTCTGCCCACAAATTAATGAGCAATGAGGAGTTTTTGTCATAAGTTTAACTGCTCCATAGTTTTATAACAGAACTTAATCTAATCCGGTTATTGTTTTTATCATGTCCTCTGTTAAAACTTGTTCAGTATATAAAATCCTATAAGGTCTAAATGTGAAGATTAATCCAATTTAGTGCTGTAAGATTGTTTCTATTTAGACTAATATTGATTTTGTTGCTTGTTGTTATGACCTTAATATCCTCACCATTGTGAAGAATGACAACAGTAACTTTAAGACTGTCAACGTCTAAGTTTTGCCAGCTAATTAGAATTCTTTAAAAAGGACGTCACTAACGCCACAACCCATCCCTTCCTTATCTTTTAAGACAGAAATTTTCAAATATTATTGTGAACGTGTCTCCTAATTTCATTTGCGGAATGAACTGTAATTTGTAGAAGCATCTTTTAAAACCGCTTCTCTTCTGTGGAGGATGTACTGTTTTTTTCCCATACGGCTTTATTTCAATCTCTTTCCGACTATTGTCATCTGGCATAAAGACTTACATGTAAAGGGCCAGAGTTAAATGCTTTTCTGAAACTTTTTTGACGGCCAAAAATGTAAATGGGTTTATGAATTCAAATTTTATTTCCCATTCTAAATATGGTTCAAGTGCCTTTGAGGTCAGGTTTTCGAACTATTTTATATTCATACTGGCCAACATTATTTGCCTCTAGATTGCGCAGTTGTTTAGTTTAGGAAACTTTTTGCTGTCGCTAACCTCTTTGCGTTTATAATCACCATCTTTAGTGTACTCAAAACCATACAAAGCGCCTATCTCACCGTTTTGTTCAAGTCCGCAACATCTGCAAGTCTTTTAATTCTAAGTTATACACCTCACAGGCGCTAATGTAACTCCTGGTTCTTCTGGCCCCCGCGACATTTTAGTACAGTTTATTATTTTATTTCCAAAACAATGTGTAGGTTTTATTGCATTTCACAACTTTCCTGCTTTGTCTGCAATTTTTATATTAAATGACCAACCCTCCACAAACTAATCTTTTAAACTGTAAATTAGGAATTGTATAATTTCATAATCGCAATAATGCAGTTTTCCCTGCCGGTAAAGCTCTTAAAACATTTGAGGGCCTTCCATCATATAAGTTTCATCAGTGCTCAGCTCATCCAAATGAACATAAAGTAATGAATGTAATGCAAGATCGAGCGGATTTTCCCTTAAAAGTAGTTTTGTTTGGCGCAACAACAAATCTTTTAGTGATCGGGGTGTCAACTTTAAAGCCTAACATTTTAGCTAGCTCTTTATCAAATAAGTAATCTGCATTTTCAGGTTCGAATGTTAATATTGTTTTTAGATTTGCATTGTTAAGTTTGAGAGTAATGCCGAATTTACTCATTGCTTCTTTTAGTGAGCAAAACCCGTAATAACCATCAGGTATTGTTAACTGGTTAGCTTTGAGCCCCGCAACTTTTATAATCTTATTATTCCCCTTGGTTTCGCTTATATTAAACCCTTCGACTTTGTAAAATATTTCATGGAGCGCGACCGTTTTGGCCCCGCAAATGTTTATCAATAGCATGTTCTAAAAACGAAGGACTGTCTTGAGTTGTTATTGTTACAAACATTTTTTAAAAACAAATTAAAAATGAGTGCATTCAAATATACTAGCGCAAAATATTCTGTTGGGCCGCACTACAATCTTAAAAATATAGCAACTGACACCCTCGACATTGCTGTGACCCAGACTGTCGCTTTTCATAAAAAGGTGAGTACTCCATTAGCCAAATATCTTAACCCCCCTATTGAAAACGAGCACATCCAGAAGCGTGGTTTAGTCATCCGATGCAGTTTTATCAGAACCAGTTAAACTTTGCTGTGTTTTGCGCATCAACTGGGTGTGGAGTGGCGTATGCCGATCATTTAAATCACCATGATCCTTTGGTGAGGTCAGTGTACAGATTTCATTTTTATTACACCTTCAGACGTATTTTGTCTGAACTGCAAGCGCCATTACCAAATGACAAACCATTTAATCCACTCAGCAACAGAATAGACATAAAAGGCTTTTGAAAGGATCTGTAACGAATTCAATATTAACATCAAGACAGGCTTTAGACAAAAGTTGGATCATAATCATGGCATAGGCGTCATTTATTTTCAGGGCACGCACAGAAAGTATAACTTTGACCGGCGTTCTCCTTCAAAATTGTTCAGCCCTGGTCCATAGAGCAAGAGCATAAAACAGCATGGACAACATTTATCTTAGACGCTTCTAAGGGCCTAACTAGGGCGGGAATAGAACGAATAAACGACTCTATTCGTACTTACGTTTGGTGTTTGCTAGGGTCGCAAGCACAGGCAAGATCAAGCATAACTGATCCTTCTACTGGCTTTGACGCGCAAAAACAATACTTAGCAAATTTAGAGGACGCTATTAATTCTACAGTTGATTTACCTTCAAGTATTCAAAGGTACCAACATGTTTTACAATACGCAAGATCGAAAGTAGACTTTGCTGTTGGCACTGGTTTATCATGTTGCCTTCTGACCTTAGACTCCAGGTAGGAATATAATAAACTATAATAATGAAATTCTTATAGCAGGCAATGAACAGAAGGTTGGAAAAACGACATAAATTCTGAGCCAGTAATATTACAAGCAGTAAACAAACACCCAAGATTAAGTCATCTAATTCCCGAAGTCCAACCCCAAAAGTCATTGAAGACTCAGCAAAGCTCGCAGGCTCTGTTCGCGATGACCATGAATATGAAAAGACAGCGCTTGTTCTTGGATTAATGGCATAGGATTACTTGGCTTTCTTACTAAATAGTAACCCAACTATTACAAGAACTAATGTCCATAAGTGCTCGGCCATAAAGCCAACTACTTTGCTTGCAGTAGACAAAAGCCAGCTGACAATACCCCCAATATTCCTGGTAAAGAGTCAAATAGCTTTACCGGCTAATTTTTTAATAAATTCGCAGATGATCAAGTGTTTTTTTACCCATGATTTTATCAGGCGGAGGCGATGGCGTGGAGGCACTGACCCAGCACCACCACCGCCTGTAATAGCCATTACCAGTGTACTTATTGCAAATCCTAAGCCGTTATAACGCTTGCTAATGTGACGCCTTGCTCTCTAAACAGCGTTCGATTCGTTCTGCTAGCGTTGTGTCTTCATATAAATTTTTCGGATAGTTTTCTCTTATTCTATTCACTTGAGTTCGTAATTGGTCTCGGTTAGTAGTTAGCACTTCTAGTCTTGCTGATCTTTCTTGTTCAAGATTCTTTTAGTTTTTGGGTTTATTCTTTCTTTAATATCAGCCCTACGATGCGGTCATCAGCCTCAACAAGTTTTTCTTTTTCTCTTTTTATATGCTCAATCTAGTTCACCTAGTTTTGCTAAATTGTTTTGTTAATTCGCCTTTGATGGTTTTTAAAGTACGATCAAGGCTAATAATTCTCGCATGGGTAGCGGTGAGTCGTGTATATCTTTAACGCTGTTTCTTCTGAAAACTGGATTCTGCTTCTATTACATTTATTAATTCACCTGCTGATTGATTTAATTCTTTAAGTTCCATGTTTTGCATTTGGTTATCTGTTGGGAGTTCTTGCAGTGTGTTTTGAAGTTTTAGAAACTGCCTCCGCCCTTAATTTTGACCTAACAAGGCCAAGGCGATTTTGATCTTTCACACTGAGTCTATTTCTAATTGAACCCATGGCTAAAAACTTTGAGGGGTCTTTTTTAGTTGTAAGCTGAACAAGTTGTCCTTGGTCACTCCTCACAAACAAATGATCATCTTTTAATTCAAAATCATTGGGTCTATAAATTCAGGAGGTTCTTGACCAAAAACTTTGGTACAATGATTTAACCTTACTTTCTGTTAATTTATACCGACTTGTTGGTAATGTACTCCCGATTTCTGCTAATTCATCATGCAATGAGAGCCCCGAGCGATGCCGCTCCCAAGGGAATCACTCATGTCGTCTCCACGATCAAAAACATCATAATCTTCATCTTCAATGCCTGCCATGTTTCTTTAATAATAATTTTTTTATTTTGTTTTATAAAAAAATGTTACATGCATATGGCTTGATTCTTGACCCGCATAGAAGACTGAAAGAACCCCTTTGGCGTGAAGGGAAATAAACGGAATATTACTGTTCCAAATAATCCATCTACTATTGATGCAGATCAAATTCTTACTGTCAAATTTCCGGGCCTAGGAGCAGATGAAGTGATTGTGCCAGGCTCTGCGCGTCTTACTTTCAAAATAGTACTTGATTCAACAACAGACACAAACAGGACAGTTGTCCAGAATTTGGGGCGGGCAATTGTTAAGAAAATTTCTATAAAAATTGAGGGCAAGAATATTTTCTTTACACAATGCAGACATATTTTTAACCTATTCTGATCTATGGCTAACCGGGAATGAAAGGGCTGATCTTGCGTTTCAAGGAATAGAAAATGAAGAAGCACTAAAACATAGAATAGGTGCCGCAGATACTAAAGACGTCAAAAAGTATGTGGCTGTAAATTTTGCGTTTGGAAATCGCTTTTTCCATTCCCTTAGATTTTGAGTTGTTAAAAGCGCATGCGCCGTACTTTCAAGGAGCATTAAAAGACAGATTGTCATATGAACTAACTTTTAATGAATACAAACGTGTTATCATATCATCAGACACCGAAGCAAGTACAGCATTTCTGACATCTCGTTAGAGTTTGACGTTGTTAGCAACCCTAATTTAGCAAGGCTGATTGAGCACCAATATCAGTCAAGATTAGCAATATATTACGACAGAGTGATTCATCATACAACATATCCCAGAAGCAGGGCAGACACTATATGGAATTTTAGTTTTAGCGTCTCAGCAAGATCGCTTAAAGGTATTTTATTGCTGTGTGAAGATGAAGAACCATTCAAAAGAGGAAGTGAAAAGTTTTTTAATCCAAAAATAACGAAAGTACAATGTTCGATTGAGGGCAGTCCTAACCAAATCATGCTAGCGGGCTTAAACCTTATCAGCATTTTGATGAAATAAGAAAACTGTTTGGAGGTGGGAGGTTAGAAATCCAACAGCAGACCTAGTGTCTAAAGATTTACATCTTCACAATGTTAGGCTTGATGATTATTTAACAACAAAATACGGTTTATGGATTGACCTAAGGTCAACAGAGGATAATCATTGCATGGAAGCGGGAGAACTGTAAGAGACGTAATAAACATTCAAATTGATAACGAAGAAGAAGCCGAAAACCGCTTAATGTACATTTGTTTTTAATATATGATGCGCAGCTGAATATTGAAAATAACAGATTAAAAGATATACAATACTAAAATTATATTTTATTTATAAAAAGCATTGTCTGTTCAGTTTAAACCAAACGTGCCTACAGCGCCGCCAAAGAAAGATAGCAGGCAATTCTGCTGCTGAAGTAAAAACCTTCAGATTAACCAACATTACACAAATGCAGCAAGTACTAGAGCAAGACCTTTCAAATACAGCAAAACCAAACGAAGTATTCTGCTGCCTTAATGCTGTTACATATGTTAATACAGGAGCATCGACTATAAGTGCTCTATCAGCAGGAACGAGTGTTGGTCTCTTAGCAACAGGCATAGCGCACCCGCAGCTTACCTCTAGGAGGGTTTTTCTTTAGCTCTCGGGCCTGTGTTCATTAGCCGTAGGTGCTGCTAGCAAAAAATTAAAAAATAAACTCCAAAAGCACACAGCTATGGTTCAACTAATAACGGCTAAACTTAGTTCGTTCAAACTGACAATAAATAAAGCGCTTGTTGACTCAAACATCACGGATGAAGAATTTAATCGTTTACAGGCCGATTTTGATGACTACAAAAGACAAAAGTTTGATCTTCAAAGAAAGGCGGTGACAAGTTTTTCTCAACAAGCCAGACCCCGAGCAGATAAAAAAGGAATGCTTAAAAAAAGTAAACGAGACATTAAACTCTGTTCTAAACAGCTCACATTAACAACACCAAAAGGTGTTTATACTTTAGTTTATGAGTCCAAGCACAAAAGACCGTTGATATTGGTTCTGATTAGTATTTTTTTTAATTTAAATAAATATTTTGAGTTAGAAAAGAGACTCAACATGGCTAAGATATATGAAGGACAAGACGAATTTTTTGAAGCAATGCAAGAAAAATTTATCAAGAGCACTGAATGAATTGATTTAGAAGTTATTGATCCAGGAAGCGTACGGGCAAGTGTTGCTCATGCTATTTCTCAAGTTCCGGGTAAACTAACAATAGACCCGCCAGTTAAAGTAATGTTAGCTGTTTTAATCGACTATGTAACAATAAATGAAGAAAACCTAGAAGTCTGGTCTCAACTAAACAGCAGACTATTCTTTCCTCTAATGACTTAAAAACCCGGTTGGGCAGACGAACTGCTTACACAGTTTGACGCTGCTGCTGAAGAAGCTAAAATGAGAGGGTCGGTTGGTCAGAGGGTGAAGTCTTAGAGATCAGATTAAAACAGTCTAAGTATGCACCGATTGTAGGCAAGTCTCACATTCCACTACCTCCAGCATTAGTCGCAAAAAAAGCAGTTCTAAACATAAAGAATACAGACAACAAATGTTTTATGTGGTGTGTTCTTGCAAGGCTGCATTACGCCCGCAAAAACGCAGAGAGAGTGTCTAACTATCGCCCTTACATCAATGATCTTAACTTTAGTGGAATATCCTTTCCTGTTAGTGTAGATCAAATTGATCAGTTTGAAGAACAAAACAAACCAATAACTGTTAATGTCTACACATGGATGAGGAAACAGATTTGGTGCCAATTAAAGTGTCCAAAACAGTCCAACGATTGGCGAGCCAGACAAAAATCATGTTGACTTACTACTAATGTTTTCACCAGCGGGGCTGCCACATTATACATTGATACGAACAATGAGTAAACTAATGCAGCATACTTCAAAAGATGGGCACAAACAAGAATTCTGCAGAAAATGTTTAACAAGAATGCCATCTTTCAAGCCGCGAGCGAACATAAGAAACATTGTATCGGCCCAGTTGACTGTAATACAGAACTAATTACGCCCCCAGAAGGGAGTAAAGTTAGTTTTAAGAACTGGGAAACGGATGCAAAATTCTCCATACGTAGTTTACGCAGACTTCGAATCACTCATTGTTCCTTATGAAGGGCCAGCGCCGCAAAAACTTCGAAAAACAGTCTTAATGAGTAATCATCAGATTGTTCATATGCCTTCATTGTTGTCAGGTCGGATGGCGCTCATTCATCGCCAGAATTATACAGGGACCAGATGCGCTAGAAGATTTTTACAGCGCATGCAGCAAGTGCGTAATGATTGTTCTAATAATCTGAATTTATCTGAAATCATAATGACTCCTGAAGATCAACAGCAGTATGACTCAGCCACTCACTGTTGGATTTGTGGTTTAGGCCTCTCATCAGACGCAGCGAATCCAAAAGTAAGAGACCATGATCACATTAGCGGAAAGTTCAGAGGAGCGGCGCATAGTAAATGCAATCTTCAACTAAGTTTGATCCAAGACATGGAAGCTGCCCATCTTCTTTCATAACTTGCGAGGTTACGACTCTCATCTTATATTGCAAGCAGTAACCAACGCCTTCAGGGGAGCATGCATTGCACAGTCATCAGAAAAGTACATGTGCTTTAATCTAAATAACATGTCTTTTTATGACTCTATGCAACACATGATGGGATCATTAGAGGCACTAGCTATGTCCTTAAAGTCTGCCCAATAACGGAAAAATATTTTGACTCAACTCTTTTTAGAAAGGGCGTTTACCCTTATGAGTACATGAACAGTTGGGAAAGGTTTGACGAAGATACACTTCCGCCTAAAGGCGCGTTCTTTTCTAGTCTTAGAGGAAAGGACATCAGTGATTCTGATTACCAGCATGCTCAAGATGCTTGCAAAAGTTAGAGTGTAAAACGATGGGAGACTATCATGACTCCTACTTGATGGCTGATGTATGTTTGTTGGCGGACGTCTTTGAAAATTATAGGAAGACCTGCATGAAACATTATAGCCTGGATCCCGCGCATTACATTTCTGCGCCCGGGATGAGCTGGGACGCTTCTTAAAGTTTACAGGAATACAGATTGATTTATTGTCGGATTTACTAATGATTCAGATGATTGAAAACGGATATGCGTGGAGGAATTAGTATGGCGTCGCATCATTACTGTAAAGCAAACAACAAATACTTGGACGACTATGATCCGAGTAAAAGGTCTAACTATCTCATGTATTTAGATGCAAACAATCTGTATGGATGGGCAATGGCGCAATCACTTCCATTACGTAACTTTGAAATGTACACAGGTACGAAAAATATTCAAAAAGCATTAAAGTGGTTGAGCAGTTTAACGCCTGATCAACAGCGTGGTTTCATTCTAGAAGTTGACTTAGAATATCCTCATGAACTCCATACCTGCATAATGACTATCCATTAGCAGCAGAAAGTCTAAAGATGGATCCAAGAGAGCCACCTAAACTTGTGCCTAATCTTCGAGGCAAAAAAAATATGTCTGTCATTACAGACTTCTACAATTTTATTTAAGAACATGGTTTGAAGTTGACAGCTGTTCGTCGTATAATGCTTTCGATCAAGAACAGTTCATGAAACCATACATCATGAAGAACACTGATCTCAGAACTAAATCCACAGATGCTTCAGAAAAAGACTTTTTCAAGCTGATGAACAACAGCTGTTTTGGAAAGACTATGGAGAATCCACACAAGCGCAAAGACGTCAGATTGGTCACCCCGAGAGAACGAAGCAATTAAGCTGACTTCAAAACCTAATTATCAGGGCTTCAGAAGAATTCATGATCAGCTTTTTGGCATAATGATGAAAAAAAGAAAGTCAAATTGGACAAACCTGTATTTATTGGGTTTACTGTTTTAGAATTATCAAAGCTTTTGATGTTAGAGTTTCTTTATGACTACTTTAAGCCCTCGTATCCTGAGTCCAGAGTACTTTACACAGATACAGATAGTTTTGTTATAGATATTCCTACTGAAGACATCTATAAAGACATGGAAACCGAAGTAGCTAAAGGGCATGCAGGATGGTATGACACGTCCGATTACCCTAAAGACTCGCCTTTGCATTCAATTACTAACAAGAAGGTTTTAGGAAAGATGAAGGATGAATTATCTGGAAAGGTGATCAAGGAGTTTGTTGGTTTAAGGTCAAAAATGTACAGTATTTCGAGCCAGGAGAAAATCATTAAGAAAGCAAAGGGAATATCTCGCAGCGTTGTGCAGTCAAACATATCACATGACAACTACAAAGAAGCATTGTTTGGCAATAAGACTTTTCATCATGACAACGTAAAACTTCGATCTAATCTACATGAGATCAACACAACTGTTGTAACAAAGAAGTCATTAGATAGAACAAACACAAAACGGGTGTTTGTTAATCCAGAGTTTTCATATGCAATTGGGCACTGGAGAACCGTAAATTAATTAAAGCGGAACTGTGTCTGGCGGAATTATCTGCAGTTCTTCTTTCACAAAAGATCTTTGAGGAGCTGGTTGTTTTGTTGTGTCAGTTTCTCGTAAATAATACACGGGCGGATTCATCTTTACAATTCTTTTTATTTCATATGGGTCAACACTCCAAACTGGATCTGTTGCCCTGATGCGAGTGTCCCCTTCTGCTTCCCCCGGTAAATAAAGGTACCTTACTTTCAAACCAAACGGTAATAGTTTGCCGGATGAACTGACGTCTCCTTCAACAACATTTATTGTTTTTCTTTTGATTGCTTGTACTGGTTTTAGCCCTTTAAATTCTTCATTATTCATTGCGCGCAAAACTGAGGGCAGTCTTCTAACCCATTCTGTGTTGCGAGAATTGTCAATCAGCTCTCTGTGATACTGGTAGGAGAAAAGTCTTTCGGCTAACTGTTTGTTAAAGTTTTCAACTAAAGCCTGTGATCTGTGAACTCCCGGAATGCCTCTTCTAATAGTAACAAACACAAACAAACAACAAACAAACAAACAACAAACAAACAACAAACACCCAATGCCACTAGACCACACTGCGCCAACCACGTCAGCGGTAGGCCTGCTGTGGTCTTACAGTCGCACGTTAGAGAGGGCTTTGTAGGTCAATCGGCAGACTCTGCCGATTGGCCTAGTTTTGCACAACCGTTACTATTTTTAAGCCCACGTCATGTGTTTGTGGCGTTCACTGAGAGCCTTGCAAAGCAGTTGTCGGAGGGCAGTTAGCGAACAGTGCTACACCCACTATAATTAGCCAGTAACAACACCGGCCCTGTCTGGGCCCAGCCCGAGTCGTGTTCCGCGTCGTCTGCTTTGCCGTTGTGTCACAAACACCACAAGGTGGAGAAGTTTTCTGAACTACTAGGTAGTACACCGGTCACTGAACATTTGGAGCTTTTTGAATAGAATCATTTCTTCAAAAGTTAAAAGCTTTTCAAAGTTACTCTAATTAAATAATTGTTGAGGAAACAAAAACGAAATGCTTCCTTTTGGCTTTGAAGGAGGAGAACAAGGCTCGCCACTCAATTTCTTTGTCAAAAACTTTGCCATGGCCTCATGATAAACAATGTATTTTTTCACAAGATTGGTCTGTTGATCGGAAAGTTTTCCTTGCGAAGATAACAACACTTCATCCATTTCTTGAGTAATATTAGTGCCACTTCCAGCACTGACAGAAAGCATTGAAACACCACTTCCTTGACTCGCCATGTTTTTAACACACACAAGTTCTCTCTGAAACGTCTTTACAGCCCGCCGGTCGAATTAAAATGGCGGCGGCTGTGTATGGTGAGCACAACACAAAGTGTCACGTGATTTAAGCTCGGCACTTGATTTGATAAGAGGCTTATGCGAAGTAAACATGACTAGAATTGACAAGCCGTCTCGTCATCGAGTGTGCGACGTCGCGTGGTCTCGCAGCAGTTCCAACGGGGCCGTCAGGTGTGCTTTATTGATTTTTTGGTCGCGGTTTGTGGCGAGCCGTGCACTGTGTGCGAGGGTCGCTTGTCTGCGCGAGCCGCGCCATAAAATGCTGTGTGTGTGTCTGCCCGCCTCTCTGTCTGTCTGTCTGTCTCTCTCTCTGTCTCTCTTCTCTGTCTGCCGGTGATTCTCTCTCTCTCTCTTCCGCCACAGGAAAAGGCGGCTTTCAGGCCACTTTTGCCCAAAAACACGGTGGTTGAGCAAGTGAGTCAGGATTGGTAAAATGCTGTTCTCTAATGCGATAACGTGAAAGGAAATGCAACTTAGATTATGCTCAAGAATATTCTCATGAATAATGAATCGATGCCAAGCCCCCTCCCTCCCCCCCCCCCCCCCCCCCCCTCTCAAAAAAAAAAAGGCACGATAAAGCCAAGAAAATTTTGCAAGACGAAAAAAAAGAGTTAAAAACGAAATCCTATAATGTTTCAACTATTGGCGTAAAGGAAGAAAATAAGGACAATAAATATTTGAAATAAAGCAAGCAAACAAACAAACTTCTGTCCGACATCTGGCCCTCAAACACGTCAATTATCTTGCTTGGATCAAAAAGTAAGCGGATTGTATCACAAGAACCTGAAGCAGAGAAAAAAATTGTTGCATCTCAGTCTGTCTGTCAGTCTGTCTCTGTCTCTGTCTGTCTGTCTGTCTGTCTGTCTGTCTCTGTCTGTCTCTCTCTCTCTCTCTCTCTCTCTCTCTCTCTCTCTCTCTCTCTCTCTCTCTCTCTCTCTCTCTCTCTCCCGACGCCCCGTCTCTCTCTCTCTCTCTCTCTCTCTCTCTCTCTCTCTCTCTCATTAATACACAACCCACAGAGAGCACCGTCTAGTTTCTCGTGAGCACTCTTGATTCTTGATGCAGCATTTTACATATTGACATAATTTTCCCCTTTCCCAACAGGTGTGCTTCGCTTCTTTTTTTTTTCCTTTTCTTTTTTCTTAACCAAGCAAAACAAAATTTACAGAAACAGATGCGCACGTAGCTTGACACATGTATAAGTATACAAATAAAGGAGACAGAATTAAAACAACAACAACAAAGAAACACAATTCAAGAACAAAAATCCCTAAAAACAATACAGTCTCTGATTCAGTTTCATGCTTAATATGAACATCACCTTTGGTACAGTCAAGGACACGACTTTAAGAGCTACATATCAGAAAAAAGAATCTGTCCCTTGAAGTAATGGAACCATTGTCATCGTGGTTTTGTTTAACTATGTATCACACCCTTTTGATGGAGTGCAAAATAAGTGGAATTCACATTGTCTCCCCTCCTAACATAACATCTCGCTTTCTCTCGTGATCCACCCACGTGACGAGTTTGTGCTCTTTGCCCTCAAGGCGAGGCGAGCAAACTGATTTTCCGTGTCGATCGATACGGATAGGAACGCAAACCAATCAGGCTTTTTAACGCTGTGATTGGCTAACGTCGCGTGTGCGCGAACAAGCGAGGATGGACTTTTTTTGTAGTGAAGTCACCGTGGCGTAGTTGGTGGTGTGGCATTGTTCACGTATCGATGGTTCGATTGTAAGGCGTCAGAGAGAGAGAGAGAGAGAGAGAGAGAGAGATTGAGAGAAAATTATTTTTTGTTATTGCTATTAAGCTGTACAGCTCCTCTGGCAAGTCGCCGCGATGTACATTGACAAAGAGAGAGAGAGAGAGAGAGAGAGAGAGAGAGAGAGAGAGAGAGAGAGAGAGAGAGAGAGAGAGCGAGAGAGAGAGAGAGATCAAACATATACACAACTACTCCTTTGTTTTGAGCTTGGTTATGCATTTCTTTTTTAAATCTTTTTTGTTTTTGTGTTTCTTTTCTTTCTCTTTCCCTCTATTGGTCTTTTTTGTTCTCTTTCTCTCTCTCTCTCTCTCTCTCTCTCTCTCTCTCTCTCTCTCTCTCTCCTCCCCTCTCTCTATCTCTCTCTCTCTCTCTCTCTCTCTCTCTCTCTCTCACTCACAGTTGAGGCAACCAAGGTTGAAGTAGATTAAGACATTATGTCTCAAATGATCAACATGAGTGGTTATTCTATTCATTGATTTTTTTCTTCAGATTTATGGCTAGGATTGAGAGAATTACATTGTAAGAAGAGTGAGAGGGATATGGAGGGGAGAGAGAGAGAGAGAGAGAGAGAGAGAGAGAGAGAGAGAGAGAGATGCGCGCACACACACACACACACACACACACACACACACACACACACACACACAGAGAGAGAGAGAGAGAGAGAGAGAGGAGAGAGAGAGAGAGAGAGAGAGAGAGAGAGAGAGAGAGATTCTGTCTTGAAATCACTGATAATCAGCATGACCTCCTGATTCCATTTCAGTTTCTTTCTTCTTGCTTTGTCTCGCTTTGGTTCCCATATTTTTTTCTTTCTATCGCATCGTTTTTTTCTCTCTCCTATTTTGTCTTTACTTTGTTTCTTTGTTAAGTCTTTTCTGCATATTCTCTTTGCGCCCCCCCCCCCCCCCCCCCCCCCCCCCTTTGTGGTCTTCATACTCTGCTTTAGTTAAGACCTCAGCTTTGACTTTTCTTCTCTCTTTACAACCGTTCTCCTGGTGATTTCGTGACAACGAAGTTGGTATCAGCAAGTTCGTGGGGACTGTTCTTCAATAGACGTGTTACTATCCTCCGGCCGTGGATTCCGCTCATGCTGGCCCTTCAACTAAGCAATTAATGGCATCAGTAGGGTGCTTAGTAGGAAGAGTCGCGTGGTTACTCTGATCAGAATAGGCATCACTGAACACCAGAGAGGGGATTCATCAGCAGCGCAGTCTCCTCGGGTGGTTTGACTCCTGACCTGACATTGACAGCTACTGAGGCTGCGACGGGACCAAGATGAGTGTAGGTGTGAGCACGGGAAAGCCAGAGTGAGTGGTGTGGGAGTAATACTGGTAAGAGAGAAATGCGTATGAGAAGACGAGGACAATTACAAAGAAAGAGATGAAAGAAACCAACCAAAACTGGCATATGAAATCAAAGACAGTTATGTAAGGAAATTACGCCTGAAACCAAAGAAAACTAGGAATGCAAATACAATTGTGTACAGTATTATGCATAGGAGTGAAAAGAAAATATGACAAGGTAAAATAAATTGTGAGTTGAATTAATGCTCTATTTACCATATCCTCTATGAATAATAAGCTGGAGCCAAAAACGCCCCAGTGGAATGATAAAACGAACACGAGTAAAATTAAAAATGAAATAAATAAGTAACGATGAAATACAATTACAAAAAAATGAAAAAAGAAGAATTCAATCTACCTATCCTAGATTGTTCTAACTTATGATGTATCAGAGAAAAATGAGAACTATAGATAAAAAAAAACACACAATAAATAATGAAACAAAATCTGCCTGATCTCTGGCTCCCAGACGCATCATTTCTCTTGTTTGAAGAAAACCTTTAATGGACGGAATCAAAAGAAGCTGAATCAGTGAAAGTGTAGTTCTCTCTCTCTCTCTCTCTCTCTCTCTCTCCTCTCTCTCCTCTCTCTCTCTCTCTCTCTCTCTCTCTTTACTTGAACAATAAATCTAACCTTTTGATCATAGTCTCAACGCCCTACTTTTATGCTTGCTTCTATATTATCTAATGAAAATGTGTGTGTGTGTGTGTGTGTGTGTGTGTGTGTGTGTGTGTGTGTGTGTGTGGTGGATGTGGGCATGCTCATGCGTGCGTGTATGTGTGGGCGTGTGCATGCATGTGAGCGCGCGAGCGTGTGAGCGCGCGAGCGTATGTGTCTGACTGTGTTTGTGTAATTTTGTAATGGATTTTTTTTTTTTTAAATAATTATTATTCTTATTACTATTGTTATTGTTAATATTATAATGTTGTTATATTTTTCATTGTTTCTGTCATTATTAATATGTGCAGTCTGTTTAGTTGAATGTTGTAGAATAGCAAGGACAGATTGGAAGAATAGGCACTGCCTAAAATCTCTATCCTTGAGTAATAACGTTTTTGAGTCTTGAGTCTTGAGTCTCTCTCTCTCTCTCTCTCTCTCTCATACGCGCATTATACAGCTGACGGTGAGCATGTTGAGCTTTCCCTTTCTTGATGCACAGTAAGCGCACATTCTACCTGTTGAGCCTGACACCCTCAAATTCACTTTTCATTGTAACCAGCCACAAGAAAGTGTTCATAGAGAGCGTTTATAGATAAGAGGACAGTCATCAGCGATTATGAAAAAAAGCGACAGAGATGCGAAAGAAAATTATAAACAATCTAGTCTCAGGTTAAGCTTTATGTGTAAGCTTAACTTTCTGTTTTGATGAAACTAAGAAAGTGTCTGTTAAGAGTTAGGTGTCGGAAAGGAAATGCTTCTAATTCAGTCCTGACATTACTGGCATTATTCTTTCCTTAACTTTGCATGAAAACTGGTAATGTCTCCGAGGGCGCACAGAATTGTCGGAATTTGCATTTTCTCCCTCCTAACATGACACCTCGCTTTCTCTCGCGATCCAGCTACGTGACGACTTTGTGCTCTTTGCCCTTATGGCGAAGCGGACAACTGATTTCATGTCGATCGATGAACGCAACATCAGCTCTTAACGCTTGATTGGCTACGTCCTGTGCGCGAACAAGCAGGATGGACTTCTGCAGTTGTTATTATTTACTTTCCCTGCCTCATTGCATATTTATTCTGCAGGAATCACGGGGCGTAGTGTGGTTAGTGATGCATTTTCACGTATCTGGTTCCATTGTAAGCGAAGAGAGAGAAAGAGAGAAAGAGAGAAGGTAGAGCAGCTGGCGCGAGCAAACATGACCACATTGTATTATATATTCAAACTGTTTAATTATCGTCTTTTTTTATTTCCCGCCCCCTTTTTTTATTTGTTCAGTACTGCCTGTTCAGTGTGTCTGCCGTCAAACATAACTTTATTTATTCACTTGTCTTCTAATCTATCTTTATTCTTTCTTTTCACTCCCCCCTCTTGTTTACTTAGGCAAAATAAAGCGATATTAATTTCCTGCGAACGACGTTCATGGCGTTTTTTTTTATTTTTTTTTGGTACTAGCTTTTGTTTACAGCCTTGGCAAGATACAACAATGTACTCAAACGGCAACGTATATGGCGATTTTTATATTCTTTTGTTTTGATGTTATGGCTGTTCGATGTGGTCACAATGACAATGAGAGAGAGAGAGAAGAGAGATGAGACAGAGAGAGAGAGGAGAGAGACAGAAGGTGTGAGGTGTGTGAGGAGAGAGAGAGAGAGAGAGAGAGAGAGAGAGGGAGAGAGAGAGAGAGAGAGAAGAGAGAGAGAGAGAGAGAGAGAGAGAGAGAGAGAGAGTTTTAGCCTGGACGGGAGTGTGAGGGAGTGGGGAGACAAGTATGCATAGATTCAAGTACCATCGGGAACATCATCCAGCATTAGATGAACGACAGAAATGCCTCCCTAACAAATGTGTATGACACATTTTCGAAACACGTGATGACCCCAGTCTTTTAGCATGATTTAGAAACGACTTCTCCATTTTTTGTTGTTGTTGGGTTTTTTCGTTTGTGGTTTTTTTTTCTTTCTTTTTTATTGAAGAAGTTTGGCTTTTTATTTTCATCTTTTCAGAAATATAGAATGCACGATTCTGAAAGTATCAAACAAAATTCACAGGGCTGTAAAGACCAAAAAATGTGCTGTTCCCTGCCAAATTGTGAACCAAGCTGTATAGTTAAAGATATGTCCATTGACATTCTGTTCAATCACGGCCAAAACTGAAGGAATCCAGTGAAGAAATGATTGCAAATTGAAAGGATGTCCAACTCTGGGCTAATAAGCATATTTGCAATTGACAGCACTTAATATCACATTTGTTTCCAATAGTTGCTCCACATAATCATGGTGTGTGTGTGTGTGTGTGTGTGTGTGTGTGTGTGTGTGTGTGTGTGTGTGTGTGTGTGTGTGTGTGAGGGAGAGGGAAGCGGAGGTGTACGAGATTTAAACTGAGACTCATGTGCTTTCGCTTCTAAAACCGCTCGATCACGGTGTTACTTTTAAATACACTGCTATTCTGCTGTCTTGTCCTATCAGGAGTGAACCTCAAGTTAGTTGAACAACACTTGTATTGAAAGATAGAATAGCGCAGTGCTTGCTGAACAACACGTGTTGTGAAAAGTAGTAAATAGTAGTGCCAAGCGTAGCAAAAATAAGCAGTAAGAAATATACGTTATAGCTGAACAATACATGTCGTGAAAAAAAAAGATTATAAAAGAATATTGACCGAAGGAAATGAGCAATGGAACATAGTAAGCAGTTGTGTTGTCAGCGCATGCCGCAGTTTTCGTCCGTCTGTGCCGCACATCTCACCGTGCGACTGTCGCATCGCCTTGAATATTTGCTACCGGCTGGCTCAAGTGCAATAAAGTTTAATGAGTTTCGGGAGAACGCATTTCATGTATCTTGTAAAGAGTAGATGTCTTCATCCCGTGATAGCTCAGTTGGTAGAGCGGAGGACTGTAGTGGTGAAACACTCACAGCGGTGATCCTTAGGTCACTGGTTCGAATCCGGTTCGCGGGATTTTTTTTTATTTTAAATTTTGTGTGTGTGTGTGTTTTAAGGCTCTCGGCGATACTAATGATTACATTTGTTTCCAACAGATGCCCCCACATGCACGTGTGTGTGTGTGCGGGGTGCAGTGACGGAAAGGGTCAGAGGAGGTGTATGAAATTTGAACCGGGACTCAAGGATTCTTTTGCTTCCAGAATGAGTATTTAACCGCTAGACAACATTGTTACTTTTTGATACTCTGCCATTCTGCCGCCTTTTCCTTCAGGAGTTTCCTCAACTTAACTGAACAACACAAGGTAGTGTAAACAGTGTTGGCTGAACGACACATGTTCTGAAATGTAGTAATGAGTAGTGTTGGTTGATCGCCACGCGGAGCAAAGCTGAACAGTAGTTTCAGTTTCAGATTCATCAAGGAGGTGTCACTGCGTG
>CM031603.1:64858952-64866452 GCA_018398815.1 Conus ventricosus
ATCTCTTTTCAAGGCGTACAGAGGCTCTAAAAAAGGAAGCGAGCAAATTGCGCATGAAAACTGCGAATACGCGAGAGATTGCAGCCAACTGAATGGGGCTCAAAAGGACATTAATTTAGATCTCGTCCAAAATAAGGCTGACTCGGAGGGACATGGTCCGTGGCGAAAATGGAATGAATTCCATCTGCGGGAATGACTTATCACTGGTAGGGTGAACATTCTTCTTCTTCTTCTTCTTCTCCCTGTTCATCTTGTCATATTTCTTCTTGTTGTTCTTGTCGTTACTGTTTCTGTACTTTTTCTTTCCTCTTTCTTTCTTTATCTCTTCTTCTTCTTCTTCAGCCCTGATGTGGCCCTCTGCGGTCGGCTGGGCTATAAGCAACATTATCTTTCTTCTTCTTCTTTTTCTTCTTCTTCTTCTTCTTCTTCTTCTTCTTCTTCTTCTTCTTCTTCTTCTTCTTCTTCTCGTGCTTGTCCATCCTGATAAGACAGAATCCATGTGAATATGTACACACCAAAATAAGACGAAGCATGAAAGAAACAAATCGAAAATTATGAAACATCATCAAGCTAATCACAAAACAGAAGCGAGAATTATAAAGTGTAAGATATGGCCTTTGATGAAAATGTTTCGTGGACTGACCAAATCCATAATCTTATTAAACAAATAATCGTACAGAGTGCGCCAGGTGAAGCGTTTCTCGATGAACTAACTATACGTAGGTTTATTTTGTTTTTATGTATGCTTGATTCAGTATTATTTGGGCTTTCGCTCGGTCATCTGGCTAAATGTGCCCACCGTGAAAACCAATTTGATCATCACCGAAACGTGCCATTAAGGTTGTTAAGTTGTGACATGCAATCTGATTTCTCTATACATGATAGATTAAAATATCTTAAGGCGATGCCCGTTTGTACACATCTCAGATACTTCACCTTCATTCTTGTGTTCAAAGTTATTTACAGTGCATGCCCACATTATCTAAAGTCAGTGGTTTCATCAGCAACAACATGATGTATTACCTGGACTAACCTCTCTACACTAACTAATATCAGTTCAAAACAAGTCTTTGCTTCGGCGGCAGCGAAGAATGAAACACGCTTCCGTGAACATTTGGTAAACATTCTGGGATGTGCGCGAGTGTTTTAAGTGTAAAGTTTTACATCAAGGTATCTGGTACCACGGGTGTCGAGAAATATATGGTATATGGTACGCTCCTGTGCTGACGACCGCCTTCTACGAATGACTCGCTTCAGGACTACTACTGGTGAAGACCCTTCTCTTTTCAAGCTCAAGCGACGTAGAACAGACTGCCAGACTCTCTCAGACATTCAGATTCTATCCCTTCTTTCAAGTCTAAACTTAAAACCCATCTATTTTCTCATAATTAATCAATGCTGTGTGTGTGTGTGTGTGGGGGGGGGGGGGGGGGGGGGGGGGGGGGGGGGGGGGGGGGGGGACAACCTAACTCATAGCCGTCTGGGCCTTTCAAATGTAGTGTATGTGTATGTTCTCCATTACATGTATTTGTTGTATGACTGAACGTTATAGGATTAAGTGTTTGTAGTTGATACTTGAAAAATAAGTAAATGTCACACTCGTAGGATTAGGATTTCTTTGTTATTGTAGTAATAGTATTTGTAGCTAGGTGTAGGGTGTACTATTGTATATGAGAAGGGTTAATGTAGTATGACTTTGTAAAGCGCTTTGAGAAATTCGTTTGATTAAGCGCTATATAAGAAACCATTATTATTATTATTATTATTATTATTATTATTATTATTATTATTATTATATATGGTACCCTGCGGTTGAAAGTCTTGTACGACATCTGAAATGTTTTAAAATTCCAAACCAAGGCATGTTAATTGTAGCAAGATCACACACACACACACACACACACACACACACACACACACACACACACACACACACACACACACACACACACACACACACACACGCACGCACACACATGTACGCACATAAGTATGTACACATATACGCTCGCACGCAACACATACACAAACACACACGCACGCACGCACGCACGCACCCACCCTGCCACCCACCCACCCACACTCACACTCACACACACACACACACACACACACACCACACACACACACACACACACACACACACACACACACACACGCACTCAAACAAACACACACACACACACACACACACACACACACACACACACACACACACACACACACACACACACACACACACACACACACACACACGCCACGCAGAGAAGATCATACACACAAAATCACCAAAGTAAACAGGACGGAAGGAATGGGCACGGAGGTCATCAGCACGACATCGTCAAAGTAAACATGAAATAAAGGAAGGGGAATGGTAGTCATCAACGAAACATACAAATGAAGTAAGGCACTGAGATTACAACTAAAACAACATCATCGAAGTAAAAATGATAGCGGAAAAGAACAGAAATGATCATCGACACAACATCGTCAAAATAAACATGAGAGGAGCAGGGACGACCAATAAACATGAAGGCGTAAAGACGATCATGGACAACACAACATCGTCAAAGTAAACATAATAGAGTAAAGGCAATCATGGACAAGACAACATGTCAAAGTAAACATAAAGGAGTAAAGACGATCATGGACAACACAACGTCGTCAAAGTAGACATAAAGGAGTAAAGACGATCATGGACAACACAACGTCGTCAAAGTAGACATAAAGGAGTAAAGACGACCATGGGCAACACAACATCGTCAGAGTAAACATGAACGAAGGTAGGGGCATGATAATCATCAACACAACTCGTCGAAGTAAACATGAAGGAAGAAAAGAAGAGAGTTGATCACCAAACACAACATAGTTTAAGTAAACGTGAAGGAAGGAACACAGACGATCCCTGACTCAACATCGTCAAAATAAACATGAATACAATAAGTGGAAAGTGTAAAATCAACACCACATCGCCAAACTGAGCATGGAAAAAGAAAAGGAAGAAAGAGAGACAACACATCCTCAAAGTAAACGTGAAAGAAGGAAGGAACAGAAACGACCATCAACACAACATCGTCAAAGTTTGTATTATCAGAACGTCTTACAACCAACACTCACACACCTACGCTGAATATGAAGACAGCGCATTCCTCAAACTTTCACCCCCATGCCCTCTAGTTAGGGGGCATTGTAGAGGGCACGTCAAACTCGTATGATACGACGGTTCAACTGAATCCTGTGTGTTGTTGAATTTATTTCACTAGAGAGAGCAACCGTCAAACAAGCGGATTTTTTTTTTGCGTTTCTTTTTACTGCAGCAGATTTAAAGCTTGCCACGGTTCTTCTAAACACCCACCACCCCTTTCTCACCCCGTCTCTATTCTTACTACTTCCCCTTACCTCCCGTCCCCGCCATGCTTGCCCCATCCCCACCACGTCACCTCCGTCTCCCTCTTCCCCTCCTCCTTCTTCCCGTTTTTCCTTCTCCAGTGGTTACTGTGCGTAGCATGCACCAGGGATCGATAATTTCGTTTCTAAAATGCCTAATCAGCCGGAAGAGGGATCTTTAGACCATATCAATAGCATCTATCTCCTCGGCCAGGAGGGAAAGAGAGAGGGGGGGGGGGGGGGGGGGGGAGGGGGAGACGGCGATCTGGCTGCTGTACACTTGAACACCACCCCTCACCCTTCCCTCCCCCCTCCCACTTTTCCAAGGGCCAGCAGCCCTCGGTGTGTGATGAAATTCTGATGGCCTGACGTGGCGGAGAAGAGGTGGCCATTATGGCGAAGAAACCTTGAGCAGGGAGAAAGGATTCATCCAGGATCCATCCGCAGATGAGTTTTATTTTTATTGTTTTCTTCTTTGCCCTTTTCTTCTTCTTTATCTTTTTGGCAGGAACGGTTGAGGTGGACGGGAAGTATGCGCGTGTGCGTGAAGGCGAAGGAGGTGGGGGGCGAAGAATGTATGTGTGTTTTTTAGGGTGGTGGTGGTGATGGTGGTGAAGGCACCGTGTATTGAAATTATAACTTTTAATGGATTTTACAATGCGTTCTGGCCTCAGTGAGTCAGTGCACAACTGTTGGGTGGCTTCCGAGAATGAGAACGAAAGGTCACTGATGGTAGTTCATTTGTTAAGTGTTTCTCTGTTTCTTTCTTTCGTTGATATTTGTTGATGCTATAGCCGATATTGTTTTGATTTCTTTGATACTATGCCAAAAAAGCAAATATATTCAGAAACTTGCTGATATAAGAAAATGGATACACGAACGAACAAAAATTGAGCAAGCAAGCAAGACATGAGAATATGCTAGACAATTTCAGTTCATGAAGTTGTGCAGAAGTAATTAGCGGGTTTCAGACGTGTGGGGTTTACATGCAAAACAACACGACGCAAAATATTGAATAAGACAAAGTTTGTCTGTCTGCCTCTCTCCTCTCAGACACACACACACACACACACACACACACACACACACACACACACACACACACACACACACTGCAATCCGGATAATACGATAGGCTTGGCTCTCGGCTTAAAACTGAGCTTTGCAGCACTTGATTTCGAACGAAACGTCAGCGAGCCACATGCATCTGTGCGGACTTTGGTATTTACACAGCTCTCGGAGATCAAGCCAGTCAAAAAAAAAAAAAAGCGCATGTGCCTCAGTCATCGGGTATTATACACGTGTTTCTAAGTTGATGAGATGAAAATTGTCCTTCGCGTCTCTGTGGCGGGATTTTTTTTAATGTAGTTTTGTTGCACATTGTCTTGTTCGCTCGTTGTTGTTGTTGTTGTTGTTGTGCCTGTGCACGAGCACTTTCTTTTATAGGTTGGTGATCAAGATTATCACACATTTCCACTGCACATGAAAAATGTGAAGTTACTATTTACGAATCGACAGCTACCACTAAAGTACTATATGTTTGTGGAATATTGAAGCTTTCTAGTTATGAACACGTCGAGATTCAGTATTTTCTGTATCGTTTTTACGGGAAAGTATATGGGAAGTAACTCAGTCCGTACCTGTTGTTACTTCCCCTAGCAGATATAAACAACCGTGTGGCAGAGGTGTGCGCTCTCCTTTCCGCCTTTTCCAGTTTCTGTCGTGTGGAAGGCACTGCCCTGCGTATCGCGGAATATGACGCACTGGGGGCTCTTCCGCTATGTTTACTTAAGTCTTTCAAGACCAGATGTTCCGGAACCCGGCAATTTCCCAGCACCCGTTGCTCTCACACTCACTTCATCGGAATGCTTGTATCTTCGTTTCTTTCACCGCTCTCGTCACGCTGGGTTTTTTTTTTCTCATTTTGAGGAGGGTGTGTGGAAAGTAGGTGAAGACAAGTGCAGTTTTGTTGCTTCCACGGTAAAGAAGAGAAAGTTTTCACAACAATAGGCTTCCTTGTTGTATTGTATACTTGCTACATTGGCGTCCAGCCTCTCTTGCGTAGCGCTGAATAGGGTGAGAACACGATTTTCCGCCGTTTTAACCAAGTGTCTCTGTAGAGTCTTTCGAGTCCTGGTACGTTGGTGTCTGCGTTGTTTAGGAGAAGAGGGGTTTTGGAGTGAGGGTGGACACGAGGGTATAGGGAAGGAAGGAAGGAAGGAGAGGGTATGAGTTAGAGGAGTCTTGGGGGTAGGAATAGGTAGGGGGGAGGGGGAGGGAGGAGAGGGAGATTTCGGGTGGCTAGTAATGTGAATGGTCGAAGGGCTGCGAATGTGGTTGTTGAGTGGATATGTGCTTGTTATATTCTAGGTCTTCTTCGATTTATCCCCCCTCCTACATCTCCTCCCCCCACCCCCACCCCCACCCCGCCTCTGAGCGTTACCCCCAATTCCGGTCTGTTCCTAATAGCCTCCCCCTTTTTTCCGTCCCGCAACCCCGCCCTCTCCCGATCCCCTGCGTTGCGTTTGATTACTTTTTTGGATGTGGATACATTTAGGGTCAGTTTAATTCATTCGTTCTTGAGAAAGTTTGGTGAGCTGGAAATGGAGAGAGAGAGAGAGAGAGAGAGAGAGAGAGAGAGAGAGAGAGAGAGAGGGAAGATAGAGAGAGAGAGGGGGGAGTGAGAGGAGAGAGAGTGTGTGTGTGAGATAGATTGGAGAGGAGAGAGAGTACAGAGAGAGAGAGAGAGAGAGAGAGAGAGAGAGAGAGAGAGAGAGGAGGAGAGAGAGAGAGAGAGAGAGAGAGAGAGAGAACAGAACAGAACAGAACAGAATTTTGAACAGAACAGAATTTTATTCAGTAAGGCCAAAGCCCCATTTGAAGGGGTGTGAACATTACTGATCAATATAAGTAGACACATTTACATGATAGTGTCAATTCATCATCTACTTCAAAACTAAATCAAAGACCACATGGTTACGCTTCACCAATTTACAGAGGAAACAAAAAGAAAATCAAAAGAACATTATACTAGTTTATGCACGATATCATGTACTGAATTGCCTACAAGGGACAAGCAAATTCAACAGTTCAAGACAGAATAATTTCTCTTCTCTTGAAGGCTTTATAAAGATATATAGCAAAGTTTCTAATGATCTGTTCGTTTTCGTGATGCTAGAAGTAGAGTTAATCTGAAGTCACTGGGATTGTTATAATATTTTGGATTAATTAAACTATGTCTCAAATCACCAAACACAGGGCAACAAAAAACAAAATGAATCTCATCATCAGTAGCAATCTACACAACGGACATTTTGTTCCACGTTCATCATTTCTTTTATATCTTGAACAATGCACTAACAAATCGGACATTCCAAATCTAAATCTTGTCAGAATAATATCGAACAAATCTGTCCAAACCCAGAAGTAAGTATGGTTCAAGATCATGCGATGCCTTAAATTTTCCTGTAGTCTATAAATCTATCGCTATTATACAAATGATAATTCCAAGTCTGCCACCTGCAGTCAACTAGTCTTTGTTTAAACATCTTTATAAAGGAATTAATGCACCCTACGCCTTGATATTCCCATGCATAGGAGAAGCCATAACTATTTAAAACATCGCGCACTCTTGAAGCCCAATTGATTTTTCCTCTATTGGCCAAACTCAGCAACATTTTATACGCTTTAGATGTAATCTATGTTCATCCATTCGAGTCAGTTTTAGCCAATATCTAACACAAGAAACACTAGAATTAATCGTTAATGGGAATCGATTTAGATCGCCATACACAAGGTCGTTTGGTGTTTTAATGCCAACCCCTAGATATTTTTTTAATACAAACAAATGAACACTTTCAATAACAGACGAAGCATCTTCTAAACCCCAAATCTCAGCACCATATAGAAGAATGGGTTGAATCTGAGAATCAAAAAGTTTCAAGAAAAATCTTAAGGAGTTATTATTTAGTTGATACAACTTGCAAATAATGCTAATGGCACCTCGTTTTCCTTTACATGCCAAATCTTGGCATGTATGCTTAAAACTCAATTTAGTAGAAAATAGTATGCCTAAATATCGATAAGAATTTACTACGTTCATTTTATATTGCT
>CM031603.1:64876452-64891452 GCA_018398815.1 Conus ventricosus
AAAATAAAGGCGACAAAACGTTGTTAAAAGGCCAGTTTCGATCTAAGGATAACCCACCCCTCCTCTCTCTCTCTTCTCCCCCCTCTCTTCTCCTCTTCTCTCTCTCCCCTCTTTCTCTCTCTCCCTCTCTCTCTCTCCTCCCCTCTGTCTCTGTCTTCCTCTGTCTCTCCTCTCTCTCTCTGTCATTCAACACCACCACAACACACACACACACAACAACACACACACAACCACCACACACCACAGCACGCACAGCACACGCGAGCGCGCGCGCGTAAAAACAACATGCACACCGAAAACATACATTCCTCACCACCACAACACACCACACCCCCATGCGTCACACACACACACACCACAACACACACACACCCCCCACACACACACACCAACACACACAAAACACGCGCGCGCACGCACCACGCACCACGCACGCACACACAGAAACACACACACAACACACACCCCCAACGCGCGCGCGCGCGCGCGCGGGGGCGCGCGCACGCACCTCACACACGCACGTCAACACACACATGCGAAGGGCCCCAATTTGACCCGACCCCTTGCAAGCCACGCAAACACGGGCACACATGTTAACGCTCGCACGCGCGCACTACTCACGCGTCGCGTCGCAGCAGACATACACATGATAGAAAGATTTTGAAGAATCAGAGTGGGAGAAAAGAAGGGAGAAGGGGGGAGGTGGGAGAAGAGGAGAGAGAGAGAGAGAGAGAGAGGAGAGAGAGAGAGAGAGAGAGAGAGAGAAGGGAGGAGGGGGGGAAGGTGGGGGGGAAGGGAAGGGGAAAGGGAATTAAGGGAAATGTTTTAAAAACAATTGAATAATGCATAATCAGAATCCACCCGACCTGAAATTTCTGAAAAGGGCGCTCGGGGGCCGCCGCCCCCCGTCACCTAAAAGGTTTCTTTTTTCCCCTTTTTTTTTCCTTCCTCCCCCTCTGTCCCTCAAACCCACGTCCCTTTCTCTGTTTGGCTCTTTCAACGTTTTAGCCGTCCTCCCCAAACTCTTTGTTTTTCTCTCTGTGTATGTGTGGTGGTGTGGGTGGTGGGGGTTTGTTGTGTGGTGGTTGTGTGTGGGGGTGTGTCTGTCTGTCTTCTGTCTTTTGGTCTCTTCTGTCTGGTGTCTGTCTCTCTCTCTGTAAACCCTCTCTCTCTCTTCTCTCTCTCTCCTCTTTCCCTCCTTTTCCTCTCCCTGCTGCTTGCCCAGTCATCGCCTGTCGCTTTTCTCTGTTGCTGTTGTCGTCTGTCTGTCTGCCCCCCCCCCCCCCCATCTCCCCTTTCCCCTTCTCCCTCCCTCTCCATCGTCTGTCGTTCTTTTGTCTATCTGCTGTTGTATGTATGTCTCCTCCCCCTCTCTCCCTCCTCTCACTCTCATGGAACGGGGCGCACGTGTGTGTGTGTGTGTGTGTGTGTGTGTGTGTGTGTGTGTGTGTGTGTGTGTGTGTGTGTGTGTGTGTCTGTGTGTTGTCTGGTTGTCTGGGTGTGTAGTAGTCTGGGTAGTGTGTTGTGCCTGTGGGGCCCGGTGTGGCTGGTCGCGTGAATGAGAGTTTTGGTGGTGTGTGTGTTGTTGGGGGGTTTGTGTGCTAGGGTTTTTAAATGGGGCACCCCAACGGGGCGTACGCGTTTGGGATTTGCTATTGTTCAGCTAACCTGTGCGTGCTTTTGCATGAGACTTGTTGTATTGTGAGCGGCTCCGGGTGCGGAAAAAGAGATGATGACAGGGAATTGAACTGCAAATAAAATGAAAAACAAAACAAAACTGGAAACGAACTCGCTTGTCTTTGTCCGAGCTCCCAAATTTTCCCCTGTTTTACGTCATTATCAATGGAAATTAAACTTGCGAATCCCTCCCCCCTGCTCGTGAGCGAGAGAATAAAACAGCCCTGAGAACTCACCGGCTGTGAAATTACAGGCCTGTCCTCCGCATAATAAAAATTTAGGGGAAAAGGAATGCGCACTCACGGGTGCACGCACGAACACACGCTCGCACGCGTGGACATAGCACACACACCCAAAACACAGAACACACACACACACACACCAACACACACACCAAAAGCAACACAACAACACAACACACACACACACACACACACACACACCCAACACAGAGACAACCAAAAACACACAAGCGCGCGCGCGCACGCCACACGCACGCATGCACGCATGGCGCACGCACCACGCACGCACGCACGCACCCCACGCACGCACACCACACACCACCACACACACACACACACACACACACACACACTGGTATACGAGCAAGCAATTACCGAGAAATCATTTTATACGCGCGGTATACATTTCCCCCCTCTCTTTTCCCTCTCTCTCCTTCTCTCCCTCTCTCTCTCTCTCTCTCTCCTCCCTGCTCCTCCCCTCCCCCTTCTTTTTTTCTTCTTCTTCTTCCCTTTTTTCTCTCGCTCTCGATCCCCCTCTCCCCCGGGCCCCCGCTTCACTGTAATTAAGGTTCCAAAAAAACTGTGCATACAGTGAACTCCATGGGAAAAAGGGGTTGTTCAATTAGAATGAGATCATATTACACTCATAAATCTTTTTCCAAAGAGGCAGGGGAATTGTGAAAAAAAAAACAGCACAAACATTCAGGTAATAAAATGAAAAAGAAATACAAGAACTGTGGAAAGGGAAAGGAACATGAGAAAACGAGAAACGCCCAACGAGGTAAAGAACAAAGTAGAGTCATTCAGGGGCGCACGATCAAGGTCGCTGCAACTTAGTCATGGGGCAGAAATTAGCAGGTACCAGGAGTGTGATAATTTAAAATACCGAAGCCTTTTTTTTCTAAATTTCCCAAACCCTTTGTCGATGAAAAAAGGGACTCCTTTTTTTTTTTTTTCGTTTTTTTTTTTGTTTTTTGTTTTTTGGTTGTTTCAGGGGGAATGACGGTTATTTTTAGGAAAAAATCCGAGAACGTTTTCATTTGGGTGTATAGTGGGGGAAAAACGTACAGGCGGTACAAATTAGAAAAAATTTTTTCTTTGATCTCTAAACCGCTGGCAACATTTTTATTGAAGATAAAGTGGGGGTTTAAAAGGAGATAAACTGGGGTGTTTTTATTCATTCTCTCCTCTTTTTTCTCTCTCTCTGTCTGTCACTGTCTTCTCTCTCTCCTTCCCCTCTTTTTCCCCCCTCTCCCTCCCCCCTCTCTCTCTCTCAAAAAGAAGGGGAGGAAACACAAACCGCGCTCGCGCAGACGAGAGAGAAAGAGCGGGGGGGGGGGGGGGGGGGGGGAGAAGAGAGAGAGGGAGAGAGGAGAGAGAGAAGGGGACAGACAGACAGACAACAGACAGACGGTGGGACGTTTGGGCTATGTGGTTGTCAATTCTAAAAATTTTATTGACTTGACTTAGTTCCCTTCGTTCCGATCGGGACACAGGGCCCCTGCAGATCTCCACTCGCCTGTCCTGGGCTGTTCTTTGGCTTCACCCCAGGCATGTTGGTGAACTTGAGTTCGCCTGTAATTTTCTCCAGGTGGGACGGTCGTCCCCTTTCCGCTTCCCCGTGTTTTCCCGTCCAAGGCGTGGGTGGGATGTGTGTAATAGTTTGGATATCTGAAGTGCCCACACCTACAGGATTTAAAACATCCCCAATTAAAAGAATTTGACCGCTCTCTGTCTCTGCTTCCTCTGTGTGTGTGTGGTGTGGTGTGTTTTGTGTGGTGTGGTTTTGTGTGGTGGGGTTTGTGTGTATTTCTGTCCACCTTGGGTATTGTTTATGCCTGTCTGCCTTGTCTGATCGCGCTGTTTTTTTTTCATTCCCCCATGTATTTGTGTTTTAGTAGAACCCTTAGAAGAACACTTGGAAAACAGCCCTCCGAACGGCTTTACCTTGGATAAATTTTTTAGTCTTTGTCACTCCTCTGTCTGTCTCTTTTTTCTGTCCTCATTTCCTAACCACCGCCCCCACACTCCTTCCTGCCCCTCTCCTGGAGAAGAGAGAGAGAGAGAGAGAGAGGAGGGGAGAGAGAGAGGGAAGAGAGAGAGAGAGATGTGGGGAGGAAAAGGGGGGAAAAACATGGAGGAGGAGGGGGGGAGAGAGGGAGCAAGGGGGAAAAGAGAGGGGTAAGGGGGGGAAAGGGAGAAGAGAGAGAGAAAAGAAGGGGAGAAGAGAAGAGAGAGAGAGAGAGAGAAAAAAATTTATGTCACACACACCACCACACACCAAAACACACACACACACACCACTACATACCCCCCCACACACACACCCCAACACACACACACACACACACAACACACACACTTTAAATATATTATAATATATATATATATATATATATAAATATAATATATAATATATATATATAATATATATCCTGTATCATTTTACGGTCCTGCTTCTCTTACCCTCGCGTAAAACAGAAGCCACCCTGTGCCATTGACTCCCCAAGGCTTCAAAAACTTTAATCCCTCCCGTTTCCTTTTCTGTGACACACACCGGGGTTGTGTGAGTCTTGGGGAAAACCCCAGCTGAAAAATGAGTGGGGATTTTTCTCGTTTCCTCTAATGGGGTGGATTTAATGGGGGGATAAGGGAGGGAGGGGGGGAGGGGGGAAGGCCTGGTGGGCAGGCTGAGACCCCTCTTTCCTTTTTTTTTGGTGCTTCTGTGTTTCATCCTAATGCTCCCGGGTCTTTTTGTGGCCCCCTTTTGTATCGCCCCCTTTCCTTTCTCTGTCCTCTTCTTCCCCGCCTTCGACGGGCCAGAGTCGGAAGGCTGAGGTTTTCTCGCCCCTTCTGTCTCTCCGCCTTCGCTGGCCAGAGCGGAGGGGCTGAGGCTTTTCTTGTCTCTCGCCCCCCGGTTCGACTGGCCAAGTCGAGAGGCGAGGCTTTCTCTTCTCTCTGTCCTCCCCTTCGACGGCCAATCGGGGGGCTGAGGCTTTCTCTGCTCTCTGTCTCCCCGGGCTTCACTGGCCAGAGTCGGAGAGGCTGAGGCTTTCTCTGTCCCTTCTCTCCCCCTTTCGACGGGCCAAGTCGGAGAGGCTGAGGCTTCCCCTCTGTCTCCGTCTCTCCGGCTCGACTGGCCAGAGTGGGAAAGGCGGGGTTTTTCTCTGTCCCGCCCTTTTCCCGCTTCGACGGGCCAAGCGAGAGGCTAGGCTTCTCTTCTCTCGTCCCCCCCGGGTTTTCACTGCCAAGTCAGAGGCTGAGGCTTTCTCGTCTCTCTGTCTCTCCGCCTTCACTGGCCAGACGGAGAGGCGAGGTTTTCCTTCTCTCGTCTCTCCCCCCTTCGACTGGCCAGAGGGGAGAGGCTGGGGCTTTCTCTGTCTCTCTGCTCTTCCCCTTCGACTGGCCAAGGGGAGAGGCGGGGTTTTCTCTGTCTCTCTGTTCCCCCGCTTCGACGGCCAGAGTGGGAAAAGGCTGGGCTTTCTCTGTCCCTTTCTCTCCCGGGTTTCGACTGGCCAAGCCCGGAGGGCAGGCTTTTTCCTGCCTCGCTCCCCGGGTTCAAACGGGCCAGATCGGAGAGCTGAGCTTTCTGCTCTCTGCCCTCTCCGCCTTCGCTGCCAGAGTGGGAAGGCGAGGTTTTCTCTTCTCTCTGTCTCTCCCCCTTTCGACGGCCAAGTCGGAGAGGCTGATTTTCCCTCTGTCTCCTGCTCCCCCTTCGACTGGCCAGATCGGGAGGGGGGCTTTCCTTTCTCCTTCCCCCCGGGCCACGGGCCCAAAGCGGAGAGGCGGGGCTTTCTGCTCCTGTCTCCCCGGGCTTCGACTGGCCAGAGTCGGAGAGGCGAGGCTTCTCTGTCTCTCTTCTCCCGGCTTCGACGGGCCAGAGTCGGAGAGGCTGAGGCTTTCTCTTTTCCCCTTTTTTTGTGTCTACGTATTAGTTTCGAAACATTCGAAGCATCTACTGATCTGTTTGTGCCCCTTTATACTGACCTTTCCCCATTGTTTGCTCCCCCCCCCCCCCCCCCCCGCCCACCTTTTTCTGTTTTCTCTCTGTCCGCCTTCTCCTGTCCTTGCTCTCTTCTCCCCCCCCCCTCCCTCCAGCCCAAACTGTGTCTTTCCTCCCTCTCACTCACTCACTCTCTCTTTTCCGTCCAACTACGCGTTCAATTCTCCCTTTCGTTTTTGTAAAAAATTTCAAACGTAATAACTGACTTCGGGCAAAAAAGATCCCAAAAAAAAAAAGTGGGGAAAGAAGAAAAAAAGAAGGCAATAAAGAAGAAGAAAAGAACAAGAAAAAAAGGGGAAGAAAAGGGGAAAGAAAAGGAGGCGGGAAAAAGGGGGAAAAACAGACAATTGAACGGACAGGGGAGGCAACAAAAACAAAATACAGATTTACCCCTTTTTGGCCCCGGAACAAGATTTAGATCACTATCGAATTCAGGACTCTGGGTCTGGACCTAGCCCGAGGTCACAATGATAAGATCCATCGTCTCCACATTCCCTTCTCCTTCCCTCCTTCCCCCCCTTCCTCCCCCTCAAAGTCCTTATCCTTTCTCCCCTTCATGAAAAACAATCCCTGGCACATTTCAGCTTTTCGATGGCACGGGGGATGAAGGTAAAGGGGGTTTTGTTTTTTTCTTTCGGGGGTTTGGAGGAGTTAGAGGGGGGGCAAAAAATGTCCAGTTTCGGGTTTCAGTCCCACTACGTAGTTTGCCTTTCCCTCTGACTAAGACTTCGCTCTCAGTGCCTTTTCGTCCTCCCCGTCCCCGCCCTTTCTTTCTCTGTGCTGTTTCATCTCCTCTGTGTTTTACGACCCATCTTTTTTCGCTGTGTATCTTTCTTTTTCATCCCATGCCCCTGCCCTTCCCCCCACTGATCTTTGACTTTTGCCTCCCACCGTTCATCTCTGTCCTCTCTGTCCTGTATGTCTGTCTGTTTGTCCCTCTCTTTCTCTCCTCCCTCTCCTCTCCCCCCTCTCTCCCTCCTCTCTTTTTCTCTCACCTTTTCCCCTCTTCCTACCTTTTCCCCTTTTCCTCTCCATGTCGAAACAAAAACCTCATGCTTCTGAGCATTGTTGTGTGTGTCGGGGAAAGAGAAAAAAAACAAACGTGACATAAAAAAAAAACATTCAACAGAATGAATAAAACGAAAGCAAACCAGCACTCCGTTAAGTTTGCCAAAGACACTCGATTATTTTAGTCTTCTTACCACAGGAAAAAAAAGGGCTATATCCTTGACTAATCACTTTTATAGATTTTAAAATATGTAAGTTCTGTTCACGTATTTCCCTTCATTCCCCTGCTCCACGTACCTTTACCTCGTTTCCCCCTTTCACCCAAGCCTCTGTCTCTCTAAAGAAAAAGTTCAAACCCTACAGCTTAACCAATTTTGTTGATGATTTTCTGATTAATAACAACCGAAAGTGTGATTTATATTTTCATTTAAAAAAAAACGTTCGATTGAAAGACCAATAATTTTTCCTAAAGAACTTTAATTTTTCAGGGTATCTTAAAATGCCTGTCTTTTCCTCAACCAGTCTCAATAAAAGGGAGCGGGGAAGACTAAAAAACGTGTGCTTTCATTTAAAAACCCCCAATTTTTTTTCCGTGAAGTTTTTGTTTTTTTTGGGCAATTACTATTCTTTCCCGCATTGTTAACCAATATGTCCGCATCAAATCCGTCGTAAACACTTGCAGATCTATAGTCTATCTGTTGTGACGTTTGACCCCCCCCCTCCTCTCTTCCTCTCCTCAACCCCCTCTCTCTCTCTCTTCCCCTCCTCTCCTCTCTCCTCTCCTCCCCTCAGGGGGCCGCCGGCGCCACAAACCACCACACACCCACACACACACACACACACACACACACACACACACACACACACACACACACACACACTCAGACACACACACACACACACACACACGCGCACGCACGCACGCACGCACGCACGCACGCACGCACGCACGCACGCACACACACACACACACACACACACACACACACACACACACACACACACTCCCCACGATCACCTCTCCCAAAGAAAAGTTTATCAACTCCATAAAATCAACAACTTTCTCGAATCCCACCCACGCAAACGTTTCCCCCAAGGCCATATCCAGATACGCATAGCCTTGTGTGACTCCCATCATTTCGAACACATCGAAACCACTGCTGAGCCTATGCAATCCATTTTTCAAACTGGTCCTGAAAGGAAAGGAACGAGAATTGTCTCTTGCATTCAAGATGAAAAAGAAGAACACGTGAGACTCGTAAAGTACTAGTTTATGACAGGAAATGCACACTCAGATTTATACCATGTGTGTTGCACTAATGTCTCCCTGCACCTTCATCGTTAAGCCTCTGTCCAGTCACAGAGAGTAATTTAGTTGAAGCAGATTAAGTTGGTGAAACTCCATTCAGAATCGATCAAACAACATGGGAAAACACCCGCCTTTTGAAAACCTTACTACCCCACCATCCGACCCTTTAAAAATGTTTTTACATTGCACTCTCCCTCCTTTCCCTCCCGTTCTCCTCTCTCTCTCCCCTTCTCTCCCCCCTTCTCTCCCTTCCTCTCCCCTCTCTCCCCCCCTCTCTTCCCTCCTCTCTCTTTCCTCTCTCTCTCTCTGCTCTGGTAGGTTTTTTTGTAACTGATGGGGGGGGTGTGTGGGGGGTTGTGTGTGTGTGGTGGTGTGTGTGTGGGGTTGTGTGTGTGTGTTTGCGGCGAGCGTGCGGGGGCGTGCATGCTTTTGTGCGTGCGTGCATGTGTCGTTGCGTTTTGTTTGTGTGTGTTTGTGTGTGTGTGGTGTGGTGGGGGTGCGGCGGGGTTGGTGTGTGTTGGTGTTGTGTGTGTGGTGGGGTGTGTGTTGTGCACGGCGCGCGCGCCGTGGTGTGTCATGGGAAACCCTTTTTCTCTCTCCTCTCTTCTCTCTTCCCCCTCTCCCCTCTCTCCCCTTCTCCCTCTCTCTTTCCCCTCCTCCCTCTCTGTCTCCGCTCGACTTTTTCTGACCTGTTTTTTTTTCGTCTTCTCTCTGTCTCGCTCTCTCTGTCCTCTCCTGTCTCTCGCCCCTCTCCTCTTCCTTCTCCCCCTCTTTCTCTTTTCTCTCTCTCCTCTCTTTCCAAGTGTTCCAGTAACCCTTAAATTTCCTCGAGAAACTTTACTTTGGGCCCTTCTTTGCTCGGGGAAATTTGTTTTTTACAGATGCTTGGTAATTTCGATCTATTGAAGGTTTTCCCTTTTTTTTTAAACCTTTTCGGACCCGGAGGGAGGGAGAAGAGAAGAGAGAGAGAGAGAGAGAGAAGGAGGAGAGAGGGAGAGGAGAGAGAGAGAGAGAGGAAGAAGAAGAAAACGAAGACAGACAGACAAAAACAGACAGACAGACAGACGAAATGCAGGGGAGAGAGGATTGAATAGGGAAAAAAAATCATCACTTATCTGTTTCCATCGTAAATAACTCCTCTCTCCTCCTCTTTTCCCCTTTCCTCTCCTCTCTCTTCTTCTCCTCTCTCTCTCTCCCCTCTCTCTATCGTAAAAAAATTCTTGTCTCTCTCCTCTCTCTCTCCTCTCCCCTCTCCCTCTTCCCCCTCTTTTCTCTTCTCCCCTCTCTTTAAACCTCTTCTTTTCGCTTCGCCTCTCATCCCCTCTTAACTGCCCTTTCACGAATAAATTCCCCCCCATTTTTTAAAAAAAAAAAAAAAAATTTTTTTCTTTGAAACCCCTCTCTGGCGCGCGCCCCCCTTCCTCCTTCCCCCTTTCTCCCCTCCCCCTTCGAAAAACCCCTTTTTTCCCTCTCTGCCTTCCTGCCCTCTCCCCCCTTTTTCTCCCCTTTTTTTTTCTCGCCCTCAAGCAGGGGACGAAAAACTTCTCTTCTCTCTCTCTCTCTCCTCTCTCTTCTCTCTCTCAAGTGTTTCATATTAAAACGACACAAGGATTCTTAAAATTACAGATTGGGAAGCAATTCATAACATCGTTCTTTTAGTAAATTAGCCTAGTCCTAGCTTTGTCATGCAAAACTGTCGACTGAACAATTAAAAACGCATCAGGTTCGATTTAGAGAGTTGCCTTTTGGGACCAAATTTTTCCAAATTTTGGGGGGGGGAAGTATAACCAGGGGAGGGGAAGGGGGTGCGGGGAAAAGTTTGAATAAAGGTTGCCCCCCGAATTTCACGTTTTAAAAATTCACCGGACTCGCCGGTGCAAACTCCTTCTTTCTCCCCCCCCATTTGGGACACTTGACGGAATACCCCAGGGGGAAAACCCCAAGTTTCCCCCCTTTTCCAAGGTTTACATTTATGGGGTTTAACCAAACCGCTGAAACAAATACACAAAAAAAATTGCATTGCTGTCGAAGACATTATTGGGGACCGATCAGCGATTCACCCCACCCAAACCCTACCTTGTATGACGCGGCTTTTCACCCCTTTTTGTTCCGCTGGGGGTTGGGGCTCGGTTTGTTGATGAAGGGTTGATGAAAGGGGGTTGGTGGAAAGTTTTTTTTTTTTTTTTTCCTCCAACACTTCACAGACTCCTTACCCTTGAGGAAGAAAAAAACACACAAAAGATGTTTGTACTTGAAATATTACTTTTCGCCGAAATTGAGGGGGCTTTTTTTCGTATTGCGTTTTTCCCCCATGGTCACCCCTCCCCAATTCACTGCCGCGCTTACATTCACCGCTGCTATTATTCATCCATTTTTCCTGTTCTGTCGTCGTCTTCTGTTTCTTCCTCCCTCCCCTCTTTCCTCTCTCCTTCTCTCCTCTTCCTCCTCTCTCAAAGAGGTTGTTTTTGGTTTCTTTTTTTTATCTTCCCTTACGATTCCACACATTTTGTTTTCCTTTTCAAAAAAATCCCGAAAAACACCAGCCGTGAAAAGCATCATTTTCGATTTTTTCCAATGCTCGTCGGGCAACTCTGCAACAAACATAAAAGGGAAACAAAAAGGGGGAAAAAAGACAGAAGGAAAGGAAACTCGTGTACACATTAACCAAATACCTACCAAAAAAAAAAACAATCACCAATTTTGACATCAAAAAGCCTTAACATCAAAACCATGAACACACAGCTAAAAAAAACTAAACCCCATCTAAACAACAAAACACGAACTAAAAAAACTACGAACTATCTTTTAAAAACTTGCAAATGGCTAACCAGCCCTTGGACTACGATCGGAAAATGGATCATAACAAACGACGACGACGGAGAAACCAAGTGATTAATTATGTAATAGCTAACGCACGACGAACTCATTCACTCGCTCACTTTTCTGCGACTGACCGATTTAGGTAAGACGTCTCGAAAGACTGCCCCCTTTTGGATTTTTTAATAGTTTTTGTTTTTAAAAAGAGGGGGATACAGCGGGGAAAATGAAACAAACAAACAAAGATTATTCCCCCCAACGAAAGCGAACACACACATTACCCGACAAAACGACACTATAAAAGTAAACACTATCATCATATTGTTCTAAAAGTCGTAGTAATCCCTGTCTTGCGTTTCTATTTTTTTTTTTTTTTAAACATTATTATTAATATTATTTTCGTTTTTATCATAATTTTTCAAAAGTTTTATTATTTATTTTTATTATTATTTTTATTTTTATTATTATATAAAATTTTTCGGTTTATTATTATCGTTACATTATTATTTTTAAAACCGCATTTTCTCCTCTCAGCACCTCGTTTCATTTCCCCATCCCTTTTTCGTCCAATCGAGGGAAAGTGTTGTTTTTGTTCTTCATTTTTATTGTCTTGAGTGTTGTAGGCACTTTAAGAAACCAAAGAGGAAAAGCGTCTTCTGTTTTTTTTTTTTCACTTCGGGCGGAACACAGGTTTTTTTTGTTGTTGTTGTTTTTTTTTCAAAGCTTTTCTCTGTCAGCCTGTGTTTTCCGAAACCCCCCCCCCCTCTCTTTTCCCAACCTCCCCTCTCAAATTTCCTGTAACGAAAAAGCTAAACACTATTCTTTTTCACCCTTCTTCTTTTCAAAAAAACACAAAAAAGGGGCATTGTTTTGCGGAGGGGAGCTTTCTTGTTTTCAAATAAACACAAAAGGTGCATTGTTTTTCCGGGGGGCAGCTCTTCTTTTGGGGGAAATAAACACAAAAAGGGCATTGTTTTCCGGGGGCAGCTCTTCTTGTTTTGGCAAATTTACTATGACACAAAAGTTTTCTTGCAAGCTTTTTTGTTTGTTTTTGTTTTTGGACTTTATCATTTTCCGTCGCAAAAGGTCTGAAGCCCGCCAGTTATTAAACAATCAAGTTTTTTTTTTAGTCTCCCACTCTTTCCGCTTCCCCTCCAGCCGGGGTCCGGCCCCTTCATCTGCTTATTTGGTCAATGTACGGTGTCCACCCCCCCCCCTCCCCCCCGCCTTTTCCTCCCCCCCCCCCCCCCTCTCTCCTCCCTTCCGTGGGGTCTCCTCTCTCCTCTCCCCCCTCTCTCTTCCCCCCCCCTTCCTCTACTGCAAATAATCCCCCCTCGCAACGCACACTTTATCAAACCCTTTTCCCCTTTTCTTTTTCTCCCCCCTCCTCCTCCTCCCCCCTCCTTTCCCCCCTTGTTTTGTTTCTTTTTTCTTCTCTTCTTCTTTCCCTTTTTTCTTCTTTTTTTTTTCTCCCCTTTTCTTTTCTTTTCCGTACGCTTTCGCGGGGGCGCCGCACGCGTGTGTGTCTGAGCGTGTGGTGTTTTCCAACGTCAACTGTTGCTGCATTTTTGTACACTAAAGATCCGGTTCACCTGTGACCCGGATAACACTTTTCCCCCCTGCACCCCCCCCCCCCCCCCCCCCCATAACAAAAAAATTTTACACGCCTTCTACCATTTTACTTTTGGTGATCCTTCCCAAAAATACGCCCCAAATATTTTTCCAAACCCACAAACTCTTCCGGGTTTCGGACTGCGGCCAAACCCCCTCGTAATTCCGGTCCCGGCATTTGGGGACAAGTCGCTTTAACCCTTTAAGGCGATGCAAATGGAAACAGCCCCGAACCTTCAGATCCCTGAATCTTTTGTCCTTTAACCTTTAAAAAAGAGGAAAATTGCTCCTCCTTCCCTCTGCTGTCTGTTTGGTCCCTTGTCTGTTTTCTTTTCTCTCTCTCCTTTTTCCTCACTCTTCTCTCTCTCCTTCCTTTTCCTCTCTCCTCTCTCTCTCTCCTCTCTTCCTCTCCCCTCCTCCTCTTGGGGTGTGTGTGGGGTGTGGTGTTGTTGTTTTTTTTTTGTTTTTTTTGTTTTTTGTTTGGGTGTGTGTGGGTGGGTGGAAACTATTTAACACCCCCATAGAAAGACTGTAGAGACCCATCAAACAGTTTTTAAAAATTTAATCTTAAAAGAAAAAAAAGGGGGGAGGGGGAACGAGAGGGGGAGAGGAGAGGAAGGGGGGGAGTTTTTAATTTTCGGGAGCGCGCCGGGGTTTCATGAAGATGCAACGCGCACAAGCGACTCCGTTCCAGTCACTCTCTCCCCCCACCGTTTCATACCTTTCAAAGTTACTTTTTATTACCTCGCACAGCACGCTGAAACAGGTGCGTGTTGCGAATCAGCTTCAAAATATCTAAAGCTGCACCAATCTGCCGAACTTCCTCCACAATCGTCCTGTGTGGGTCTTCCCCCGTGCAATGTCTCTTCCCCTCCAGGGTGTCTTACTACTGCATACCAGGAAGAACGATGGTGCTACGTTCATGTATTGTCTGACTAAGAGAAAACAGGCAAGGGAAAATGAATTTCTGCATGAACAATTGCAGACATGAGGACCGTGTGGTAAGAGAGAGGGGAGAGAGAGAGAGTGTGTTTCATATGCGACGCCTGGAAAGCGAGGGGCGCTTAAGTTGCATGTATTGTCACACGTAAGCGAGAAAAAGGCTTTGGAAAAAACGATCTGTTGCATCCACATTTGTAACTAGGGGTCAGGAATGCTTTTGAAGTTGTAGATGAGCCTACCGTCTTCTCATGAGCAGATATTGACACCATAGGCGTACTCACACTTTGCTCATGCGTAGCTGTCCGCCTGTAAGGCCGTAATCGACTCTGCCAGCCATGATTACGTAAGTCTTTGTCATGTCGGAAACTTAGACGGAAGTTCACCTTTTCCTGTCGGAAGGCTGGCCATTTAGTTAATCGGATGTTTGTCTCTGTGCGTGACAGCGCTAGCGTGAATTAGGAAGGGCGGATAATCCTGCCGCAGTTGATGACTTATTGATCACCTCATGACCTCAAGGTGTCGCTGCGGCGCTTGGGTTCTCGCTTTTTTTTTTTTTTTAACGGTTGTCCCTGGTGGGTTAATAAGGAATGAGATGAGGGAACGATGAGAGGGAAACTGCTGTGTGTGTGTGTGTGTGTGTGTGTGTGTGTGTGTGTGTGTGTGTGTGTGTGTGTGTGTGTGTGAGTGAGCAGGAGAGAGAGAGAGAGAGAGAGAGAGAGAGAGAGAGAGAGAGAGAGAGAGAAGAGAGAGAGAGATGCTGGTATGGCTGTCAGTGCGAAACAATCACTCATCAGCTCAAAGGAATTATGATCCCTCACTACCTTGCTCAAAACAACCCCCATCTCTCGCTTTCTCCCGCACCCCATCAACTTTCTAACCCCCTCTCTCTTTCTCCTTCCCCTCTCTCTCTCCTCTCTCTCTCTCTCCTCTCTCTCTCTCTGTCCCTTTTCTTGTCTCTCTCTCTCTCTCTCTCTCCTCTCTCTTCTCTTTTTCTCTTTTCCTCTCCTCTCTCTCTCTCTCTCTCTCTCTCTCTCTCCTCCTCCACTTTTTTCTACCCGAATCCGAGCCCGAATCTCTTTTACCTCCATGGTTTATATTAGTCTCTCTGCCTCTGTCTGTCTGTCTGTCTGTCTGCTGTCTCTCTCTCTCTCTCTCTCTTCTCTCTTCTCTCTCCTCTCTCTCTCTCTCTCCCTCTCTCGCTCTCTGTCCCCCCATCCCCCCCCCCCCCTTCCCGTGTTTAAAATTCTCTTTTTTTTTGCGCCCTAAAAATTTCCTACCCCCAAAACCCCCCCCCGCTTTTTTGGGTCCCACCCCCCTTTTTCTCATTGCTTCCCCCCCGTCATCTATTTGTTTTTTGGGGGTCTCCCCCCTTCTTTTTCTTTCTTTAGTTT
>CM031603.1:64896452-64903279 GCA_018398815.1 Conus ventricosus
CACTAACGTGCTTTTTTACATCCAGTCCTCGCCCTGAGTAGGGACTACAACATGCAGTGAAATCAATTAATGTAAGAAATCAAAGAAGCAAGCAAAGCGGTCATGTAATCATAGAGGAACATCAATGAAAATAGAAGATAAATGAAAACAAAACAAAAAATAAGAATAACAATAAACAAAACAACAACTAAAAAATGATAATAACAAAAAAATAAAACGAAATAAAAAAGAGAATAATAATAATGAAGAGGAAGGTGAGAGCGGGGTAGGGAGTGAGGTGGGCTGGGGAAACATATGTAAGTGTACTACAACGTACACGATTGGCATGTCTGAAAACAGACAGTGAAGTGAATTTGACAAGGTGCGTACATATTTTGAACACATAAATACACGCACGTTTGCACGCATAGAGAGAGAGAGGAGAGAGAGAGAGAGGAGAGGAGAGAGAGAGGAGGAGAGAGAGGAGAGAGAGAGAGAGAGAGAGAGAGAGAGGAGAGAGAGAGAGAGAGAGAGAGAGAGAGGAGAGAGAGAGAGAGAGAGAGAGAGAGAGAGAGAGAGAGAGAGAGAATATTTTGTTGATTCAGAAATCCATTTTTTTGTTTTTCATTTTAAGATCTCATTTTGTGTGCATGTTAGCATTATGCATGTGTCCTTTATTTCACTTCACTTTTCAAGGTATGAATACTTTGACGCGCACGCGCGCGCGCGCGTGTGCGTGTATGTGTGGAGAGAGAGAGAGAGAGAGGGAGTGTGTGTGTGTGTGTGTGTGTGTGTGTGTGTGTGTGTGTGTGTGTGTGTGTGTGTGTGTGTGTGTGTGCCCATTATTTGGGGTTCAACGTACTTAATGCTGCTCTCGTCTGCCGACTTTTACACAGTAACATCGTTAGTTACGATTCCATCATTTCATCGTAAGGTTTTATGTCTAACATTTATAAGCTTCTGGTCTTTTTAGTGGATCGCGAAAGTAAAGTTAGCCCTTTTCCTTACCGATGAAATGCTTTAGGGTGTTAATGCTTCATGTCTGCAAGTCTGCCAGAATCGGATCTGGAGGGGGATGATGGAGGGAGAGGGCAGGCTATTTCAGATGCATGACGACAAAAGTTGCTTAGCAACGGTATATAGTAAATGCATTGTAAGCATAGTAATGTAGTTTCTGGATATCAGTTCACGGGAAAAAAAAGACAAAACAAAATCAGGTTTTGTTATTTTTGGCGAGAAGATGTGTTAAAAAATAATAGATGAAAACAACATTGTCAGCCCGTTTTAGTTTTCCCCTTTTATAACCTAATATTACTTTTTTTTAAAAGAAAGAAAAAAGAAAGAAAAAAAAAGGAGAGAAAAACGGAAGCTGTCCTATCCTTCACCGAATTTCGCATCGAGAGGTCATCCTGAAGGGGCAGTGCGTTCCTAAATGTCCACTGCAATGCTGGCTAGTTCAAATGAAGTGTATTGAGTAAAGTGCTGGGTCAAATTTTATTCAATGTGAACTTTGTACATTTTACTGTTTAGAACGTCTTTCTGTCTGTCTTTCCTTTCTTTCTCTTTGTTTCCCATAGGGCCCATTTTGTGCGTGTCACAGAATGCCAGTATTCATTGACCATAACTCTTGATTGTAGGAGTACCATGATGGACGATTTCAGCACCAGAGCTGTTTGCCTGCAGACACTTCAAAGGATGTCTTCGGCGGTCGGCAGACAAAGGAGATATTACTGTGATGAGACAGTATTTAGACATGCCGCACCCGCCACGTAGCTTGCCACACGCAAGGCACCCCCCCCCCCCCTCCCCCCGCATACCTGAACTTACACGTCGCTTTATGTGCGCGGACTCTGCACGAATGCTATCATTCGAACAAAGAAACTGAAGCCATCGCTAGATCAGTAGAGAATAAAACTTTGCGGGCAGTAAGACGTAAGTTGTAAGACAATAATGCTTTAAAATACTGAAGCAAACATCTGCCCATGGAGTTTGGTACTCGACCTAGCTGGCATCTGTGTACCGTTACCGATAATCATCGTTGCATGGGAGAGCCCACTCACACAGGCTTCCACTCGACAAAACCCGTTTTTCCCAATTTTCCACACTCAGCTGATTTTAAGTGGTCGCACGCGCTGTTGCTTTGCACATGCAACTCGGTGTTTTCATTTCTCTGCATGTTTGAACAAAAGATACGCTGTCTGATCGAATTTATAATTGAATCGCGATCAATGAAAACAATAGCCAATCAGGAAGAGAAGTAAGCCACGCATGGATTATTTCTTTCTTGTTTGGGAAAGCGATTTTTATTGGACAGTTGCAAGCCTGTTTGTAGGAGAAGATAACCGGAAGAGAACTCTGTGCTGATCTGCCAACTGTTCGCTCGCAATATAGGGGACATATCCGGCCGATGCTTGAAACGGTGTTGTTCCGCCCGTCAAGCCCCGAAAGTCGCTGCGTTTACTGGCTTCATTACAGCTAGACGGACAATAGGAATAGGGCAGACCTCCGCTTAGGACGAACGGATCCTGCATCCGATTCGGATCCGGATGTTCACTACGGATTCACACCGAAGTGTGATGGGATTGTCATTTAGCGGCATTCCATCTTTCCGCCGAGTGTCGTTACGGTCGGTTCTGTAGCTGTTGCGTAGTCTTGCTGACAGACAAACAAACCCGCAGACACAGGTGAAACATAAACTCTACGGTAGAGGGTTAAACGCACAAGCACGATGGGATGGTGGGGGTGGGGGCAACCAAACAAAAACATGACGTGAACACTGCAGGTGGGACAAGCGACTTCAGGTAAGAATTCAAGCCATCGATCCAAAGGCGACATATATCAAACAGAAATTTACAACGCGATGCGTTGCAGGCAAAATGTGTCCGCTGCAACCTGGTTTGATCAACAATATGGAAGTTTAGTTCATACAGTTATGCGCGTGCGTGCGCGTGTATGTTGTTTTGTCTGTGAATGTATATTGTCAAATTTTTAACTGGTTATGTTTACCAAAGTCAAGTGAATACAATCATTGAACAGATCGCAGTTTAGAAAATTTTTGCTGTTCGAATGAATGAACATTGTTAAAATTTTGTTTCACTGTTGTAAATGCAAGCAGCATGCCCCCAAACCATTTGAACAGCTGTTGACAAATCTGTCGTGCAGGCTGATATGTTATATTGCATCTGTTAGAAAATGCCTATTTCTTATCTGTTTAACTGTAACATCGGCTAAACGCTGTCTGTGGAAATCGGCGGATGTACTCATATATCGTTGCGGTGCAATGATATGTTTCTTCTGCGTAGAAAAACGGTGTGGAGTTATGTTACTTCTTGAAACGAAACTTTTCCTTTCTGTATGATACAGGTGCTGCTGTCTTATCTGTACTTGGTGTGGTGTGAGGGAGAGAGATGAGGAGGGAGAGAGGAGAGAGGGAAAGAGAGAAGAGAGAGAGGGAGAGGAGAGAGATGTAAGGAGGCGAGAGAGAGAGAACACCACCATCAGGGAGGGAGGAGGTAAGAGGGAGGCGGAGAGAGACTTGTGTGTGTGTGCGAGAGAGAGAGAGGAGGAGAGAGAGAGAGAGAGAGAGAGAGAGAGAGAGAGAGAGAGAGAGAGAGAGAGAGAGAGAGAGAGGTCCGTAATCGGCATTAAATGTAATCATAGTATTGCAATCAAAATAACGGAAATTGCTCAGGGGAATTCATTAGAAACAACACGTGATACCTTCCCACACGACCCTGTTAATGTCATCAGAAATCTCTTCGATTTGTAATTGCGAAGCGAAATAAACAAACGACTGCAAAAAGCAAACAAACAAACTAGCAAAAACTGCAGCGAATGTGAATCTGGAGAACACTTCCTGTTACATATACACATATTTTGATTCATTCCTGTTCACGTTCGTTGCACAGGAAGCACAGGTATACAACGCGCTTAACCCCATACACATTGAGGTATGTCGTCACTTTCAATCTCCAACGAAGTGTTTTATGTTTAAAATCACAATAAAACCACCCAAAGAGAGAAAATAGAGGCTCGTAAGGAAATAAGAAACAAAGAAGGAAACTGAAAAACAAAAGAAAGCAATAGCAAGACAGAAAAAAAAGAATGTGTCAGGAAAGAGGACCACACAGAAGGTGGTGAGCAGAATGTCTTGAATGTGTGTAGGGGGGTCTTTCCTTTCCGTTTTCAGTTTGAAAACAGTGGAGCCACACAGAACAGTCTCATGTGGGAATTCGTAACAAAGCTGAACAAACTTGCTGTCTTTCATCGGGTCAGACACACGCTTCAAAGCCAACAAGGAATGTCGGATAAGGATAGTGGAAGCAGCCGTTTTCTTCGGGTGCTTCGCGCGGTGAATCCTGATTTTCCCCGGAGATGAGTGGAGAAAATCTTGAATCTGTTCATTTCGATAACGTGAGGGAACGTTACAGATTTTCAATCAAAATCAGAAAAAAAGAAAATCAGGCAAAATAAATGTCATTCCCATGGTGAACGAGAAAATTCGTAGTAAGTGACCAAATTTCCAGCTCCCATACCAGCCTGTGTGTGTGGTGCGTGCGTGCGTGCGTGCGTGCGTGCGTATATTGTTGTTCTTCTTGTTGTTGCTGTTGTTGTCGTTGTTATGCCCGTACTCTAGTTTTGTTTGCTAAAGTTGGCAGTATGACGTATGAGTGATCTTGTAAGAATGTGAAAATGATATTGAGAAACAGTCCCGGGTACGACCTGCAAGTCAGTCTGGTTCTCTGGGGTATTGATGTGTCCGATCTCTTCGCTTTGGTCTAACAGTTTTTGTAATGAACAAATTTTGTGAACGAAAAAGTCAACACCTGAATGGAAAGAAAATACTGGGGTTTTTTTTTTCATAGAATATATTGTTTGGCCGTTTACAGTATCTGATTATAAATTGTGTTTATTATTTCCTTCTTTTTATTGATTCTTGAATGTCAAAGTAATCGAGACATAACAATCGAAGCGGGCGTTATCCATCAAAAGGCCATCTTTGTGTTAACAGACCGCGCGGCCAGGTTTATGTTTAACTTTAACCTATTATGTTCTCATTATTTTCAATTATGCGAAAATCGTTCGGTACCTGAAGGTAATCAGAACCTACAGCCATTAGTTTGCGCGACAACCGTATGGTCCCTTCCGTCGATGGCTTGTCTGTGACAGGCTTAAAATTGGATCACCATCGTTGTCTGTCAGACTCCAAACCTTCTTTTGTACGAGTTTGTATTCTGTGTTCCACTCTCCCCACTGTGTGGCTCCGCGCCCATCCTCAGTTCGCTTAATTGAATCAAGTGTGGTGGGTGTCCTCCCTCTCCCCCACCCTCCCGCTCCCCTCTGTCTGCCATTTTCTCTGAGTGTGCTGGAGAGGATGAGCAGGCTGTTCATTCCGGCGGTAAGAAACGACGACGTGTGCAAGGAATGTCAGAGAGAGAGAAGAGAGAGAGGAGAGAGAGGAGAGAGAGAGAGAGAGAGAGAGAGAGAGAGAGAGAGGAGAGAGAGAGAGAAGAGAGAGAGAGAGAGAGAGAGAGAGAGAGAGAGAGAGAGAGAGATGAGAGAGAGAGATGGAAGAGAGAGGAGAGAGTTATTCTTTGTAAAGGTTCTTTTTGTATTGTATTAAAATGTACTTTATAAACATAAATTTTATGAATCCTTCCAGAAATGTCCCAGTACGCGTTCCTTCATCATCATCATCTTCTTCTTCTTCTTCTTCTTCTTCTTCTTCTTCTTCTTCTTCTTCTTCTTCTCTTTATTTTCTCTTTTGCCTTAATTATTTGTCTTCCTCGTCGTGGTCTTACTCTTCATCCTTGTTTTGTTTCTTTCTTTTTCTTTCTTTCTTTCTTTTTTTCTTTCTTCCTCTCTTTCTTTCTTCCTTCCTTTCTTTATTTCTTTCTCTCTTTCTTTTTTCTTTCTTTCTTTCTTTCTTTCTTTCTTTCTTTGTTCTTACCTGTCCTATCATCACGCTTTTTTTGCAGCATTATTTCTTCGCCGCTCGTCTGAACAATGCCATACACAGCTACACTCAGTTCGTCAGCAGCTGTCAGATTGTCTGGCAGCTGTCCATCAACCCCCTCGCTCTGCCACGCAGTAAACGTGGCAACAAAGGCTTTCTTATACAGCAATTTTGATATGTAGTGTATGCACCGCTGCGTTTGGACAATGGCTGAGGCTGTGCTTACTAATTCAGAAGATTAAAGTGGGACCGATACTGCGTGAGACACACACACGCACGCACGCACGCACGCACGCACGCACGCACGCACGCACGCAATCACCGCACGCACGCACGCACACACACACACAATCTCAAAAAAACCACACGCTCGAACAAACACACTAACAAACACACGCACTCACACCACACACACACCCATACACACAGGTGAGGTGAGAAAGAGAGGAGGAGAGAGAGAGAGATGAAGAGAGAGAGATCTAGATCGAAGAGAGAGAGAGTGTGTGTGTGTGTGTGTGTGTGTGTGTGTGTGTTGCTGTGCGTGCAGCGCGCGCGTGTCTCTTGTGCTTGTGTGCATGTGTGTACGCGGACTTGCTCGCTTAGGATTTTGTCTTGCATTAGATGCATGCAGTCCATAAACTTCTTTTGATTTTCTGTTTTATTCCTTTTTTTTTTTTCATGTGGTGCCATGCAGATCTTACTGTGTGGCCAAAAAATGATGTGATAAAGCAAAATGTTTCCACCTTTTTTTTGTAAATTCGTTATTTCTCACACGTGTTTCAGAAACACTTAACACCTTTTGATTTATCAGGTTGTTCTTTTGTGAATGGACATGTCGAACAAACGCTAATGTGTCTTTTTTGTGTTATTGTGACTTTACGTTTATCAGTTG
>CM031603.1:64905879-64924712 GCA_018398815.1 Conus ventricosus
ACATAACTTTCTTTGCTGGTCCCATACTCCGAGAAATATGTTGTTCGATTCCTGTAACCTCACTTCCATATAAAATTATACTGACTTCCATAAAAAACGCGAAAATTTGAAAGGCTATTTTTCGGGTGAAAAGGGGTGAATATACAATATTGAACCATTGTGGCAAGTTGTTTGGGTCCAAGACTCACGTGCAGTGAAAAAATTTGGTGAGCAACACATCATTCCCGGCATTGGAGGGTCAACAAAAATGGCAAACTGGCTGCTGCATGTGAGGCACGTGCACACCATGCAGAGCAATGTTAACCAGCGACAAGTACGCAGGCATGCAGCCTTTATAAAGCCGCGCTACAAGGTTCAGGTAACGACTTGCCGTCTGAGCGCCACAGAGATGCCAAGACTACGAGCAGAGGAACGCAATCGTGCCCTAGGCCATCTGGAGGCTGGTGTGGATGCCAGGCAGGTCGCCAACATCTTTAACGTCCACATCTCAACCATCTATCGTCTGCAGCACCGCATGCGAGTCACTGGTACCACTGATGATCGTCCCCGGCCAGGCCGTCCTTGGGTCACCACACAAAGAGAGGATCGCCATCTTGTTCGAACCCATCTGCGGGACAGGCGGCAAACAGCCGCTAACACTGCTCGACAGGTGCCTGGGAATCTCCAGCAACGAATCAGCCTCAACACTATGCGGCGGCATCTTCAGGAGAACGGGCTGGCATGTAGGCGTCCTCACAGAGGTCCTGTACTAACACCAAGACACAGGCAGGGCAGGCTGCAGTGGGCACAAGCCCGAATCAACTGGCGCAGGCAGCAGTGGGGACGCATACTGTTCTCAGATGAGAGCCGTTTTTGTATTGACATGGCTGACGGTCGTGTCAGAATATGGCGTCGACCTGGTGAACGCTATGCTGACTCCTGTGTGGTAGAGCGGAACCCCTGGGGAGGCCCGAACGTTATGATATGTGGTGCAATTGGCATTAACCACGCCATAGGACCAGTCATCTTCAGAAACATTGGTCCTGGTCGCGGACGGGGTGTCAATGCACAGCGCTACATCAACCAGGTGCTCAGACCCCATGTCGATCCTTTTTTTGCGCAACACCCAAACTGGACATTCCAACAGGACAATGCAAGACCACACACCCCAGGGCCACCCAGCAATTTCTTCAGCAACAACGTCAATGTGCTCCCCTGGCCAGCCCTCAGTCCCGATTTAAACCCAATAGAACATTTTTGGGATGAACTTGGCAGACGGTTGGACCTCCTGCGTCCACGACCAGCAACAGCGGCTCAACTTCACCAGGCCATCGTCCATGTGTGGGCTTGTGTGCCAAGGGGACGCATCAACCACCTGGTCCACTCAATGAGCCGCAGGTGTCAAGCAGTTGTCAACGCAAATGGTGGCCACACACGGTATTAGGACTTCAAGCTGGTTTGTCACGTGACCTTGGATTTTCCACACAAAAGACATATTGCTGATGACATTTTCACATATTACCGGTGTAATGAATCAAATCACGTTGAATTCTCGCTTCCACTCTGTACAATTGTGACCAATATAAATTCACCCCCAACCTTCAGCTTGTTTTGTTTTCGCGTTTTTATGGAAGTCAGTTATGTTGACTTTCTTATAACCTAGTTTCCTATCCTTCTTTCCCCAATAATGAATCGGGGGTTCAAATACGTGACCTTCTCTCCACCATAACTCCCACCCCCATCACCATTCCCCTCCCCCTCTCTCTCTCTCTCTCTCTCTCTCTCTTCTCTCTCTCTCTCTCTCTCTCTCTCTCTCTCTCTCTTCTCTCTCTCTCTCATCGCAATATTTCCCATCTTCGGTTTTTCTTCTAAGATTGACACTAATTAAACCATTAATTAATTATTCTCTCTCTCTCTCTCTCTCTCTCTCTCTCTCTCTCTCTCTCTCTCTCTCTCTCTCTCTGGCGTGTGTTCGTGCGTGCGTGCGTGCGTGCGTGCGTGCGTGCGTGTGTGTGCATGCGTGCGTGCGGGGCGTGCGTGTGTGCCTTTCGAAGGTGGAGAGAATAGGGAAAAGGGGAAAGGGGTACTTGTGCATCTGAATATTCCAGCCCTCTACTGTAGCTCTGTTACAAAGAAGCTGAATCAAGCGTTTATGGGTTCAGTAACAATATATTAGGTTGGTACGCCCATTTCATTTATCTTATTTTCTTTTAGTACCAATTAACGGAGCCGTAACTGACTTCGTCAATGCTAGACTTCCTGGTGCATCGGAAACTGCGGCCTTGTGCACTGCTTCGTTAGCAGAGAAATGTCAGGAGAGGGATACTAAAATCGTGTGAAATAAATCACAAAAAGGGCTTTCCCTTGTCTGCCTGTCTTTCTGCTCACTGTTTTGTTTTAGTGTGTGGGTGTGTGTAAAGTAAGCCCAAGTCAAAATTTTTTTAAATTTGGGGGTTTAAAAAGAATAAGCTTTGAAAGTTCTTTTTCCCCCTGCCCTCAAAAAAAAAGCAAAAATTTTCAATCAAAATAGGGGAAAAACCAAAAAACTGGGAAGCAAAAAAACGAATAAACCCAAAAAATAAAACAAGGTAATGAAAAAAATTTAAAAAAATTAACAACCCAAAAAAATTTAAATATTTTTACGGACAATGGACAAAAATGTAAAAACCCAGGGGCAATAAAAAACATTTGGGGAGAGTGGGGGGGGAGAGAGAGGGAGAGAGGAGGGGGAAAAGGAGATAGAGAGAGGGAGAAGAGAGAGGGGGGGGGGGGCTGACAGATAGCAAGAGACGATAGCTTTTACAAAGAATCCAACAAACAGAAGAGGGGACAGTCAGAGGAAAAGAGGGGAGAGAGAGACAGAGAGAGGGGCCCAGAAAAGAGAGAGAGAGGGGAGGGGAGGAGAGAGGGGAGAGAGATAGAGAGAGAGAGAGAGAGGGGAGAGAAAAGGAGAGGGGGGGGGGGGAAATCTGCAGCAAAATAGAAATCTTTAATTACTTTAAAATTTGTCCATCAAATATTTTTTCAGTGTTTTTTTAAACGAAATTTTTAAAGGGACATGTTTTTAAAGAAAAAGAAAAATTTTTTCCTTTCCCTTTTCCTCCAGAATTATAAAGGTAGTTTTGGTAAAGTTGTTAGGGGGGTCGGAAAAAAAAAAGTTTGGAAAAAGTTTTTTTTCATTTTTTTAAAAAGTTTCGGAAAATTTTTCTTTGGAAAACCCTTTAAACTATTTTATACTTTGCAAAAGCATTTATTGAAGAAGACCCTGTTTTAAATTAAAAGAATATCAAACTTTTTATAGTCATCACCCGGGTCAAGGAATTAGATTTTATTGCAAGCTTTTTTGCCCCTCTTATGTAAAGGGGATTGTTTTGTTTCAAATTTGTTTCCCCCTTTTTTTCCCCCCAAAACGTAAACGCAAAATTTCAATGGAGAAAAAATATGTGAATTAAAAAAAAAAATTTTCCTCGACTGGAGTTTCAGAAAATTTTTTAATTTTTGATAATTGAAAAATTTCCTTTTAAAAAAGCCCTTTTCCAAGGTCAGTAATGTGGTCGTACCACTTTAAAATTTCAAAAATCGAAAATTTCCCCTAGAATTTATGAAAATTTTACCCCCCAACCCTTTTGGTTTTTTTACAATACCCTTTGTAAAGGGGGACCTCATTTTCTGCCTTTTTTGGGCCGTTTGTCACTACATACATTCGTTTTATTTGCATTCAGGGACATGGGGTTCTTTCTGTCCTTTTTTTTTTTCAATCTGTCGTTTTTTTGGGGTTGGTTTTTTTACTAGAATCAAAGGTTAAACACTCCTAAACTGAAAAATGAAGTGCCCAAAAACCAAACATTTCACAACACATCATTATAAAGGCAAATCCTTTATGTAAATAGAGAATAGGAGGGGTTTCCTAATACTGATCCCTGTGGGACACCAAATTCCAAATTGAGTAATTCTGACCGTCTGCTACAAATTTCAACTAGTTGTTGACGATCAGTAAGAAAAGATCTAATGAAGTCAATGGCCTGGTTTGATAGCTTATAGTGTGCAAGTTTTTTTATGAGAAGGAATGGTTTATAACATCAAAGGCTTTAGCAAAGTCGACAAAAAGAATTCCAGTAAATACGTTATTATTTATATTTGATAGGCAATAATCAGTAAGCTGAATAAGTGACGTTATGGCAGGAGTGATTTTCTCTAAAGCCTGACTGATTTTCATGAATCAAATCATAATGCTTAAAGTGAGAACATAATTGTCTTTGAATATGTCTTTCAAGTGGTTTTGACAAAATGGGTAATATTGAAATAGGTCTATAGTTGGACGGATTGGTGGAATCACCATTTTTGTACAAAGGTATGACTTTGGCTTGTGTGTGTGTGTGTGTGTGTGTGTGTGTGTGTGTGTGTGTGTGTGTGTGTGTGTGCGTGTGTGTGTATGTGTGTGTGTGTGTGTGTGTGTCTGTCTGTCTCTCTCTCCCTCCCTCCTTCTCTTCCCTCTTTCTCTCTGTCGGTCTCTCGGTCTGTCCCCCCCCCCCCTCTCTCCTCTCTCTCTCTCTCTCCTCTCTCTCTCTCTCCTCTCTCTCTCTCTCTCTCTCTCTCTCTCTCTCGCTGTGCGGGCGCGCATGCGTCCGTTCGAATGTGACCGTATATATGTCTGTGTCCGTGTTTATATGCTTGCGCGCGTATGCGTGTATGGTTGTGTGTTTGTGCGTATACTGCGTATATGCCAGAGCGTGCATGCTTAAATGTGCAAGCTCGAATGTGCTTCTTTGTGCACGCATGAGTGTCCCCGTGCGTGGTGCGTGAAGAGTTGTTGCCTTTGTGTGTGTGTGTGTGTGTGTGTGTGTGTGTGTGTGTGTGTGTGTGTGTGTGGTGTGTGTGTGTGTGCGCGCGTGCGTGTGCGTGCGTGCGTGCGTGTGTGCGTGCGTGCGTGCGTGCGTGCCTGCGTGCCTGCGTGCGTGCGTGCGTGTGTGTGTTAAATGCAATCTGAGGGTAATACCTCTATGTGCACAGAGCACTGTCTGTCATCACCACCATCACCACCACTACCACCCCTGTCATGCCACCTTTCATTTACACACACGCGCGAGCCAGCGCCTCCACAATCTAACGCCCACACTATGCAGCACACGTAAACAATGACAGCGGCGAACACAAATCCCAAGATCTTATCGGCAGCGAAAATAAACACTCTGCATGATCACAAGCACCCACTGCACACCCCCGAACTGATTTACATCAGGGCAGTATCTCCTCTGGTGGGTTGCCACCAAACGACCGGACATAGTTTGCTCAGTTACCTATGGACTGTGTTGACATGACGGAGCTGAATGTGGCTGTGTATGCGGACGCCGGAACGAAGGGCACAGGAGTTATTATCTCACAGCAACAGCGTCGGAAATGGAGCAGCAGAGAAAAGGTTTAAGAGATTGAATGAAATCAAACACTTCGGAAGACAACACAGGAAAAGAAACATGACCTTGGTGACACACAAAAACAAAAACAAAATACGCATGACAACAACGCACGAGATGACACAAAACCTCATTGGCAACAAAAAAGGTAAAACAGGAAAAAGCCGTATTACACAGAACAGGAGCAGAAGTCGTACAAATCGATCTGTCTGTCTGATGTAAATAATCACAGTCTAACCAAAAGGGAGACAAACATAGGGGCACAGACGACAGCGGCATTCCCCGACAGTCAGTCTTCCAGAAAAAGATGGATTCTGAATAATACACTACACCCTGTCATTGATTCAGATAACATGATGATCGACCCGTCAAAAGATGCCAGTGAGTAGCGCGCACGCGCGCGCGCGCGCGTGTGTGCGTGTGTGTATGTGCGTGCGTGCTGTGTGTGTTGTGTGTGTGTGTGTGTGTGTGTGTGTGTGTGTGTGTGTGTGTGTGTGTGTGTGTGTGGTGCGCGTGTGTGTGTGTGTGTGTGTGTGTGTGTGTGTGTGTGTGTGTGTGTGTGGTGTGTGTGCGCCCGCGCGCGCGCGCTCTTGTGTCTCTGTGTCTGCGTATCTGCTTTTTTTTTTTTTTTTTTTTAGATAGAATCAGAAACGGAGTTGCGCCCTTGGCAATTAACGTACATGTGTGAGCCGCAATGTTTATTTTACATATTGATTTTTTTTTTCAATCTAGAGCTGAGTCTAATACATAGTACACAGAAGTTAGAAAAAGAGACCAGCTAATTCTAGAAAGGTAACCCTGAGCACAGTGACAGGTGAACGAAAAGGACTTGTTCGGTCACTCCAACAAGCGATTACTACACTTGCATACCTTTGATGAAGTATTCAAAGAGCAGCTAAACTTACGATACTGATAGGCGCTATAATAACTTTTATGAATACACCAAAGTAACGATAGATGTTAAAGCTTTGTTTTCAGAAGAATGCTTGGTGTGCGTGAAAATTATTGTTACAAACACGCTACAATACACTGACAACACACACTTTTTTGACGATCACCACTTCGCACTTACCTTCACTCAACACGGCAAGGATGAAGACGAAATAACGGAGGAGCAGCAGATGGACCCAGAATCCATGGCGCCGAGTGCTTCAGATTCACCTCCTGGTACTCCGAGTCACAAGCAAGTCATCTCTAAAACCCACCAAACATCAGTCCAGAGAAAACGGATTGGCTGGCTTAGTTGAACCACATTTCCCTGAAAAGAAGACCCAAAGACTTTCTTCACCTTCTAATTGGTGAGATACCAGGTTCCTTAAACTGACCTTTGACCGATGTCTTTCATGGCGCAGGATGTCTGGAGTACGAATCATGCATAATGTATGGGTGTGTTCTCCAGCAAGGAAGAAACCTTCAGAAAACGAAAAACAAAATATTCACAAAGTAGTCCTGAAGCATCAGTTCCGCATGGAAAGAAGAACGTGAAATGTTCTCACTGTTGCGCCGTGGAGGACCGTCAGGTAAATGCATTGCCGAGGTCGTTCCGTACAGATGTGCTGCTGAGAGTGGGTTTCTGATCACTGGCAGGAAACGCTAGACCTCTGGTGACGTCTTTCTTCCACCCTGTTCTCTGCATGAAAAAGGGCAAAAAACAAATGATTAAACAGTCTGGCAAGAATTCACGTTAGGCACTCGACTTCCATCTGAGCTACAAACCATGTTCCATAAAATGGACCTAGGCGAACTGGGTGAGAGAAACGATCACGGAAAGAATAAACAGGAGGCACTGACAATGCTGATTATTCTTCAGAGATTTAAAAAAAAAATCCCGGGCGCAATATGGCAACCCATCATGCATGACAATGACACGTGATGGCGTCTTTCCTTTTTATATTTAGCCCTAAAGCTCTCATTGCTCTCCACTTAAGGGTTTGAAAACTGTGCAACTCGCTAACTTACTGCATCCAAGTGGGGAAATGAAGGTGGTACTGGAAGGAGAAAAGCAGGAAGACGGAGAGAACGAATGCGGTAACGACGACGACAGTTAAGATGATGATGATGATGATGATGATGATGATGATGATGACGCGACGATGATGACCATGTCTGTCGCAGTAAAAGCAGCACAGGAGCAGCAGCAGCAACAGCAATAGTAAGGTAATAGCAGCCTCTCATTTTCATTACCATTGTTACATCATCGTTATCACTGCGGCAGCAGCAGCAGTAACATATTAGTAACATATTTGGCAGCACCTCCTAAAAATCGGCGGAAAATGCCACACTGTGAGCATGGTGTTCATTTAAAATGATATTGAATGCTGACATGTTGTTAGTTTCCAGTCCATAAAAAACATAACTCGTAGTAATCTATAAACGATAGCAGCATCTCACTGTTTATTTGCTACATACAGGGCGGTCAACTGAAAACGGTTGTAATGTTACGCAGTTAGAAGTGATCCTTAACGAAAACATAGCACTGTATTCGCCATAAAAGAATGAGAAAATACTGTTCTGCTTATAACGACGACGGAACACACACACACACACACTCTCTCTCTCTCTCTCTCTTCTCTCTCTCCTCTCTCTCTCTCTCTCTCCTCTCTCTCTCTCTCTCTCTCCTCCCACACACACACACACACACACACACACACACACACACACACACACACACACAGATTTAACGATGCTATCCTTTCTGACATGTCTCCAACCAGCAGTTTCACTCCGCTCCTCACGGTATTTCCTCATACTCCAGCCTGTCCCCAGCTTCCGTGATACCTGGTATGCTTACCCTTCCAACTATTCCTCACAAGCTAACCATGAGAATGCTCCTGATGCCCGTTTGTCAAATAACCCTTCTACTCCTATAGGTAATGTTAGCCAGCGTAGTTACTTTCCACATTGTCAATCTCCTTTTAATACAGAGGGCCCAAACCAGGCCTCTAGCTATGCCCCTGTCCACCGTTCCGACTTCCCGCGCCAACAGGATCCTGGCTGCAACAATGGCCAGGTTAGAAACCGTGCGTACCCCCTTTACAGTCCATGCAGCATTTCCCTTCTTTGGTGAGGCAACCTAATGATCAGAATCGATCCTTTCAGCCAGAACCAATGCTTCATCCTAACCCACCCCACACAGACTGCCTAACCCCCGTGTACATCCTGACATAGAGTCAGGGTCACCGTACTACGATCGGAACCCGGATGTCTTCCCTGCCCAGCGGGAACTGAACTCAATGTCCAGTACCCAGCCCATGTTTCCCACAAACGACATGACCCGTTATTTGCACTGTACTGGCTGAACATGATGACATCCCACATGTTGAACATTCAACATAATCGTCCATTGTGAATGTATATGTTACTGCATTACATTAAGCAGTGTTCAAGCGCCTATTATTGTATTCATGGCATGCCTTTTACTGGTTTGAACAATCCTGTTGCATCGTTGCTTGCGTGGTGGATGAACACGCGTGTACGTATGTGTGTGAAGGCGGTGAGAGGGGGAGGTCATGGGGGGGGGGGGGGTAGATGGAGTGAGAGAGAGAGAGAGAGAGAGAGAGAGAGAGAGGAGGGATGAAGAGGGAGGGGGCGCTGAAGAGAGAGAGAGAGAGAGAGAGAGATGAGAGAGAGAGAGAGAGAGAGCATGGTGTGTGATGCAGTTGCCTACTCATAAGAGGGTTCAGATTGATTGTGATTTCGTACAAACGTTTCTTGATATTGTTCCCGTGTTTTTTCCTTGTTTTTGTCTTTGAAATACTCTATAGGTTTTCACCTTGTACTGTGTGAAAATTACACAGATTAATTTGCAATCTATTTGCAAATCATTTTCTTTTTGTTGTTCGTGGTTTTTTTTGATATTGTGATCTTGGATTTGATCCTTTGTCTGATTACTCCCACCTTGTCCTCTGATTTTTTTTTTTAATGATTTTTTCTCCATATCATTATTAGAATTTCATAGTTAGGCCACTGGTTTAGAAAGTGAATATTTGTTTTATAAATAAGCAGCGATTTATTTAGTGTTGGAGACCATTGACCAGTGTGGGCTCCCTGGCAAATAAAGGTCTGGTGTCTGCAGTTCATGCTGATACCAAAGCTCCTATGGCCTCTGATGATATACGACATCTGCACCAGCACAGTGGAGGCAATGGAAGCCAAAATCAACAAGTTCACAAGGAAATGGCTTGGTGTCCCACCCTGTCTGACTGACATCGCGCTGTACTGTCGCCAAGCAAAGCTCAAAATACCACTGAAATCCATCCTGGAGGAATACAAAGCAGGGAAGATCAGACTTCAAAGCATGCTGGAGGACTCAGGAGACAAGTGGTAGAAGCAATCAAGCCCCAGCTGAAGACAGGCAGAAAAATGGAAAGTTCAAGAGGCGATGGATTCTGCAAAAGAAAGTCTCAAGATCAGAGAAATAACAAGACACACACAGACCAACAGACAAGGACTGGGGTGACCAAAACTGAATGGTGGTCAAAGGCCAAAGGAAAAGCCAAAAGAGACATGATGATTCAGGAGATGGAAAAGAAGAAGACCAAAAAAGACTCCAAAAAGCAGTCCAGCAGAGCCAGCAAGGGCAATGGACAACGTGGGAGAATGCACTCCAAAGAAGTCTAACTTGGAATGACATTTGGCACATGGCCCCTCTCAGGATCAGCTTCATTCTCAGATCTGCATATGACATTCTGCCCTCAAATGCAAACCTGGTGAAGTGGGGGAAAACAGACGATCCTGCATGCCCCCTCTGCCATAAAAAACAAACAGTGGAGCATGTTCTAAGCTCATGTAAAGTAGCCCTGGCTCAAGGAAGGTACACATGGAGGCACAACCAAGTGCTCAAAGAAATTGTACAAGTAGTCTGGGCTAGTACCAACACCACAAAAGGGAGAATCAGGACTCCAAAAGCACCCGCAACATTCTTCACGGCAGGAGGCAGCAAATCATGCCAAGAACAACAGTGCCACTCGAAACAATGCAGGCAGAGTCTGCTGGATGGGGCAGATGACTGGGAGTGCACTGCAGACCTCCCAGAATGGAAGAGTCACCCAGAGATCATCAGCAAGAGTGGCATGAGACCAGACATAGTAGTCCACTCTAAGTCAACCAAGCAGCTGATCATGATCGAGCTCACGGTGCCATATGAGAACAGAATGGAGGCAGCTCAAATCTACAAGACTGAAAAGTATGCTGATCTGGCAAACAACCTGAGGAGAGAAGGCTATCAGGTCAAAGTCCTCACTGCAGAAATTGGAGCTAGGGATTTGTAGGAACGTCTGCATACAGCCTCATGAAACAGCTCTCAGTTGCAGGGAAGGAAAAAACCAGAGCCCTGAAAGCAATGGCAGAAGCGGCAGAGAGTGTTTTCAAGCTGGATCTGGTCAAGGATGAACAAAAGTGAACTTCATAAGGCTTAATTTCCCTACAAATATCAGGTGTCCCTGTGGCTCAGTGGTTAAAGCGCGAGTCATTAAGTAGAAAATGAGCATGTCCAGAGGGTCATGGGTTCGAATCCAGCCATGGCTCGTCCCAAGATGGGGGAAAAAAAAAAGGGGCAGCAGAGGGACACCGGAGTCATGAACCGGGTGTGGCCCAACCCCCCTAGAGTGTCAGGAGATAAGGGCCGAAACACTTGCTTGAAGGGGGCTTCTCTTCTGAGGACTCTCTGCTGCCACGCTCTCCACGAGTTTCTTTCTACAGTGTTTCCTCTCACCATTCTATTTAAAGCCATACCTAGTGCTATACACTGCAACATGCCTAGGACCTTAGACACATGGCCATCCAAACATGGACCTTCGTGTAGGGTACCTTAATATTAATAATGCAAATAAACAAAAAAGATGACATTGCAACTATACTTCGCAGTGATGGAAACAGTTTTCATGTATTTTGTTTTTCTGAATCCCGATTATCTTCTTATATATCAGATGCAGAAATGGACATGCCAGGATACCAAATAATGCGACTAGACCCCTATAAACCAAAATCTACTGGCTTACTCATATATCATGCTTCCTCATTAAAATGTAAAAGGCTAGTTAATTTTGAAAATTATGGTAATTGAATCTGTTCTGGATTGAAATAAGTATGAAAAATTGTCAACCACTTGCAATAGGCTTTGTCTATAGAAACCCATCAAAAACCACTGATGGCAGGACCAGATTAAAAGCATTAATGGATGAAGTAACCATTCTAAGTTATGAGACAATTTATTAGGAGATTTTAACATTTGATCTGTTAAAAACTAAATCAAAGTGGTACCCAAAACTATATATCACATAACTTTAAAAACAACTAATCGATAGACCAACACGCATAACTGAAAATTCCGCTACTTAATAGATCATATTTACACAAATGCAAACAATTTCATTATCGATCTTTGTTCCCCTCCCTATGGCTGCAGTGACACAACCCAATTTGCCTTACTTGGTTCAAAAACCGTGTAAAAAATTCCAAAAGTGGGTCATAAAGTTATTTACTACAGGAGCTTTAAAACTTTTAAAGAAGATGATTTCCTTACTGACCTTTCTGAAGCACAATTTGACCTCATCTATCAAATCAGAGATCCAAATAAAGCAGCTGAATTTTGGATTGACACTTTTACCTCCGTATAATAATAAACACGCCCCTTTTATAAAGAAAAGGATTAAACGGGAAACCCAAAACCTCCATGGATAACAAAAGAAATTGACACAGAAATTAATAAAGAAATCATTTGAGTAATTTCGGAACAAATGAAGAATTCAGAAAACAAAGAAATAAAGTAAACGTCATTAAAACGGAATCGAAACGTACTTACTTTAGAACAATGTTAACTTTTTACCAAAGATACCAGGCAAATTTGGAAAGCAATTAACATATTAACAATAAACACGTGTCAAAAAGTCAACAAATGAGCTCAGACATATCTGCAGATCAACTAAATAATCATTTTGCAACCATAGCAGATAGAATCATATTAATGATAGATCTAGTGAAAATGACCTCAATTATTTAGAACAATACATCCATCCATTCTAAGGATATTCGTGTTTCCATTTATCTAAAACCCATGACCGTTTTAGATGTTAGTAAAGCCTTGTCTACTTCAACCCAATCAATACTCGTGTTTAGATGGTATCGAGACAAAAATACTTAATTTTGTCATGTCCATTATCACAGATACTTTGACATACTTATACAATTTATGCATAGATAAACAAACTTTTCCTCTAAAATTTAAGGAAGCTAAAGTTATTCCTTTGTATAAAACCGGGGATTCTTCAAACCCATCAAATTACAGACCGATATCTATTTTATCAGCCATTGAAAAACCGATCGAAAAAAAATATGCTAAGTCTCTGTATTCGTATTTCGCTGATAACAAACTTCTCCACGAAAGTCAGTCGGGCTTTCGAAAACATCATTTTTGCCACACAGCCCTCATACAGCTTATCGACAGTCTTCTTTGCAGCATAAACGAGAAAAATTTTTGGGCAGATATTCTCTTCGTAGACTTTGAAAAAGCTTTTGATGTCATCAACCATTCTTTTTTGGGGCCATAAACTTGAACTTTACAAACTGACTCCAGAATTCATAAGTCTTATTTCATCTTTTTTATCTGACCGGAAACAATTAGTAGCTGTAGCTGACAAATTGTCAACATTTATGCCTGTCAATATGGTGTTCCACAAGGCTCTGTGTTAGGACCTCTTTTGTTTACTATTTACGTAAACATTTGCCTTTTTTTGTTAAATGTAAATGCGAAATGTTTGCAGATGATACATCTCTTCACGAAACGACTCTGATGCCTATGAATTAACAGTTAAGCTTCAAGCAGATATTGATAAACTTACTGAAGGGACACAACAAAACCCATATGTCTTTAAATGCTATTAAACAAAGTGCATGTACGTGTCTACAAGACAAAAACGACAAAAGATGAAATTCAAATTAAAGCCTTTACTCATATCCAATAATAAAGTTGAGGAAGTCATTCACACAAAACACTAGGTGTCATTATTGACAAAAGATTTATTTTGGACTGAACATACAACATTCTTAGCAAAACGCCTTTCAAAAAAAAATTTCGTTGTCTCGGATAAAAAATTTCCTCGATGGCCACTCTCGAAACTTTTTTTCTATGCACATATTTTGTCATTAGTTGATTATGCATCAACCCTTTTGGGGACAATGTAGTGAACAAAAATTTAAAAAATTAATTCATCGTCTGTACAAACGAGCATTAAAATTAGTATTGTTAAAATCGGCTCCCTAACTGATGAAGATTACAAACAACTCAAACTATTAACCTTCCCAAAACAGACTCTTTTCAAAAAAGCCCTTTGTATGCATAACGTTATTAATGGAACAGCTCCCCAAAAGATTACAGAAACATTTAGAGTCAAATTGCCATAGACATAATCATTTGTGTCCATTCCTAGACCACCGCAACAATTTATACAAATCCAGTTTCGTATATTCAGGGGGAAATCTGTGGATAAACTGAAAAAAGCCCTTAAAAAATACAAAAAATAAAACACATTTAAGAAAAAATTGAAAGATTATCTCATGAATCGTTAACCACATATGATACTGAAAAAAATGTCCATCCGTGCAAAAGAAATACACTGGTAAAGTTTATACACTTCGTGAATGGTAACCATGGGGACGGCAATGAGCATTGATACCTTTACGTAAATGGAAGTGAGTGGGTAAAGGGGAGGAGATGGGAGTGGGTAAGACGGTTGTTTACTTTCTTTTTTGATGAATGGAAATTGTACACGATTTGATTTTCTTTTCTCTTTCTTTCTTTTTTTCATAGATGGCTTGATGTAAAAAAGCAGATATGTTTTCTTATTCAATGTTTCCATCTCTAAAAAAAAATTTTGACTTGACTTGACTTGACTTGACTTGACTTGACTTGACTTGACACACACGCACACACACGCACGCACGCACGCACGCACACACATCCATTTCACACATCTATCCATCCATCCCTCCATACATACTTTCATACATACGAACACACCAACTGTACAAACACTTTAAATACCACTCTCTCTCTCTCTCTCTCTCTCTCCCTCTTTCTCTCTCTCTCTCTCTCCTCTCTCTCTCTCTCTCCAATGCTGCAAAGTAGGAACTTTATATTTTGTACTGACTTGTACTAGAAATGAGCATACAAAAACATACAGAAAAAAACTATCACAAAAACATCTGCGGGCCCTAAATCGTTCATCATTGTCAACTATCGGCTCATCTTCTTTCCCTGCATTACACCGAAAAAGCTACCATCCAAGGCGTTTATGCTCACAAAACGTACTGAAATTATTTCTCAAAACCAGATATGTGAATCAAGAAATTTTAGGATTTGTTGGTTGGAGTTTTTTTCGCTCTATTATTTGGCTATGGTAGACTGTTCCCGTAATAATCTTTAATCGGTGTAATCAGCGAAGCTACACGGTTTCTTAAACTCGATATTACATGGTAAAAAAAGTGGTGTTCGCCCCATCTCTTTGTTGCTCTCGAGGATCCCCTTTAAGAGATAGCCCCAGTTTAAGCTCAACGACCGGAACGATGGAGTTAGATCAGTACTCAGCCGAGGACCTGTCTCTGTAAAAAAAGCTTGCCCCACCCCTCAATTTTAACTCGAGGGACTTGAAAAGCTTCTTCGGACCGTTCTCTTAACGAACCCGGTCTAACCATAGCCCTCCAACGAAAGGGCTTACACAACCCCAAGCAGGGAAAAGGTGGCATTAATCTTGCTTAACAGTCGGGGAAGTTCCTTCCCTTTCAGTATGCTGGCACAGAGTTTCTCCCCCCTTTCAGCGACAGTATCACATGTCTGCCACTCGGGCCCAAAGAGAGCGGGGCAAGAGACCATCCATCGGCTACCGCTATTCGGCGGTGTCAGGCTTTGTCCCCTTTCGTCCAACGATGGTCACTTTGATGGGCAGTTTGTGGACTATTACAATGGGGGAAAAAATCCTTCTTCAGGGAATCCTTTCAGCGATATTGATCGTGTAATTAGCCCAGGGTGAAGCGAACGCGATGGATTTCTTGTCGGTTTACTTATCAGTTTCGAGTTCAACGACGTTAGGTACGACGAGCTGTTCGCAAAGTTTGTAAAGCGCTCGTCAATCGACTGTCCCCGGTTATAATAACAAAGATAATGATGATGGGTGATGAAAATGATGATGATGATAAAGATTGTTGTTGTTGTTGTTGTTGTTGTTGTGTTTCAACATCATTTCATTTTTTTCTGCTATGTTATCACTCTAATCCCGCTTTTGTTGTTTTTGTTGTTGTGGTTGTTTTTTGCTCTTTTTGTTGTTGTTTTTTGTTGGATTTTTGTTTATCTTTTTCATAACAATCATTACGCCGCTGTTTGTAACTTGTGTACAAACACTTTTACAGGATTATAGCCCACCCCACCCTCGGAAGCCTCATAGTACATCTTGTAAGTATCTGTACAGGAATATATTTTATATATATATATATATATATATATATAAAATATTATATATATATATATAATATATATAATGTGTGTGTGTATATTTGTTAATGATGATGATGATGAAAATGATGATGATGATAAAGATTGTTGTTAAGGGAAAGTATTTCGGATGTGATGTGTGCCTTAAACATGTAAAGCGACAGATAGATTGAGAGAGAGAGAGAGAGGGGAGAGAGGGGAAAAGGGAAGGAGAGAGAGGAGAGAGAGAGAGAGAGAGAGAGAGAGAGGTTGACGTCTTTTTGAACATTGACGTAGTGCTAGAACTACGTTTTACAGAAGTGATGTGAAGGTACTGAAGAAGGGTTCGCAGAGGAGCCGAAATTATTTACAGTAATAATATTGATCTATAGCTTCCTTAAAGTGGTCGAGTTTTCTTTGTTGTTCTTTGTGATATATATTATAAAATAATATATATATATATATATAATATATATATATATATATATATATATATATATAACTGTATGCGTTTTGTGTGTGTGTGTGTGTGGTGTGTGTGTTCGTCTACCTTACGTTTATAGAGTACGATGCGAGGGCCTAACACCGGGTCTGTGGGTACCGGTCTTTATGGAGTACATTTTTTTCCGTAACTCCCCAAACGAGAACCTTAATCAACTTCCACATTCTATCACTTTTACACTCATGTAAAATCTATAACAATGGTGAAGCGTTGTGGTGTACGTCCTGTAGGGTGCGTGCATTTCCGATTTGAATTGTCGTAATGAATATAAAAAATGATCAAATTTGCAATATTTTTTTTTTTTTTTTTTTTTTTTCTGTCCCAACCTCTGCGCCCCCCCTCAGAGGCAGTGTACCCACGCCGTTTATTCCGACACCCCGTCCACACCACAGCCCGGTCGGCCCCGCCGCAGCCCCGGCACCAGCAATCCACAGGGAGCAGTCAATGTCAAGTCGTTAAGAGGCAACCCACCGGAGGAGACACTGCAAATGCTGCCGAGTCACTTCGGTGGTGTTCAGTGGCGCCTGTTCTGATCTAACATACGCAGGACACCACCTACTAAGCCCCCTACTGACGACAAAAACTGCTTAGTCGCGGAGCCGGCGTGAGTGAGCTCTCCCCCCGGAGGGCGCCACCACGTCCGTCCACCGACAGACCCCATGGACCGCCGATATCGGTGACCCCGATGGAACCAAACCAAAGCCACAGACTGGAGAGGACATCGAAATTGAGGTCACCCTGGGGAGCAGGGCATGAAGGGGGCCCCAGAATTTGAGACATTTTTTTTAATGCTGATCAATGAGAATGAGGATGATTAAGATGATGCTACGGATTTCCATTTCGGTCTGAGACTACATGACAGGGCGTACTCTACGCTTCCTTTCCCTAATTTATCCCGGGGGTCAAAACCCGGCCCGAAGATACAAGCACCTGCAGTGTTGGTCAGGAAATTTGAGCAACACTCTCAGAAACGCATCCATTAAGTGGATGAAACTCGACTGTGTGGTCCCCGTCTTCCCAATGAGTCCGCAGCAAACTCAACTCTGGGTAGGAGCCGGTCGGGGCAGAAAAACCCACATGATTCTGATGGGATTCGAACCCACGACCTCCCAGCCGGCAGTCCGCGACGCTAACCACTTCGCCACGGCGGCTGGTAAATTTGCAATATTCTTATCATGTAACCCGTCTTTAGTATTAGAGAAAACTGAGTTTTTGATTGATGTAAAAGAAATTTACCCCACTACTTTACTTTTTTATGGAGACCTCTCAATGATGGTACAGGTGACATCGGGAAAAAAGTACTCCATAAATGTTAGGCAAACACGTTGTGTGTGTGTGTGTGTGTGTGTGTGTGTGTGTGTGTGTGTGTGTGTGTGTGCGTGTGTGCGTGCGTGCGTGCGTGCGTGCGTGCGTGCGTGCGTGCGTGCCTGCGTGCGTGCGTACGTGCGTGCGTGCCTGCGTGCCTGCCGTGCGTGCGTGCGTGTGTGTGTGTGTGTGTGTGTGTGTGTGTGTGTGTGCAGCATCAGAGTAACGTGAGATTAAAATTCATCTTCTTCTCCGTCTCGACATCAATCTCTTTCTATCGAAGCCAGATAATTTGAAAGACTACACTGAGTTGAAATATCTACCCTTATATAAAACCAAAGGGTTATTTCAAAATTGTGGTCGGTAGCTCCGAAGAAAGCAAAATTGATTTTGCTTCTGAAAGTGAACATTAGAATTTTGTATTCTGTCAACAACACACAAGCACGCACGCGCACACACACACACACACACACACACACACACACACACACACACACACACACACACACACGCGCGCGCGCGCGCGCGCGCGCGCGCGGCACGCAGGCACGCATACGCACACACAAAACACATATCCATACGCATGCACGCACGCGGGCATTCAGAAAGACAGACAGAGAACAACTGAACACATCACATCACATCACATCACAATACAACACAACACAGTACAGCACTTACATACCCAGATCTCTTACTCGTACACAGTTTCACTAGAGTCAAGAATACTCCGTTCCATTCCCAGCATGACCAGCATGATTCCAAAACCGTTTTTCAACGCTATAGCCGTTTGCAACAGAGCCTATCCACAACGAAATGGGTGTTCAATCCTCCCGACAGATTCATGGCTTGACGTGTATAACATAACAGCAATAAGCTGCTAACATGACGGGATAATTTCGTGGCTCAGAAAAATTTCCAGAACAATGACAGATTTCAAGACGCGGTAAGGTCTTCGCTACAACACTGGAACACTAGCACCAGAGTAAAACAATCGCAGGAGCGAGCGAGCCCGGGTACGCTTAGCACGTAGACACACCCACCACACACACACACACACCACACGCACGCACGCACACCCACACCACAAAAACACACACAACACCACACACCACACACACACACACACACCACACACACACACTGCACGCACGCACGCCACACACCGCGGGGC
>CM031603.1:64925712-64928212 GCA_018398815.1 Conus ventricosus
GAAGACGAAAGAACGGAGGAAGCAGCAGATGGACCCAGAATCCATGGCGCTGAGTGCTTCAGATTCACCTCCTGGTACTCCGAGTCACAAGCAAGTCATCTCTAAAACCCACCAAACATCAGTCCAGAGAAAAACGGATTGGTTGGCTTAGTTGGACCACATTCTCTGAAAAGAAGACCCAAAGACTTTCTTCAACCTTCTAATTGGTGAGATCCAGGTTCCTTAAACTGACCTTTGACCGATGTCTGTCATGGCGCAGGATGTCTGGAGTACGAATCATGCATAATGTATGGGTGTGTTCTCCAGCAAGGAAGAAACCTTCAGAAAGCGAAAAAGAAAATATTCACAAAGTAGTCCTGAAGCATCAGTTCCGCATGGAAAGAAGAACGTAAAATGTTCTCACTGTTTGCGCCGTGGAGGGACCGTCAGGTAAATGCATTGCCGAGGTCGTTCCGTACAGATGTGCAGCTGACGAGTGGGTTTCTGATCACTGGCAGGAAACGCTAGAACCTCTGTGACGTCTTTCTTCCACCCTGTTCTCTGCATGAAAAAGGGCAAAAAACAAATGATTAACAGTCTGGCAAAAATTCACGTTAGAGCCTGACTTCCATCTGAGCTACAAACCATGTTCCATTAAAATGGACCTACGCGAACTGGGTGAGAGAAAAGATCACGGAAAGAAGTAACACAGGAGGCACTGACAATGCTGATTATTCTTCAGAGATTTAAAAAAAAAATCCCGGGCGCAATATGGCAAGCCCATCATGCATGACAATGACACGTGATGGCGTCTTTCCTTTTTATATATAGCCCTAAAGCTTCCATTGCTCTCCACTTAAGGGTTTGAAAAACTGTGCAACTCGCTAACTTACTGCATCCAAGTGGGAAATGAAGGTGGTACTGGAAGGAGAAAAGCAGGAAGACGGAGAGAACGAATGCGGTAACGACGACGACAGTTAAGATGATGATGACGATGATGATGATGATGATGATGATGATGATGACGACGATGATGACCATGTCTGTCGCAGTAACAGCAGCAACAGGAGCAGCAGCAGCAACAGCAATAGTAAGGGTAATAGCAGCCTCTCATTTTCATTACCATTGTTACCATCATCGTTATCACTGCGGCAGCAGCAGCAGTAACTATTTAGTAACATATTTGGCAGCACCTCCAAAAATCGGGCGGAAAATGCCATACTGTGAGCATGGTGTTCATTTAAAAATGATGTTGAATGCTGACATGTTGCTAGTTTCCAGTCCATAAAAAACATAATTCGTAGTAATCTATAAACGATAGCAGCATCTCACTGTTTAATTTGCTACATACAGGGCGGTCAACTGAAAACGGTGTAATGTTACGCAGATAGAAGTGATCCTTAACGAAAACATAGCACTGTATTCACATAAAAGAATGAGAAAATACTGTTCTGCTTATAACGACGACGGAACACCTCCTCTCTCTTCTCTCCTCTTCTCTCTTCTCTCTCTCTCTCTCTCATCTCCTCTCTCTCTCTCTCCTCTCTCTCTCACACACACACACACACACACACACACACACACACACACGCGCACACACGCACGCACGCACGCACGCACGCACGCACGCACATCCATACACACATCCATCCATCCACCATCCATCCATACATACATACGAACACAAAACTGTACACTTTAAATACCACCTCTCTCTCTCTCTCTCTCTCTCTCTCTCTCTCTCTCTTCTCTCTCTCTCTCTCTCTCTCTCCCCAATGCTGCAAAGTAGGAACTTTATATTTGTACGTGACTTGTACTAGAAATGAGCATACAGAAAAAAACTATCACAAAAACATCTGCGGTCCATAAATCGTTCACTCATTGTCAACTATCGGCTCATCTTCTTTCCCTGCATTACACCGAAAAAGCTAACATCCAAGGCGTTTATGCTCACAAACGTACTGAATTATTTCTCAAAACCAAGATATGTGAATCAAGAAATTTAGGATTTGTTGGTTGGAGTTTTTCGCTCTATTATTTGGCTATGGTAGACTGTTCCCGTATTATCTTTAATCGGTGTAATCAGCGAAGCTACAACGGTTTCTTAAAACTCGATATTACATGGTACAAAAGTGGTGTTCGCCCCATCTCTTTGTTGCTCTCGAGGATCTTTTCAAGAGATAGCACAGTTAAGCTCAACGACCGGAACGATGAGAGTTAGATCAGTACTCAGCCGAGGACCTGTCTCTGTAAAGAAGCTTGCCCACCCCTCAATTTTAACTCGAGGGAGCTTGAACGCTTCTTCGGACCGTTCTCTTAACGAACCCGGTCTAACCATAGCCCTCCAACGAAAGACTTACACAACACCCAAGCAGGAAAAGGTGGCATTAATTTTGTTTAAACAGTGGGGGGAATTTCCCTTCCCCTTTCAGTATCGCTGGCACAGAGTTTCCCCCCTTTTCAGCGACAGTTCCTGATCTGCCACCCGGGCCCTGGGCGTGGCAAAGAGACCAACTTTGGG
>CM031603.1:64933212-64935712 GCA_018398815.1 Conus ventricosus
TGCGAATTACCTCGATATCAACTTTTTTCAGGTTTTCTTCCGTTTAATTTGTTATTCATTATTGGTTAAAAGAAATAATAACAAAAATAGAAATAAAGTAAATAATGATCATGACCAGAAGAGCGGTCGGGAGAGCATAGGGCTCCGCAACAGCCGAACGACATTTCGATTCTACCCTTCAGTTAGTTCATGAGTGAAAAGAATTTTTTTTTCCGTTAAGAGACAGTAACAATTGGTACGGCTGAAAGAGTTACTTCGCACGAACCTTTTCCATTTTCTTCTTCTTCTTCTTCTTCTTCTTCTTAGGGATTTAACTATAAGAAATGTCAAAGTTCTCATCACCAGAAAGTGATTTTCGATGAAAATGTATTGCTTTGCAGACAGTTATAAATGCATAAGAGTAACTTCACCATCCTCGCGCTCAGTGAAAGTCATGTAACTATCTTATCAATGATTCTGAACAGATCCAGCACTGGCCGTTTGATCCAGATGTAACGGACCTGTCCTAAGACATTATTCAATATTTTCACGTTTCCTTTAAATCGGTTCCAGTAAATAAAACAAGCAAACAAACAAACAAACAAATTAGGGTTGGATAACGCCTATCTTTTCCATCGCAAATAGATTCGGGTTTTTCCCATTAATTTTTAAGCCTCAAGCAAACAGATCTTGAATGCCAATATTTGATTTGCAGCGCACGCGCCGGAACGACGATCGGGATATCGACTGTCTGCATTCACACCCCATACATTGGCATTTTCTCTCTCTCTGACTGAACTGTCGAGCACACTGACGGGCCAAATTGCACAGAGCGTCATCAGTCCCATGAAAACGGCGGGTCACTGTCGCTGAACGCGAGCTCTAGCAGTTTCTGGACGTTGTCTGCTTTCCTTCTGAAGACAAGGATCCTGGATCCACAGCACCACAGATCCGCACCACAATTCGTTAGGCATGTCTTTGAACCATATTTCATCTTTGGACAAAGTTTGGTTCAAATAGGTCCAAGATTTTATGCGTAATCCTCTGTTGGCAGAGAAAAAACAAACAAACAAACAAACAAGCAAACAAACGAACAGGCGTACGTGAAAACGTGCCCCCCTTTACAGAGGTAAACGCAAATAGGATGACATTCTTCAAGTGTCTTGGAAAATGATTTATCGTTCTAGCTGATTGGGTATTCTTCCGCATACTTAAGAAACAACCTGAGGGAAAAATATGGTGACAGTCTCTCTACCTTATTATTCCGCATGCTTAAGAAACAACATGAGGAGGAAAATACGGTGACACGCTCTCTCTCTCTCTCTCTCTCTCTCTCTCTCTCTCTCTCCTCTCTCTCTCTCTCTCTCTCTATAATATATATATATAATAATATATATATATATATATATATGTGTGTGTGTGTGTGTGTGTGTGTGTGTGTGTGTGTGTGTGTGTGTGTGTGTGTAGGCGGGTATATCATTCTCCTGAATCAATCTCTCCTCTCTCTCTCTCTCTCTCTCTCTCTCTCTCCCCTCTCTCTCTCTCTCTCTCTCTCTCTCTCATTCCGACATTGAATCATTCTTTTTAATCATTAATGGAAATCTGTGAGTGGAATCTTTTGTAACAAAGAGCAGGAGTTGTTACACTGTTGATATACTCTTACTTTTTTTTGTCAAGAGACGTTGCATGGTAATAATAGCAACATATCAAATTCGCTCGCTCTCTCTCTTTCTCTCTCTCTCTCTCCTCTCTCTCTCTCCTCTCTCTCTCTCCTCTCTCTCTCTCTCCTTTTTTAGATTCATTCTTCTTACTCTTTCTCTCCTTCTACTCATTCTTACGCGCTCTGCTCATGAAGCCAAAAATTCGCCATACGCATTTCAGACTGAATGTTTCATATTGTACTTGGGAGGGGGCGGGGACGGGAGGGAGGGGGGGGGCTGTTGCAGGGTGTGATGATTAACAAGACCATAACGCTATCGGTATCAATGGCCCAGAACACGACGGATGATGACAATGCACACTTGTATTGGATCGAATCCAACGCTTTACTGTGCCTGGCTTGAAAACAGGTGTGTCGAGTTTATCTTTACACCCCCCCCCCCAATTCCACCCTCCCCTCCTCTCTCTCTCTCTCTCTCTCTCTCTCTCTCTCTCTCTCTCTCTCTCCACGCACGCACGCACACACACACACACACACACACACACACACACACACACACACACACACACACACACACACACACACACACACACACACACACACACACTGTGTGTGTGTGTGTGTGTGTGTGTGTGTGTGTGTGTGTGTGTGTGTGTGTATGTGTGTGTATGTGTGTGTGTGTGTGTGTGTGGTGTGTGTGTGTGTGTGTGTGTGTGTGTGTGTGTGTGTTTCTATCTTCTTTCTTTTTTTCTTTAACGTCCTCACTCTGAACCCGTATGTGCATATGGGTGAAAGGATTAGGAGAAGGCGAACGGAGAAGGTAAGGTAAGGGAGAAGGTGATGTGGATGACGTATGTGTGT
>CM031603.1:64939616-64942116 GCA_018398815.1 Conus ventricosus
GTGGATCGAGCGGCCCAGTTAAGGCAGTAATTACGGTTCATCGCTAGTTCGCGACCCACAGATTCAGGATCCAATGGTTCATTCAATTAGGAACGGCCGAGATGTCAGAACTTCACAACATGCACTGAACAAACAAAACGGACAAAACCACCCACAATGACGAATGAGTTCCGCGTCCGCCTCACATGTCCAATGAGAGACTAGGCGAGCGAAAGAGCGAATTCTTGCATTTGCGCTAGAGAGACTGGCCTGGTTTGACAGGGCTTAAGACAGGCGATATCAAAAGTGGTATCAAAAACTACTGCATGGGTGAGTCGTTCCCCAGAGGTTGTACGATGGTCAATTTGTTTGCAAGCAATTATAGGGGCTCTGCTTGTGCGGATGTTTCACCGTTGCGCGGCATGTTCACAGTTGGCGCCGCTGTTTGTGTGGCAGGGCACACCGTTAAGTAAGATGGCTCAACTCAATCCTTGATTGTTGTCTGTTCTTAAACGCATATCCTTTCCTTGCTTGACTCCGTATCAAGACTTAATCCATCCAAAGCCTGACTCCCGACCACCACACATAAAGCGCACGCACGCCGCACACCAACACACGCACCACCAACACGCACCACCACGCACGCACGCACGCAGCACGCACACACCACCAAAACCACCACCACACACACACACACCTCACCACCACCAACACGACAACACCGGAAGTCTACTCATCGTTAGTGAACCAGGAAATTCTTCTGTGTCTTATCTCAACATCACAATATAGTAATTGAAACACTTTTTTCAAACTTTTTTAACAATTTGTCCCTTTTTCTTTCTACCTGAACTATAGAGTTTAGATTTTTGTACCAGTCCTTAGTTTCTTCTCTGCGATGACACCGTTTGCTCAGTTCCCGTAACGACCTTATTAATTTTCTTTCCAAGGTAACTGAATCGATTTTTCTTTTTTTAGTAAAGACATCTTTCACTGATTTCATCCATACGTTACCAAATCTCTGTATCTAATTGGCACTAACAGAGTTTTCTGAAATGAGGTATTCGGCAGGTAGGAAAGTAGGTAAGCGAGAAGACAGGTAAGTTGGTGGGTAAGTGGGTAATTTCTTAATTACTTTGTTGTTTAATTACTTATTTATTTACCTACTGCGAATTTCTTTGGGATGAGGATAACAGAGGCTCGAAAGAGGAATAACAAAGAGACAGTGAAGTAGACAGGCGCAACAGAGGATGGTAGCGAAAAGCAGACTGACAAGCAGAGCTCGTTAGAGCGATGGGGAATGGGAGGGAGGGGACAGACACAGAGAAGGGCATGCATGTAGACTGACAGCAAAACAGGGTGAGAAAAGCAGGTGGAAAAAAAATCGTGGCAGAAAAAGAGAACGGGGACAAAGGTGAAACACAAAAAGAGCACAGAGAGAGGGGTTGAGAGAGGAGAGAGAGAGAGAGAGAGAGAGAGAGAGAGAGAGAGAGAGAGAGACAGAGAGAGAGAGAGAGAGAGAGAGAGAGAGAGAGAGAGAATGAATGCCACAGCTTATCCAAGAGACAATTGGTCTCTGAGCAAAAGGTTCTCAGTTTGATTCCCCGTTGTTATCTTTTCGTATCTCTTTTCCGGTTTTTTTCTCTCTTTGATTTGCTCTTGTCATCTTAATAATAACAAAACACAAAAAAAAAAAAGAGAAAAAAAAAAAAAAACGGGAAAAAACAGAACATAACAATTATCCCTCTGAAACCTGCATTGCAAAAGTTATACTGCTGCTCTGGCAGTGCCTGATGTCACTATTTCTCTGGCTTGATTTCTTTACAGTATATAATAAGGTGTCACGTGCAGTGTTAAAATTCCCTACCCGTCCACTGTCCCATAAAGATAACACGACAATGCTAACCATATCTAGCGAATAGCAATAACATGTATCCTTCTCCTGACCTCTTTGCTGTAAAACGGATTTTTCTTCTCTTTTTTTGTTTTTTTCTAACCGGTTAATTTTTGCAGTCAGCGTTACGCAGTGTCCTACTGTGACCTCTGTCCTATAAAAGTAATACGGTAATTCCGTTAATGTTCCAAGTGGAGGAAGGTTAGATGGCGTCCATGCCCCTGGCCTTTCCACAGTGAAAACTGGAAACGCAGTGGAGAAAGCGAACAGCGCTCCCAAAGTCGAACACGTCCTGAAACCCACCATCTTGTTTTTCTACGATCAAGGGAAGTAATACCAGGTGTGACCTGAGTAGCTTGCCATAAAGTAATGTGTGTGTGTGTGTGTGTGTGTGTGTGTGTGTGTGTGTGTGTGTGTGTGTGTGTGTGTGTGTGTGTGTGGTATGAGATAGAAAATACAAACTGTCAACACTTAAATCCACTGGAAATGTTGAATATTCGATGGTCATTTAGTCTTACAAAAAATTGGAATGTGTTCATGTACCTTGGAACATATTTCATTACTTTGCTGAACGAATCATGGATCCGCTCTTTGATTCGGATTCACACAAAGGATCTTCACCAATATTCA
>CM031603.1:64969616-64979616 GCA_018398815.1 Conus ventricosus
ACCTTTAAGAACCATTCTCCTGTTTGTGTTCTGGAAACTCGTCTATAGATAGACACGGTCTTATTTCCGGGGCGCAATTAATGACATGTTGGCTTTTTGGTTGTAATCTGGTGGACTAGGTTGGTGTACATTGTATACATACACTCTGGGTGGACACTGTCACGGACAAAAAATGAAACAACCTAACTTGGGGGAAACAACCTAACTTGGGTGTCGCCAGCCAATTTGTTCGGACCTAAGTCCAAACTCAAACATTCTAGGCGTCAGAAAGACGGGCCCATAGGTCGGGTCGGCCAATTAAGCTTAGTGGAGAGGTTTCGCCGAGACGGTCCGACCCACCCAGTCTGACTAAGCGGCTTTGACCGACGCCTCGATGTCTGCCAGACGGACCTCAGTACCTGGGCCAGCCTTATCCGGCCAATTTGTGGAACAACGCCATTGTTACTCGGACGTCGTGGTGCCTACCCAGACTCAGCTGGCCAATTTAGATTGACCAGTGTCCACCACTTAAGCACACCGCGCCAGTGAAGTAGGGAAGGGGGGAAGGTAGTGTGTGGTGGGGGTGAAATCTGGCTAATCAATTAAATGACCAATTGACACCACAGAGAGTAAGGCGTGTAGACGGGACTGTCATGATTTGAACATCCAATGGAATTAGAGGGAGACAACCTGGGTGTCAGGGGTAAAATACTGACCAATGGTACTCGCCGTTTTTGGACAGATCGGAACGAATAAAGGAATGCGTGAGTGAGAGAACGGCAGAACGAGGGGAAGAAGACGAACAGACAGAGAGAGAGAGAGGGAGGAGTTCGGGAGAGTAGGCTCTCGCCTACAGGAAGGCAGGAGATGAGAACGAACAGAGACAGAGAGATGAGGAGGTTTTAGTGTAGTCTCTGCACGAGGGAAAAGGCAGAGAGAGGGAGAGAACGGGAGAAGGAGGGGAAGAACGAATAGAGAGAGAGAGGGAGAGAGAGGTTCTGAGTGGAGCTCTGCAGGAGAGAAGGGCAGAGAGAGAGAGAGATGAGGGGAGGAGAGAAGGGAACCAAGTTGAGAGATTAGCATGAGATAGTCTGCAGAGGAAGGACTGAGGAGAGATGTGGAGAGAGAGGGAGAGTTGCTACTTATGAAGAAGAAAGAAAGAAAAGAAAAAGAAAAGAAAAGAAAAGCAACCATGTCCATTTGTAGAGCAGACTAGAAGAGAGAGAGAGAGAGTGCAATGTGTTAATGCAGGAAGAAAGAAAGGAGAACAGATCGTGTTGATTAGTCACTGTTCTACCCTAACCGGGGGTTCGACCTCATACCTGGCAGCGTCACTTCGCCAAGCAGAACCACAGACCAACGCCACTGTCTCACTGACCAGGCGCCATCAGACCAACACCAGTGCCGGCAGTTGTGTCGTGTTGTGAAAGTGACAGTGAAAGAAAAGGAAAAGAAAAGAAAAGACAGTGATTCGTGAATAGTTAAGATCACCTGGCCAGGTAAAGTAGAAATCTGTTTATACCCGGGTTAGTTAATGATGTTTTAGATAAATGATTTTGTGAAGTTCAGGAAAGAGAGAATGGTTTTATTTCATTTGATTCCATATGCATTGATGTTTCGTTCGATGAACATGTGTAGTAAAGTTATAGACTTTACTAGTGGTTTGATGTGGACGAATGCATGATATATGAATGAGATTGTAAGCAAGCTGTGAGTGTGTTTGGGCTGTGCGCTAGTCCTTCCTCCACTGACATTACACCGAGGTTGACAATTTATTGGCGAGCTTGCCAGGATATTCTGGCCCATTTATTATAATTGTTCAACTTCTCAGAGAGGAAGCGGGGTGGGATTCAAGTATTGTAATCCTAAGACAAGGGGTTGTCTTTCTGTATGTTCCCAAGATAGTTAAATACTAGGCTTGGCATTGCTTCCAAGATAGTTAATACTAGGCTTGGCATTTCAGCCCAGAGTACTCATTTCGCACAGATTTCCTATAATTCGCTCTCATGTTGGGTCAGGCGCTGGGCGTCTTATAAAAACTAACTACGTTGTCCAAGCTAATATTATCATTCATAGGATTGTGCTATTACGTCACTCGTGTCGGTAACCACCAGTTTGGCTGTCGTAGTTGTAAAATCTTGTTCAAAAAAAAAAAGGAGATATAATGGCGGAAGAAAAGAACACCCTATTGAACAACTTGTGAGCGTCGCTCGTGATCTAGGTTACTCAGGAGATGAGTTGCGTGCATTCGTTGAAAACCAGCAAAAGATGGAAAGAGATGAACGTGCGGAAAGACGCCGTATCGCAGTAGAGGCGCAGGAAACAGAAAGATTAAGGATTCAGGCTAAGGATAATCAGGCTAAGGAAGAAACAGAAAGAATGAAGCAGGAGACAGAAAGAATAAGGGAAGCGCAGGAGACAGAAAGAATGAAGCAGGAAACAGAAAGATAAGGGAAAGCGCAGGAAACAGAAAGATTAAAGGTTCAATTAGAGCTAGAGAAAGTGAGATTACAGAGGGAGACCGCCGAGGATGGGAGTTCAGTTTCCAGTGACTCTGTGCGCAGTTACGCTCCCCGACCCAAGTTGCCAAAATTCTCTGAAGGAACCGATTCGATTGATGCATACATCAGTCGTTTCGAAACGTTGCGACCAGTCAGGGTTGGCCTCAGAAGAGTGGGCAGTCATTTTGTCGGCGTTATTGACGGGTAAGGCATTGCAGATTTTCACTGCGTTACCAGCAGACAACAGTCCGATTTTGGTGCTGTGAAGGAGTCTTTAATGAAGGGATTTGACCTCACAGAGGAAGGGTTCAGGAAGAAATTTCGTTCAGCTAAATTACAAGCAGGTGAAACGTACACTCAGTTTGGTGCACGTTTGAATCACTATTTTGAAAAGTGGTTAGAGTTGAGTGGTACGAAGAAGGAGTTCGTTGAATTGAAGAGCTAGTTATGAAAGAACAGATTTTGTCAGGTTGCGGCCCTGAGTTAACCATACATTTGAAAGAGAGACAGCCAGAGACAGCAGGAGAGTTGTTGAAGTTCGCAGAGGTGTATAGAGAGGCACGTTTGGGCACTAAGGTGCAGGGAAAACAGGTGCTAGGCACAGGTGAGAAGAGTGCAAGGAGACTAGGAGAGTTTTCTGCAAAGTCTGCAAACCCAGTGGTGGGGCAGAAGGAAGGGCAAAGGGAAATTAGGTGTTTCATTTGTCACAAGAAGGGACATGTGGCGAGGGATTGTCGCATGAGGTTCCAGAAGGCAGCAGCCTTGCAAGAGGTGGATAAGGGTCGTCAAGGGAAACGACCTGCAGTGGAACCAAAAGGGATTCAGTCGGAAGAGGGTAGAGTGCAGCCTATGGCTAGCACTGGACAGCAGTCAGTGTCAGGGATGGAGGGCACTAGGCTGAGTGGTTCGTTACCAGTGGAGAAGGGTGGATTGGCCAGCAGAGGGTGAAAGTGTTACGAGACACTGGTTGTTCATGCGGGGGTAGTACGAACAACGCTGGTCGAGAAAGGGGATTTGACAGGGCAAATCCAGACCTGTACTCTAATCGATGGCACTGTGAGGGAGTTTCCAGTTGCTAAGATAGAAGTACGTACCCCTTATTCTCAGGCGAGTTGTCTGCGTTGGTGATGGAGAAACCCCTTCATGATTTGATCATTGGAAATATTCCAGGTGCAGGGATCCAGGGGATCCTGAGTTGTTGACTGCTACAGGGGCAGCAGTTCAAACACGGAGCAAGAAGGAGGAAAAGGTTGTTAAACCGTTAGTTGTTCCAGGAAGGAAGTCAGGCATAGATGTGTCGCCTGATGAGTTTAGGGCAGCGCAGGAACAAGACCCTTCGCTGTGAAGTCTTGGGAGTTGGCAAGAGGTGGAGAGAAACAGGAGGTTAGAGGAGGTGAGACAGAATTTCTTGTGAAAGGCGGGCTGTTGTACGAGTGTTCACCAAGGGGAAGACAGGTAAGGTGACCACTCAGTTAGAGGTACAGCATGTTATCGTGACACTGTCATGTCAGTGGGTCACGAGTCGCTCATGGCGAGTCATCTCGGCACCGGTTAAAACGGCTGACCGAGTCTTTGATGATTTTCATTGGCCAGGAGCAATGGCAGACATCAAGCGTTTCTGTATGTCATGTGACGTGTGTCAAAGGGTCAGCCACAAGAGGGGTGAAGAGGAAGGCGCCTCTTAAACGTCCCCCTTTAATTGACACACCGTTCAGGAGAGTGGCTATTGATCTGATCGGCCCAATCTCGCCCTGTTCCAAAGGTGGGCACAGGTATGAGACATGTAAGGTTGCAAAGGAAAGGTTGCAGGAGGCTAGGGTCGTTCAGAAGAAGCAATATGACAGGAAGGTGAGGAAGCAATCCTCAAGGCGGGAGATCAAGTCCTGGTACTGCTTCCCACGGGTCACAACAAGCTGCTGATGCATTGGAAAGGACCATTCACCATCACTGAAAAGGTCGGTCGGGATTACGAATTGATGTGAATGGAAAACAAAACTTTTCCATGCAAATTTTCTCCGCAAATATATTCAGCGTGAGATCAGCACATAGGCGCAGCAGCAATCATTGATGAGGTGAAAGAGACTCAGCAGAAGAAGGGGAGATTTCGTTGCCTAAGTTTCCAGAGGAGTCATACAGGGATGCGTCACTGTATGAAGGGCTAGACAGTAGGAGTTCCTAGGTTTTGTTGTCGGAAAGCGACACAAAGCAGCGGAAAGAGGAAAGGTGGAGAAGATGATGAATTCAGAGAGACCAAAGACCAAAACAGAAGTCAGGAGTCTGCTAGGTTTTATTGGGTTCTATGGAGTTTGTTCCCAATTTCGCTGCAATCACGAGTCCTCTCAGTGATTTGGTCAAGGCAGGGAAACCGGCAGTGGTCGGTGGTCAGACGCTGCAGAGCAAGCACTGCAGACGGTGTTGGAAAGACTAGGTTCCCGTCCCATCTTGAAGCTACCAGATATGTCCAAACCATTTTTGTTGCGGACAGATGCATCAGGTGGTGGGATAGGTGCAGTATTGTTGCAGGAGCATGAAGGAGTCGAGTTTCCTGTGAGATATGCTAGCAGGAAGTTGACAAAGTGTGAAGAAGGGTACGCAACGGTGGAGAAGGAGTGTTTAGCTGTTGTGTGGGCCGTGCAGAAGTTCCACAAATACTTGTATGGGAAAGAGTTCGTGATAGAGACAGATCACCCAACCACTCAAATTCCTGCAGGAGGCACAGCTGAAAACAGCAGAGTTCTGCGTTGGGCAATGGCATTGCAGCCCTACAGGTATCGAGTGCAGTACATTCCCGGTCGACAGAATGTCGGAGCTGACTATTTAAGTCGTGTAGTCTAGCAAGCTGCAACTCAGAGGAAGTCAGTCATATCCAGGGTGCATTGTTGATAATATGTGTTGATTCCAGTTATGTTGATCGGATATGGGTTCATTCCCAGTTGGCTATGGTTCATATTTTTTTTTGTGTGAGACTTGTTCATATTTTCTTTGTGAGACTTGTTCATGTGGATGTAGTTATGCTTGGAGCATACAGTCGCTTGTGTAGTGATGCATTATTTGCAATTAAGCGAGGATGGAGATTCCTCAGTGAAGTGTCATGGATCGCGATCATATTATATTGTGCTTTTCATAAGAATTGTGAAAAGGAGAGATGGCAAATCCGCAGGTAGGGGAATTGCATAAGTGTGCACAGAGGTCGTTATAAAATGAGTGAAATAACGCAAGAGCGCACGTCAATGATAACTCATTGGAGTGGTATTCACTAATTGTATATTTTATAACTTATAAACCGTTGGTTGTAAAGTATTTTCCAAACTTTGCGCGTTGTAGCTGTGTGTCAGCAAATTCGGTTGTTGTCTTTTTTGTACCGTTGTTTTGAGACAATGCAGAGCATGGTCTTTTGCAAGGGGGAAATTGTCACGGACAAAAAAATGAAACAACCTAACTTGGGGGAAAACAACCTAACTTGGGGTGTCGCCAGCCAATTTGTTCGGACCTAAGTCCAAACTCAAACATTCTAGGCGTCAGAAAGACGGGCCCATAGGTCGGGTCCGGCCAATTAAGCTTAGTGGAGAGGTTTCGCCGAGACGGTCCGACCCACCAGTCTGACTAAGCGGCTTTGACCGACGCCTCGATGTCTGCCAGACGGACCTCAGTACCTGGGCCAGCCTTATCCGGCCAATTTGTGGAACCAACGCCATTGTTACTCGGACGTCGTGGTGCCTACCAGACTCAGCTGGCCAATTTAGATTGACCAGTGTCCACCACTTAAGCCACCACCGCGCCAGTGAAGTAGGGAAGGGGGGAAGGTAGTGTGTGGTGGGGGTGAAATCTGGCTAATCAATTAAATGACCAATTGCCACCACAGAGAGTAAGGCGTGTAGACGGGACTGTCATGATTTGAACATCCAATGGAATTAGAGGGAGACAACCTCGGGTTGTCAGGGGTAAAAATACTGACCAATGGTACTCGCCGTTTTTGGACAGATCGGAACGAATAAAGGAATGCGTGAGTGAGAGAACGGCAGAACGAGGGGAAGAAGACGAACAGACAGAGAGAGAGAGAGGGAGGAGTTCGGGAGAGTAGGCTCTCGCCTACAGGAAGGCAGGGAGATGAGAACGAACAGAGACAGAGAGATGAGGAGGTTTTAGGTGTAGTCTCTGCACGAGGGAAAAAGGCAGAGAGAGGAGGGAGAACGGGAGAAGGAGGGGAAGAACGAATAGAGAGAGAGAGGGAGAGAGAGAGGTTCTGAGTGGAGCTCTGCAGGAGAGAAGGGCAGAGAGAGAGAGAGAGATGAGGGGAGGAGAGAAGGGAACCAAGTTGAGAGATTAGCATGAGATAGTCTGCAGAGGAAGGACTGAGGAGAGATGTGGAGAGAGAGGGAGAGTTGCTACTTATGAAGAAGAAAAGAAAGAAAAGAAAAAGAAAAGAAAAGAAAAGCAACCATGTCCATTTGATAAGAGCAGACTAGAAGAGAGAGAGAGAGAGTGCAATGTGTTAATGCAGGAAGAAAGAAAGGAGAACAGATCGATGTTGATAGTCACTGTTCTACCCTAACCGGGGGTTCGACCTCATACCTGGCAGCGTCACTTCGCCAAGCAGAACCACAGACCAACGCCACAGTCTCACCTGACCAGGCGCCATCAGACCAACACCAGTGCCGGCAGTTGTGTCGTGTTGTGAAAGTGACAGTGAAAAGAAAGGAAAAGAAAAGAAAAGACAGTGATTCGTGAATAGTTAGATCACCTGGCCAGGTAAAGTAGAAATCTGTTTATACCCGGGTTAGTTAATGATGTTTTAGATAAATGATTTTGTGAAGTTCAGGAAAGAGAGAATGTTTTATTTCATTTGATTCCATATGCATTGATGTTTCGTTCGATGAACATGTGTAGTAAAGTTTAGACTTTACTAGTGGTTTGATGTGACGAATGCATGATATATGAATGAGATTGTAAGCAAGCTGTGAGTGTGTTTGGGCTGTGCGCTAGTCCTTCCTCCACTGACATTACACCGAGGTTGACAGACACTGGTTATCCATTCTGCAGTGTCGATTTGTTTACATGGTATTTCTTTAACGCATTTCGATATAAACTGAAGAGCTTTTCACTGTTGTTAACCCATATTTTTTTCCCTTTGAGATTGAGATATCAAGGGGAATACCTGCGCTCTCTGCACGGCCAAGTTTCAAGATATAAATTCAACTGAACTGTCGTTTGTCATCACTGAAAACGAATCCGACATCAGTTTTTCGTATCAGTAAACGACAGACGAGCCAAGGTGTTTCTTTTGTTTTTCTCCTCTTCTCTCAGGTGAATATTTTCTATGTATTGTAGATAAATAAATAATTGAACATCAGTAGATAAATACACAGTTGAACAAATCAATCAATCAGTCAATCAAGCAATAAGTAAACAACGATGCTAGTTTTCATTTAACTCCTTAGTTTACAGCGTGCTCTCTCTCTCTCTCTCTCTCTCTCTCTCTCTCTCTCTCTCTCTCTCTCTCTCTCTCCCCCTCTCTCTCTCTCTCTCTCTCTGGCGAGGGCTCTTACTAACTCTCTGACTCACCGTGACCGAAACACCTGCATCACTCGCGCATGACACCTTTTCGATCCACCTAGCTCTCAGTCTTGTAATATTAGGACATGGCACACAATCAGTACACTGTGCGCAGCAGATCGCGTTGGATGCCGGGTATTTACTTTGGTCCTCTGTAGTTTAACAATTGTCTATCTGTCTGTCTGTCTGTCTGTCTATCTGTCGGTTTACCTGTCTCTGTCTCTCAGCACGATAATACCAAGACAGCTGACCGAATTTCCAACAAATATTACTGGGCTGTTTGTGCGGTCACATGGCTAAAACAACTGAGTGCTCTAGTACGAACGGGATTGACAAAAACGCGAAAGGAAAATTGTCTGACCGACGGAGGGCGCAGGCTTTACCGCTTTTTTTTTCATCATGTTATTTTCAAAAAAGAAAAGAAGAAGAAGAAGAAGAAGAAGAAGAAGAAGAAGAAGACAAGAACAAAAAAGAAGAATGATCTAAACACTATCATCATCATCATCATCATCATCATCATCATCATTCATCATCATCATCATCATCATTATCACCATAACCATTATGATCATCCATCATAATCATAATGTAAGGATAACAATGATGACAATAATGATGATGATAATCATGATGATCATGATGACCATGATCATGATGATCACGACCATGATCGTGATGATCACGATCATGATAATAATACAGGTCTAGTCTAGACATTCAAAGATAATTTTTAGAAGTTCACAGGACAAGTAGAAACAAAATTCTACTCCCTCCCCCCCCCCCCCCCCCCCCCCCCCCCCCCCCCCCCAATTACAATTACAATTATGACAAAATTCCTTATAAAGATCACGGACGAAAAACCTGCAAAATTCTGACTTTGGATCAGACTCAACAACATAATGTAAATTTAGAATACCACCGACAGTGCGATGGTATTCTAATTGTAGAACAGCCAGTTTTGATTTTTCTGGCATGATTTCTGAAATCCTCTTTTCCTAATCAGTCTTGGTCATGTTTTCTTTCTTTCTCTGATTCTTTCCTCGACCAAAGTCTCCGATCGGTCTTTTTTTTTTCAGCTAAAGGTTCTCGCATTTCTGGCCTGGAAAGACCAAACTTGAACTGAAACATTTCGCTCCCTGCTCGAAGCGAGGCCAGTATGACGAAACGTTCAAGGTCGAAGTCAATCAATTAAAACGCACCAGTAATGGCATTTCTGCACGCAGATGACGCGCGCCTGAGAGGGGGAATGAACGGGATTAGATTAAATGTTCTTGCGCTGGTCAAGCACACTGCCTCTATGCTGCCGTCACATGTTATTAATGAAATGGTGTCATACATCACGCCTTGTCCAGGAGGAGGGAAGTACGATCGGTCTGCACTCCAGCGCTGACTGCTCAGTCACCACTCTCACTGGCACAGTCGTGAGAATTGATTGTCCGACAGACAAGCGGAGACTGGAGTTTTTCTTGTCCGCCAGAAGATTTTCGTTGTCACGGACAAGCGGACGAGTGGATATTTCGAGCATGGTAAAAATAACAACAACAACAACAATAATAGTGACAATAATGATAATGATAATAACAATAATAATTATGTAACAACAGGAAAAACAGTAATCATCATCATTAGCAGCAGCAGTCATCATCATCATCATCATCATCATCATCATCATCATCATCATCATCATGTCGACGACGACGGTGATGATGGTGATAATGATGATGATAACAACAACAAACAAACAACAACAATAATAACAACAACGATGATGATGATAATGATGATGATGATGATGATGATGATGATGATGATGATGATGATGATGATGATGATGGTGATGATGATGAACCAAAATCATTGGAGGATAGATGCGTTCTGCTCTAAGGTAAATCGATTCATAGTTGGTTATTTTTTTTCTTAGGGTTTTTCGTTCAGCTGTTGTCTTTGACCTCCGTCCTCTCTGGGCA
>CM031603.1:64984616-64987116 GCA_018398815.1 Conus ventricosus
CGCACACAGATCGAACTCCAACCAAACTTCTTCAAACTTCACTCAGTGGTACCGCATTCTGTGCGCCGTTATCATGAAAACTGCATGGACCATTCATTCACAAGCCGGCGCCGTGCGTTGAAACACCGATACTGGTTGTACACCTTGTCAGCCACGTAACACAACCATTACAGACTAATGCGTGCAGCAGACTGATGCCTGACGACGGACGGAGCAAAAAGTTGCTGAACCTCAGTAGCACGAGGTGTTGGTTGCTTTCAACTCTCTCTTCCCTTCGTGCTGAGAGAGCGGCAGGGAACGTTTCGCGAAAAGTGCCGTTACACACACACCACACTCACACACTGACGGGGGGGGGGGGGGGGGGGGGGGGGGGGGGGGGGGGCCGTCCTGGCCACCAATGCTGGGTTTTCGCTCGTCTGGCTCGAGTGGAGCAGACGAGAAAACGGTGGTCGCCCGTGGAACAGGGGTTGCGTCCCTGTCGCTACTGCAGGGTTACGATGCCTGAAACGAATGAGCTGGGCAGTTCGCCCACTTCGAGCAGTCATAGTTTTCTGTACTTTGCATTCGACTCATAGATTGGATCATCCCTTAATTACTTACGTGTGTTAGTGTTACACTGGGGGAAAATCGATATGCATTTTCTTGAAAGTTACCGCGCGGCGGAATAAAAAAGAATGACAGACAATTGTTTTCAGTATTTTTGTTCCTTTTGTGCCAAGATCAATGTACTTTAGCTTCACACTACACAACACACACACAACACACACACACACACACACACACACAACACACCAGCACGCACGCACGCACGCGCACGCACACACACACACACACACACACACACACACACACACACACACACCACACACACACACACACACACACACACACACACATGTAATCTTTCAAACAGCCACTGTGTCATCTTTACGTTTGCCACAATCTCTCTCTCCCTCTCCTCTCTCTTTCTCTCTCTCTCTCTCTCTCTCTCTCTCTCTCTCTCTCTTCGGCCATATACAGTGTTTTTGTGTTGACAGGATGTGTCGCCATGGCAATATTCTACTGTGTTCAGGAGGCGGTTAACAGCGGCGTTAGTCACAGATCTGTTCTCAGGTTTGATGACTTGTACAGATGGCAAAATCCTTGAAGAACTGTCTTCCCTCCTCTCACAGACAGGAAAGAGGAGAGCCAACGCACAGTAGCCAAGTGGAAGCAAGAAGAAGAAGTAGAAGAAGAAGAAGAGAAAAGAAGAAGTAAAGAAGAAAAGGAAAAAAAGAAGAAGAGAAAAAGAAGAAGTAAAGAAGAAAAGGAAAAAGAAGAAGAAGAAGATCCACTCTTTGAAAACACCGAAAGGGAAAAGGCAGAATGCTGGCCCTCTCCACAGACCGGCAGAAGTAAAAGAAAATGACACTCACTTAGACGGCACACTGTGTGGGAGTTCAACATGTATATGCATCGGGGCGTGTCTCGCTCGCGCTTTTAAAACATTTCAGTGTAACGTCACCTATCCCCCTCAGCAGTCGACTGAACGATTATTTTTCCTTCTTCAAGTTTGGGGCTCAAAGAAGCCACGGTGTGATGGTCTTTTTCCGCGCTTTCTTGTTTATCACTCCCGACCAGAAAATTGTGTTTTTGTCCACGTTTGTCTGTCTGTCTGTCAGCACGGTTACACAAAAACTACCAGGCCAATTTCAACGAAACTTGGTGGAAATATGGCATGTGGCCGCAGGACTACTCTGATAAATTCTGATGCAGATCCGCCTAACGGGTAGGATCCTCGGTTTCTTTTTTCACTTTATGTAACATTGCCAGAATGAGCTTTTTTCTCGATTTTTTTTCTTTCTTTTTTCCCCCCACATTTCTCAACAAACAATGCGTGGACTGCATTGAAAGAAAAAAAAAAACAGATTTATGAGATGGCTTGATATCGGCGAACCTGCGTATCTTAGAGGGATGGCACAAATTTGGGAGTCAAGATCAGTTTTGATGTTAATCGTTTTGTGCCTGAGGTTTTAGACAGTGCGTCAAAAAATCTTAAACAAAACCGAAGAAACTCTGTACGAATTCTGCTTTCCGATAATCTCAGATTGCAATGAATGAAGTTCGTTATCCGCTGCAGCGACCATGCCGATTCCAACACTTTTTTTTCTCCTGGAATTCTTCCGGAGCTGGAATTTTTGGTGTCTCGACACTGAAGAGAAGACAGCGGAAGAACAGCAATAACAAGAAGGGAAGTAGGGAGAGCTCAGACCTCCACCGACGTCGAACAGATCCTGCACCCAGAACGCACCGTAGTTCCACACCAAATTGTTGGGGTTTTGTCCTAGCCACGTGTCATCATCTCGCCCAGTTTGATCAATTATGATGATGATAATGATAATAACAACCAACAACAACAACAATAGTGTGATGTATAAAGATAATAATGTATAATATAATAATAATAGTAGTAGTAATAATAATGATAATGATGATGATGATGTGATAAGTATAATAATGA
>CM031603.1:64992116-65002116 GCA_018398815.1 Conus ventricosus
AAGACCACCAGAGGAATTGTCCGCAGTCTACAGAGAAGTGAAACGAAACGCTAGGGCAGATAGGAGAACCAATATCAACAGCATATTGGAGGAGGAAGCAGAAGAAGCGGCAGCAAATGAAAATATTAAGAAATTATATAATTTCACCATGAAACTGACAAACATGTACAGCTAGCTAGAAAGACCAGTTAAGGAGGGGGAAAGGATTTCTGGAATCGAAGAACAGATGAAGGGAAAAGCCGTGTGTTTTGAAGAGCTGCTGAGCAGACCAAATCCACGATTCCTTTTGATGCGCCACCGGCTTAGCTTTGCGTATAGACTGAAGCAAACCTACCACGTAAAAAAGTGGAGAAAACACTACCGATGAAGAATGCAAAGGCAACAAGACAGCGACGACATTCCAGCAGAAGTACTAAGGCAGACTAGTACACCACAGTCAAAATGTTGCATCTAGGAAGAAGAAGAAGAAGAAGAAGAAGAAAGAAGAAGAAGAAGAGTACCACTATATTCGAAAGAATAGTATTTAATGAATTGCCCAAGAAGGGAGACTTCACCAACTGTGCAGAGGACCCACAGAACTGTCAACCGCATGTAAAATCCTGAACACAATCGTCCCAGAGAGAACCATAGCCACGACATGAGCCAGGCGATTTCCGTCAAGACAGATCTTGTACAGACCAAATCGCTGCACTACGCAAAATAGTGGAGCAATCGTTAGATCACAAGTTTTTTTTTTATACATCAACTATGTAGGACTACAAGGAGGCATTCGATGGTGTAGATAAAATAAAACCCTACTGGAGCCTCCTCCGATTCTATAGACTATCACTCAAATAGTTCAAATCAAATCAAGGAATAAAGAAAATAATGACCGACCTGCTGAATTATCCATGGAGAACAGTTCACCAACAGCTTGCAGTAGAAGATTGGAGTTCGCAACGGTTGACTGCTGCCCCCTTTCGTCTTTTTCTTTGACAAATGTCTGATCATGAAGATCACAATAGCTCAGGGGGAAAATAGAATCCAGTGGACCCAAAGACCGCCTGGATGATTTTTGACCTGAAAGTTTCGGGTAACCCGGCGCTACAGTCTTCCAATCACTAACAGATGTAGGGGAGAAGCCGCCAGAACTAGCAAAAGTCTCAACACAAGCCCGGCTGAACATCCACAAGGTAAAACAGTCAAGGTCCAGAAGATCAGAGTACTCAACCGACCCAGTAACACTGTGTGGGAGTGCTGTCGAGGAGGATGTCACATTCATCTACCCGAGCAACGCACATGTCAGAACAAAAAGACCAAGGCGAGTGCAGCGTTCGTGCAGCTTAAAAACATCAAGCTCAAGACAAGAAACCGACAAGGACAAGATTGTTCAGTTTCAATACGGAATCAGTGTGACCCCATGGAGCAAGGATATACGGAACAATAGACATCGAGACATTCATTGATAGTTGCTTCAGGAAAGTCTCTCAGAAGCGACAAAAGACATCCTCAGCAACATCGACCTCTAGCACCGACTGTGTACCGGCCGAGCATGAGATCAGGAGATGATAGTGGAACTGGATTGGACACATCCCAGGGAACACACATCGAACATTATCAAACAAGCCTTAAAGTTCGTGGACGGCCCAATGTAAACGGAAGCAAGGCCGGCAAGAGAAACGCCTGGTATAGCAGGACAATGAAGTAGACACCAGATATATAGGATACACTTTGGGACAGATAGGACAGAGAATTTCATTGGACTCTTTCATACATCTAGCTAGCTAGCTAGCTAGCTACCTAATAGATCTGTGTGTGTGTGTGTGTGTGTGTGTGTGTGTGTGTGTGTGTGTGTGTGTGTGTGTGTATGTGTGTGTGTGTGTGTGTGTGTTGCAAAATAATTATGCTCGTGATTGGCGCAGTTCTCTTGAAAACAGTTCTCTTGAAAACAGTTCTCTCTTTTTCTCTTTTTCTCTTTTCTTCCCGGCCACGCACTCATCTCGTCTTCCCTTCTCAGCGATCTATGCCACACTCACCCACTTCACTTTCAACAATAAAAAAAAGAGCCATGCTCACAGCACGAAACACACAGCTGGCCCTGCTGCCCTCAGAGGCCGGCTGATGGAGGTCAGGATAAGAAGCCAGCCTGCCTTCCACCACTGAGTTCAAACTGCTAAGAAATGATTTCCGCCTTGTCGAAAATATCTGCCTCGGACATTTCTCTCCCGGGATTCCGTGATGGGTTTCCTTTATGTCATAATGAATTTCTGATTTCACCACGGTAAAAAAAAAAAGAAATCCATCTTGAGTACCTCGGGGGAGAAGGGGGGGGGGGGGAGGAAAATGAAATTGTAAAAGAAAAAAAAAAGAAAAGGATACATGGATTACGGAGGGAAGTGAAGACGGTAATGGAGGAAAAAGTGATACAGGAATAATTTTTCTTTCATGGTCTTTAATTCCGTGTTTTCTGTCAGAACAATTAGTACGACAGGCCAGAGAGGAGAGAGAGAGAGAGGAGAGAGAGAGAGAGAGGAGAGAGAGAGAGAGAGAGAGAGAGAGAGAGAGGAGAGAGAGAGAGAGAGAGAGAGAGAGAGAGAGAGAGAGAGAGAGAGAGAGAGAGAGAGAGATCTTTGGGTTTAATCAGCATTTCAGAAAAATGCCCAAATAGAGAATAAAACTAAAATTAATCTCAGTGAGGTTTTCGGTGGACAACAAAAACACATTTCTTTACAACTTGGCTTCTGTTGCTGCTTTCGTACAAGTGAAAACAGCCAGAAATTTGTTTCTATTTATTTCCCAGTAGCTCAATACCCATAATTTAGAGAACGGCTTCTTGTACAGCGATTACCTGCCCTCAGCAAATGTGAGGATGGATTCATTACAACTGTTCAAAACGTGTGCAGTTATGTGCATACTTTCATGTATAGTTTTATTTTACATGTGAACAAGGATATTTTTTCATACTTTTGCAGTAACTAAAAGAGAAAAGTACACGTGCAAGCGCAGACCTCACCCAATGTCTGGTTGTCCTGGGCTCACTGGATCTGGGTTGTGCTATGAAATCGAGTCCACACTGTATCCTAAAAATGTGAAGGAATCTATACATTTAAACTGTCTGGATTTTCTTTTCGTCCTCGATCCATGAATCAATTTTGAAAATTTTCAGAAAAAAGTTGAAAAATACTATATATTGCAATGTTAAGTGACCAAAGCTTTTCATAGATTGTCTTTTGATCCGGACCTGCACCAAAATCAGAGTTCGTGGTTGTATCATACTTGATACTTCTGTAAGGTTTGGTTTGTATTGATTCTGTTGCTTTTTGCGTAATTTGGCGTGATCTCACTAGCAGATATATAGACAAATAAACCGATGAGGATAAATGCATAACTTTAGGAGAGAGGAAAAAAAGTGTTTAAACATGGAGGCAAATCAAATATCATTCGTCTGCTATTTGTAATCCATTGCCCCCCTCCTCTCTCTCTCTCTCTCTCTCTCTCTCTCTCCTCTCTCCTCTCTCTCTCTCTTCTCTCCTTCTCTCTCTCTCTCTACTCTCTCTGTCTGTGTGTGTGTGTGTGTGTGTGTGTGTGTGTGTGTGTGTGTGTGTGTGTGTGTGTGTGTGTGTGTGTGTGTGTGTGTGTGTGCGTATGTACGCGGCGCGCGCACTTGCGTGCACGCGCGTGAACGCGTGCGTGTGTGCGTGTGGTGTGTGTGTGTGTGTGTGTGTGTGTGTGTGTGCTCGCGCACGCGCGGCTGTTCGTATGTGCATTGCTTGTTGCTGGTGAATTCCAAATCTGCGATCTGTTGTGGCTGTTTTCATATGGTTCTTCCCCTTGGCTGGTCAAGGTGTCTTTTTGTGCAAACCGTAAAACAACAGATTATCGGAAGAAAGTCGTGGGTGACGTCCCTTACAGAGAACCTTACGTTGAATGGTATAATCTTATTACGGCCAAGTACATACATGTCAAGAATCGAAACCTACTACTCGTTACCGGTACTGGTCCCTAACAACGACCCGGCTTAGAACGACGCAGAGCCTTTTCTCCTCATTTAAAAGTTTGTTTGGGGGTCTGTACTACAGATTTCAACCCATGACTCATGCTGGTAAACGAAAATGACTCTTCAAATCACGCTCACCAATCTGCTTCTCAGGTCAAACTAAGTCATGTTTGTTCATAGTCAAGCCAAGCACGGAACTCACACCAGTGCTGGTAAAACGTTAGCAAACAATAGACAGCATGTCTACCAGCACACTGTGACCCGACAGGTAGCATTACGAATCCGGCGATTGAGGAAGTGATATTCTATCACAACCATCTGTATTCCGAGATTTGTCAGGCCCGGCTGGCTCCCACCCACAGTTCGAAAGGCTCCCATAGAAAGACTGGGACTACTAGTCAAGTCTTATCACTTCGTGGGTTCACATCTCACGGCGTCCTGCTCGGATTTCCTGACCTGCTGTACAGGTGTCTGTTGTCTCTCGGGCATTGTTGACCCCGGATATGACATGGTAGGGAGCATAGAGAGCATCGCTGTCGTTTTGTCACAGACTCATGATGGAAACACTGTCTTGAAGTCGTTGACCCTGTTCTCCAGTGTCTTCCATTTCCTCTCCCTGTTCACGCTTGTGGTTAGTTCGTGTTCATGTCTTTAATGGCGTCAGTTTCGTTTGGGCCTGCCGTTGGAGGAAGTGACAGTAACATCCATTCCAGAAACGAAAACCTCTCTCTGTCTCTCTGTCTGTCTGTCTGTCTCTGTCTGTCTGTCTGTCTGTTCTGTCTCATCTCTCTCTCTCTCTCTCTCTCTCTCTCTCTCTCTCTCTCTTCTCTCTCTTCTCTCTCTGACTTACATATTATTTTCAGACCGATGAAGTTTGGAACACGTGTGTGTGTGTGTGTGTGTGTGTGTGTGGTGTGTGTGTGTGTGCGTGCGTGCGTGCGTGCGTGCGTGCGTGCGTGCGTGGGGGTGCGCGAGTGCGCGCGCGCGTGTGTGTGTGTGTGTGTGTTTGTGTGTGTGTGTGTGTGTGTGTGTGTGTGTGTGGTGTGTGTTGTGTGTTGTGTGTGTGTGTGTGTGTGTGTGTGTGTGTGTGTGAGTTGTAGGTCAAGAGAAAAGACTCTGTGCGCGAAGGGGAAGACGGGAGGAGTGGGTGCGTATCTGTATGTAGGAGACGGGCAAGGAAATGTCAGTTTGTGTCTAGGTCTGTGTGTGTGGGGAAGGGGGGTGGGCGGTGGGGGTGCTTAAAATGAGCCCTTACAACATTTCATGTTTGTCAAATACTGATTTATAAGTAGTGCGTATGGTTCACATAAAGCGCATTTTTGTTCAGAACAGCGAGCTTAAGACTTTTGATTTTTACATTGAAAACATAGTCCCAATTGTCTTTGTTTTTCAATATATGGCAGTGTGTACAATGCTTTTGCATCGAATCATTACTGATTAAAACAAAGAAAAGCTTCCCTGCTTAGTAGCGTTCTGCTTTCTTAATGTCATAACATCTTTGTACACCCCCCCCCCCCCCCCCCCCCCCCCCCCCCCCCCCAGTGACAGCAGAAGTCGTGGTCATCTTCTCCCGCGAAGGACAAACAGCAAATCACAAAAGACATCACTGAACACCACGGTTTCAGTGCAGTGTCTCCGCTGTTGGCTGGCCTCATGGCTCTTCCGTGAAATGTTGGTCCTAGAACTACGACGTGCCAAGCATGGTTGTGGCTGTCTGTGATGTAGTTGGGAAGAGCGACATGCGAGCACGGCAACGTGGATTGTAAGAAAGATAGGACGGAAAACAAACAACAACAGAAAAAATGAAATGAATATACAAAGCGCCTCCAGTGAAACAGATAACCACGGGAACAGAAACAAACTGGGGCTTCGCTATGACGAGATGTTCTCTCCAAACAAAAAGCAAAACCCTCCAAAGAATGAATACCTCAAGATAAGAAAACGACAGGAGATTCCAGAACATACCGATTCAGAAGCCATCGCTAGCATCAGGGATGGAAAAAACAAATCCCCTCAATCCTCTTATTATGTTGTCTCCTTGACATCCAACAAAGAAACAGAATCGCCCGACAAGTCCAGTTTGCGATGCTCAGAAACGGTCTGATAGAATTGGCCCGCTCACAGAAGCCGCCTATTAACCCGCCGCTAATTCTGACCCTTTACGCCTTTGGTGAAATTGTGAAAGGACCGTCCTTAAAAAGCGAGCACCTGCGTCCTCTGTCTGTACGCAGACTGGAGACACACACAGAGAAAGAAAAGAAGAAAAAAAGTCGGCTTTCGTTCAAATGAGATTAGCCCTCGAAACAAATTTCCCTGCCTGAAATGAAAAATGGTGACATCGCTGACCTTTCCGTCCAGACCGTTTGAGAAAAACCGACAGGCGAGATGCGACTGTCACTGTAACAAATGGAGCCCCTGACACCGGGGATGGTCTCCCTGTTGGTAAAAACGAGTCTGGTTTCGACTGGGAGACTGTACTTTTTAGCGGCCCTGCTTCACAGTCTTCTGTCAACAGTATGGAGTTACCTCCCGCTCCGCCTGTTCTTCCATTCTGGATTTAAGACGTCGCTACACAAATCACTACACGTTGCTAAACAAGTATGGCTTGCTACATGAACTGCTACATGCTTCTACACAAACTACAAACACCTGTTGCACGAGAGAGAGAGAGAGAGAGGAGAGAGAAGAGAGAGAGAGAGAAGAGAGAGAGAGAGAGAGAGAGAGAGAAGAGAGAGAGGGGAGGGAGAGAGAGAGAGAGATGCTACACGTTACGTTTCGAACTAAGGCATCCTGTTGCACGAGAGAGAGAGAGAGAGAGAGAGAGAGAGAGAGAGAGAGAGAGAGAGAGAGAGAGAAGAAGAGGGGAGAGAAAAGAGAGAGAGAGATGGGTGTTTGGGGGCATTTGGCGACTAGAGGGGGTGTGTTTGGTGCATTTTGAGAGAGAGAGAGAGAGGGAGAGAGTGGGGGGGGGTGTTTGGCGGCATTTGGCGAGAGAGTGGGGGGTGGCATTTTGAGAGAGAGAGAGAGAGAGAGAGAGAGAGGAATACGAATACGAATACGAATACGAATACGAATACGAATGAGGAGAGATGAGAGAGAGAGAGGAGGGAGAGAGAGAGAGAGAGAGAGAGAGAGAGATGGGGGTGTTGATGGCATTTGGCGAGGGTTTTAACGTTCTCCTGAAATTGTTAGCTGTGAAACACAAATCCGAACAAGCCATTCGAGTATCAGCCACTCGTGTTATGTTTGGCCGCGCTAAGTTCCGCTTCCTTTGCACTGTGTGTTTTTAGACTCTGGCATTCTCTGTTTTATTATCCTCACTTTCTTCTTAGCTTCCTCGTGTTCCAAACCCGACGACATTAAATCCGCAATCTAAGCTGCCACGAGTGTGCTGGCGGGCTGCCGGCACTGTTTTGCGTTGTGATTTCTGAGTCTGCACGCCAGTTTTATCACTTTTCTGGAGAGAAGACAGTTGGTAGGCGTAGAAGACTGCATCATGTTATTTGTACACAGTTTGGTGGAAAGTCAGACAATACTGAACTGAGCCAGAAACAGTCCATTTTCTTTTGCTCACTCCGCCAAGAGGGTTATGTTTTTTCCACTCGCGTCTGTTGATCTTTGTATGTCTACCAGCAAGATTTCGCCTGAACTAAAGTACCGATTTTAACAAAGACTGGTATAACGTCAAACCTAAAGTACAGACTGTCACAAAAACAAACAAACAAAAACCAAAACCTGGCATTACTGACTTTATAACGAAAACTGGTTTTACACCGAAAGCTAGGCACCGATTTTAACGAAAACTGGCACCATACCAAAACTAACGTACACGATTTCAACGAAAAGTGGTATTAAGCCGAAAATGTATATGTTCGTAATTTGGCCGCATTAAAATTTTTCAACCACTTTGTTAAAATCGCTTCCAGTGTTGTGTGTGTGTGTGTGTGTGTGTGTGTGTGGTGTGTGTGTGTGCGTGCGTGCGTGCGTGCGTGCGTGCGTGCGTGCGTGTGTGTGTGTGTGTGTGTGTGTGTGTGTGTGTGTGTGTGTGTGTGTTTTGCATAATCTTGGTGACAGACAAACCAACAGATAACGTAAGCTCTGGGTGGAGACAACAGGAGAGCGGGTAGGACGGACAGGGCGGAGGGGTGGGGTGGGGTGGGGGCGAAGTGGGTAGCGGTCGGGTTGGGTGGGGATGGAAATGGGGCAGGAGAAACAGGTGGAGGAGGAGTGGGACGTTAGCGTCTACCAAGCGAAACAGTCAATGAAGAAAGACAGCTGGACGATTTCTGAATTACATTAACCACGAACACTATACTACAGTCGCCGTCGGCCTTCTTCTTCTTCTTCTTCTTCTTCAAAGCGAGGTCGGAACGGGTGGTCATGCGTGTACGTGTGTGTGTGTGTGTGTGTGTGTGTGTGTGTGTGTGTGTGTGTGTGTGTGTGTGTGTGGTGTGTGCGTGGTGCGTGCGTGCGTGCGTGCGTGCGTGCGTGTGTGTGTGTGTGTGTGTGTGTGTGTGTGTGTGTGTGTGTGTGTGTGTGTGTGTGTGTGTGCGTTGTAGTACAACACTATGTTAATCTGACAGTAAATGGTTTCAGTCAGTCAGTCAGCGTGTGTGTGGGTGGGTGGTGGGGTGGGGGGGGGGGGGGGACGAAGGTGAGTGGGTGGGTGGGTGGGCGGAGAGAGGAGGTTCGAGGGAGAGGGATGGATTTTAGGCTGTCCAAGACCAATCCCTTCCACAATCCCGCCTGTTAAAAAAAATGTTATAGCGATATGTGAAAATAATAAAAAAATTCCCCTGTTTCCGGAACGCCACCCCCTCATAACATGATACAAAGGGCAGCATTCTTATGACTGAATTGTTACATTTTTGTTTTGTTTTCTTCATGTTTCTGTGCACAGAAAAATTCACCGCCCAGAAATACAACTCTCGTAAGTCTGAAAATCAAATTTTACAGGAGACGAAAAAAAAAAAGTTCATAATCCTCACAAGATATACTGCAAGCTGAGTTACAGTACAAGTGTTTTGTTTACAGCATGTTTATTTTGAGGATAATGCAATTGGGACTTGGCCATGTTATGCCCCTTGGCCCGCTCTTATAGTATACCCAAAATTTCAAACTTGCAACATATTCGAGTTACGGTTGTTGTATTTCCGGGCGGCTATGGATGTTTCCAAGTCCACTATTAGAACGATTTGTTGCTTTGTTGAATTTGATCTAAGTCTGTTTGTTTCTTTGTTGTTGCAGCTTTGTTTTTGTTGTTTTTTTACCTTTGCATTTTGTTGTGAATTTGTTCTAATTTTGTTTGTTTCTTTGCTGCAGCTTTGTTTTCTGTTGTTTTTTTTACCTTTGCATTTTGTCTGTTTAATTGGTTTTGTTATATTAGGTCAGTTTCGGTTTATTCGATGCCCGTCTCCAACGCGGAATGATGTACGAGGCTAAGATATTTTGCCTTCATTACTATCATCATAATTATCATGATTTGTTCTTGTTCTTGTTCTTGTTCTTGTTCCTCCTCCTCCTCCTCCTCCTCCTCCTCCTTCTCCTCCTCCTCCTCCTCCTCTTCTTTTTCTTTTTCTTCTTCTTCTCAGCCACCATCATCATCATCATCATCAATCATCATCATCATCATCATCATCATCATCATCATCATCAACACAACAACGTCGTCGTCGTCGTCGTCATCGTCATTATCATCTTCATCATTACTATCATCATCATCATCATCATCTCATCATCATCATCATCATCATTTTATTATCGTTTACAAAGTAACAGCATCTGTTTCTAGTGTCATTAACAACTTGCTGGTATTCCGAAATAACAATTTACAAGACCTGAGAGTACAATGTGACGTAGATATGGTATTTCTATCAATACAATTGGGGATCTTTCTGACATTTCAGTAAGAATTTGCTGTATTAAGCTCACTCCCCTCCTCACTTTCCTGACTTTTTGTTTCATTTTTCATTTAATTTCCAATATCATACAGGGACCTTTCTCTGTTGATGTAGGCACAATTGT
>CM031603.1:65014616-65017940 GCA_018398815.1 Conus ventricosus
ATTTTTCTCTGGCAGCTAAAAAAACCCCCTTTCCTAAAAACCACTATATTACTTTTATCCAAATTAACCTTCAACTGCAAAGCAGGGCTGCACGCTGGAGACTGTTTATCTGTGTTTGTAGGCCCACGACCGTCTCAGAAAGTAAAGCCACATCATCAGCCAGAAGCATATAATAATTCAAAATAATCAGACATAAACATTGCCCGTGTTCCCTCCCCTTATCACCTCAAATGCCAGCTCATTAATAAATAAAGAAAACAAGACAGGGCTGAAAGCATCCCCTTTTTTTCACCCCACGAGTGCAAGTAATATAATTCTGTTACCCCACTCCCACATCTAATTCTGGCTTTGACACTGTCGTACTGCTGCGAATACATCTAAATATCTTGCCTTTGATGCCATTCTTTAACATATAGGCCACAGTAAGTTTCTTTCTACGGAATCAAAGCCTTTTCAAAGTCAATAAAGGGTACATACATTTTTCGATTAAAACAAAATTGTTTTTGTATTAGTGCCAATAAAATAAACATGATCAACAGTGGAGTAGCGCCTTTTTTTAATCCAGCTTGATATCGCCTGTCAAATTATGCTCTTCTATCCAGTTTCCCGCAGTCTACTATTAATAATTGTGCTATAAATCTTGCTGCTTGTATCACATAATGAAATGCGAGAGAGGAGAGAGAGAGAGAGAGAGAGAGAGAGAGAGAGAGAGAGAGACAGACAGACAGACAGACAGACAGACAGGCAGGAGACAGACAACAGACAGACAGACAGCAGGAAGGGAAAACACAGAAGAGAGGGAGACAGGCAGAAGAGAAGAGGAAGACGAAGAGAGAGAGAGAGAGAGAGAGAGAGAGAAGAGGGAAAAAGGAGAAAAAGAAGAGAGAGAAGGGAAAAGGGGAGAGAGAGAGAGAGAAAAGAGAGAGAGAGAGAAGACAGGAAGACAGACAGACAGACGACAGAAGACAGAGAGACGGCAACTTTGAAGACAAAAAACGAGCCCTTTAAAACTTATAATCGCCTCGGCAGCACGTTTTTGTGATGATAATACGATTGTCAGAAGTTCAGTAAATTTAGAATGTTTCTGATGGAAAAGTTTGTAAATGTATATTTCTCTCTCTTCCATAAACTCGTGTGTTTGAAAGCAAAGAGTGTACATGCAAACAAACACACACCCAAATCCATTCTGAACACACACACACACACACACACACACACACACACACACACACACACACACACACACACACACTATCGCGCGCGCATCAACACAAGAACTCAGAGTAGCAAACATTTCCAGCACGCACTCAAGAAATAAACATGGATTCTGGAACAAAGGAGCTTTTACCGAAGTACGTGACTCCCAGGCAGTGTTTGGGGTAATTCTGCTCTCACGACGCTTCCACTGGCGAAGAGTTGCACGCAGTCTCTCAGATTGATACACAGATGGGTGTACCAGCCCAAAGTCTCTTCTCAACATCTCCTTACTCCCACCCCACCACCTCTTTCCACTTCTCCCCATCTTTTCCGATTGCATCCATTCTACTCTACATCTTTCTAACAAATACACTCGCTCGCGCACATGCATACTCACAACCATGCATGCACGCGCGCATCATCTTCACACACACACACACACACACACACACACACACACACACACACACACACACACACACACACACACACACAAACGTGCATGCATGCCCGCACACCCGCGCGTGCGTATGTGTGTGTGTGTGTGTGTGGTGTGTGTGTGTGTGTGTGTGTGTGTGTGTGTGTGTGTGTGTGTGTGTGTGTGTGTGTGTGTGTGTGTGTGTGTGTGAGTGTGTGTGTGTGAGTGTGTGTGTGTGTGTGTGTGTGTGTGAGAGAGAGAGAGAGAGAGAGAGAGAGAGAGAGAGAGAGAGAGAGAGAGAGAGAGAGAGAGAGATGATAATGTTATGAATTTACACGCCAAGGTAAATATACTGCGGAATGTGAAGATGATACTTAAGAAATAACTTTCTTTTATAGCACATATTGTTTTTTTAATTCATGTTTATTTTCGTTGGCAGACTCAATGGAAACATGCGGCGCAAAGTGTGTAAGGTGCCCGCTTTACAACAACAACAACAAGAAAATATATACTGGTTTTAACTGAATATAGTTTGTTAGCGTGAACATGGGCAGAGACAAGTATTTGAAACGTGCATTTTAGACATTATTTTCAAATAATTACCTAAGTTCCCTGCTTGGGAACAGCGAGTAATAGGTGGGTATTTGATAAATTGCAACTTGTTTATACATATTAATGCAACGTAAAATATTTCCTTGTCAGATGCACACATCATACGACAGACCTTGATATTTTTATTATCTCTTCATTTTCCTCATTATTGTCATTATTGAAAACCAGCTCAAACATATGAAACTGGTATTTTTTTTCTGCCTTTAACACAAAATTCCTAGTCTTTCTCCTCTACTCACGGTTTGTGGTAGGTGCATGCACGCTTACGGAAGAAGGAAAGAGCGTATTTTTAAGAAATTCGAGCAGATAATTTCACGCGAACGTGTAAAATGAGCACATGGGCGTGCATCCGTGCGTCCGTGTGTGTGTGTGTGTGTGTGTGTGTGTGTGTGTGTGTGTGTGTGTGTGTGTGTGTGTGTGTGTGTGTGTGTGTGTGTGTGTTGTGCGCGCGCGCGCGCTTATGTGTGTTGTTGTTGTTGTTTTGTTTTACGTCTTTCCATATTACGTGATATTAGACGAAAAAAAAAAAAAGGGGGGGGGGGGGCGTCGGGGTAAAAAAGGTAAAAGAATTAACATATCTACAGCTATAACACAAAAGTAGAAAATCCACTTAATCAAAGATTGAAAAACAAAAAACAAACAAACAAAAAACCCACAAAAACCCCGAAACATGTTACTCTTCTGTCTCATCTCACCACTGACTGCTATATATTACAAATATTTGCCAATTGGACTTTTAGCTAAGTTCAAAAAGAAAAGATACGTTTCACTTGCTGACAGTGACAGGAAAACATTTTGACTTGGCTGTACAAAAGTATTTGGAATGAATTTTTTCATTAAGTTACACAAAAATGTGATCAGTTGATATGCTATGACCACATATACAATGTATATTTTTGACATACTTTGTTTTAAAACAATCCAATTTCCATCTACAGATCAAGGAACTTATCTGTCGTCTACGATAAATGTTTTGATCGTACTTACTTAACATTTCATGAATACTTCTCATTTCATCGTGTAAACCAAAACACCCAGTTTCTCTTTCTATCAAATGAAAATTATAAAATTTTACTTTTTCTGCCAAAGTATAGCAC
>CM031603.1:65018040-65030823 GCA_018398815.1 Conus ventricosus
TCTTGCATTGACATAGAGAAGTTAAAAAAATGCGAATCTGATGATTGTTTTGCTCCTCTCTTTGCCAGAACATCAACCTTTTCATTATAGTATAACCCGCAGTGGGAGGGCACCCAAAGAAATGTTATTTCAGTGTCTCTGACTGAGAGGAAATGTACTAAATTATTTATTTCAGTGATCATCTCAGGTCGAACTTTTAATCTAAAATTCTTCATTGCAGTAAGAACTGACTTAGAATCTACGCATAAAACAACTTTAAATAAATTTTGAGGGTAATCAACAACAAACTTTAAAGCCATAATTATAGCAGTTAACTCCGCAGTGAATATAGATTTGTTTTTTCCGAGATAATAAGACTTTTCTTTGTTGAGACCTGGGATAATGTATGCCGCACCTGCATGTTCATTACTTAATGATCCATCAGTGTATATCTTAAAATGGTTGGAATAGTGGTCATGTAAATGCATTTTGATATTGGATAATAACAAATTAGTGTTTTCAGCCTTTGTTAAATCTGTATGCTTAATATCAAAATGTGCTCGTATTAGTCTCCAGGGAGGGATAGGAGACACAATAGATCTTTTTGCAATAGATGTTAGTTTGATATCTGAGGAATCTAAAATCGAGGAAGTATATGTTCTTAGAGTCGTTTGAGATGATATATTTTTAGCCCTTTTGGGAAAATCAGTGTCCGATTTAACATTCATTTATATATATTGTGTGTGTGTGTGTGTGTGTGTGTGTGTGTGTGTGTGTGTGTGTGTGTGTGTGTGTGTGTGTGTGTGTGTGTGTGTGTGTGTGTGTCTGTGTGTGTGTGTCTGTGTGCGTGTGTGTGTGTGTGTGTGTGTGGTGTGTGTGTGTGTGTGGTGTGTGTGTGTGGTCTGTGTGCGTGTGTGTGTGTGTGTGTGTGTGTGTGTGTGTGTGTGTGTGTGAGTGTGTGTGTGTGTGTGTGTGTGTGTGTGCACGCGCGCGTGCGTGCGTGCGTGTGCGCGCGCGCGCGAGCAAGCTCGCGTGGATGGAAAAAAAAGGGAAAGAAAAGAGAATGTTCATTGCGCATGCGCAGCTATTTGCATGTTTTATTGTGCGTATATGATCCAACAAATATTTGTTGCTTTACGTTTCTTAAACAGAAAGAAGAACAAGAAGGGGGAGTGGAGTGGGGGGGGGGGGGAAGGGCTAGAAAAAAGAAAGTCCCCCCCCAAAAGACCAAAATGAAACAAAAGAGAAAATGAAATAAGAAAAACAACAAAAAACAAACCCACCAGTGGTATTTACTCTTACTGTTCCCTCCTCAACCCGCCTAAACCATCACACGTAGGGGTCCAGGAGCATGATTCGTGTTTAACCAATCGCAGACCTTGAGCTCGACAACTTCGCATGAGCAGATAGACAGTGAATACCCCCACAGAATGTCACCATGTCTAGTTATGATGCTCCAGGTCTGCTACCAGCTGACTGTGAATTGCAACCCAGGCACAGACCTTGGTCCCTGAAGAGAACGTCACTGCAGTAATTCCCTGATGACCTGGCTGTTCCTTATCGCGACTCACACCTCAGTGGTACGTATCATCGAGGCCATTTCTGTTCGGTCCCAGGGCTGACTGGTCAGGAAAACAGAGATAACTGACTATCCGGATGGCTTGTTCAGGGGGTTTTTCCTGGTGGGACAGAGGAGGAGACTTTTTGGTTGCTGTTTTTCGTTTCAGAATATGGCACCCCCCATCAGTAGATTTCACCCGCACTTTTTATATGTCTGTTTCACATTAAAGTGTCTGTCCGTCTGACAATCTCCGTCTCTGTCTGTCTGCCTGTCTCACTCTGTCTGTCTATCTGTCTGCCTCTGTGTGTGTGTATGTGCGTGTGTGTGTGTGTGGGGTGTGTGTGTGTGTGTGTGTGTGTGTGTGTGTGTGTGTGTGTGTTTGTGTCTGTGTCTGTATGCGTGCGTGCGTGTGTCCATGCTTGTGTGTGTGTGTGTGTGTGTGTGTGTATGTGTGTGTGTGTGTGTGTGTGTGTGTGTGTGTGTGTGTGTGTGTGTGTGTGTGTGGTGCGCGTGCGTGCGTGCGTGCGCGCGCGCGCGCGTGCGTGCGTGCGTGTGTGTGTGTATGTGTGTGTGTGTGTGTGTGTGTGTGTGTGTGTGTGTGTGTGTGTGTGTGTGTGGGTGTGTGTGTGTGTGTGGTACCAACAGGACTCAAAGTCAGAACATCTCTCTGTGAACTCAATGTTTGTCCCAATATGTTGACTGTTTTGTACGTTGGTCGGTTTCAACTTGTTTGCAGCTCTAATGAGGCTGCTGTGGCTGGCGGGGATATAAACAGCATGACATCATCTGACTGCCAACACGACGCTCAGCTACCAAGGCACTGGAAGACTGGAAACAGAGGCTTACACAAACACCCTTCCACTCACACTTAGAGCAGTGCCAGGAGAGTCAGATTCCCGAGGCGCGGTACTACCCAGGAAAAAAAAGAGGTAAAGGAAGGAGGCAGAGAGGAAGAAGGGAGAGGAAGGTGGGACGGGATGGAAAGGAAAGAGGCAATCACTGTTGTCAAAACCGGATATCGACACCAGAGGGCACCTTCCTCCACAAAGCGCACGTGTAAGAGACAATACGGCGCCGTGTCTGATACCCTTGCGTCTGGAACAATAATGAAACAAAAGTGTACGAGGGGGGAAGGGTTGGACCTAGTTGCCGCTTTCTGCAGGTTGTTTGAACTGTCTACGGCAGAGCTCTCCTGAGACCAGGACCTTTTCTTCTGCGTCTTGCCCACTGGAGGTGGTACTTGTTGACTGGTTCCAAGACTAGCTCTCGGACTGGTAACAGGAAGATGGGCACTGGCTCTTTAGAGGGACAGAAGGAAACAAGTTAATGCTTTCTTCTCTAAAAGTCTAAGAGGATGGGATGGGGGTGTACACTTTAGACGTTATATAGAACGTGACTGCGTATAACTTCATAGGGCTTGCAGGATGATTGCTTCGCCATCATTTCCACATTGTTTAAGGATTCACACTACAGTTTTCCTGTCTGATTTACTAATGTGTATGTGTGTATACATTTGAATTTGCAGATCTGTTTACAGTGTATGTTCTTATAAACCTCTCGTCTCTCTCTGCTCTCTCATCTCCGTTCCTTCCCTTCTGTTTCTTCTCCATCTCTCTCTACTTCTTCTCTCCACCCACACACAACAGCACAAACACACACACACACACAGCCGCACGCACGCACGCAGCACGCACGCAGCACACACACACAACACACACGTCGCGCGACGCGCGCGCGCGCGGCGCACACACACAGACACATAACACTGTAACACATAATATGTTCATTAAACTGCATTGTTTTGCCTAACCATTTTCTCTTCCCTCATCTCTCCTTCTATTACTTCTTCGTCTCTCTGATTCATCTTTTATTCTTACCTCTCTCTCTCTCTCTCTCTCTGTGACTAACACACACCCACACCCACACACACACACACACACCACACACACACACACACCACACATACACACACACACACCACACACACACCACACACACACCACCACACACACACACACCACCACCGCAAGCCTTTTACACTCGTACATATGAACACAGGCAGACAGACAGACAGACATACAGACAAGACAGTCTAATCAAACCTCTTGCTAAAGTAGATGGTAAACGGAGACGACACAATGAGTCCGTCTCTCCTCACCATGCCCTACAACACACCCCTGTCACCGACACCAGGGATTCTTTCCCCATAATCCTCCCGACATAAAAGATGCACGAAGAAGCGTAACACGTTAATGATGGGTCCGGACGCACCCTTCACCTCACGAGAGTCAGTAACACGTTGTGTATGATGGGTCGGGCGCCACCCTTCACCTCCCGAGAGGTCGTAACACCCGTTAATGATGGTTCCGTGCCACCCTTCACCTGCACGAGAGGTCAGTAACACGTTAATGATGGGTCGGCCACCCTTCACCTGACATACGGTATACGCAAGGTCTCCAGAGACAACAATTCTCTCTACTTCATCTGTAAGTCTGGGTGTTTTAGAGTGCTATGAATTATAGGTAAAGAATGCACAGACTGTTTTACAAAGTCGTCGTGTAGCTACGTTATCTGTCTTAGTTACGATGACTTCATTGTGCTCTTGTTTCAGGTACGTTCATCTATTTGAGGTGATATTTTCGTTTAAAAAGAAGCTATTTGTTTTGCATCGTTGTGTGTGTGTGTGTGTGTGTGTGTGTGTGTGTGTGTGTGTGTGTGTGTGTGTGTGTGTGTGGTGTGTGTGTGTGCGTGTGTGTGTGTTGTTTGTTTGAGCGTTTCCGTGTGTGTGTGTGTGTGTGTGTGTGTGTTGTGTGTGTGTGTGTGTGTGTGTGTGTGTGTGTGTGGTGTGTGTGTGTGTGTGTGTGCGTGCTTGTGTGTTTGTATCTGTGTATAAATGTGTGTGTTCGTGTGTGTATGCGCGCGCGGTGTGTGTGCATGTGTGCGTGTGTGAGTGTGTGCGCGCGCGCGTGTGTGTGTGTGTGTGTGGTGTGTGCATCTGTGTATAAATCTGGATGTGTATAAATATGTGTGTGCGTGTGGTGTGTGTGTGTGTGTGTGTGTGTGTGTGTGTGTGTGGTGCGTGCGTGCGTGCGTGCGTGCGTGCGTGCGTGCGTGCGTGTGTGTGTGTGTGTGTGTGTGTGTGTGTGTGTGTGTGTGTGTGTGTGTGTGTGTGTGTGTGTGTGGCCTGTGTTTGTGTGTATAAGCCCTCATGATAACTTGTGTGACATTGTTACCTTAAGAGTACTGCAGCGGTAAAGGCCACTAAATATTTGATGTTTGATTCATTAACTACAAATGTCGGGAATTAGAGATTTCCACATGAAAAATTGAGGAACAAAACCAAGACAGAAGATCGCTCGTAAACGACATCAGCCCATATGCACTGTGCGTTGAGATACCGCGCTCTGCAGGCTGCTACTCCGTACAATGGTCAGATTACACATGTCAACAGTGTACAGAGGAGGATACAGTTTTGTTGTGGTTTAGCGCTGAAAGTTTACATTCATTGTTTGAATTTATTGTTGGAGCAAGTTAATCGAACACTGCGTGGCCATTGTGCTATTGTTCAGAAGCTTTGCGTAATTCTGTTCAGTAATTTCTATAAGGTCTTTTTTTCTTTCTTTCTTTTAGAAAAGACAATATGATACTTAGAAAAGAAACTGTAACTGACAAACATCGGGAACTGAAATAATGATTCAGATTTTCATATTTCTATCTGCGTTATGAAAAATACTGTTGCATATCCTATAAATGAAATTTGTATGTTAAACATCTTTTTTAAATAAATCTTAAATAAATTTTAGCGAACCGCCTCGCTTTGCAACTAGATCTTTTTAAATGTCTTCATCCTTGTGACAAGCCAGTGATGTCAATGATATTGGTGAGATGCACATGGTATTGAATAGTGTTTACATTTCCATATTCGTTATTTGGCCAAATGTCTTTCCACTCTTAAAGCCATGTTACCAGCAGATATTCCAGTAGCACAACTTGCATGGAATTGTTCTTCCCTCAGGCACATGCATTCTTGAAAAAAAAGATTTTGTAGTCCATTTAATTGACCTCAGCGCTAGTATCGCCCTGATTGTATGTCTTCAACAAGAAGAAATGTGTTGAACAAGAAAGCTGTGCTTTTTATAATCCTCATCATATTTATTGAGATAATTTTTTTTTCTGAATGTGTCATTTCGTGAAAGTCACGTCCATAACAATATCTTTCATAGAATACGAATCATTTGCTCATTTTCCCATGTGCCATTTAATCATTTTAAACACTGTGAATGGAATTTAGCCCAAATGTCGCCGATACCGGAAATTAACATAAATACCCCCAAAATGAGACTAGTATTTCTGAAAGGGTTTTATGTTGCAGTTTAGCGGATTCCATAAAACGGCTTCACGTGCATTTGTCATAAGAATTTTTTTAATGTGGCTGGCTGGTCGGTTTGCTTGATGGATTCAGATTTAATTGAATAAAATTTAAAAATGCTCATACAGTAAGAGTCCTTTTCATTCTATCGTTTGTGAGTGGGGATGGAAATGGGGGTTGTGGTTTTGGCATGTCCTTGAAGAGTTTTGTGAATTTTCCGACATTCGGTCTGCTTTTTTTTTGTTTGACTTCCCTTTTCTTTCTTTTCCTCATTTTTTCTGCATCTTTTCCTTTTTTAACACTGTGTTACAAACTTTCATTCGTATGAGAGAAAAGCGAGTCCGTGTCTGTTATTTTTTTCCCTAACCTTTTCCTAATCTTCCTCTTTTATAATGCACGTGGCAGTTTGGTACGTGCAATCATTTACAAGAGATCAGGATTAAAAAGAGAGAGAGAGAGGGGAAGAGAGAGAGAGAGAGAGAGGAGAGAGAAAAGAAGAGAGAAAAAGGAAGAGGGAGAGAGAAGGAGAAGGGAGGAAGGGGAGAAGAGGAGAGAGGAGAGAGAGAGATCAGAGAGCCCCAATAAACAAAACTGTAGGAACAGGAGAGAAAACCATATTTTTTTTTTGTTTTATCCTGTGGAGGCATTACTTTTAAAGGTTTTGTTTTATTTGTGTGCGGACACAGGAGAACAGAAAGGAGGGTGAAGGAATTGCAAAGAATTCAAATTTGGTTCCGGGCTTTTCTCTCCTGGGTTTGCTTCATTCCCCCTTTTCTTTCTTCTTCATTTTGGGGAGATATGCGGGTAAAAATAGATAAAAATTTTAATAATTAAGTAAATAAAATGGACACACGCAAAATTGCGATTCATTCAACTTTATGACATTTATGCAGACTTTTTAGAGATTTGGTGTCAGAAAAAACTTACCCGACTGAATCAAAGTCTTCATTGCTTTAACCGAACTCTCCCCTCTCCCTCTCTCTCTCCCCTCTCTCTCCCTCTCTCTCTCTCTCTGTTTTCTCTCTCCTCTCTCTCTCCCCCATCTTTCTCTCTCTCTCCCCCTTCTCTTAAATGTGAATTTTAAGTGTACGGATTTCTTGATAGGCTGTGACCTGGTTAGGGTCTTTGAAAACTTTGAAGAATACTTTTTGATTGTTGGTGGTAAACGTGGGGTTCATGGGTTATATTTTTCTGGAATAAAACTTAAAATTTCAGTTTTTGGGAAAGGGAATGTTTGTTCCATTTCAATGTGTATGAATACATTCCATGAGCGTGGTAAGCCTGATGTTGTTACTGCAGGTTTACGATTTTAACAATGAAAAGAAAAACAAAACAAAATGTCAGCTGTGTAAACCTGTCAATGAAACTAAAATCATAATTGTGTTTTGTTGTCAGGTATGTCAGAAACTTCAGATATCAGGTTAGTCCACCCAAACATTTATAATAACCCAAATAAGTTTACACTAAACTACAATTTTGTCTGCAAGAAATCACCGTACAAACGCAGAAATTGCTGTTTTCCCTTTCATAAAGCACGTCATAATGTTTATGCAATTGCTGTTTCAAAGTCTATTAAAAAAAAAATTTAAACTTTGAGACGATCGTTTTTTATTTCCTGTTATGGTTTGCATAAGTCTTAGCAATATCTTTTGTTTACACCCTTACATATGTGGCTTCCTTACTGAGAAAATTCTGATTTCTCTCTCCCCTCTCTCTCTCCCTCCACTTCTCTCCCTCCTTCCTCTCTCTCCTCTCTCTCTCTCTCCTCTCTCTCTCTCCCTCCTCCCCATTCGGCCCTTGCGTGCTGCATCCCTGCGTGCGTGCACGCGCATGTTGTGTTCTGTTCTCTGCGTGAGAGGGAGAGAGAGAGAGAGAGAAGAGAAGAGAGAGAGAAGGAGAAGAGAGTAAGAAGAGAGGGAGAGAAATCGGAGAAGGGAGACGGGGAAGAGAGAAGAGAGTGTGTGTTGTGTGTGTGTGGTGTGTAGGTGTGTGTGTGTGTGTGGTGTGTGTTTTGTGTTCGTGCGTGTCAGGAAAGAAGTGAAGAAAGCGCAATGAGTAGTACACTGCTTTATTAATCGCCCTCTTCATTTGGGCGTTTCGATCCCACCAGAATTTGTATATACGTTAAAAAAAAATAAAAATAGAAGGGAATGTGGTGGAAACACAAACAGTGCCCAAAAAAAAGACCAAAAACAAAGCTAACAAGAAAATCAAAACAACAACAAAAACCCCCCAGTAGTGTTTACCCTTACCGCTTCCTCCTCGTCCAGTCCCAAACCATCACACAAAGGAGTCCAGGGGCACGATCCATGTTCAACCAACTGCAGACTTAGAACTCGGCAACTTCCAATGAGCAGACAGTGAAGACACCCACAGAATGACACCATGCCAAGTTATCATGCTCCAGGTCTGCTGCGGCTGACCATGAATTGCAACCCAGGCACAGACCTTGGTCCTGAAGAGAACGGTCGCTGCAGTAATTCCCTGATGACGTGGTTGTTCCTTATCGCGACGCACACCTCAGTGGTACGTATCAGCGAGGCCATTTCGGTTAGGTATCAGGGCCGTGACTGGCCAGGGAAAGGGAGATAACTATCCGAATGGCTAGTTCAAGTCTTTTCCGGGGGGACAGAGGAGGAGACTTTTTGGCTGCCGTGTCATTTTAGAAAATGGCGCCCCCTTTGTAGATTTCACCCGGATTTTCTTTCTCCGTCTGTTTGTTAAACTGTCTGCCTGTCTCACCAATTCTCTCTCTCTCTCTCTCTCTCTCTCTCTCTCTCTCTCTCTCTCTCTCTCTCTCTCTCTTTCTCTGTGTGTGTGTGTGTGTGTGTGTGTGTGTGTGTGTGAGTGTGTGTGTGTGTGTGTGTGTGTGTGTGTGAGCCTATCTGTATCTCTTTGTCTCTGTCAGGACTGTTGCCGAGCTGTAAATAACGATTTGACTGTGGCCTTTTCTCATATCGACATTACGTTCAGTTTTGACGAAAAGCTTGCGAATTACAGTAAATATGAAACAGTTTACGTCTTATGCTCGTCGAAAGAGAGGAACATTGGAGGTTTGTGCTTGATATGCATCTGCAGACAAAGACAAACAGATTAACCATCTTGTCGTCATTATCACACTAACGTGCTGCTTGATAATGGTTTTTTGCTGTAGTTCCTCAAATTTTTGAATTTCAAATGCCCGCTATGATGATTATGTGGATGCCAATATAATTTATAAAGGAGTTTGGAATAGTGGGACCGCTCGTGGGTGTTCGGAGACAAATATTTACCATGATGGCACTAGCTCAAGCGCTACGGGCACAACGTTTGATATAACTGAAGGACAAATATCAGCGGTCAATTTCATCTTAATCAGTGAGTATGGTCTGGCAGCTCAAATGCATTCGAAAGCATCAACATGTGTGCTGTAATAATCGCGAACTGCGGAGAAAGAGAGCAGACGTGAGCGTTGAAGGTTTTAGTCTGGGAATGTTCATCAGATGTCACTGGCTGAAGCTTTAAGTTGTTACACAGTCCTTCTTACATTCGTTTTGGATTCTCTTATGAATGCTGTGTGATTAGACTGGTTTGGGCCTTGGCAGCAAAATTATGATGTGATGATATAATTCACTAGCTATTCTGAAAACCGCAAATCGGTATGATTTGCTACTTTCATGTAGTCTCAGTTGCCCAAGTTATGATAGATCTTGAAGGTTTGGTTAGAGACATTGGTACGACACATGTCAATCCGTTTTCAATGTTTTTAATCAGATAGATATGTTTTTTTTCCAGCTTCGTGAAAATTGCGTTTTCTGAACTTGAAAAGAGATAATCTCACGAAGCTGCAGTTTCTATAGAATAGTTCTATCAGTGTGACCAACAGTTATTTTTTCTAAAACTAATCTCGGGATCAGTAGCCAGACCAGTCGATCCACCAAAAATGTAAGCTGGCAGGTCGGGCTACCTATCCCAGGAGAATTGTTTTTTTTTTTTTTTTTTCCTTGCACTGAAGGTTATATTTCCATTCATTACACATGTTACATCAACAATACATTTACATACAATGTTTAACTAGTGCTGTCAAGATCATACAAAAGTGTCATAATTCAAAAGTCATAATTCGCATGTTACAATGTAAACTTATTACACTATATCAATTATTATTAAATGAAATATTAAAAAGCTGCAAGGGTATATACCAATTACAAAATATAAACAAAGGCTATGAAAATAAAAATAAAATTTTTTTAAAAAAACAAGGGAGGGAACCAATAGCCCCCACACCACACCCTGAAAGGGTGGGTGCTTGGTGCCTCGGGCATGGTGGGATAGGGGGGAAAAAAAAGAAGCAAAACAAAACAAAAACAATTTCATGTTCACAAAGTATTGCTCGCTCAAATTTCATGGCTTGTGTGTCGATCCATTACAGGAGCATCGTTTTTTTTTTTTTTTTTCTTTTTTTTTTTGGTATGTGTGTCTTTACCATTTTACAAGGTGTCATGTCAACAATGAAAGACTGTTATAGTGTTTCGCATAGAGCAAGGTAGGGTAGCCAATTTTTCAAAAAGACATGATAACGCATTTCTGTCATATGTGCATACTTTTCTATATTGTATCGATGCTTAAGTTCAATTTTAAACCCTGACAATCTGGTTTAACACTATTAATTCTGCAAGTGTAAACAAATATTTCGCCCACAATAAAATGAGATCAAATGATTGGTCTGTTTTCGTGTTTTCATCGGTTCCAAACAAAACCAGCTCAACATTAAATGACAATCTGATACTATTTTCACACGTTGTTTTCATGTAGTTTTCTAATTCTTTCCAGAATTCTTGTGAAGTAGTGCAGTACCACAAATAGTGATGTATACTATCTCTCTCAATTGACAAAAACTGCATCTATCGCTATCCCTCAAACCATTCTGTTTAGTATGATATTGGATACAAGAATTCTATGACAAATTTTCAATTGGAACCACCTGAATTTTATTTCTTTTATTTTTCTCGCAATTTTCAATACGATTTCCCAATCTACTGCTGTATGTAGCTTGAGTTCCCAGTTCACGAAAGACTTAATATTAAGTACACATAACTTATCGATAAGTATATTATAGTAAATCTTAGCTCCTTTATTGACATTTGTTATAATTTTCAATAACTTACAATTTTCATTCTTGTAATTATTTTCAAATTTTATGTTTCTTTCCTTGCATATTCTTTTACTGCACGGACACATCCAAAATAGTGTAGAGGATTTAAATGACTTCCCACCTTTGTTGTAAAGGCTTCATAACTTAAAAAGTTGCCATTTTCGTCAATCATATCCCCTACGTAGAATATACCTTTCTCTGCCATAGTTTGTAGAAAAAATGGGAATGGTTAACTTTGAATTTATCATTATAAAAGACAGGTTCTGAAATAATTTCTTCGTTGTTATCTAAATCTACATGAATGCTCAGATTGTCGTATGACTTAATACGTCTTTCCAAAACTTGTTGCATTTACATATACAAGAATCTCTTTGATCCAAATATTTTATATTGTTAACTTCTGGACATTGAGTTACTATAAATGGTCTTCCACTTTGAATCATTATTTACTAATTTTCTCATCCAGGACAATTTCAGTGCTTGCATAAAAGCATAAATATTTGGTATTCCTATGCCCCATTTTCAATATCATGTACTGCATATTTCCGTTTAATTTTGTCAGGCTTCCATCCAGACAAACTCAAAACACATGCTTTGTAATTGTTTTTAAACGTCATCAGGAGGGTCTGGAAGCAACAACCACAAGTATACAAGCTTTGACAAAATAAGAGATTTCAGGACTGCAACCTTACCTAATGGTGTGCACATCCCAGGAGAATTGTTGGTAGGTGGTATGTATCTTACTCTTCACTGATACCACCAGAACAACAACATGATAAAATGGCAGACAAGAAAAACGCGCGCGCGCGTGTGTGTGTGTGTGTGTGTGTGTGTGTGTGTGTGTGTGTGTGTGTGTGTGTGTGTGTGTGTGTGTGTGTGTGTGTGTGTGTGTGTGTGTGTGTGTGCGTGCGTGCGTGCGTGCGTGTGTGTGTGTGTGTGTGTGTGTGTGTGTGCGTGTGCGTGTGTGTGTATGTGTGTGTGTGTGTGTGTGTGTGGTGTGTGTGTGGTGTGGTGTGTGTGTGTGTGTGTGTGTGTGGTGTGTGTGTGTGTGTGGTGTGCGTGCGTGCGTGCATGCGTGCGTAGGTGCATATGTGTATATCTATGTAGTGTCAATGGGACTTTTTAAGTCGCAACATTTCACTGTGAACTCAATTTCAGTCCCAATATGTTGATTCGTTTGTTTGCACGTTGGTCTGTTTCAACTTGCTTGCAACTCTAATGAGGCTGCTGTGGCTGGCGGGGATATAAACAGCATGACATCATCTGACTGCCAACACGACGCTCAGCTATCAAGGCACTGGAAGACTGGAAACAGAGGCTTACACAAACACCCCTCCACTCACACTAAGAGCAGTGCCAGGAGAGTCAGATGCCCAAAGTGCAGTACTATGCAAGAAACAAGAGGTAAAGAAAGGGAGTAAGGGAGGAAGAGGGGGGGAGGTGGGGGTGGGGGATCGGGATGGAAAGGAAAGAGGCAATCACTGTTGTCAAAACCGGATATCGACACCAGAGGGCGCCTTCCTCCACAAAGCGCACGTGTAAGAGACAATACGGCGCCGTGTCTGATACCCTCGCGTCTGGAACAATAATGAAACGAAAGTGTACGGGGGGGGGGAGGGGGGGGGGGGGGCGAGGTTGGACCTAGTGCGCCTTCTGTAGGTTGTTTGAACTGCTACGCAGAGTCCTTGTACCAGACCTTTTTCAGCCTTTTGTCACTTGGTGTTCTTTTTATTACTGCCA
>CM031603.1:65030923-65058423 GCA_018398815.1 Conus ventricosus
CAGTTGTATATATATATGTCCTGGTTTAATTCGAGTATTCTTGGAAATGTGTGGTAACCCATCTTGTCCAAGTTTCTCTCTCTCTCCAACGCCAGAAATTCGTACTGATATCACCTTTTGTGAGTCATTTTCAGTTCGTTGCTTTCTTAGCAGTCCATTTTTTTCATCGATGTGAGTTTTGGGTCGGAACCAGGCAACAGTGTTGAAGTGTTTACCTTTTTAGAAGAGTGGAAACGCATTTACAATGTTTGGTTTGGTGTCAAGATTTCTCACGTAATCTCGCAAAGAAAGGTCATCAGAAACTGTTTCAAATGATTTCCCCATCCCTCCAACCACGAATCAGCCTCTAGAAATTCGTACGTTTTAATAGTAGCTTCATATAAAAAGACGAGAGGACTTGACAACAGCTCTATCCAAATTAAAATGTGGTAAATCGATCCCTATGGTGGTGTAGCAGTGCTGTTGTGTCTAACATCCGATGCGATTTCCGAGTCCTCTGATACTTAAATGTGAGAGAGAAGAGAGAGAGAGAGAGAGAGAGAGGGAGAGAGAGAGAGAAAAATGAAGTGTTGTGTGTGTGGGGGGGGGGGGGGTGGGGGGGGACAAGGGTACTGGGGATCGGGTCTTGCCCTCTGCGTTTTAATGGTAAAGTTCGTTACGGCACGGTTTCGAAGCCACATGACTGCGATTTAAAGGACCCGAAAAGACATTTCATACAAGATGACAGCTGACCTGCAGAGGTGGAAGAGGTGGGTGGGAAAAGTAACAGAGAGAGAAAGGAAAGTGGAGAGAGAGGAGTGACGAAGAGAGAGAGAGAGAGGAGAGAGAGAGAGGAAAAGGGGAGATGAGAGAGAGAGAGTGAGAGAGTGAGAGAGAGAGAACGAGAGAGAGGCTGTGAGGACAGTGAGAAGAGAGAGAGAGAGAGAGAGAGAGAGAGCGTGAGGAGAGGGAGGAGAGAGAGTGAGAGGAGAGAGAGAAGAGAGAGGAGGAGTGACGAGAGCGAGAGGAGAGAGAGAGAGAGAGAGATGAGAGAGAGAGTGGAGAGAGAGAGGAAAGAGAGAGAGTGAGAGAGAGATAGGAAGAGGAGAGAGATGAGAGCTGAGAGGAGAGAGAGAGAGAGAGAGAGAGAGATGTTGAAGAGAGAGGAGAAGCAAGAGAGGAGAGAGACGTGAGGTGAGAGAGAGGAGGGAAAACTAGGAAACAGGTGTAAATGGTGTGTGTGTGCGTGCGGTGCGTGCGTTTGTGCATGAGTTTTGACATGCGTACGAGTGTGTGTTATTTACTATTATCATTGTGTATTGTTATTATTATTATTTTGAATACTGTATTATAGCGCCTATTCTCGGCTAGGGACCAAGATACTAAGCGATTTACTATCCACACTCGTTTACACAAGGGCTGCCAATGCACAGGTAGTGCCAACTGAAGAGCTGCCAGATGGCGCTTCATTTTCAGCAGTTTCCGTGTCATCCAGTCAGTATCATTCAAAATCGCTCACGCGGTTTAATTTATTCTTTCATTCTTTCATTTCTTACGCAGCAAGTGTGCATGTTTTGTGTAAGTTTGTCATCAATACCACGCCAAATGGCCTTCTCTTCCGAAAGTTGCGTGATAGGGATTTTACGTTTGTGTTCTGCAAGATGTTATGCGTGCGTTCACAACTCGAACCTCGGGTTTATATAGCATTCGAGGACTGTATGGGAAATGGAAGGTCGGAACTGTGTTAACCCGAGGGAAAAATCCCCTGTACCGAAACGGCCCCAGGCGGAGAAGAAGATTCGAAATCGACAACCCCAGGATCACCAAGTTTACGAGTTTCGGCGCTATACCAATTTAGCTTTCCGCCCCTCGTGTGCGGCGTGTGTGTTTGCGTGCAGTGGTGACGTGCGCGCGCGCGCGCGCATCGCTGCGCGCATACGTGTGTGTGTGTGTGTGTGTGTGATTGTGTGTTTGTGTGTGTGTGTGTGTGTGTGGTTGTGTGTGTGTTGTTTTTATTTATGTGTGTGTAGGTGTGTGGGTGTGTGTGTGTGTGTGTGTGTGGAGTGTGTGTGTGTGTGTCGGTGTGTGTGTTTACACAGATGGTAGAAGCAGGGGCAGAGGGAAAACACCCAGTTAGTGATAAGAAATGAGAGAGGTAAGCAGCAGATTAGTGTGGAAGTGGCCAGGTGACGTGGCGAGAGGCTGAGACACCCACACACATTGTATGACGGAGGGTCGAGAGTGAGAGGAGAGAGAGTGAGAGAGAGGAAGAGAGAGAGAGAGAGATGAGAGAGTGAGGAGAGAGATGCGCCACACACACACACCACACACACACTCACAACAACACACTCACACACTCGACCACACACACACTCACACACAAACACACACTCACTTACTTGTGCGCGGCACGTTATAAGTCAATAAACAAAATTGTTCTAAACATTGAGTCTGTATATCTGATAAGGTCCAGGACGAGAAAAATACTGAATGGTTTCATAAATAGTCAGACTAAGGAAAGATGGTTGATTGCGGAGAGTTTAATGCTCAAGCTCCCATTTTGGGACAAAGGTTGTTCAATCCATAACAAAAAAAAAGCAATAGTTTTCTTGAAAAACGTGGTGGATTCTTCATTGATTTGCTTAATGAATGGGAGTATAAATAGGATTCCAGGACATTCCACTCATAGATCAAGCGCATTAGATCTGACAATGATTTCCCCCCCATTTAGCTTTTTATTGCTTATGGCAAACTTTTGGATGACACTCTTGGAAGTGATCATATGCCCCTCATAATGACTATGAATAAAACATACGTACATAACAATTTATTTTGCCTGAGACAACAATACCTAAGTAACAATTTTAAGTTTGCCCTACTGGGATAAGTTCAAGGCTTTTCTTTCCTAAAGACACATAGTAGACTTTTTGTGTAGTATGAAGAAAGTATATGATTTGTATTCAAAATTCAACAAGGATTTATATTGGACGTGTTGATTCAATACCAATAGGTCGTACTAATACTTCTCCAAAAACTTCATACCGGCAATGTGTGGTGAATTAGGATTGCGAAGGATGATGCTGTAGCCCTTAAGAAACTGTCCAATACAATGAATTTATAAAAATAAAAGTGAAGAAAACACATAGAAATGAAAAAAGCTAAGTCAAACTCTATTAGAACAATTGGCAAAAGCAAAGCGGATTTACTGGACAGCGATGTTTTGTGCTATAAGAAGTTTCTCATCATAAGGGACCTTCAATAAAGTGTCGGCAAAAATTTCAACTATGAAAAAAGGGATAAATCTCCCAAGATTTCCAGTTAATTTGGATAATAAAAAATTCTCAAACCTATCTGAAAAAGCAGAAGCATACGCTAAACATGTTTTCAAAGACAATGCGTACTAGAAAGTCTTCCACAGATTGCATTAAAACATAGGAAAAGGTGAAAGAAAAAAACAGAGATGTACGAAGAAGCCAATTTCAATAATGACCACTATATAAATGCCCCCATAACATAAATGCGAGTTAAACGAACTCTCCATCTCCTTGATAGGTTATTAATCATCGTCAGTGGATTGGAGTCGTTTCGAATGAAATGCTAAAACATTTACCAGCAATGATCTTTGTTTTTTATTGAAAATATTCCAACGGTTTGGAATAATGGTGTTTGGCCATCAATTTGGAAACAGTTTCTGTAAATTATCTCATTGTAAAGCAAGGCAAGTTACACCACAAGTGTCATCAGTTCGTCCTGTAGATCTGACGTCTCAGGTTGAGAAAAACTTATTGAAAGATTCTTACTCTATTGAGCTTATCTATTTTGTGAAATATGAAATAATACCTGTAATCAAGCGGGCTTCTGAAGAAACGGAAGATCAACAACTACCCCACATTGTAAAATAAAACACAAATTAAGCTTCAATTTGCCTGGCGAAAAGAGTACTCTGGCGGACATTTTTTGATGTTAAAAATGCCTTTGATAGCGGGTGCATTGCTAGGATTGATATTATAAACTGAGAAAAATTGGCTATCTGTAATTTTTATAACTTAGTTAGAGAATTTTTTTTGAAAGGAAGTTTGCAAAATATGTAAGTGGTTAAGAAAAACACATACTCAAATTTTATATCGTTAGAAATGGGAATTCCCCTAGGTCTCCTATTTGCTCATTGTGATTTATTATTTTTGTTTACATGATCCCCAAAGCAAGTACTTAAAAAAGGCTTCAGTTGTGCAGTATGATGTTGTTCTGGTATGTGGTTAAAGCTTGTCTATAGCAATAAATACGCAAATAGAATCATCAGATATTACAAAATAATATATCAGGCAGAGTTAATAATCTTAGTAAGTACTGTTTGAAAATGGACGGATACTTTCATGAAAAATCGTATTAGTGTTATTTATTAATGGTGATGATCCGTTGATCTGCCCGTCTTTTAGTCTTGATGGATAACACTTATGTATGTTCCACTCAGTAAAATTCTTAGGAGTTTACTTCACATTCTAAATTGAAATGGAAAGTTCACATTGTTTATTCTTAAACAGGGTGGAGAATTGTTTGTATTTTTTTGAAATCTTAAGCAAGCAAAGTGGTGCAGTGAAGTAAATAAAACATTGAAACATCTGGCAATTTCACTCGTTCGTTCTTAGGCTTTCGTATGCTCAAGCAGCTTTCTTTTGTTGCTCCTAAATATTTGTTGCAAAAATCTGCAAAGTGTTGATCGCAAGGCTTTTAAATTATGTTTGGGAATCCCTGTACATGCTTCTACAGTAGGGCATATTCGGAAATTGATGTTTTGCCTTTATACGTATACTGATCACTCATCTTTGGCAAAATATGTTGTGAAATGTACAGCTTTGAAGGTGTAAATGAAACAGAAATCGCTTTAATCCATTATGATTTACCCCAAACGAGAGAAAAACATTTCATGCTTGTCATACTGTTGGATCGTACTATGCAATTTGTGCAGAAAACTGATTGACTCCCGACTCTTTGGCAAAATTTCTCATACTGATCCTATACCAAGATGGGAAGAAACAGGGCAATATGTACCTTAATCACCCTGATGCTAATAAAGATGATCTCAGAGCAATATCTCTGTCTTATTCAGCAAAGATGCATATGCAAAGCAAGTATCCTTAACCTTCTAATAAGGTTTATACTGATGATCATGACAATAACAAAAACGCTGGTTCCGCTTTTGTTATTCCATCACTTTAAAGTAGATATAGCGTATTCTATAGCGTAAAAAATCATATATCTTAGTCGCCGAAATGATAGCTATACTAATGGCTTTGAATATTTATTGATTACCGCAATCATTCTTGCAAGTATTGTATGTGTCGACTCAATGTCAGTTACTACCAAATCTATCAGGTTTTTTACAGTTCTAATTTCTGAAAACTTTGTTTTAAAAGGACATATGTCATATAATTCTTTTTTTGATGGGCAAAGGGACCGATTTAACTTTTCTTCTGGGTCCCTTCCCACTGTGGAATTTGGGGCAATGAATTTGCTGACAGATCTGCAAAAAAAGGGAGCCAAAACTGAAATGAGTGCCAGTCAACATTTCTGTCCCCTTGACTTTACAAGGGAGTGTCATCAAGTTTTAAAACAAGTGGATTGGGACGTTTTTAGAAACCAAACAAGAACAATCAATATTTTGCGGTTTAATGCTCGAAATTGCATGTTTCTCAGCTTTGATCAGGTTGAAGGCATTGAACACCTGCTGGTTCGTGATTAAGAATCAGTACAGAAACTTTGTTTCAGTATTTTATAGACTGAAACTTGACGCATTTTCAGAACGAATTTAGTGCAGGAACAAAATGCATTGTGTAAGGACAAAATACGTGTCGAAGAGCCCACGTTTTTATTTGATTGTGTGAATCTTAAGGCATACTTACCATGTTTTTTAGGCATGACAGTGGACTGATGTTTTTTCTGATATTGATTTTGCTTTCAAAGACTTCTTTTGTTTAATTTGTAGTAATGTTTAGATATTTGCTATAATGTATAAGTAGTAATATTCCAGGTTTTGCGTGCACTTCCACACACCTATGCCATCACACACATACTTTTCTCTCTCTCTCTCTCTCTCTCTCTTCTCTCTACTCTCTCTCTCTCTCTCTCTATCTCTCTCGTATTACTAATATAATCAACAAAATAATTTTGTGAAAAAGACCGGGGGGGTGGTGGGAGAAAGGGGTGGGAACAAAGGGACCCTTCAGTCCCGAGGAAAATAAGAATAGGATTAGAAAAGGTGGTATAATTATAAAAGACCACCTGAAAAGATGGGAAGGAGAATAAGACCGTAAAAAATGAAAAAGTAAAGTACTACTTCACACACACACACACATTACACACGCTAACACCACACAAACAACAAAAGTTTAATCGAGGGATTTGAAATAGATTCAAATGGCTGTGTGTGAATTTTGTTCGATCGGTTGGAGTGTAAACGAGAGAGGAGAGTGAGACGAGGTGAGAGAGAGTGAGAGAGTGATGAGAGAGAGAGAGAGCAGTGATTTACAAAAAAAAAATTTTAAAAAGAAAAACAGGGGGAAAAAAATGGGTAGAAAGAAATGTAAACAGGTGATGTGGAAAATTTATTTCACAGTTGTGCCCGAAAGTTCTGTTTTTGACAGAAACTTTAAAGCAGTTCATCTTTCTCGACAAGGAATGCGTGGTTTTGTTTCTTGCTGTGACAAGAAACTGAGCTTTTTATGTCTTTTTTTGGAGTTGAGGCATCCATTTTAATTCAAGGCAAATTGCATTTGTATGTGTTTTTCGGATGTGCGGTCTTTTTGCTCTCTCTCTACTCTTTCTCTCTCTATCTTTCTCTCTCTCTATATCTCTCTCGCTCTCTATCTCTCTTCTCTCTCTCTCTCTCTCTCTCTATCTCTCTCTCTCTTTCTCTCTGTCTGTCTGTCCTGTCTGTCTGTCTGTCTCTCTCTATTCTCTCTTCTCTCTCTCTCTCTCTCTTCTCTCTCTCGCTCTCTCCCGACTCACTGCTCTGTGTTTTTTTAAATCTCAATTACCTTCTTCTGTCTATCTATTCTTCTTTCATTTTTCATAAATCTCTTTTCTGGATTTCCTTCTTTTTTTGTGTCATTTCTTCTTTTTTCCTATTTCTGTCTGTCTTATGTTTTGGAAGATCCTCTATGTCTGCTGTTTTCTTCCTATTGTTTTTCATTTTCAACTCTTTTATATGGTAAAATATCAGTTTAGCTAGCACACTTGTTCACCTATTATGTATGTATGAAACATGTGTATGTCTTTGTAACGTAGCGTCTGTTGATGCATGTATGAGCATTTAGACCTGAATGTATGCGGTGGTGCGTGCGTGCATGTGTGTGTGTGTGTGTGTGTGTGTGTGTGTGTGTAGTGTGTGTGTGTGATGTGTGTGTGTGTGTGTATCAATGTGTATGTATGTATCTCTCTATTCTCGCTCTCTCTCTTCTCTATCTCTCTCTCTCTTCTATCTCTCTCTCTCTCTGTGTGTGTGTGTAGCATGTGTGTGTTGTGTGTGTGTGGTGTGTGTGTGTGTGTGTGTGTGTGTGATGTGTGTGTTGTGACATCATGAAGAGGTATTACCGTAACTATTGTTTTCACTTCATAACTTTGTGTGTATAACGTTTCCAAATGCAGTCAATCATTTCGCATGACAAAAGTGATTTTAAGGTGCGTCGTTTGTTGTTCTTGTTTGTATTGTGTCTTTTGTTGTGCTTGCACATTGTGATTCTTTATGTAACATCACGGGGTTTGGCACTAGAGAGAGAGAGAGAGAGGAGAGAGAGGAGAGAGAGAGAGAGAGAGAGAGAGAGAGAGAGGGGAAAGAAAGAAGAGGAGAGGACAGACAGAGACACAGAGAGACAGGGGAGTTAGTTGAAAAGAAAATAGAATAAAAGAAAATTACCAAAACATAAGAGAGGAGAGAGACAGAGAGAGACAGAAAACAGTAAAAAAATAGAGAGCGACAGAGAGAGGGGAGAGAAAGAAAGAAAGAGAGACAGACAGACTGACAGAGAGAGAGAGACGACAGAGAGACTGAGAGAGAGAGAGAGAGAGAGAGAGAGAGAGAGAGAGATGGGGAAAGGAGAGAAAGGAGAGGGGAAAGAGGGGAGAGGAAAAGAGTGACAGGGAAGGGGAAAGGGACAACAAAAGAGACAGAAACAAAAAGGGGGAAAGAAACAGGGCCCACTGGCGTAGGAAAGCTGTGTGGGGGTAGTCCGCGACCACGCCATCTTTTTCCCGAGCGAGCTGCCGCTCTGGGGGTGCGGCCTCATCAAAGTTTGATTAAACCCCGACAGGAAACGTCCGCCTCCCTCCGCTTGCGGTCGGCCACGGGGCCGGGTGCATGCTGTCGCTGTCTTTTGCCAACGACGCGAAAGTGAGCAGGGGTACACGCGCGCGTGCGGAGTTGACAGGACGTCGTGTGGTGGGGGAGGTGGGGTGGATATCTTTTGGGCTCATTGGGAGGAATGTCGAAAGGAGTTATTGAATTTTTTTTATTTATTTATTTTATTTATTTTTAGTTGTTTATTCTTTTATTTTTTTATATTATTTATTCCTTTATTTATGCATCCATTCTTTTTTTTAAACTTGGTTACTGGTCGGCTGGGCTATTAAGCAACATTACCTTACCTTACCTTACTGACTCCAGCAAGAAACAAAAACCCAAAACAAACAAAACAAAACCGTTTTCGCTATGTTTTTTGGGTTTCGTTTGTTGGCTGTCTACAAATTTACTTCGAACTACGAATCGATTTTCAAGGAAACGGTGGAAAGATGGATTGTGCCCCTTTAAGACAGCACCATTCAAATTTTAACGTTTTTTTTTTGTTTTTTTTTTAACATAAACCATCCAATACAAGGCCACTAAATAATCAAGTCGTAATTCAGGTGATTTATTGAGATTAGTTGGAACTGAACCAGGTCAATGGATAAATAATGATGATTTTTTACACAAAATAGAAATACACACATTCAGGGCGCACGCTCACACAGAGAGAGAGAGGAGAGAGAGAGAGGAGAGGAGGAGAGAGAGAGAGGAGAGAGAGGGGTGTGTGTGTGTGTGTGTGTGTTGTGTGAGAGAGAGAGAGAGAGAGAGAGGGAGAGAGAGAGAGAGAGAGATGAGGACATTGACTTCAGTTCACAGTGTTAACTTCCTCCACATACCTCGCTGTCTGCCCGATCGTTTCTACAGAAACCGCCGGGACAGACGTCACTTTTGAGGACACATGGCATCGAATGGAATGAAAATGACCGCTTAAGCACCTCTGTGTGGCGGGTCTTTCAACACCTCTAACATCAGAGAGAGAGAGAGAGAGGAGAGAGAGGAGATGAGAGAGAGAGAGAGAGAGAGAGAGTGAGAGAGAGTTGAATAGGGAAAGCTTAAGGTCATTCGTGTTCACTGTGTTTTTTATCATCTTATGGATTTTCTTCTAACCGCTTCTTTTTCAGATAATGAACACTTTTATATGTAAACTTAAAGTGACACGATGCATACCTGGAAAATTTTTCATCATCTTCCTATGGTGCCTTTTTAGGCGGGACCTATAATTGAAAGCGGGGCGAGCGGCGAGCCAGAGAGAGAGAGAGAGAGAAAAGGGGATGAAATGAAATTTTTATTCCATAAGGCCAAGGCCCTCTTTGGAAGAGGGGAACAAAAAACAAATACATAATATAACACCGTTACTACAATACATAAATATCCGTTCAGTAGAAAGAAACTCGGGGAGAGCGTGGGCAGCAGAGAGCCCTCAGAAAAAGAAGCCCCCTTCAAGCAAGTGTTTCGGCCCTTATCTCCTGACACTCTAGGGGGGTTGGGCCACAACCCGGTTCATGACTCCGGAGTCCCTCTGCTGCCCCTTTTTTTCCCCCATCTTGGGACGAGCCATGCTGGGATTCGAACCCATGACCCTCTGGACATGCTCATTTTCTACTTAATGACTCGCGCTTTAAGCACTGAGCCACAGGGACACCTGATATTTGTAGGGAAAATTAAGCCTTATGAAGTTCACTTTTGTTCCTCCTTTGACCAGATCCAGCTTGAACACCTCTCTGCCGCTTCTGCCATTGCTTTCAGTGCTCGGGTTTTTTTTCCTTCCCTGCAACTGAGAGCTGTTTCATGAGGCGGGTATGCAGCGTTCCTACAAATCCCCTGGGCTCAATTTCTGCCGTGAGGACTTTAAACCTGATAGCCTTCTCTCCTCAGGGCTGTTTGCCAGTCAGCATACTTTTCAGTCTTGTAGATTTGAGCTGCCTCCATTCTTTTTCTCTTTATGGCACCGTGAGCTCGATCATGATCAGCTGCTTGGTTGACTTAGGGGGACTTACTATGTCTGGTCTCATGCCACTCTTGCTGATGATCTCTGGGTGACTCTTCCATTCTGGGAGGTCTGCAGTGCACTCCCATTTCATTGCCCATCCAGCAGACTCTGCCTGCCATTTTTCGAGTGGCACTGTTGTTCTTGGCCATGATTTGCTGCCTCCTGCCGTGAAGAATGTTGCGGGTGCTTTTGGGTCCTGATTCTCCCTTTTGTGGTTTTGGTTTACTAGCCCAGACTACTTGTACAATTTCTTTGAGCACTTGGTTGTGCCTCCATGTGTACCTTCCTTGAGCCAGGGCTACTTTACATGAGCTTAGAACATGCTCCACTGTTTGTTTTTATGGCAGAGGGGGCATGCGGATCGTCTGTTTTCCCCCACTTCACCAGGTTTGCATTTGAGGGCCAGAAGGTCATATGCAGATCTGAGAATGAAGCTGATCCTGAGAGGGGCCATGTGCCAAATGTCTTTCCAAGTTAGACTTCTTTGGGGGTGCATTCTCCCACGTTGTCCATTGCCCTTTCTGGCTCTGCTGGCTGCTTTTGGAGTCTTTTTTGGTCTTCTTCTTTTTTCATCTCCTGAATCATCATGTCTCTTTTGGCTTTTCCTTTGGCCTTTGACCACCATTCAGTTTTGGTCACCCCAGTCCTTGTCTGTTGGTCTGTGTTGTGTCCTGTTTTTTCTCTGTTCTTGAGACTTTCTTTTGCAGAATCCATCGCCTCTTGAACTTTCCATTTTCTGCCTGTTTCAGCTGGGGCTTGATTGCTTCTACCACCTTGTCTCCTGAGCCCCCCAGCAAAGCTTGAAGTCTGATCTTCCCTGCTTTGTATTCCTCCAGGAGGATTTCAGTGGTAGTTTGAGCTTTGCTTGGCGACAGGACAGCGCGATGTCAGTCAGACAGGGGTGGGACCCCCAAGCCATTTCCTTGTGAACTTGTTGAATTTGGCCCTTTCCCTTGCCTCCACGTGCTGGTGCAGATGTCGTATATCATCAGAGGCCATAGGAGCTTTGGTATCAGCATGAACTGCAGACACCGACCTTGTATTTGCCAGGGAGCCCACACTGGTCAATGGTCTCCAGCCTTCTTCCGCCATCTGCTTGGTTTCTTTTGCTCTTTTTGGGGTGTCTTTCAGCGTATATCATACCATTTCCAAGGCTCTTGACTGGTTCTCTGTGACTGTTGGAATGGCCTGGTTGGCAACACTGAAGACCACCAGATTCGGCCACTTTCCTTTCCTCAGTGAGAGACTCCGTGATTTCTTTGGCTTGAACTTCATTCTGGATGAGGCAACTATGTCGTCCAGCCCCTTTCCAGACATGACGTGTCTCCCTCTTCTCTGGATGAAATCACGTAGTGTCATCCATGAAGGCCTTGAGAGGAGGCATCTTGTATCCATCCCAAGGGCTGTTTTTTCTCGCGTTGTTTTGTTGCGCTTTCAAGATGAGTTCCATTGCCAGCACGAACAGTATCGGGGAAATTGCACAGCCCATTGCAATGCCCACTTCCAAGTTGATCCAATCAGTTGTGTATTTCCCTTTGGGAGAGAACCGCATTGAGAAGCCATTGAAGTACTTTTGAGCATGTCGCGGATGTTCTTTGGCACATGGTACATTTCAAGAGCCAACTGTATCATCTCATGGGGGACAGATCCATATGCGTTTGCCAGATCATGCCACATTACGTCCAGGTCTCTCTTTCTGTTTTTGCTTTTGGATTGCGTCCCAGATCATTGTGGCGTGGGTTTTACACAGCCAGCGACGCCTGGGTTTCCACCTTTCTGGATGACACATCCAAGTACTTGTTTTCCATCAGGTACTTGGTCAGCCTTGCTGCCATGACAGAGAAGATATTTTCCCTTGCGTTTAGTAGTGATATTGGCCTGAACTGGCTGATGTCACTGAGTTTTGCTCTTTGGGGATGTTTTTCAGCTGGCAGTGCGGGCTTTATTGCTTCTGAGGTTGTCTTTTGGACTCTGATCTTGTCCATCTTTCTTGGCGTCTGGATTTCTTTGGAGGTGTTTTCTCTTTGGGTAGTTTACTCCAGGCTTCTTACATTGGCATACACAATGTCCCCATATGTGGCTAGTTTGTGTTCCAGGGTGCTTTTCCCTATCAGTGCATTTGAGTCTTTGGACGATTTTTGCAAACCAGTTTTCCCCAATCTTCAGTTTCGTTTGCTCGTGGCAGGTGGAGTTTCAGGCGCCTGGCATTCGAGGGCCTGTGCAATTCCTCATCCGAACCAACAGTGTGGATGTCCTTGGCACGTGGTTTAAATCCTGGCCTTGGTCTTCCGACGTCTTATCTGTGAAAGCAGTGCGCTGCTGCTCATTCAGATGAGTCTTCACACATCCCCTCTTTGTTCTGTGGATCTTCATGCCCCCGAGTGGGTAAGGGGAAACGCTTTCCACAGACACATGGATATTCCCTTTGGTCCATGTTCATAGTCCGTTTGGGATTTTCAGTCGTGATTGGTTGAGCACCGAGGATTCATCATTCTTTCCCCTTTCGGTGAATCCCGGGAGCATCTTTTCCCTTTTATTTTTAGTAGCCACATGTTTAAGGCAAAGTGGGGAGCCAGCCCACAGAGCCCTTGGTTCTGGTCTTTCCCAGTGTCCTCCGGTCTTTCCCGGACGTCCTCCCGGCCTATTCCGGAAGTCAATGGTTTACCCATGCATCAGTAGAAAGAAACTCGTGGAGAGGTGGCAGCAGAGAGTCCTCAGAAGAGAAGCCCCTTCAAGCAAGTGTTTCGGCCCTTTATCTCCTGACACTCTAGGGGGGTTGGCCCCACCGGTTCATGACTCCGGATTTTCCCTCTGCTGCCCCTTTTTTTCCCCCATCTTGGGGCGAGCCATGGCTGGGGTTCGAACCTGACCCTCTGGGGCATGCTCATTTCTACTTAATGACTCGCGCTTTAAGCACTGAGCCACAGGGACACCTGTATTTGTAGGGAAAAATTTTTGCCTTATGAAGTTCACTTTTGTTCCTCCTTGACCAGATCCAGTTGAAAAACCCTTTTCTGCCCCTTCTGCCATTGCTTTAGGGCTCTGGTTTTTTCCTTCCCTGCAACTGAGAGCTGTTTCATGAGGGGTGTAGCAGACGTTCCTACAAATCCCTAGCTCCAATTTCTGCCGTGAGGACTTTGACCTGATAGCCTTCTCTCCTCAGGCTGTTTGCCAGATCAGCATACTTTTCAGTCTTGTAGATTTGAGCTGCCTCCATTCTGTTCTCATATGGCACCGTGAGCTCGATCATGATCAGCTGCTTGGTTGACTTAGAGTGGACTACTATGTCTGGTCTCATGCCACTCTTGCTGATGATCTCTGGGTGACTCTTCCATTCTGGGAGGTCTGCAGTGCACTCCCAGTCATTGCCCCATCCAGCAGACTCTGCCTGCATGTTTCGAGTGGCACTGTTGTTCTTGGCCATGATTTGCTGCCTCCTGCCGTGAAGAATGTTGCGGGTGCTTTTGGAGTCCTGATTCTCCCTTTTGTGGTGTTGGTACTAGCCCAGACTACTTGTACAATTTCTTTGAGCACTTGGTTGTGCCTCCATGTGTACCTTCCTTGAGCCAGGGCTACTTTACATGAGCTTAGAACATGCTCCACTGTTTGTTCAAGTCATAGCAGCCTGCCGCGCTTTAAACGCTTGATGAATGTAAAGTGATAATTTTCTGACTGTATTACTGTTCGTTGAGGCCAACAAGAAAAATTAACGAAAACCATTTGGATTATGAGAGAACTTTTGAGCAATGAACTTTTCTCTTATGCCATTGTAAAATGGACAACATATATAAGAGAGAGAGGGGGGGGAGAGGGAGAGAGAGAGAGAGAGAGAGAGAGAGAGAGAGAGAGAGAGAGAGGGAGAGAGAGAGAGAGAGGGAGAGAGAGAGAAGGGGTGACTGGCCTTGACATCACGCTGTACTTCTCCGCAGTATAATCACTGTCAGCGTTTCTGGAGGCCTCGGACAGTTGTGAACTTGAGAGTGGGTGCATGGCAAATGAAATAGAATGGAATTAAGCGCCAAACAGCCGTTGTTCGGTGCTGCAGCAACACCTTTAAGTGAATGGGAGAGAGAGAGATGGGGAGGAGGGGGCAAACCCTAACTCTGACCAGAGAGAGAGAGAGAGAGAGAACGAGAGAGAAGAGAGAGAGAGAGAGAGATGGAGAGAGAGAGAGAGAGAGAGAGAGAGAGAGAGAGAGAGAGAGAGAGAGAAAAGGGTACTGACCTTGAGTTCACACTGTATTGCTTCACATTAACTCATTCTCTACAGGGGCGTCTCTAGAGAGCTGGGACAGATGTCTGCTTGAAAGGGGGTGAATGGTAATGGCTCAGAATGGAAATGACTGTTAAATTGCCTGTGTTTGGTGCTGCAATCACACCTCTTAATGGACGTGTGTGAAAGAGAGAGAGAGAGAGAGAGAGAGAGAGAGAGAAGAAGAGAGAGAAGAGAGAGAGAGAGAGAGAGAGAGATTGAGATTTATATATCGGCTTAGGCCCCGTTTGAATGGGGGAATACACTTAATATAACAACAGAAGTATAACTCCACGCTCAGTCATAGTGTACAATTTTGTTCCTTTCATGACGTAGCAGAGAGAGAGAGAGAGAGAGAGAGAGAGAGAGGAGAGAGAGAGAGAGAGAGAGAGAGAGAGACAGAGAGAGACAGAGACAGAGAGAGACAGAGAGAGAGAGAGAGATTCAGAAATTACATTCATATACAGGCTAAGACATCTTATAAATGGGTATATATGCGCACAGTATAACAACAACAACGGAAATTAAAACTACACGCCGAATTCAGAATGTGCAATGTTGTTCCTTTCATGACATAGCTAAAGGGAGAGAGAGAGAGAGAGAGAGAGAGAGAGAAGAGAGAGAGAGAGAGAGAGAGAGAGAGGGGAGAGAGAGAGAGAGGCTTTGGCTTTAGATATTTTATTCGTGTGTGGCGAAGGCTCTTATGAAGGGGTATATGCACACAGTATAAACAACAACAACAACATAAGGTAAAACTTCGCGCGGAATCAGAATGTACAATATTGTTCGTTTCATGACCTAGCTGGTGAAAGAGAAAGAGAGGGGGAGAGAGAGGGAGAAAGAGTGAGAGAGAGAGAGAGAGAGAGAAAGAGAGAGAGGGAGAGAGAGAGTGAGGGAGAGAGGGGGAGTGAGGGAGAGAGAGAGAGAGAGAGAGAGAGAGAGAGAGAGAGAGAGAGAGAGGAGAGAGACAGACAGAGAGGAGAGAGAGAGAGAGAGAGAGAGAGAGAGAGAGAGAGAGTTTTGTGCTTGGGATGAGGAGAGGGCACTGCCCCGAGTCCACACCGTAGTTCTTCACGTTAACTAACTGCTGCCTGAGGGTTCCCGGTGTAACGAAAAGTTTAACTCCCCGAATGGTTTAACTCCAGGGAGTTAAACTGTTCATATGTAAATTTTAACTCCCCGGGAGTTAAACTAGAATGACTCCCACCCTGTGCCAAAATAACTCCACTCAGTAAAACTTCAAAATGTTCTAAAATCTTTTTTGTACAAGTCTCAACAAATTCTTGAAACATTAAGGGGGGAGTCATTTTGTACATATATCAGACTTAACTCCCACCCTGTAACAGAATGACCCTCCCTGGGAGTTAGTACAGAGTAACTCCCGGGAGTTAATCCAGGCGTGGTAAAGGTTTAATCCCCGCCCACTAAGGGGAGTCAGTTTTTCACAGTTTAGAATAACTCCCCTGGGAGTTAATGTGTACACGTGTTTTCTGACTCCCAGGGAGTTACTTTGTAACAGTGGGGGGAGTTAATCTGATCATGACTAAGATGACTCCCCACCCACCTATTCCCATGTGTCTTTCGGTAAGAGAATGGAGAAGGGGTTTAATGTCATGATCATCATCATCATCATCATAGGGAAAGGAAATGTCCGTGTACATATTCATGTGCTCATCTATGCATGTCCTTGATATTTTACTATGCCTTTTTGTATATAATATGTATGTGAAGTCTGTATATTACATGAATTAATGGTTTGATGCCTTTGGTAAAAAATACTGTGCTTCAGTCTTTGGCGTTCTCTCCCTCTCTCTCTCTCTCTCTCTCTCTCATGAAATCTATGCGACTATCGAACAGTCACCCGTAAGTGTAGGCCATTGCACTCAAATGGTGTAGAAATGGAACATTTCCAATTTTTCGTTGTCATGCACCAAATTAGGGAGTTGGGGGGGGGGGGGGGGGGTTTGAGAGGGTAAGGAAGGTGGGGAGAGAATGACGAGTAGTCGCGACGTGACGTAAAATTGTTTGTATTGACTCGCTACATCTGGGAGAGAAGGAAGGAGAAAAAAGAGTTGGCATAGATTAGAAATTTGTGTGAGACACATGGGATAGAGAAAGGGGGGGGGGGGGGGCTGTTTTTGTACAATTTGTACAGAGTGGTGGCTGCTTGGGACCGATCTGATGAAGTTGTCAAGTGACTCGATCGTCACAGGTGTGGTGGTGTGCGTGTGCCAATCTAAAAATGAAAGTCGGCCAGCCAATCAGAAAACACACATTTTCAATAAAATTCAGGACACGTGACTAATTCACAGAAACCAATAATATGGAAGGAAACAGTTCTACCTGACAGTCTTGATCTGGCAAGTTAGTGTAAGAACACACACACACACACACACACACACACACACACATATTTCGAATATATATATATATATATATATATATATATATATATATAAGATGCATGGGTGGTAGCGAGGTGCGGGGAGTGGGTTGTGGGTGGTGGGTGGGAGTCATTCTGGTGGTATGTCAGAATAACTCCCCTGGAGTCAAACTGAAACACAGAGGGAGTTAGTTTTTATATTCTAGTTTAACTCCCAGGGAGTTAAATTTACAAATGAACAGTTTAACTCCCTGGGAGTTAAACCATTCGGGGAGTTAAAACGTTTTGTTACACGGAGAGGTGGGACATATGTCAACTTGAGAGGAGGAGTATGGCGATGGAGCGGAATGGAAATGACCGCTAAATCGCCTCTCTCCTGTGCTGCAGTTACCGCTTCTAAATGGATCAGAGAGAGAGAGAGAGAGAGAGAGAGAGAGAGGACGTTTACTTCTTTTAAAATTACTTTTAAAATAGTGTCTACCATTTTACGTGTATTCACTTTCTTCCATCAAATTTCCACGGAATTCAAACACACATCATACTTAAAGGAAGGTGGGCGGAGGGTGGGTGGGGGGTGGGGGGCTTTGTCATTTGGCTGAGGATGGAGCAGGGTGACACAGAAAGTAACGGGGAGGGATTATTCACTTTTACTGTTTTCTTCTGATCCATATCAGTTGACTCTCTGTAGATAATTTTACTGTGAGAACTAACCCATTTGTACGAAAAATTTCAAAGGATAGAGGCCTTTGTATGGAATATTACCCGTGGTCTTGAACACCTTCCTTGATCGTACTTAGCAAACACACTAAGGATAGAAAGAGAGATCCACATTCAGACAGTTTATTGCACACAGGCCACAGGCATTAAACAAAACCCGAAGGAAGCTGTACAAGTGATGATTGTGTTGTAACAAGGCAATATGAAAATTAAAATCGAGCAAGTAAAAAATGAATTAATATAGCTCTGAGAGAGAGAGAGAGAGAGAGAGAGAGAGAGAGACAGAGAGAGAGAGAGTGAGAGAGAGAGAGAGAGAGAGAGAGAGAGAGAGAGAGAGACGGGGAGTGAGCTTGTGTGTGTGTGTGTTGTGTGTGTGTGTGTGTGTGTGTGTGTGTGGTGTATGTGTGTGTGTGTGTGTGTCTGTGTCTGTGTCCGTGTGTGTGCGTTTGTGATGGGGTGGTGAGGACACTGGCTGGAGTTCACACTGTACATCTTCACGTTAACTGACTGTCTGCTTGGTCTTTCTGCGACCCAGATCCAAATCTCAGCTTGAGAGGGAGTGCATGGAATAAATCACACTGGAACTGACCACTAAATCGTCTCTGTACGGTACAGCAGGCACACCTCGAAATCAGTAATTAGATGAGAGAGAGTGAGAGAGAGAGACAGAGACAGACAGACATACAGATAGACAAACAGAGAGAGAGAGAGAGAGAGAGAGAGGAGAAGAGATGAGAGAGAGAGGGAGAGAGAGAGAGAGAGAGGCTATAGAGGGAGATTATTCTCCTCATCAATATTAGATCATTTTTGAGAGACCCGAAGCCATTTTTACATCGAGGTTTTAGGGCCCCGGGTATTTCAATGGAATATGCATGTCTACTTGATCGGCTTTCAGCTTTGCCACATAAACACAGAGAGAGAGAGAGAGAGAGAGAGAGAGAGAGAGTGAGAGAGAGAGAGAGAGGGAGAGAGAGGAGAGAGAGAGAGAGACGCTACAGATACGTTTTTTTTTTTATTGACAATGGTCTACATAGCCTTTACGTCAAGGGCAGCGAGTGCCTGTCATTTATATCCATTCACTGTCTTCCATGCATTTTCCAGAGAATTAATGCACTCATCGACAGGGTAAAAAAAGGAGGATGAGGGGTGGAGCCGGAGTGGGGGGTAAGGGGTTGGGGGCAGCTTTGCTCATCGATCGGGGATGAAGCACGATGAGGCTGAAAATCATCGGAAACGATCATTCACTTTTACTGGGGTATTTGGAAGGAATAAACGTGCTCGTCTGTACGCTTTGCTACGAAGCCTTTTAATGCAGATCTGTGTGTGCGTGTGGTGTGTGTGTGTGTGTGTGTGTGTGTGTGTGTGTGTGTGTGTGTGTGTGTGTGTGTTGTGTGTGTGGTGTGCGTGCGTGCGTGCATGCGTGCGTGCGTTTCGTGCGTGCGTGCGTGCGTGAGTGTGTGTGTGTGTGAGAGAGAGAGAGGAGAGGGGAGAGAGGAGAGAGGTGAGAGGGAGTGAGAGAGGATGAGAGAGAGAGGAGGGGGGAGGGCGGAGAGAGAAGTCTATGTTTTCTCCTTTCATCGTACACATCCGTGCGTAGAGAGTGAGATTAAGGATGAAAACGCCCTGGACCTGCAGTGAAAGGGAAAGACTGTTCAGTTCCACTGTATCCGTGTCATCTACATGAGCTCTGTTTGCCTAGATATTCTTTTTGTAAGAGACAATCAACCCATTTCTACGTCCGCTTTAAAGGGACACGTTGCATTTGAATGGAAGATACGAATTACGTGGACGCTTTTGCTACGTTGCTTTTTAACACAATCTGTCTGAGCGAACGAACGAGCGAGCCAGCGAGCGAGCAAAGAGAGAGAGAGAGGAGAGAGAGAGAGAGAGAGAGAGAGGGGAGGGAAGGGAGAGAGTTGGGCAAGGGGATTTTCGTTCAGATAAGACAGAGGCTGTCATATACATCAAGTCACTTTTTCCATTCATTTTCTGGGGAATTAATGCGCACATTAACGTGTAAAGGAAAGAGAGGAGGTGTAAGTGGAAGGGGACAGAGTGGGCTAAAAAGCCTCTGTTGATTTAATGGACTGTGCACTTACTCCCTAGTTTACGTGGGGAGAGAGAGAGAGAGAGAGAGAGAGAGAGAGAGAGAGAGAGAGAGAGAGGAGAGAGAGAAGAGAGAGAGAGAGAGAATTAAAAAAGATGTGTGCATTTTCCTTTCCATCATCCACACACGTCAGTCAGTCCTGGAAATGGTACTGAGCAGAAGAGGTGAAGTGCCTTTTAAAAAAAAAACAAAAAAACGAGGAGCTCTCTAGTTGACTTTTCACAGGAGGAGGGATGCAAAACCTTGAAGCGTTCGACGTTCAGCTTCTCCTTGCTGCTTGGTCCACCCGTCCATCAGACTTCGCTCTTCCATACCTTCATTCAAGATAGGACTGCTTGTTGGCTAGGGTTCGTTTTAGGGCGTACCAGCATGAGTAAGTTTACGAGGCTACCGCTGGGTAAGCATCGAGGCTGTTAGACGGTGTTGGCTCTTGACGTTAGCAAACGGCGGTTCCCTTTTTGGGCCGTTAGCTGTTACCTAGCTGGGGCTAGTTTAGGATGCTGCTAGCTGGGACTAGTTCTCTGGATTACCAGCTGTGACCATGGGGAAGAGGGTGGGCTGCAGGATGAGGTTGATTCATGGAGTTTGCTAGTTCGTGTTAGGTCTGGAAGTGATGATAGGGTTCGTTCTTGGGACTCCTAGGTTTTCTTTTTCACTGGTTCTTAAGATACTAGCTGAGGCTAGTTTTAGGGACTACTAACTGGTTTGATTATTGGCACTAGCAGCTTAGACTAGTTCTTGAGGAGACCAACTAGGATATTCTCTTAAAACTACCGGCTGGAGTTAATTCTTGAGATTACTGTATGGGGGGTTAGTTCTATGGGCTGTTGTCTGGGTTCACTTCTTTTGGATGCAGCCTGGGGTGAATTCTTGGCGCTTTTAGATAAGGTTAGTTCTGGTTGATATTCGCTTGGGATAGTTCTCGGGGCTAGCAGCTGAAGGCAGTCCTGTAGCTTCCAGGGGATAAGTTCTTGGAGCTACTCTCTGGGGTTGGCTGCAGGACCTGCCACCTTTGGTTAGTTCTTGGGGATCACCAACGGGTTTCGAGTACTTCCGTTTGGGTGGAATAGCAAAGAGGCTAGAACGGCTTACTCTGAAAGATGAACACTTAAGAATTTAAGATGATTGCAAATGAAAATGCACTGTTCACATGTCTAAAATTTAATGTGTGTGAACTTGTGGGAGGGGTGGGAAAACAGGGTTAGAGGAGTAGGGGGGTTTGGGAGGAGTGGAGGGGTATGTATTTGTGCGTGAGACCGGAACCTCTGCTTGACACAAGTCATCAACTCTGTTCAAAGAACCAGGGACGAAACACGAGTTCAAGCTTCAAAGGCCACAAGACGCCACGGGGAACAGAGTGAGAAGGAGGAGGAAAAGAGCAGCTCGGCCAGAAAAAGGATCGCCCACATCAAGCGAGAATAACGAGCCAATGTGGGCAGTAAATACACACAGACCAATCGATGGCACACCCCTCCCCACCACCACCACTACCCCACTGCTAGGCACAGCCTTCACGGCCCACGCCCGTTCCTTCGCAGAGCTTAAACGAGTGTCAACCGGGATGCCAGTAATGGGGGGGGGGGGGGGGGGGGGGGGGGGGGGGGGGGGCGTCTGAAACCTACTTGCTTTTGTGTTTGCTTTATCATATTGGTATTGATTTCTTTTTCGTTCACTCTCTTGAAGAACGAGGCCCATGGAGAACTTAAAGAGAAATTGAACACACACACGACACAACACACACACACACACACACACACACACACACACACACACACACACACACACACACACACCACACACAGAGAGAGAGAGAGAGAGAGAGAGAGAGAGAGAGAGAGAGAGAGAGAGAGAGAGAGAGAGAGAGAGAGAGAGATGTGGTGTGTTTTTTTCAAAATATAATTATATTTATAACTGTGGAATCGAAACCAACTCTGACGACAATGCTGTTGTGTAGAAATGGCATACTATTTCACATTGAATGTCCTGACCTAAAGAGCAGGTGAAAGATGAACGATTTTCAGAAGTGATCTTGCACAAATGCCTCACAGCATAGGAACAGTTATCAACATGAAATTTGATTTATGAAGAGAGCTGCCAGATCTTAACGTAAGAGGATGGGCGTAATGGCTTATGGGCTAATTTTGTCCAGATGTGCAGAGTCTGTAACGTGGTGATTACTTAGAAGGCAGAGTCATGTCCGTCTGAGCTTAGAGCATGGACACTTTCATCTCGATACAGTATAGTGCAGCCTTTTCATCATCATCATCATCATCATCATCATCATCATCATCATCATCATCATCATTATCATCACTACTGCTGCTACTACTACTACTGCTGCTACTACTACTACTACTACTACTACTACTACTACTACTACTACTACTACTACTACTACTACTAACAGTAATAATGTTGTTATTGTTATCATTATTATTGTTGTTCTTGTTGCTGTTGTTGTCGTCGTTATCATCATCATCATCATCATCATCATCACCACCATCATCATCATCATCATCATCATCATTATCATCATCATCATCGTCGTCGTCATGAACCTTTATTTCCCCATTACTTTGATCATTGTTGGTGCTGTGTCATGATGATCGATATTACACTGGTGAGATTCTGTTCGATTATGTTACAAACTAAAAAAGAGAACACAGACGGAACGGATCTTGAGCATACCCTCTGATCCACACCCGAACCACCATTCACGTGGTTCCACCTTGGACCCCTTTTTCATCGTTCCACAAAGTTTGCTTAAAATCAACCGAGTAGTTTTGCGTACTCTTGCTGACAGACAGACAAACAAAACAGCGAGCAAACCAGCAAACGCTGGTGAAAGCGTCACTTCACTGGCGGAAGTAAAAATGACATAACACAACAGGGACCACTGCGTGCACGGATCGATCGTTTCATTGATCGACATGGCGTCAGATGAAAGCAGATGTCAATTCACGATCTTCTGTTGCCATGATAGGGATCTACGGATAGAGGCGACACATTCGCAGTCAGTTTGGCTGGTGATTTGGGAGTCTAAGTTCGGATACTGTTCGGGAGAATATGACGGGAACAGCGGAATTGTTTCTCTTTGTGGCATCGAGCCATTGTACAAAACGTGGATGAGATGGACGCCCTCTCACTCTGGCTGTGCAGCCATGAAGGCGTTGTCAGAAGGTGTTATCCAGCGTTTGTTTGATCAAAACAGGCACCGCTGAATACGGCCGAAGTAGCTCAGCAGCGGTGCAGCGTCTCCTGTGGTTGGTTGCCTTTTGGAGAGCAAGATTTGGTAACGCCTTGCGTACTGTGAGATTAACACCGAACGAACCCCCATATACCTGTCTACATGGGAACACGAGCTGGAAGGAGCGGGGCAGGGGAAAAAAATCGAAAAGAAAAGGAAAAAGGAAAACAAAATGAAAAAAAAAAGAAGGAAAATGAAAAAGGAAACAAAATCGATCACACTTCGTGATTCTAGTACTTCCGGAGTATTCAGACCAGATTCCCATCACTATTCCGTCACATAGCTGTATGTTTATAACCTTTCCATGCAGTCCACCCATAACCCCGTTGTCCTGAACGATAACCGGGGCTCGTTTCATTGCTGCACTGGCTGCGTTGCCCAGAGCTGGTCGTCCAGCTGCAGCGAAATGACAGAGCCAACCACTGGAACGGTATGAGTCTCCTGCAGGGCTATGACATCGATTGGCCCATTTATATTGCCAGCAACAATTGGCTTGTCATTTCTGCATGGAGGACGCCATTCATTACTCCAGCCACGAGCTGTTCCTTATTGTCTTTGATTCGATCAGACTCTGTTCGTCTCAGTCAAGTTCTGAGGTCCAAATCTGGGTTATAATTCCTGTGTTTTGAGGACAGTTGTCTCTGTCTCTCTCGCTCTGTTTGTCTCTCTTATGTCATATATGTCTGTTTGTCTGACCATATATCTGTCTCTCTGTCTTTCTATCGCTCCATCTCCCTCCCTCCTCCACCCCTCTCCTTCAAACATACTGATTTGGTTCACCTTCTCAATCTATTTGTCTGTCTGTGTCTGTCTCCTTATCTCTGCCTCTCTCTGTCTTTCTCTGACTCTCTCTGTGTCTCTGTCTGTCTGTCTGTCTGTCTCTCTCTCTCTCTCATTCTCTCTCTCCGCCCCTAACTCCTTCTCTGTCTCATGTGTGGTGTGTGTGTGTGTGTGTGTGTGTTGTGTGTGTGTGTGTGTGTGTGTGTGCGTGCGTGCGTGCGTGCGTGCGTGCGTGCGTGCGTGTGTGTGTGTGTGTGTGTGTGTGTGTGTGTGTGTGTGTGTGTGTGTGTGTGTGTGTGTGTGTGTGCACGTGCGTTTTCGCGCTCGCGCGTACCTCAGCGAATCCCTATCGGTATCAATCTCTCAGGTCAGCCACTGAGGCCATTCATCGCTGCCGCTCGCAACTTCCGAGTCTCCGGACCATAAGCTTGCAACCAACACACACACACACACACACACACACACACACACACACACACACACACACACACACACACACACACATACGTATGCACGCGCACACGCACGCACACGCACATACTCTCTCTCTCTCTCTCTCTCTCTCTCTCTCTCTCTCTCTCTCCTCTCTCTCTCTCTCTCTCTCCTCGCTCTCTCTCTTAGAGAGATGGTGGACATCGATAGATGGATATATCTATAGATTAGGTTGACAGATCGATCGATCGATAAATAGCAGATAAAAAATAGACGGATAGACAAATAGATAGATGGATAGATAGATAGATAGATAGATAGATAGAGATAGACAGACAGACAGAAGACAGACAGACAGACAGACAGACAGACAGAGAGATAGATAGTAAGACAGACAGACAGACAGATAGATAGATAGACAGACAGATAGATACGCACACAGAGACTCAGATATATAGAAAGAAACGCGCACGTGAGAGAGAGAGAGAGAGAGAGAGAGGAGAGAGAGAGAGAGAGAGAGAGAGAGAGAGAGGAGAGAGAGAGAGAGAGAGAGAGGAGAGAGAGAGAGAGAGAGAGAGAGAGAGAGAGAGAGAGAGCTGCGTCACAAATTCATCAGAGAAACTCTTCCCATCAATCTCTGCCAGTGTGACGCTGGTACCTTATGAATAAGTTCGTGCAGGATAGCCACACTTCGGGAACACGGCAATACCGGACAGACCCTCGGGGAATTACCACCGGTACCAGTCTACCGGTTTAGCTGTAGAGGCAAGTCATCGTAGCCACTCACAACTGCTATTGACTAGCGCATTGCTATTCAGGATGAGCAGTCTGTCTCCCACCCTCACCCGATTTCTTTCCTTCTGCCGGCCCCTTTCCCATCCGCTTTCTGCCTCTCTGTCCCTCCTTTCCTTGATTTGTGAAATCCTATTTCTACTTTTGTCCAGCTCTTCTTTGCGAAGAGTGCCCAGGCTCAGACCATCGGCAAGGGAATGTGTCCGACAGACAGAAAACTAACTGGATTTGTGGTACTGGTGAAAAGAGTCTCACCTTTATTTTCTCTCTCTCTCTCCCTGTTTCTTTCGGTCTTCCTACGCAACCAGACTTCTAGAGGCACTGGTCTGTCTGCAAAGTGTTCACTTGTGCCTGCAGAAGACTATCTTCTTTTTCGTTTTCCTCCTCCTCCTTCTTCTCTTCTTCCTGTTCATTCTCCTCCTCCTCCATCCCCTCCTCCTCCTCCTCCTCCTTCACCTTCTTCTTCTTCTTCTGTTATCGTGGTAACTGCTGTGTCAGGTAAATATCCACAGGGGGAAGTGTACATGAAGAACATAACCTCAGCAGTACGGCAACACCATACGTATCATATATCTTTACACTAGCTTTTCGGTCGTTATGACGCCTCCCGAAGGAACAATCCGGCTACCTATATCGGGTGATGAGAGAGAGAGAGAGAGAGAGAGAGAGAGAGTGAGAGAGAGAGAGAGAGAGAGAGAGAGAGAGGTGGTGGTAGTGGTATCATCATTTGCCGGATTGGTAAGTGGTGTTCTTCTTTAATTACTTTCTTACTTATTTATTTACGCTTTCTTATTTACTGAAAAATGTTTACCAGACTTTACCAGTGTCTGCATCTCTAACACCATAATACAATCTATGTCGCTGTGCGTGCCCCTGTCTCTCTCTCTCTCTCCCCTCTCTCTCCCCTCTCTCTCCCTCTCTTCTCTCTCTCTCTCCTCTCTCTCTCTTCTCCTCTCTCTCTCCTTCTCTGTTTCAATACCAGTGTGATTTGACCCCGCCCAGTTTTACAACGGACCCAATTTTACAGTAGGCTTTCAATTCAAAATTTTGACACGCAAACACACACACACACACACACAACACACACACACACACACACACACACACACACACACACACACACACACACACACACCAAATAACGGTGGAACGGCACTGTGATGAAAATATGAAGAGGACAGGGCATTATAACAAGCAGATTTGAACCAAAAGACTGCAGCCTCCATCTGTTAAGGAAGTACTGAGGGAACAGACGTTAAGGCAACTCCACACAATACAGACATTGGATTGGTTCCAGCAAGCCTTTTTCTTTATCATCTTGGGGTGTCCCAGGAAGTCAGGAGTGATTCGCGAGAGTTGTGCTGACTTTCGACAAGTTCGAAAGAGGTTTCGAGTGAAGCGGGCAGGAATGGGGGAGGGAGGGGGGGGGGGGGGGGGGGGGGGGGGGGGAGGGCCAGGGTCTTTCCGCTGTATTTTACTCATGGTGGCCGGCAGACTAGATGTCTTATTTCTGATTGCTCCCGTCCGTTAGGGGAATAGGATGAATGGTTCAGATTGATTCGAAATATTTTTTTTCGGTCTGTGGATATTTTATTTGTATGCCGCGTGCGCATATATATGTACACCACACACACACACACACACACACACACACACACAACACACACACCACACACTCACACACACACACACACATACATTCGCACGCATTGTACGCATGCCCGTAAGGTCACAACTGTGTATGGTAGAACATGCGCTATGTGTGAATCGTTTATACTGTTGTGGATGTTTCCAGTTGTTTAAATTCCCACCATCGAATACTCACACATTCGTTTCAAATAACGTTTTTATCTCATAATGAACAGAACGTAACGTAACCCCATTGATAGAGAAATTTAAAGTTACGGCACCCAAGTTCAGTCGGATCAATTTTTCAAAATTAAAAAGTTATCGATCCACTAGTTCTGTGCGCCGGACAAGTCGACGCAAAGTGGAAAACTCATAGGCGGAAAGTGGGTGAAGATCAAACATGAAGCCCATGCTAACACACACCACCAAAAATTTCATCGCCTATACAAGTGTGTGTGTTTTTTTTTCTGACTTCGTTTGTTTGTATGGTGGTCAGAAGATCACGCAAAACTTACGAATCGATTTTAAGAAAACTAGATGAGAGTTTGTAATGTTGCCCAGGTCGAAATCACTTGATTTGGGTGGCGATCATAAAGCGGATGTGGTTAAAAGGGCATGCAGGGCTCGGCTCTCATTTGCTGACGAAGAAGAGGGCCCTTCACCCGTATTGGATATTTAGCGGGTGTTTTTACCTCACATTGAAACCTTTGAAGGACTGTCTTCACGTTTTCATATATCATCAGGGATAAAAAAAAAAAAAAAACCAAAAAAAAAAAAAAAATCGGTCATAACACAAAACTCCATTCCTATACACGGGGTGTCCGCAGAGTATCAGCCTGCGTACGCAAGAATAAA
>CM031603.1:65065923-65090923 GCA_018398815.1 Conus ventricosus
AGACCATAACAATGAGACTGGTACTGGGCATAAAACATCACCCCAAAGTTTTGTGAATCCCTGTGTTGAATTCACCTGATGCAGTGGCGAGCATGGGGGAATACGAGTCAGGTGAACTGAAAATGATGGCTGTGTTTGGGACCACTGATGCAGTGAATTGCGGCGCCGTGAAAAGTCAATAACCGTGCCTCGGTATCAAGCATACAAACTACAGAAGCATATTACAATTGTTTGTTAACACAACGATGGCAAGAATGATAACAGCCAAGAAAGCTGTTTTACTAATTGTTCTACTTTCCATTATTAGGGGCCGATAAAGCGTATGTCACGTGAGGACAGAATTTTCATTAAAATAACGCGATTCTCAGTGAAAACGATAAAGGGGGGGGGGGGGGATGTCTGTTTGTCGCTGAAAAGGCATCGGATAATGGAGTCAAAATAGACCTGAAACAACCTGCTGTAACGCTTGTAAAATGGGGTGCCATTAACAGTAATTCTGGCAGTTTGTTTCAATTTCTGGCATTCTGGCGCTTTTCCCTCTGGTGGTGCTTTTGACACATACTGGTTTCAAAATATCGCAATTATCCCTACACTTGAATTTGGAGGTTAATTAGCGAATCTTTTCATTGGTTGTGACATTCCTATGTTCCAGTTCATGTGTTCACAGTTCATGGAGGAATGTTTGTCCGTAACATCAAAGGGCTTCAGAAATGTAAATCGGTATGAAACAACTGTATATCATGAAAGTAATAAATTCACTCTGAAAACAAAGTTGTGAGCGTCTTCGTTGAAAGTATACTCTTTTCACAACACACAAAAAGAAAAAAAAAAACGTTTTGTGTCACAGTCTTTTGAACCTAATTAGTTCCTATAGACTTTCGGTAGATGTAGTGTGATCGAAAATCGGTCGAGAGGGATTCCTGCGATTTCAATGGTGACAATTCGTTCGTCCGATCTGTCTTTCCCGCCTGTTGCGTGATTTGGTGTGGTAAAACGACAAACACATTACGTATACTAAGCTGGCTTGATTGCGGGGTGGATACAGAAGACTGTGGAAGGCTTGTGGTATGTGGTTACTATGCGAATGAATGCGAGATGATTCCGGAATTCACAGCCCAATAGGGTTTGCCTGCGATGTAATGATAACGGTGCTTTTCAGTGGTGGTTCGACGGGCGATTGTAGCTAAAGCATTTTCAATTAATAGCCCATAATATTATCGATCGCTTTCCCATTACCCACGCCACCTCTTTTCGATAAACCAGCCTCTCTCTCTCTCTCACTCTCGTCTCTCTTCTCTCACTCCTTCCCCCCCCCCCCCCCCCCCAAGACACAACAGATACAATATTCACACGCAAGCATTGATTCTAGGTCCTAAATCACTCTCGGGAGACGCAAACCCTTCAGTGCCGAAATGATAGTGCAATACAAATGTGTCATTCTTCTCCTGTCAGACCACTTTGTAAAAAACAGTTTAGCACAATGTCAGGCTTGCTCACATTTTGCCAACGTGCATTTGTTTTGGACTTCGCATCATGAGTCAAGGAACAGCGTTGCGGGTATTGACTGTACATGATTCCCACCACGACTGGAAAATATCGAATAGCAACAAGAACTGGGACAAGTCATGCTACAATTCTGAACAAGGTTAAAACTTTTTTTTTCGGATTCTATGTGTTCAAAGAGCCACTCAGCCTTCACATGCATTGATTTTAAGATACCCGAAGAAACAGAAACAAAACAAAAGACAAAAACGAGCACCATAAACAAAGCACTTGGATCACAGAGACAATGTAATGTAGAGTCACCGGTCGAGTATGCACCAGCTCTACACGAGTGCATTTTTGCCGCAGGCATTTCATCATATGACAGCTGCTAAAATCTTCGAGTACTCGCTGCTCCTTTATTCATTGCCACGTTTATAGGTAATGTCGTTTTCATCTGGAAAACATTGGTTTGAAGGGTATAGGCATTACCCATGACAATCATAGTCTTTTTGTTTTCTTTTAGATAGAGAGGATTGAGAGAGGGAGAGAGAGAGAGAGAGAGAAGAGAGTTAGTGTATGTAGTTTCTTGAACTTTTGCTTGACCGAATCAGAGTGCAGCAAAAACAAACGAAAAAGGAGAAAAAACGGATTGGAAGAAAATTAATGTGTGCTTAACATGAAATCAAGAGCTCAACAAACGAAATTCATCAGAGAAAGCCGGAGGCGCACATACACGCACGCAAGTTAACTATCCCTCCCTTCTCTGTCCCCCCCTCTCCTCTCTCTCGTCTCTTCTCTGTCTCTGTGCTCTTTCTCTCTACACTCTCTGCACTCACTCTCTCACTCACATACACACACACACAACACACAACACCAACACACACACACGACCCACACACAACACAACACACGCCGCGCGCAGCGCGCGGCGCAGCGCGCGCACACGGACACACACACATTCTTCAACCGAACCCTTGTCATCTACATTAGGGGTTAATGTTATACAAAAACATTGATAATCAATAAAGAAAGAGAGACAGACAGACAAAGAGACAGACAGACAGGAGAGAAACAGACAGAGACAGGAAGAAAGACTGAGGCTGGGATACAGGCAGACGGACAGCTAGCAATAACAGACAGACAGACAGGCATAGACCAAGAGAGTCGTGTAAGTTACTTCATTTCAGACAAGCCACGTTAGGAGATAAACACACAAATTAGTCCATACATTATTCATGTGATAAGCAAGATGACTAAAAGACAGAATCGAGAGAGAAAAAAAATAAATAAAAGACGAGGAAAGACTCACAACGATGATTCCTTTGAGCCATACAACAACAAAGCCCCCAAAAGACAACCCTGCGCTGAAGGGAAGGTAGAGGATTTTACGATCCATTTCGTCCCCTTCATTCATGTGTCACCGATGAACAACGAAGTATGGGCAGAAATGAATTCCAGTTTGTAAAGATTAATCCATTCGGATCCATCCTCTATCAGCGTCGCGTGCATTTGCATCGCAAAGCAGTCATGAAAGGAAGACATGTATTCGTCATAGGACGGGTGCTACCTGAAGACTGCAGGTGGAGTCCACCTGCTAATGAAATTCCCAATAGGGACGAAACGGGTGCCGGTCGGGAGCGAATGGGAATAGTACAGAAATTGATGGAAGGTAGATAGAGAAAGAAAACTCCGAAGAAGAAAAAAATGCAGGATTGATGTATTATATACAGGCTTGAAGAAGATGAAGAAGTACGGTGAGGGGAGAGGGGGTAGATAGAGAGAGAGTGGAGAGAGACACGAGGCAACAGAGATAGAGATAGAGAGAGAGAGAGAGAGAGAAATAGAGAGAGAGATTAAGGGGTAGACGGAAAAAGATGTGGAGAGTAAGTGTTAGGGATAGGTAGAATGGGGAGGGAAGGGTAAAGGAAGCATCGGGAGAGGACTGACGATGCCTTGGTACACGAAACAAATTGCATGACTGTTAAAGTCAAAAAGCAGATCCCACCACCTACAAACAGGGTTTCTAGAGACAGGAAAACACTATGTGATTTTGCTGAAGAGAACTCCTGATGTTCGAAAACAACGGGAAAAGTGGAAACGGCCAGACAACGCCTATTTAACGCAATGGCAGACTGATACCGCAAACGATTAGTCACTCACGCAGCACGACCCACACACACACACACACACACACCTCTCTGTCTCTGTCTCTCTCTCTCTCTCTCTCTCTGTCTCACACACACACACACACGAAACAACACACACACACACACACACACACAACACACACCACCACACTCACATACACACAGGAGAGGGGAGAATAGAAAGAGAGAGAAGAAGAAAAAGAAAAGAAGAGAGGGTGAGGAGGAAAGGAGAAGAGAGAGAGAGAGAGAGAGAAGTGAGAGAGAGAGAGAAGAGAGAGAGAGAGAGAGAGACTGACAGACCGACAGACAAGGTAGATGGTTTGTGGTGCAGAAGCGATGTTGGGGGGGGGGAGATTTCTCACGAGAAAGCAATGCGCGATGGGGGGGGGGATGAAAGTAGAGAAAAAAAGGGTAGTCACCTTCGGAACACAAGATGCAGGGCACAGCAAGTTGTACATCGCATGCAAACAAAAGAGTCATGCCAATTTCGGGGGATAAATCTGAACGGCACCGGATGAAATCGAATAAAGGAGCACGGTGATACAATTTCCCTTCTGCACGACAGGCATACAGATGCCCTGCAAAATCTGGAGAGAGAGAGAGATAGAGAGGAGAGAGAAAGGAGAGAGAGAGAGAGAGAAAGAGAGAGAGAGAGAGAGAGAGAGGAGAGAGAGAGAGAGAGAGAGAGAGAGAGAGAGATGATAATCATGACAGGAAAGGCAGAGAGCGAGAAAAAAACAGATACGTATAGTGAAAGAGGGTGCTGCACAGAGAGAGAGCGAGAGAGAGAGAAGAGAGAGAGAGAATGAGGAGAGAGAAAAGAGAGAGATGAGAGGAGAGAGAGAGAGAGAGAGAGAGTAGAGAGAAGAGAGAGATGGCAGAGGACGTACTACGCAGAGATAAAAAGGAACCAGAGGGAGAGATGGAAGGAGGGGGAAGGTTTCGTAAACACAGAGAAGGATAGGAGAGAGAATAATGAAGAACAGGAGAGAGAAGAGGAGAGAGAAGAGAGAGAGAGAGAGAGATAGGAGAGATAGAGAGAGAAGAGAGAGGTCAATCCTCGTTTGTTCATCTAGAAAACAAAATATGCAAAAATGTTACAGAAAAAGGTGAGAAGTGCACTGCGTGTTTACCCTGTACACAAACATCATTTGATTACGACAACTTATATTTCTTGTGGTAAACAAAGAATGTGACGGTCCTTGAATTTTCGTTTTTTGTGTTTTTAAAAACATAAGTAATTAAATTAAGCGTAGTGGAAAAGGGAACAGAAACAAAGTGGTAGTGCTTTGGATTTAAGATTATGCTACTCAGCATCAAGTTACATTTCCCTTTACGATGAAAAGGAAAACAAATCGTTTTATGTGTGTTGTTGTGTGTGTGTGTGTGTGTGTGTGTGTGATGTGTGTGGTGTTGTGTCGTGTGCGTGCGTGCGTGTCGCTCGCGCGCGTGTGTGTGAGGAGCGCTAGAAAAGAGAGAGAGAGAGACAGACGGAGAGGCAGACAGACATAACAGACAAACGGACGGGCGGATGACATACGAGATACAAAGATAATATACGATAAGCAAAATAACAATGTGCAGCAGTATATCCATGATAACTACCTCGATCTGTCGCTGTCTTCATCTCACTCCCTCTCCTCCTCTCAGTCTTCATACTCTCTCTTCTCGTCTACTAATCTCTCCACTCCTCTCTCTCTCTGTCTCTCTCTCCTCAGACCTCTCCACTTCTCTCTCTATCTCTGTAAAATCTCTCTCTAATACCTCTGTCTTTCTGATGTGTCACTCTACTGTCTGGTCAGTCACACACACACACACACACACAACACACACACTGCACTCACACACACACACACCCTCCAAAAACACACACACACACGCACTACCCTCTCTCTCTCCAGCTCTCAAGCTCTCTCACTCTCCCTCTATCTTCATTCTCTGTCGTCTCGTCTCTCGTTTCCCTCCCTCTCTCTCTCTCTCTCCCGTTCTGTCTCCTCTCTCTTCCTACTCACTCATCTCTCTCTCCTCTGCTCCTCTCTCTTCTCTCTCTTTCTCCCACCCTCCCGCGTTCTCTTCCTCCTCCCTCCTCACTTTCTCTCTCTCCTCTCTGTACTCCGCTCTCTCTCTACTCCTGGCTCCCACGCTCGGTCTCTCCTTCTCCTCTCTCTCCGTCTCCACTCTCCACTCTCGTCCATGAACTTATGTGAACGAAACGTTGATATAAGAATATGTGTTTTGATTATTTCAAAACGCTAGTAAAATATTTTTATTCATCTTGGTTTGTGGGTTTTTTTCTTGAATTAATTTCCCCTTGTACTTGTTTTCTTGAGTGTTTCGGAAAACAAGTTACTTCCTTTTTCATGTATACTGGGTCCTCCATTGTATACAGGTGGTTTGGCCTTACAATATAAAATTTCAGAGTTTCTCTTCTCTCATCTCTCTCTCAGAGTTTTCTCTCTCTCTCGTCCTCATCAAGTCTACCCTCTCTCTCTCTTCCTTCTCGTCCCACGTTCTCTCTCTCATCTCTCTCTCACTCTCTCTCCATCCTTTTGGTTGCCTCTTTCTGTCTGCCTGCCCGTCTATATCTTCTGTCTGTCCCCTGTCTCTGTTTCTGTCTGTCCTGTCTCTCCACACAGATATGCTACACACCACACACACACACACACACAGACACAGACACACCCACCCCCACACCCACACACACGACTTGAGCGCGCGAGCGCGCGCGCTATCTTTCTATCTCCTGTTTATAAGTGTGTGCGTTATATGTGTGTGTGTGTGGTGTTCCTGTGTGTGTGTGTGTGTGTTTGTGAGTTTGTGTGTGTGTGTGTGTGTGTGTGTGTGTTAGGTGTGTGTGGTGGTTAGAGCATGCTTGCGTGCGTGCGCTGCGCGCGCACTGGTGATGAATATCAGTGAAATCAAAGACTGTGAGTGGCGAATAGCTTAATGAAATTACTAGAAAATAACGATTCTGTTCAGGGACTTAATTAGTTGTTTTCTTCTGTTATTTCCCCTCCAATTAATTGTCGTTAAATTAATTTTGCATTCCTTTTATTTCCACATTAGTCTCACAGCAATATTTGATGAAGCGTGTAGTTTTGCGATTAAATTGACTACAGCAACAGCTCGTGCGCGCACACACAGAATGCCGGAGGGCTCCTTTGAAGCTGTTTCTGTATTCGGGGTGCGTGGGGACAAAATAATGCTGGTCCATAGCTCGAAAAAAGACTTCCTCCTTGCTTGTTGTCTGCGCTTGTTTAATCCCCCACTATTAGATTGTTCGTCTTGTATTTGTCTGACTTTCTTCAAGTTTAAAAGGCTGTGCCAGTCTTGAATAAAAGTTACTGTGTGTTAGGTTTTCTTATGGGAGCAAGAAGTTACCCAACTTGTTTATTGTTTACTGTTCCCTGCCTCATTTCATTTCCAACTTCCTCTTCGAACTCCCAGTGCTGCAAGACTAAGGTGTCTTGTTCATATCGAAGGCAGTGGGGTTGAAACTTCACGACAACCGGTATCTTGTTCATATGGAAGATAAAGTCGGTTTGAAACTTCAAGACAACCGTTATCTTGTTCATATGGAAGACAAAGTGGGTTTGAAACTTCAAGACAACCGTTATATTGTTCATATGGAAGACTAAAGTGGTTTGAAATGTCAAGACAACGGGTTTTCTTGTTCATATGGAAGCCTAAGTGGGTTTGAAACCGAAGTGATATGGAGAATTTCAGACGATGTTCTTAAACATTTGGTTTGTTTCCACCCTATCTTTTCATTCTGTGTTTCTGAAACTTCTCTTTCTTGTCTGTGAATTAAGTGGTTGTACTTCTGCATCGTTACTTCATTCAACTCTCTACTCTCACCTCTCTTCTCTCTTCTTCTCCAATAGTTTGATTGAAGAGTGTTGTGGTGTGTGTGTGTGTGTGTGTGTGTTGTGTGTGTTTGTTTGTGTGTTTTGTGTGCTTTCTAGACTTCCTTCCACTTGGGGAAGAATCCTCTCCCCCCCCGTCGTTCACTAGTTATTAGTGTATCGGACTGGGATTCTCTCGTACTAGAGTGTGCGTTGCCCTCATGTCCGCCTTTTAAATAATCGACAGGGGCAAATATGTGAGACGTTGGGTTTTCTTTTTTTAACTTGTTGTATGCCGGTTCTTCGTTCTTTTTTTTTCTTTTTGACTTGTGTTCCTTTTCTTTTCCCCTCTTTCTTCCTTTGTAATATTCTTTGTCTTTTTTGTTCTTGTGGAGCCTTTCGATCCTTCTGTCTTTTTGTTTTTCTTTCTGTTTTCTTTCATTCTTCTCTGCTTTTTATATATTCTTCCCTTCCTTCATTCTGCCTTTCGTATTTTCTTATTTCCTGGATAATTTTCTGTTCACTTATTTATTCTTTGTATCCTGTCTTTCTTTCCTTCTTTCCCTTACCTTCTCTTCAGCTTCCTAGCACCACACTCCTCAGAGCATTCAACCGTCTGCTTGTAGATGAAAATGAAAGGGGAAAAAAAAAGAGAAAAAAGAACATGAGAGATGAGCGATCCATCAAGGCACCTCTCCAGATAGCTCTCTTAGCTCAGCAATTTATGCATTCCTAATAAACTCGCTCAACCCATAATCGTCGGTTGATGTGTCTATGACGTATTAATTGGGTTTATTAGGCGATATTAGCTTTCTTTGTTGTTTGCCGATCTTCTGCACGCCGATGGAGGGCGGGTCGCAATTTGTAAATCATATAAAGGAACGCCGTAAAGAATCGCCCGTTATCACACACAGCTGCCGTCGGTCCATGGGGAGTAGGGGTGGGAGGGGGATGGATGGGGGAGAGGAATGATGGGAAGGAGCAGGGGGGAGGGGAGGAGCAGGGGGTGAGTGGGAGCAGACGGACCATCGCTGACTAGAGAACTGTTCTCGTTAGATGGATTGTTCCACTGTTTAGGAAGGTGTGGCTTAGACACGCAACATCACAACTACTCACGGGAGGGATGAGAGGTCGACAGGGTGGGGTTGGGAGAAGAGGGTGGATGTGCGGATTTGTCACGTATTTTCTCTGCAGTCAGTAGGCTGAATAAGAGATGCCTGCTTACTAGATGTCGGAAACAAATAACATTTATATTCGTTCCATTCTGTGATATAACATTTTTATCGTATTATTTCCAATCATATTGTTTATGTCATCTTATGTTGCAGTACAGTATTCCATATTCTGCATCATAACAGATTTCATAGTTCTGTGTGGATTTCTTACGGCGTTACCTATGAAACAAGGCATCAAAAGTGCAAGATACTAAGAATCAGCATCTTATAGTGACGACGAACGTGAATCGTTGTTCATATCATAAGCACACAGTCATCAGTCCCATTTTAAACTCATTGTTGTTTATTGCTTTTTGAAACTGTTGTTCTTGACTTTAAAGAAGACTGAATCAATTTCAGTTTCTGAAAAGCGTATTGATTACAATCAAAACATACCTTGTGTGTGTGTGTGTGTGGTGGTGCGTGCGTGCATGCGTGGTGGGCGCGCGTGTGTTGTGTGTGTGTTGTGGTGTGTGTGTGTGTGGTGTGTGTGCGCGTGCGGCGTGCGGGCGCGGCGATCGTGGTGTGGGACGTGCGTGTATGTGTGTGTTAGGAAGGAGGGGGGCGGGCGCGCGCGCGCGCGCGGTGTGTGTGTGTGAATGTGTGTGTTGTGTGTGTGAGACACGACAGACAGACAGAGGCAGAGAGACAGTGATGATGGCGAGGTCAAGAGGGTTACCATTCAGTTTAAGTTTAGACCGGTTCTGTGTTTTGAAAGGAGAAAAGAATAGTTTCAGTTGTTGTAATCCTAGGGAAGTGTTACTGCCTTTGGCTGTATATCTTTCGAAGTGAATATGTCTGGCTACGTCAGTAAGCGTCGTGGGCGGCCTCGGAAGAAATCAATCTTCACGCAGTATGTAACGATGAATACATAAAAGACGACGGGGGGTAGGGGGGGGGGGGGGGGGGGGGGTGAGAGAGGAACACGAGAGGACTTGAGGCTGCTTGTAGCATCATAAAAAAGACACCGAGCAGACAGCACATCGGCCATAAACACACAGTGGTCAATACAAGGAAACGGGAATCTCCCGCTCCATGACAACTCCAGACTCCTCCAGAAGCGGACCCTGCCGTGCCGTGTGTGGTCAGATGGAAGTGTCTGGGTGTTCCGGATAAACGGTTCCTCTGAGTGATGGGTTACCCGTGACAACCCGGTGTTCTCAGCCCGTTTTTCCCTTCCCCTACAAGCCTGAAAGACGAAATAGGACTGTGCCTGCGTGTCTGGATGTCTGTCTGTCGGTCTGAGTGGTTCTGTGAAAATGATGGTCATTCTATGGTCGCCCGGTTTCTCTCGCATCCGTCCAGCTCTCCCGTCGTCCCCATCTCCTCCCTCCTGCTCAAGACCCTCGTTCCTTTCCAGTGTACTCCTATTCTCCTGCTCCGCATTCTTCCTTGCCTAACATCGAATATTGGTGAGAATGATTAACAAGGGCACTACACCACTGAAACAACAAACAAACAAACAAAAAGACACCGACATCAACAACAACCAAAAAGTCATATCTCAAGGGCTCAAGCAAGAAATTCACGATTTCAAGGGGTAGTCGCATGATGCTGAGTGTTATCCGCTAAAAGAAACAATGATAAGTAACAACGAGGTCTCCAGTATGAGTCATGCATGATTGTAAGAATTTCAGAGAGGCAGAATCACCGAACGTAATCTGTGAGTGTTCGTTCAAGTCACGTTTGCACATTGCGCAAATGAACAGATGAATAAATGAATGAATAAGATGACGAGACTCGATTGCCGAAAAAAAAAAGACATGGGTGATAGAGAGAGGAGGAAGAAAAGGAGAGAGAGGAGGAGGAGGAAGAGAGAGAGAGAGAGACGAGAGAGAGAGAAGTGAGAGAGAGAGGAGAGAGAGAGAGAGAGTGGAGGAGCAGAGAGAGAGAGATGAGAGAGACGAGCAGGACAGAGAGAGGAGACATGAGAGAAGAGGAGAGAGGAGAGAGAGAGTAACAGGAAGCGGAAGAAAAGGAGAAAATCATTCTGATGTCATTAGAGGCCTGTTGAGATTGCCAAGAGTAACGGTTTACGGGCCTGGAACACGGCGATACAAGAACGTTTTGCTTTTTCTTTTGGTCTTTCCCCCCTTTTTCCCTGAACTCAGCTGGAATCATTTTTGCCTGACAACATTCATTTGGGGTGAGAGAAAGAGGGCATCCTCTCTATTTTGTTTTCTTACGGCAGAGGTTTTTATTTGTGTTTAAATAACACAATTACAATGTTATGATATGGAATCGCATGCATCATAGCGTACAATTTCGTCGAAAATTAATGTTTTCGTAAGCGTCCTAATAAAACACACGTCTGTGCTTGTGATTGCACGATTTATTTCAAGGTAATCCCCAATTCTTTAATCAAATTCATATAACTATGTACGTTGTGTGTGTGTGTGTGTGTGTGTGTGTGTGTGTGGTGTGTGTGTGTGTGTGTGGGTGAGAGAGAGAGAGGAGTGTGTGTGTGTGTGTGTGTGTGTGTGTGTGTTGTGTGTGTGTGTGTGTGTGTGTGTGTGTGTGTGTGTGTGTGTGTGTGTGTGTGAGTGACCGAGATAGAGATAGAAAGAGAGAGAGACACAGACAGACAGACGGATGGACAGACTGAGAGGAGAGAGAGGAGAGAGACAGATAGGCGCATGGACGGACAGATACACACAAGGAGAGAGAGGGGGGGGGGGGGGGGGGCAGATAGATAAATAGAGAGGAGAGAGAGAGAGACAGACAGACAGACAGAACAGACAGAGATAGGGAGAGACAGAGACGTTGACCATGGCACGTTCCTTGACAAGAAAATCATTGTGTGGTGTTATTTACATGGTCTTCAACAGGGAAACTGAAGTCTGTAGACAAGAAAGAACAAAGCTGATTAATCGACGTCCGACCAGTTCATTGATGTACTGACTGGAAAGCTGCCATCCTGATGATTGATCATTTGTTTGGTTTGGTTTTCTGTTTGAACTTACTCATTTGTTTGGTTTGGTTTTCTGTTTGAAACATTAACCATACTTTTCAAATAAATGACATTGACACACATTGTTTAGCGTTTGTGTTCTGTCTCTCTCTGTCTATGTCTCTCATCTAATTATTATTATCATCGTCAGGAACAGCAGCAGAACCAGCAGTATTAGCGCCATCGTTGCTGTCATCATAAAAAAGTGACTATTTCTTTCTTCTTCTTCTTCTTCTTCTTCTTCTTGTTCTTCTTGTTCTTCTTCTTCTTCACCTCTTCCTTCTCATCCTTCCTTTTCTTGTTCTTGTTCTTCTAGTTCTTCTTCTTCTTCTTCTCCTTCTCCTTCTCCTCCTCCTCCTCCTCCTCCTCCTCCTCCTTCCTTCTTCTTCTTCTTCTTCTTCTTCTTCTTCTTCTCTTCTTCTTCTTCTTCTTCTTCTTCTTCTTCTTCTTCTCTTCTTCTTCTTCTTCTTCCCTCACCCAGCAATTCTTCAGCACCATGTTATTCCAGCCACACAGCAATGGCGGCCAACACAAATCATGATATGTTTCAACATACATGTTATATACTATCTTTGGCCTGAAGATCCCTGATGCTTCTCGTGACACTTACTTATTTAAAGGGGCTGGCATCCAAACTCATAAACCCTTGCCTTGCTTCGCCTTGTCTCGCATTGCCCGACTCGGAACCCGAGGTATGGATTGTTGAGACACCTCTGATGAGGTCCACGCAATATCCGTTCATCTTCTGCGGCTTAGAGTTGGCAAAGGCCAGACCTGTCCACTCCCTGATACTGTCCTCCCCACCTTTTCTTCAGTCTGTGTCATCACCCGTTCTCCTCTGCTCGGCACTGTGCCCAACAGGCTGGCTTTCTGCCAGATCGGCTGTTCGTGTTCCACCACGAACCCAACCATGTCAAATGATTGAGCGCAGCGGACAAAGTATCCTCCCTGGTCTGTCCCGGCTGGATATTGCAGCACCTTCATTGACCTACTGAGCCACTAAGCCCCCGTACGTTTCGATTTCTGCGGGTCTGTCTGGATCCGGACTGCATAGATTCGAAGGTCATCTGTTGTGCATTAGCCGAATGGCAGGGTAAACTAATTAGGTAAGCTCGGGGAGCAAAGAACATAATCCTCAGCCGGGTCGATGAGGTAGTTCCGCCGGCGGGATGAGGTTGGGGCCGCTGTCTGTTCGTCTGTTGGGAAGCTGATTTATTGGTACTATCTTTTGCCGTTCGCTTCTCGTTATTGTTACTGCTGTCTGGTAGGTATGACTTTGTTTCAAGAGAGAGAGAGAGAGGAGAGAGAGAGAGAGAGAGAGGGAGGGAGAGAGATTTTGTTTTATGTTTAATTCTGTAATGATAGATATACCCAAAAGCTTTTTTGGTCTCTTTAGAATATCAGTTGGCATCGATTTGTCTTCTCTTTCTACTTCTATACTTCTTGCACTGTTCCTCCTTCATCTATCTTATTTTTCCTCATCTTCAAATACTGCCACTACCACCACCACCACAATCACCACCACCACCACCGCCACCACCACAACTACTACCACCAACATCGCTGCTACTGCTACTGCTACTACTTCTGCTCTTTCTATTTTTTTTAAATCAAGGCCTTTTTCTTCTTCTTCTCTCCACCCTTCCTCACCCTCTCATCCTTCTTCTTCGTCTGTTTCTTTCCGTCGTCTTGTTCTTGTCATTGTTGTTGTTGTTGTTGTCCATCATCATCATTATCCTCCTTCTCCCCTCCTCATCTTTTTCTTCTTCTTCTCTTCTTCTTCTTCTTCTCTCTCTCTCTCTCTCTCTCTCTCTCTCTCTCTCTCTCTCTCTCTCCTCTTCTCTTCTCTCTCTCTTTCGCTCCACCTATATTTCTCCAACTCCTCCCTCATTCTCCCCTCCTCATCCTCCAACCTCCATTTCATTTTCCCTATCATTTTCTTTCTCATTTTGTCTTGTTGGAAGAGTGGCGTGACGCATTCGCTTTTATATTACTTCTTCATCTCACTGTTTTGTTTTAGAAGTCCCCGATGATTGAGTGCCTGTCCACTAAACAATGACGACATAACGACGCCATTTCTGTCAACAGAGACGGACGATTCCAGAAATTCACATCAACGTTTTACGACAGTCCACATCAGGAATTAGGATGTTCGTTAGCCCGACATGAAATCTCTTGTTTACAGTCAGGGACCGTAGCAAAGAGAAGGCAGCTATCATTCACTTGTTGAACAAATTGCTGTTTGCACTGGGCGCTCTTGCACCGGCGATGACAGATTCATTGTCCTTCATGATCAATTGCCTGGGAGTGGGGGGGGGGGGGGGGGGGGGGGGGGGGGGAGGGGGGGGGGGAACTGGGGGTGGGTTGGGTGGGGGGAGGAGAGGGGAGAGAGGTTGGACTGTGTAGCTAAGCATGTCAGGGCGAGTACTGTTAACCTGCACAAAATGTCACCACTGCACAAAATGTCACAATTGTGACATTTTGTGCCAGTTGTGACATTTTATACAGTGAAGGACTGCACAAATGTCACAACTCGCAGTTGTGACAATTTGTGCACCTATGCCCCATTTTCTAATTCACTTTGCACAAAATGTCACAACCTCTGTCAGTCTTGTCAGCGAGCAGACTATTAAGTACGTTCGTGTCTGGTTTTTCGTGTTGTGTGTGTGTGTGTGTGTGTGTGTGTGTGTGTGTGTGTGTGTGTGTGTGTGTGTCCCACGTCGGCCAAAACGGACATTTTTGGCAATGTCTCTTCAACCACTTAAGACAACCTTCTCAAACTTCGTTGTTGATTAGGTAAAGTATGCTGATATTGCTCGCAAAAAATTACGGTCAAGGTCACGCTGATCGTTGAACACCCATTTCCTTTTTCCTGCAACATTTTCCACATCCTTCAAGCTATATTTCAAATTTTGCTGCACAGGTGCATAGCCTTAGGGACAGCAATGACAACAACCCGCTGGGCGCAGCGCACCCCCCCCCCCTCCTCCCCCCCCCCCCAAAAAAAAAATAAAATAAAAAGTAAATAAATAAATAAATAAATTGCCCTAAAACTTGAATTAAAAAAAACTGACAATTATAAACACATACGAAAACTACATACATACCATGCATAGTACGGATGTATATGAGAACAATTGCTCAAGACAAACAAAGTGTAAAAGAGATGAGTATGCGAATCAAGACAAATCGTGCTGTTTCTATTTGCCTCATCAACCAACATTGGCCATCTCGTCTGGGCTGTCACCTCGTAAACATGGGCAGTGAATATAGACTAAAAGCATATATTAATTATATATAAAATTGAAAATTATACATTGCAAGCCAAATTGAAAAACGCAAAAAAATGCGTGGACATCATATATATATACACACACATCCCCCCCACCACACCACACACACACCACAGCAACACCCAACACTCACACAGATAAGAGAGAGGGTTGTGACAATTTGTGCAGCAATGATTTTGAGAAAGGCATACAGATGCACAAATTGTCACAATTGTTTGTGCAGTCAATAACTGCACAAATGTCATTGTGATATTTTGTACAATGGTGATATTTTGTGCAGGAACAGTGACCCTAGATGTCGCTTTGTTTAGGGGAGCCGGAACGAGAGGTAAGGGGAATATGCCGTTGAGGACGGACGAAAGATCAAACGGTGAAACAAAAAGAAGAAAGAGAGGGAGAGAGAGAGAGAGAGAGAGAGAGAGAGAGAGAGAGAGAGGAGAGAGAAGAGAGAGCGAGAGAGAGAGAGAGAGAGAGAGGGGAATATGCCGTTGAGGACGGACGAAAGATCAAACGGTGAAACAAAAAGAAGAAAGAGAGGGAGAGAGAGAGAGGAGAGAGGAAGAGAGGAGAGAGAGGAGGAGAGAGAGAGAAGAGAAAAAGAAGATGAGGATGAAGAAGAAGAAGAGGAGGAGATGGAGGAGTGAGAGAGAAGGGGGAGAGGGAGGGGGGCAGAAGAAGAAGAAGAAGAAGAGAGAGAGAGAGGAGAGAGAGAGAGAGGAGAGAGAGAGAGAGAGAGAGAGAGAGAGTGAGTCTGCCAATTAACAATTTGCGGTTGAATTCTCCAAGCAAGTACAGTGACTAGATGGAGCGGAGCACAGCCTGTTTGAACGGACGGACGAATTGCTGTCTGCGTTAACGGACGGATGAGAAGGTAGATGACTGGATGGGATCGATCATTCAGTCACTCTGATCTTTCCGTATCACTTTTTCTGGTTGATAGTCATTTACAGAACAAACATTCAGAAGACACCATCAACAAGAACATGCAAGGAATGCAGTTGGGAGGTGTGTGTGTGTGTGTGTGTGGGGGGGGGGGGGGGGGGGGGGGGGGCTTAGAGAAAAGATAAAACCAAAGCGATCGTCGTCTCAGAACTTCTCAAAGAACTATACTGCTAACTACCCTCCCACCCTCCCTCTCCTTTGCTGGCAGTGAGGCAGCCAACCCCAGCTCTTGTCCTGTACCCATCCTACCCACTCAGTGCCTCTTTACAGCCCGTTGGCCTGACAGCCTGAAAAATGAAGGCAACCGAACACGGAGGAAAAGGGATTGGGGGGGGGGGGGGGGGGGGGGGAGGGGGGGGGCGTGCGGTTCGGGGGAAGCGGAGTGAGAGGGGAATAAATATTGGAGGGGAACTTTCTGAAAAAAAAAGGGAACGACCCGACAACAGCATGTGCGTTAAAAGAGGTTGAGGAGAGGCGGTATCAATATCTCGGGATGGTGGAAGTCTATATACCAATGACAGAAGAGAGAGAGAAGAGAGACAGACAGACAGAGATGGGAAGAGAGTGGAAGGAGGGGTGTTTTAGACGAGAGGTAGGTGGAAGGTGGAATAAATGACAGGAAGAGAGAGAGAGAGGAGAGAGGACGAGAGAGAGAGAGAGAGAGAGAGAGAGAGGACAGGAGAGGAGAGACAGACAGACAGACAGGAGGAAGGAGAAGGATACAACAAACAAGAGTACAGACGACCGTTGAAAGATGCAGGGAAGCATTTGTTTAGGAAAAAAAAACAACAACATTACGAAAAGGGTAATTAAACAGGAAAAAAGAGGCGCTCTTGTTGTAATATGGCTTTTTTTTTTTTTTTTAGGACAAACTCGATTTTGAAACACAGAAAAAACAAGTACAGGATGTTCATGTAGTTGTGATTGAATTGACTTTCCTAGAACAAACTCCACTTGTGAGATTCAGTACTTGGTCTAAAGTCTACCCTTTCAACTAACGAAATCCTCAAACTGAATTTCAGTACGACAGATTCCAATATAAGTGCTTGACGATATAAGTTACGAGCCACGCACACGATTACACACACATACAGGAACGCACGCACGTACGAATACACACACGCACGCACGCACGCGCGCACGCATGCCAACTCCGCGTCTGCGTTCAGACCACAGACATCAGTGCATACGCGCTTTGCCGGGCCTCTTAAAGATGAAGGATCCTACGGAGAACGCATGTTGATAGAATTCTTAGTTTGTCCGTCGATGATTCCAACAAATGTCTCCATGGATCTCTGCACTTTCCCCACAAATGTCTACATGAATTAGCCTTTTTTCCCCCGAGGAGGACCCTCAGGTAATTGGTACTATGATCTTTAGAGCTCATAGTCTATCCCTCCCACGCCGTGTCTGTTTCTCTCTGGCTCCATCAGTCTGTCTGTCTGTCTGTCTGTCTGTCTTCCTCTCTCACTCTCCCCACCTACCGTCTCCCCTGCGTTTTTTTTTTTAATCGGTGTACACATCGTTTTAGTTTGTAAGTTAGTCGTAGTAGTAGTAGTTGTTGTTGTTGTTGTAGTATTTTTTATTGTTATCATTATTGATATCACTGCTAGTATTGTTATTGTCAGTAGTTGTTGTTACTACTACTACTACTACACTACTACTACTACTACTACTACTACTACTACTACTATCATCATCATCATCATTGTCATTAGTAGTAGTAGTAGTGCTACTACTAGTACCACTACTACTACTATGGCTGTTGTTATTATCATAATTAAAATGAACATCATCATTATTCTACTGATGACGACGATAATGGTTATTACTGTCATTATTATCCCTGTTATCATTCACCCCGTCGCTCGCTTTAGAAAAAAGAAAAAACTGCCCACTCATTGACATAATAGACAGGTGATTTGTTCACCTGCACACACCTCCTCCACCCCCACCCCCACCCCCGTCCCCACGGCCCCCTCCCCCTAGCTTATATATTTCATGCTATATTCTTATATCGTATTCACACCTGTGTATCAGGCCAGATATGGCGGCTGCTGTCAGCTAGGCTGTAAACAACCCGGCTTGCCTCCCCTTGGTTATCTGACAGTCCCCCAGTTGTCTAACACTGAGGGCGGGCATCACGGCGAAGGCGGCATCTTCTGTCGGGTTATTTTGGAGAGTTCTGCTCAAGGTGCCAAGCCGGTGTTTTTTGTAATGCCAGAGAAACAACTTCACCTCTTTCTGACAAAACAACACAGCACGGACGAAAGGGGTTGGGGGAGGGGAGAAAAAGGGGGGAAAAAAGGGGGAAAGAGGGAGTAGGAGGGGGGGACAGTGAGAGAGCGGGAAGGGGAGAGAGGGGGATGAGAGAGAGAGAGAGGGGAGAAGAGAAGAGGGAGAGAGAGAGAGAGAGGAGGAGGGGGGGAAAAAAAGCCAGTCAAAGGGGGCGGGCAGGCGACGGATAATGGAGAAACAGAGTAAACAAAGTTTTCGGTTTGGGAAAACAAAAGCACATAACCCCTCCCCCCACCCCCACCGCACAGAGAGAGAAGAAAGAGAGACAGAGACAGGACAGAGAGAGAGAGGAGGAGGCAACAGTAAATAGGGGGTAGGAGGCAAATAAACAAAGGTTTCTGGTGGGGAAGAGCACATAACCCCCCCCCCCAAAACCCCCTTTTTTCCCCCCTTCCCTCCCCCTCCCCCTTCCCCCAGTTTTCAGTCTCTCGTCATCTCTTTCTTTCATTGCCTCAGCTAAAGAGTGTACATTACGTTAATCAGTCTTTTTCCTTTTCCCCCCCCTTCCTTTTTTTTAAATCAAACAGACACACGCGCGTGCTTGTAGACACACACACAAACACACACACCCACCACACCCACACACACACACCACACCACCGCACACACACACCACACACACACACACACCACACACACAAAAACTCGTCTCTCTGTCTTTCTCTCTGCCGCCCCCCCTCCCTCTCCTCTCTCTCCCCTCTCTCTCTCCTCTCTCTCTCTCTCCTTTTACTCACTCCTCACCCGTGGCACGTCCCGCTCCTGAGCACACACACGCACGCACCACTATGATGCGCACACCCCCGGTGCGCCCCCCCCCCCCCCCCTCCCCCCCCCCCCCCCCCCCCCCCCCCCCCCCCCCCCCCCCTCCCCACCAAAACTTCAAACACAAACACTGGCTTTTTCGCTTTTACCCCTCATTCATAAAGTGTAATTGGGGTGGCCAAAAGGGTATGGTTCATAAATTTCCATACCCCCCCCCCCTTCCTCCCCTTCCCCTGAGATGGTTTCATGCCCCTCCATTCATCTTTAGTGGGGGTCGTTACCCCCTGCTCTCGATTTACCCCCTCCCCCTTTACAACAAGAGGGGGAGGGGGGGGGGAGGGGGGAGGGAAGACAGGAGGGGAGCGTAGAGAGGGAGAACAGAAAAGAAGAGAAAGAAAAAGAGAGAGAAGAGAGAAGAGAGAGAGAGAGAGAGAGAGAAGAGAGAGGGGAGAGAAACAGAAACAGATAGGCACCACACACACAACACACAAACACACACACACACACACCACACACACACACACACACGCGCGCCCTCCCACGCACACACCCCAAACGCACCACGCACGCCGCACGCACGCACGCACACACACACACACACCACAACACACACACACACCCACACACACCACACAGAATAGAAAAAAAAGGAGGGGGGAGGAAGGAATGAGAAGAGGAGAGAGAGAGAGAGAGAGAGAAAGAGGAGAGAGAAAAAGAGAGAAAAGAGAGAGAGAAAAGAGAAACGACAGACACACACACAAACGACAGACTCTCAAACAGACAGACGCAAAGAGAGAGAAGGGGGGAGAGAGACAGACAGACAGAGAGAACGAGCGAGAGAGAGTTTTCAGTGTGTCAACAGAACCCTTTCCCTGTTTGTAACCGGAAAAAACCCCCCTTTACCTCTGCTTGTTGTACATCCCTTTTCCCCCATTAAAGATAATTAGGGCGGAGGGGAAAACTTCGACGCTGTTGATGGAAAAAACGCCTGTGTTTTTGCTTGCCGGAGTCTACCTCCAGGGGGGGGAAAGGGGAAAAAGGGAGCCCCTCCCCGTTGATTGTTGGTCAAAGCCCCAACCCATTTTCCGGGAAGGGAAAAAACAAAAACGCGTACACGCGCGCGCGAAACACACACAACACACACAACACACACACACACAACACCCACACACACAAAACACACCGCCGCGCGCGCGCGCCGCGCGCCGCGCACGCCGCACCGCAGCACGACCCACCAGGCACACAACACACACGCACGACGCACCACGCAAGCGCGCGCCACAAAAACACAACACAACACACACACACACACCACACACACCAAACACATGCACACAGACCCGCGCGGCTGCACGAAGTACCGCGCACAAAACCCCACCACACACCCACCAACCACACCACACCCCCCAACACACGCGCGCGCGCGCGCGCACCCGCACGCACGCACGCCGCACCCGACGCACACACAAACACACACACACACACCCACACACTTTTCAGTCTTTTTAGTTTTACGTTTTTACCACACATACACACAACACACACACACACACACCACACACACAACAAAAACCACACAACCATTTTACCCTTTTTTTTTATGTTTTATCGTCATTTTTTAAAGTCTTTCGACAAGGATTTTAAAAACAGTTTCTTCTGTATTTGTCACATGTGTATTACGTAAGAACATTTTAATAAATGATTAAAAATGAAGAAAACCTTCGGGGAAAAAAAACGATGTATCACGTAAACTACCCCATAATTTGGCACAACATTATTTTTTTGTGTGTTTGTTGAAGGTTAAATTAGGGCTTTTTGTTTGGGGGGGGTTTATTAATTTTATTTTTTTTTATCTTAGAATGTTTTCCTTGATTGTGAATGTTTGCAATGTGATGTGTGGATATGTTGGGGTTTTCAAATGAATTTCCCTGTTTTTTAATAAAGATTACTAAAAGAATTGAATTTTAACGAAAACACAAAACCTCTGTAAAAAACAAATGAATGCTACCTTGTGACACTGCGCGGCCGCGCGCGCGAGAGAAGAGAGAGAGAGAGAGAGAAGAGAGAGAAGAGGGGGAGGAGAGAGGGAAATCGGAGGGGCCGACGCTGAAATACGCAAAGATTTAAGACGCACTTCAAAATTTGGCACTGAAAAAGATTCTTTGGTGACGTTTTCCTGAGGGATTAAATTATCTGGTATTCCATAAAATGTTTCCTTTCTCACCGCCTGATGCGTCTGGGAGCTGCTGGGTTCATTTTTCCAACATATTGTCAGACAATGATCACAACTTGTTTGTTTGTAAATTTCATGCTCGTCATACCCGTGGGTGAACAACGTGAGTGGCACTGCAACACAGCCATTATCTACTTTGGGTTAAAAGAAGGTTTTAAAGGGAAAAAACCCAAAAAACAAACGAAAATCCCTTTATTCTGTCAAAGGGGGGAAAAACTTTTTTGAATGTCCAAAATTTGTGAAGGCGTCCCGCAGAGGTTTCATTCAATACTCTTTTTTATAAAATCGGGACCTGGTTTTTGGGTTTGTTTATTTCATTTCAGTTTTTCATTTTTGTGCTGGCAATGTCTCCCCGCGTACTGCATGTCCCCTCCCCTTGTGTTTCGACTGTTCCCCTTTTCCCGTTTTAAAAAGTTTTTTTTTTTTTTTTCAAATGAGTACCTGACAAGGGTATTTTTTCTATAAAATCTTTACAAATTTCAATCTTGAAGCGTAAAAGTTCGTTTTATCCCCTGGACATTTGTTAGTTTGGGGGTAAGGTTTTTTTCATCGAACAAAAATTAAAGAATTTGCCTTCCCGCCGTTGTGTCTCTCCCAACTCGCGTAATTTGGGAACATGTAAGTGTGTGTTTGTGGGGTTGTGTGGTGTGTGTGTGTGTGTGGTGTGTTGTGTGGGGTGTTGTGTGCGCGCGCCAGTTTTTGAGTGCACTTTTAAAAAAAATCCGCCCAAATGTCGAAACGGGAGTCAAGCCCCCTGTTCCCGTTTTTTGTCTCATCTTGTTTTCTGTCTGTCTGGTTGTCATGCTCCAATTCCGACATGAAAAAGGCTGGAATTTTTCAAGACCATGCGGAAAAAAACCCCCCCCGGTGCCTCCAACTCCCCCATACGCGCGCGCGCGCGCGCACACAACACCCCCACACCACACACACACACCAAAAACACACCACAACAACACCACACACACACCACACACAACAACACATGAATACACCATACGCGCGCGCGCGCACACACACACACACACAACCCCACACAACACAACATGCACACACACACACACCACACACCCCAAAAAACACACCACACACCACAGACCCTTTCTCTTGTCTTGTCCTCTGTCTGCTTTTTTTCCCCCTCTCTCTCTCCACACCACACACACACAACACACACACCACACACACACACACCACACACACACGAACGGCGTTCGTGTGTGTGTGTGTGTGTTGTGTGTTGTGTGGCGCGCCCCCGCGTGTGTGTACTCCTTTGTTCCTTTGTAATCCTCAAACATAACGTCAAAATTTCCTTTCTATTGGGCTTTTTTCCATTTGTTGGACATATTTCTGTACAGCAGTTTCCCCTTTTCCCCCCTCTGTCCCCCCCTTTGGGGCCTTTACAAAAGGGCCCCCTGTGATTTCCCCCCTTGGGGGTAGACTACCACAAAATTTTGGGGGGGGGGGGGGGGGGGTCAGTTACTTTCCTTTTAAAGGGCAGCAACAATCCAGACCGGGGTTTTACTGAAAAAGCCTCAAGCCGGAGACGGGGAGCGCCTCCAAACGGGCGTAAACCCAAAGGTTTTTGGTCAACAGGTGTAACCAAAGGTTTTTGGTAGGGACAGGGAAAACCCAAAGCTATTGTTTGGACAGGGGTAAACCCAAAGGTATTTTTAGACAGGCGTAACCAACGGTTTTTGGTCCCGACAGGCGAACCAACGGGATTGTCAGACAGGTTAACCAACGGTTTTTTGGTCAAAAGGCGTAACCAACGGATTGTTAGACAGGGGTAACCAAAAGGTTCTGGTCAGACAGGCGTAAAACCAACGGAAAGTTCAGAAGGTAACCAACGGTTTTGGTCAGACAGGGAACCAACGGTTTTTGGCAGACAGGCGTAACAAACGGTAGGTTTTTAGACAGGGTAACCAACGGTTCTGGCAAAAGGGTAAAAAAACGGTTCCCGGTCAGACAGGCTAAAAAAAAGGTAATGTTCAGACAGGGGTTTAAACCCCGGGTTCGGTCAGACGGTGTAACCAACGTTTGGTCAGACAGGGTAACCAACGGCTGTTCAGAAGGGTAACCAACGGTTCGCAGACAGGTTAACCCAAAGGTTTTGGTCAAAAGGGTAAAACCCAAGCTTTGTTCAGACAGGGGTAACCCCCGGATTTTCAGACAGGTGTAACCAACGCTATTGTTTAAACAGGGTAACCCAAAGGTAGTTCAGACAGGCGTAACCAACGCCATTGTCAGAAGGTGTAACCAAAAGCTATTTTTCAGACAGGTGTAACCAACGGGTTTTTTTCAGACAGATTAACCACATATTGTTCAGACAGTTTTAACCAACGGTATTTTTCAAAAGTGTAACCCAAAGGTTTGGTCGCAGGCGTAACCCCAAAGGTTTTTGGCAACAGGGTAACCAACGGTTTGGTCAGACAGGGGTAACCCCGGTTTTGGGCAGCGGTGTAAACCAAACCCCCGGGATGTTCAACAGGGGAAACCAACGGTAAAGTTCAACAGGGGAACCAAAACCAACGGATTGTTTTACAGGTGAAACCAAACGGTGTTTTTCAACAGGTTAAAAAAACAGTAATTTTTCAACAGGGGTAACCAACATATTTTTCAACAGGGTAACCACAGTATTTTTCAGACAGGGTAAACCAACAGTATTTTTCAAAGGGTAACCAGCGATGTTAACAGGGTGTAACCAACAGTATTGTTCGACAGGTGTAACCAACGGTTCTGTTCAGACAGGTGTAACCAACGGTTCTGTTCAGACAGGTGAAACCAACGGTTCTGTTCAGACAGGTGTAACCAACAGTATTGTTCAGACAGGTGTAACCAACGGTTCTGTTCAGACAGGTGAAACCAACGGTTCTGTTCAGACAGGTGTAACCAACGGAATTGTTCAGACAGGTGTAACCAACGGTATTGTTCAGACAGATGTAACCAACGGTTCTGTTCACAGGACGGTTTGTTTAATTCCTTTAAGCTGCCAGAGAACGACTAACATTTTGCTCTTTGATGTCCAGTTCTTTACCACTCCTTCCCCTGATCGTCGCCCCCTCCCTTTTTTTTTTTTTAAATTTTCTTTCCGTGTTTCCCCCTGATATTTGCTGTGTCATTTTCACGATAACGGAGGAATGGTTTGTCTACACTTGTTTCGCTCCATACGCATTTGTTAGATGCGGAAAGCATGGGGGAAGCAACAAGTGTAGGCCAACAATCTCCGTCATTAGGACTTCCCAGTTTAAAAAAAAAAAAAACTTTAAAAGGAAAGGAACATGTGTAACAGATACAGTAGAAGAATACATTTGAAAAAATAGAGAGCGTTCATGCGATGAGCCGTAGGCACCGGTACAGACATAATTATGTGGAAAATCTGCTTTGTTGTGCCTGAAATGTTTTGTATCCGATATTGTGTGAGGACGGAGTAGCTGCCAAACCGCATACCGCAGTTTGCTGTGTGTTCGTTTCTTTCTTTGTTCATAGGCCTGATACTTTTGAAGCTACTGCGAACAAATATTTATTCATTTATTTAGGTATGTCTTACATTCCTTGCTCATATTCAGTATCTTAAAGACAGACAGGGAAAAAGAAACAAGATCAGCCAGAAATTGGCAGAACACTACATCATAACAAAGATCTTTGCAAGTTATTCAAAACTAACTCCAGGCGGAACTTGTCTTGGCCTTGTTTCTAAGATGGGAAACGTGCTTTATAGAACAACTCCCATGCCAAATGTGTATGTCTACAGAAGAGATCTTATCGTGATACAGCTCAAACACTGCACTGTTCTGTGGTTTCTGTACCCAAATGTCCAGATCAGCGGGAAAAGCA
>CM031603.1:65100923-65138423 GCA_018398815.1 Conus ventricosus
GAGGTGTTCCAGAGTAATGTATGAGTATGAAAAAAGATCACAGTTAAAAAGAATAAAACAACAGAGAGAGAGAGCTACTTACTCACTGGTCCAGAGAGAGAGAGAAGAGAGAGAGAGAGAGAGAGAGAGAGAGAGAGACGCACACACATGGATGCATGCATACGCACGCATATGCACTCACGCACATACTACACACACACACACACACACCACACACACACACACACACACAACAGAGAGAGAGAGAGAGAGAGAGAGAGAGAGAGAGAGAGAGAGAGAGAGAGAGAGAGAGAGAGAGCGTATGCACAAAACACACTTTTTCCCTGTTGAAAGGAATAATAGGATAACGAGGAAATCAGACACCAAAGCAAAACTAGTAGACAAGCAATCATTAAGGACAATAAACTATCAATAAGGACACATAAAACAACTACGAAATGCAACGAGATACATGAGTAAAGACAAATACCAGAGCTTCTCTCTCTCTCTCTCTCTCTCTCTCTCTCTCTCTCTCTCTCCCCCCCTCTCTCTCCTCTCCTCTCTCTCTCTCTCTCTCTCCCACCCCCGTCCGTCTGTCTCTGCGTCTCGCTCCTCTCTCTCTCTCACTCTCTCTCTCTCTTTCATTCTGTCTCTCCACTCTGTCTGTCTCTCTCCTCCCTCCCCCGCCCCCCCCCCCCCCCCCCCCCCCCCCCCCGCCCCATCAGCCTGTCTCTGCCACTCGCTCCGCACCCCCACCCCTTCCTCCCCGTTCACATGCAGCAAATACATCGCTGCAATCAGAGCAACAAAGGATACGTGTCACAGACAATTACCCCCAACTGCTGTCAAAACAGCCCTGCCTTGAAAGATTCCCCCCTGGAGCTTAGTATCTGCATCCCTCTGACACTGCCGGAGGCTTCCTTTGTTTGCTTAGAGACGATGGAGAAACTTCTATGCTCAGAAAGGAAAGAAACAAGTCAACAAAAAGGCACCGACTGAACCAAGCACTTACCTTTTTTTCTTTCGTTTTTGTTTTCTCCCTTATCTTTACTCCTGTCTCTTCGTTTGTTTAGTGTTTATTGTATCTCTTCTGTCTTTGACATTTGCCTCCCCAGGAGCACATTTATGTTTACGTTTGTATCTAGAGAGTTAGTATACATGTGTATCTACATTGTGTAAGTCGGGATGCTTTTCTGATGATGCATCAGAGATTGTGTTGTGTTGCGTTTCTGTTGCGTTGGTGTGCACGCTTGTTTTCGTTGTCTACCGGGGTCGTTGTGTCTGCTCATGCTGTGTCTGTAAGTGCTGCCAGTGTTGTTATGTCTTATCATTTACACTCGTTCCGTGTACACACGTACATGCATGCACTCACGCAAGCAGAAAATACGCCCAAACGTGCACGCACGCGTGCGTGCACACACACACACACACGCACGCACACACATACGCGCGTGTATATATATATATATATATATACATACAACAAACTAATAAATTCCAAGGATAAGTACCGCACCGTTCCAGCAACTTACAGAGCAGCTTAGTGTTGCAATGACTGCAAGAAATATTGAATTATAAACAAGCTTGCTCTCATGTCTTAGACCGAAGAAACAGGGGGAGATACGCATTCATATCTGCAGTGGTAGACGATTCTGCCTAACTAACAGTATGTGCTTGAGTGGGTGAATGGGGAAAAGTAAAATAAATGCTTCTCAAAATGAGCCTTCAGCAAGCTTATATTCTCCAAGGGGAGACATCCTCCAATAGGGAGGGAAACTAACTGACATATAACTCCTGGTCATATACCGATATTTCGAAACTTGGTTGTTTCTCCTCAGTGACCGCGGAAAGTGGTAATTTGACTCCTCTGCCTTTTCAGTTTTAAGAAAAATGCAATCCCAGAAAAGGCTGGTGTGCAATACCGTAGTATGTTTGTTGAGTTTTCAAAAAACCAACCAAAGGTGCCATCTAAGAAGCAAAAGAAAATCATGAAAGAGCAAAACAAGCTACATTTTCTTGTGAAAAGTAGAAAATATAAAAAGATATCCTCTAAGACACAAGTGCTGAGGGCCAGTTCTTGGAATGAATCCGCAAGGGACTAAAATACAACGGTCACTGAGGAGAAACAACCAAGTTTCGAAATATCGGTATATGACCAGGAGTTATATGTTAGTGAGTTTCCCTCCCTATTGGAGGATGTCTCCCCCTTGGAGAATATAAGCTTGCTGAAGGCTCATTTTGAGAAGCATTTATTTTACTTTTCCCCATTCACCCACTCAAGCACATACTTTTAGTTAGGCAGAATCGTCTACCACTGCAGATATGAATGCGTATCTCCCCCTGTTTCTTCGGTCTAAGACATGAGAGCAAGCTTTGTTTATAATTCAATATTTCTTGCAGTCATTGCAACACCAAGCTGCTCTGTAAGTTGCTGGAACGGTGCGGTACTTATCCTTGGAATTTATTAGTTTGTTGTATTTTAGTCCCTTGCGGATTCATTCCAAGAACTGGCCCTCAGCACTTGTGTCTTAGAGGATATCTTTTTATATTTTCTACTTTTCACAAGAAAATGTAGCTTGTTTGGGTCTTTCATGATTTTCTTTTGCTTCTTAGATGGCACCTTTGGTTGGTTTTTTGAAAACTCAACAAACATACTACGGTATTGCACACCAGCCTTTTCTGGATTGCATTTTCTTAAAACTGAAAAGGCAGAGGAGTCAAATTACCACTTTCCGCGGTCACTGAGGAGAAACAACCAAGTTTCGAAATATCGGTATATGACCAGGAGTTATATGTTAGTTAGTTTCCCTCCCTATTGGAGGATGTCTCCCCCTTGGAGAATATAAGCTTGCTGAAGGCTCATTTTGAGAAGCATTTATTTTACATTTCCCCATTCACCTACTCAAGCACATACTGTTAGTTAGGCAGAATCGTCTACCACTGCAGGTATGGATGCGTATCTCTCCCCCTGTTTCTTCGGTCTAAGACATGAGAGCAAGCTTTGTTTATAATTCAATATATATATATATATAACGCTGAACAATTAAGTAGTGGGGGAAAACAAGTGCAGGCTAACAATTCTTCAGTCGTTATAGTAATGACTTGACAAAGATATGAATTAAAAAAAAAAAATCTATATGTGTGTGTGTGTCTATCATTCTATCTATGTGTCTATCTGTCTATATCGATCGATCTTATTCATCTGTGTGTGTGTGTGTGTGTGTGTGTGTGTGTGCTCGTGTGACTGGGCAGCAAGGAGTCTCCAACAACCCTTTATTCTCAGTCATGCTCATCAAAGCAGGGGTATTACAACCAGTTTTTCGTAGGCTTGCGTCTTGGATGTCAATTATTCACTGTGTCCTGTAGACTGGTCTTGGACATGGAGTGATGACTAGCTACATGTTTGCGGGCTTGTAACAGAGCCATCGTTCCATTATCATCACAATTACATCGTACAGATAGGCATCTAATGGGCAGCTGCGTCCGGAATGTCAGCCACGCTCAGCAAGAGCAGCTGCTGCTATCTCCATTGTTTCAACGACAGTATCTGTACATGTTGATTTTCCATCAAGGACGGTAGCCACGAGACGATGAATATTCTCTGCTGGTTCCGCTCTTATCTGATTCCTGCAAGGCCTCAAGGAAAAATACGGGACAGGGAAACCCGGGAGTGGAGACTTGGACGAGTGAACAACAGTCTGTATGCTGTCAGCAGACGTTTGAACAAACAGAAAGCAGCTCTCCTATAATCAAAGTTTTAATTTGGTACAGGGAAATATCACGTGGCAGATATTAAGAAAGCTTGTCGAAATTGAATACAAAAAGGAAACGTCCATTGCTTCCTGTCACTATTCGGAAACAAGCGCTTCCAATGGATAGAAATCTACTTCTAGCTCAGAAACAACATTTTTATCAGGCCTGCTTTAAAGAGCCAAGTATTCATATTGTCAGACTTCAAGTAGGTAATCATTAATTGCTAGACCCCTCTTATTTGGACATAATCATCTTTTTTGCCAAATTGCTTGTTAACCGCGTAACTAGGATATGATCTGTCTTTAGTCGTTTCAGACTTTGTTGACCTTTTTTAAGGCCTGTCATCATCGGATCATTTTTTCCAATCGATTTCCACCGATAATCTCTCGTAAAGCATAAGAGTTATTCCAAATCTCAGTTACTGTATTGAATGTTAAAAGTGTCCTGTACGAATAGCTACATCTCACGCAAGTTTTTAAATGTCCTCAAATACAAAGCAAAGTTCAAACTGCAATACATTTAACAACCTACCTACGGCTCCGGAAAACCAGCTGCTGCGAAACAAAATGCGTCATCTACCGAATATCTAAAATGGTCAATAAATCATTGCCGTTAAAAACAAGCGAACTTGGGAAAGTTGATAAATAAAACAGCTCCATTGAATCAAAATTCTTGAGAGTTTGAAAACAAACATCTTTTGAAAATAGAAATATTGAACTGTAACAATAATACACAGAAGACTCTACACTTCCAGTTTCGTCGCTTCTTACTCATCACCAACGGGGTTGGCTCTCACACGCTGTGTTCTCTTTTTTCTTTTTTTTTTTTCTTTTTCTTTTTTGCCTGTAAAGTGGATATAATCCCATGTATCCATCGGAAGGAAAACGGATGGTCCAGCCCATTTACTTGGAATTGCCTGGGCCTGTGACATATCGTCACCTCACATAGGTAGTACAGATAGAGACTTTCATCCCGGCAGGTGGCTGAGTAAAAAGTATACCCAATAGTAATCAAGTAGCACCGACAGGACAGAGCTACTGCGGGCAGTGATGAGCAGGTACTACCAAAGACTGTATAGGCCCCTCTCTTTGATCCTTTCATCAACGAGAATCAGCCTCTTAATTTAAAAGCCCAGTCCTCTTTGAAAAAGAAAAGAGAGCAGTTGCGGTGCGCTCTCCTCTATGTCCTTGCCAGAATGCAAAACGAGTTTCATGTGACCCGTCTAGTTTTCTCTCTCTCTCCTCTCTCTCTCCTCTCTCTCCTCTCTCTCTCTCCTCTCTCTCTCCTCTCCTCTCTCTCTCTCCTCACCTCTCCTCTGTGTCTCTATCTCTAATCCTCACACACCACACACACACACACACACACACCACACACACACACACACACCACACACCACACACACACACACACCACACACCACACACCACACGAACTCTCTCTCCACACACACACACCACACCACACCACACACACACACACACACACACAACACACACACACACACACACAGAGTAAACACACCACTTACCACCCACCCACCCTAGGGATGGATTGTGGGAGGATACTTTCAAAGATTGCAGATCTTCCTCCCCCCCCCCTCCCTCTCCCCCCCCCCCCCCCCCCCCCTCCCCCCATCCCCGCCCCCAACCACTACCTACATACCATTGTCCCCTAAGGGGGAAAAACCGACGGACCGCTGCAGAAGTTGAAACATTTCTCATTACTATGGTTGATTTTCCTGTGCACTTCTAGCTAATAGCCACTTCTCACCCCCCCCACCCCACCCCCCCCCTCCTCCCGCCCATCCCCGTTACTCGCGTGAAATTAACGAAATAATATTCAATCATCAGCGTCCACCCCAATGTACTAACACCAGCTCATCACGCTCGCCAGGATTGAAGGAGAAGAAGTGCAGAAAAAAAAAAGCACTAAGCAAACAGCGTGCTGTGATAGAAAGCAGACCTTCCGACGCCCCCAAGCCGCACAGGAGCCACGCCGACAGCCCTGTGTTATCGCTGTGCGCCGGTAAAGAACGTATCGGTTTGGTGCCCTTCCGAATCCAAAGGCGCTGATGGAACGTCAATAGGTGTCCGCGTAACAAAGAAAACATGGCCGTGCTGATGAGGACCAACTGTACGCACGTGCTGTCGGGAATGAATGAGAAAAGAGTGCGTGACAGCGACTTCAACAGCAAAGCCTAGAACAGGATACGTTACTAGGTTTGGGTTTTTATCTGCTTGGAACGTTACAGAGGTAAACGATGGCGTGTTCGTTCCCTGTTTGGGAAAGACAGTCACGAGGTTGGTTTGATTCCCTTTTCAGTTTCGTATTGACGGGTGATCCAGTTCACGAATGGTAATGCTCACTGGGTTCCAGATGCTTTCTAAGATAACACGGTTCTGTCTGTGCGAGGAATTTCCGGTGGCAACTCGGAACGAGGTTCTTCCGGTGTGCCCTCATCCCTACCACTCTATCCCCTGTCCTCCCGTCTTCCTTCATTCTCTTCTTCTGGTTATTACTTATGATTCTCCACTTTTTATGTGGTGTTGATAACAAGCATCCATATCATACAATCGATACGCACGTGAAATGCAGCTAAAGATTTTCCAATAACAAATTTTCATGCCCGCGTTTCATCGAATTATTTTGTACAAATTCGCCGGTATTACTTGATGGGATATGAAGATGGAGTACCATTGATCAAAAAGAAATGAATATATGCACTGAAAACCGCGACATAGCCTTGAACGATCCATGTTTTGAAATCATCGTAAAGCTCTGAAACTAGAGTCATTTCTGATAAATCATATGACATTAAGATAGCCCCAAACATGACAGTGAATCCAATGATCAGAACAGAAATTACTGCATGGAAATAAAACTAATCGCAGCAATATTGTACATTTCCTCTGTGCCTATACTCGTATACTGAAGAAGAGGATCTGGAAACACCAACTTTTGTTTAATACTGGCATCGCTTCATATTTTAAAAAAATACAATTCCCCCCTACAGAGACTGTTTTTTGAAAGGACCTCTAAGGAACAGAAACGGAGAAAACATGAGCAGCACCCAATTACATCTCAGCTCTTGGGATCCAGATTGTAAGGCAAACCTATTTTGTTTCCGTCTGTTCCTCCACGGACTAAGGACAATCAGAGCTTGGGATCACATCAGCAGAGAGTGTAGGTTTTATTTACATCTAATTATTTATCTGTATTATTCGCATTTTGCCATCAGGAGATTTTCTTCCTCAGAAATTCGTGTGCTTGTGTTGTTCTGCCTTGAAATTTTTTTCACATCCGTAATCATTGAGCAGCGGGAGTGAGATATGTTTCACAACCAAGTACATCAGAACAGAAAAATATGATTCTTTCATTTGATGAGCTCTCTACTGGCTGTCTTGATATGTGTGGATTAACTTCTTTTTTTCTTTTTGCTTGGCATGAGGTCAATAAAATGGAAAAAGGTAGTCAAAACATAGTATCATTATTCTGTATCACAAAATATGACTGGTCATGTTTTTAAGGGGCGGCCAGGAACGTGACATCGTATGAAAATGGCAGTTCGAAAGGCGTCAAAAAGGGAAAGTGCAAAGACAGCATAGATATGCAGATGGCAAAAGAAAATATAAAGCGAAAAGGCAATGAGAATACAAACATATGAAAAGGGAAGGATTCCGTGTGGAGGGAAATAGTAAAGAGAACATATATTTATGAAGACAGATGAAAACGCAATAAAGAGAACATAAATGCATAAGAATGGCAATGTAGACGTATTAAGATGGTCGTAAGAATTATAAAGAGAAATGGTTTAAGAGAAATTTGGATAAGAGATAACGATAATAGAATAAAGGTACATAAAGGGGGCAGTAGGCACTACGAAGGGAAAATGTAAGAGAACATAGATGTATGGTGGAGGAACAGGCGAAAAAAAAATGCTGAAGATATTGTGAGGGGAAAGAGTGAATGTGTGAAGACTGTTGAAGACGCCATGACAGAGAAGAGCATAGTGAACCCAGATGTAGACAAATGCCAGCAGATACCACGCAGGGAAGGGATATAGAGAACAGAGACGTTTGAGAACAGCTGTAGACCCCGTAAGGTGAAAGGGCAAAGGAGCATAGATGAATGAAGATTGAAAAAGACATCATAAAGGGGATCCTAAACATAGCACAGATGCATGAAGATAGCCGTAAGCATGATGAAGTGAAAGGGTAAAGAGAACATCGATGTCTGAATATGGCGGTTGACATCGTGAAGAGAAAGGGTATCAAAGGAGTGCGGGAAGAGGAGGAATTATAAATGTTGTTAATATATAGATGCTAATGAAATTGAGCATCATTCAAAGCTGCCGGGCTACCGTGAAAATGAGACAGAGACAGACAGGCGGGCAGACTGAGACGGACAAATAGGCACGGGCACATACAAACAAACAGAAACGCGTGCCTCTAAGCAGTTCACGTCAGGTTCTTTGCTCACATCCTAAGCATCCATGTTGCGGTGAGACGGAGAGAAACAGACGGATGGCCATCAGGGCAAAAAGAAAAGGGGGAGAGTGAAAGTGGAGAAGGCAACGAAAACAGCACAGGCATGCATACATCTCATTCCTTGCTGCATGCTGATTGTTTCCGTATTAGTTTATATTCATATATCAGTTTATCTCCGTCACATGTGCTTCTCTCTCTCTCTCTCCCCCCCCCCCTCTCTCTCTCTCTCTCTCTCTCTCTCAGGAAACGGACGGGATGAGGGCGAGAGATGGATGATGAGGGAGGGGGTGGGGGTGGCTATCGTGATACTAGAAAGAACAAATAATACCTTTTTACCGGAATCAAAACGTTGGCACATATTTGACCAGAAGAAAAAAGGCGCGTGGTTACATAAAAGTAAAACCAATGGATGATTTCCACTTTCCTGCACCATATCTGATCGAAAAGAGGGTGGACGTGAGTGTGTGTGTGTGTGTGTGTGTGGGGGGGGGGGGGGGGGGGGGGGGGCATTGGTGTACTCGTCGCAGAGAAATTCTTTGCACGTGATATCTACTAAACGGCGGCTGAGTCAGCACGGGACGATCCACCTATGACAAGAGGCCCGGCATGGGAACAGCTCCTTGATTACCGTACGGATTTAGTTCAGCATCAGACGGGCGCCAGACGACGTCACGGGCACGCCACCGCATCACCGCCGTCGGTGAATTCGTCTGGGGGGAGAACACCTTTGGCATTGAGGGTCTCTTTTTTCCCGCCAACAGATCAGAGTGTAAACTGCGCGCTGAGCGAATGCCGTTCAGACTATATTGTTTATTTTGCACGGAACAACATCATCATCATCGTTATCATCATTATCATTATCATCATCATCATCATCATCATCATCATCATCATCATCATCATCATTTTCGTCATCATCATCATCATCATCATCATCATCATCACCATCATCATCATCATCATCATCATCATCATCAACAACAACAACAAAAACAACAACAACATATAAGATTTTTGTAGTTGTAGCATATGAACAGAACACAGTTCCTTCCTGACCTCAGCGTCTGTCTGATTTGTGATGGGTGTTGAGTTAATTGTGAATGGAAAGAAGCTGAACCAAAAAGCGGATAGAAATGTATAATCACTGTCCATGTACATTCTTTAATCGAAAAATATATACGCTGTCTCTGTGTGTATCTATCTACATTTCTGGCTGTCTATCTATCTATCTATCTATCTATTTATCTATCTACTATCTATATATCTAACTGTCTATCTGCTTATTTATCTACCTCTCTGTCTGACTGTCTATATATCTATCTAACTCTCTATCTGCTTATCTATTTATCTGTCTGTTTATCTATCTATCTATCTATCTATCCAGCTACCTAACTATCTATGTGTGTGTGTGTGTGTGTGTGTGTGTGTGTGTGTGTGTGTGTGTGTGTGTGTGTGTGTGTGTGGAAGTAATTGTTGTTGATAGTTTTAAGGTTTTATAATAAGACTTGAATGATAATTCGGCGACGTTCTCTCTCCCTCCCTCCCTCCCTCCCTCCCTCTCTCTCTCTCTCTCTCTCTCTCTCTCTCTCTCTCTCTCTCTCTCTCTCTTTTGTTGTTATTGTTACTTTATAGTCTAAGAGCTATCTTTGGTCACAAAGAAACTGGTACGTCCCCACCGCATTGTATTTCCGTCTTTAGTGTACCACACACACAGAACGATCCGTTTAAACAGTCAGTTACACTGGCAATTAGTCTAGCAGCTCAACGCATCAATCATTGGGTAGGAAATCAGTTCAAATCTTACAGTAAAAAATCTTGGAGCATACGTAGATAGTACTGGTAGGTAGTTGATGAAGGCGTCTCTCTCTCTCTCTCTCTCTCTCTCTCTCCTCTCTCTCTTCTCTCTCTCTCTCTCTCTCTCTCTCTCTCTCGCTCTCTGTCTGTCTATCTGTCTGTCTGTCTATCTCTGTCTCTCTCTCTCTCTGTCTCCTTGTTTAGGGCAACACACACACACACACACACACACACACACACACCACACACACACACACACACACACACACACACACGCACGCACGCACGCACGCACGCACGCACGCACGCACGCACACACGCACACACACCACAAATACACACATACACGCACGCACGCATGCGCTCTCTCTCTCTCTCTCTCTCTCTCTCACTCTCTCTCTCTCTCTCTCTCTCTCACACACACACACACACGCACGCACACACACACACACACACACACACACACACACACACACACACACACACACATACACACACACACACACACACACACACACACACACACACACACACACACACACACACACATACACACACACACGTGCGCACGCGGTCTACACTTCAGAGTCGTTTCACTTGATATATCAGGTCCCGTGTTGCCCAGTAGTGTTTTTCTTCTGCTTCTAATTTGACTTTTTATTTTGCTGTCACTGGACTTTAGCGCGTTTCAACCATTCAACGTATGCGACGAAAGCAATGAATTCAAATGAAATCAGCTCTTTGTTCTAGACGGTCTTTTCTTCCCTGCTCCCCCAACTGATGTCACTGCGGTCAGTGGTTTAACAGAAGGCAACAAGAGGCTGTAAAGAGTAGAAATATTAAGAGTGAGAGCATCAGTGGGGTGTGTGGTGAGCAATCCTGTTCTTCTGAAGAGTGTGAGGAAAGAACTGCATGAAACCGTCACGTTTCTTTCCAGATTAGAAGAGCACTTCTTTCGTGGTACGTGGAAGTCTCATGCATGGAACAACCCGGATGCAGACGCCAGACAGATGTAGATACTGTCGTATACTAGCTATTAAGAGGATGTTAATAATTTTTTTAGCAGAGTTGCCACCTTTCTCTCTCTCTCTCTCTCTCTCTCTCTCTCTCTCTCTCTCTCTCTCTCTCTCTCTCTCTCTCTCTCTCTCTCTCAGATTCACAGGGAGGGGTTGCTGATGGGAGCGGCCAGCAATGCGGCGCATGATTAACTAGGATGGTTCTATTACCTCGAGTCAGCCACATATTTTACATCAATCAACGTCTAATGCGGTAGTGACTTTGGGGGCGGGGAGAGAGAGAGGGGAGAGGGAGAGAGAGAGAAGGGGGAGAGAGAGAGAGGGGGAGGGAGGGAGCGAGAGAGAGAAGGAGAGAGAGAGGAGAGAGAGAGAGAGAGAGAGAGAGAGAGAGAGAGAGAGAGAGAGAGAGAGATCTGGTTTCTTCAATATGCCTGAATGGTATATAACACCGGTTGGTGATGTCAGCGGTGTGGACAAGCCATTTGCACACTGAGACTCTGAGCAGTTGTTTCCTTTCTGTGTATCCTCCTCTTTGTTGGCTGTGCAGTGAGAGAATGTGACAACGAGACATAGGTACTCGAGTTTTCAAACAAACTTGAACGGTATAGGACTGATCTGGAGGACACACCATTTGCAAATGATATGGGAACAGATTTAGAACCGTCATTAGAAACTGACTTATAGCGACCAAATACGTAGGAGATGAGCCACAACAGGACATGTTTGAAATGCCCAAACCGCTTCTTTTTTTCAAAATTCTAAGGCACACAGCTAACACAAAAGAAATAACCACGCCCTCCTTCTCCTCCTCCTCCTGCTCCTCCTCTTCTCACTCCTCCTCCTCCTCCTCCTCCTCCTACTACTACTACTACTACTACTACTACTACTACTACTATCTTAGTAGTAGTAGTAGTAGTAGTAGTAGTAGTAGCAGCAGTAGTAGTAGTTGTAGTGATGCTGCTGCTGTTTCTGCTGCTGAAGCTGCCTCCGTCACTGCTTCTGCTGCTGCTGCTAACTTCAAAAGAGCATGTGTTATCTATCACATTGTCGGTCAACATGCTTTCCAGACACCAGCTGAAATCAGTCCTTAGCACTCATATACAAATTTCCGTGAGAGACAGCCCTTTTAGTGCGGCTAGAAAGGAGGAAAATATGAAGCAATCCGATTAAAATCAGAATATTCTAAAACCACGTTCCGCCTGTGAGCCTATGAAGTTCGCTTTTGCCCTCAGTTAAATAAACAGTAGGCTCCCTGCTAACAAATTAGCGAAAACGATATTTAGAAAACGGTTCCAGAAAAGAAAGCTCGTGGCTGTGCGCTCCGTCTGCGAGCGTCTTTTTGCACGTGCGGCGTGTTTTGAAGACCTTGTTCTTAGAAACACGTCATTTGGTTTGTATCATCCAGTCTGCACCTGTGGACTGTTTTCAGGTCTTCTTCCCAGCGTCGAGTCACAGTGTGCTGGCGCTACAGATGGAGTTAGTGCCCTTTTTTCCCAGCTTCCTTTAGCGGCGGCGCCTTCCTTTTTCATTCCTGTGACCCGGCGGATATAGAATCAAATGTTTTCGTTTGTTCACTTTTTTAAAATCTCTGTGTTTCAACACACTCTTTGACTGATGATTTTCGGTTACTCCCTTCTCTCTCTCTCTCTCTCTCCTCTCTCTCTCTCTCTCTCTCTCTCTCTCTCTCTCTCTCTCTCTCCCTCTTTCTTACACACACACACACAGACACACAGGAACGCACGCACGCACGCACGCACACGCACACACAGATGTACTTTAATATGCGTCTTGAAGTCCCACGTTTTAATTCATTCCTTACTCTAATTAAACTACTTTCAAATTAGCCTCTTTCTCTTTTTCTCCCCCTCTCTTTGTCTCTGTCTGTCTTTCTGTCTGTCTGTCTGTCTGTCTCACTCTCTCTCTCTAGTCTATCTGTCTTCTCTCTCTCTCTCTCTCTCTCTCTCTCTCTCTCTCTCTTCTCTCTCTCTCTCTCTATGTGTGTGTGTGTGTGTGTGTGTGTGTGTCTCTGTCTCTGCCACACACCTCTCTCTCTCTTTGTTGTTTTCTTTGTTTGTTTTCTGCGGTGTAAACCTCATAATTATGAGTTCTAAATGCATATATAAACTGTCTATGTTACACGGTCCTTTTCATGCGATCTTTGCTTCTTTAAGAGTGTGAAATGAACATGATATAAGCTTATCCATCTTACCTTCAGTAAAGCATTTTCGTCTTTATTCACGTTCTGTCTCCTTTTAAGACTTGTGATCTGTTAAACTGTGGTTCTCTCTCTCTCTCTCTCTCTCTCTCTCTCTTGTATTTTTGGGCGGTTGGGTGGTGGTGGGGATGGACGGGGCAGTGAATATAGTTGTAGTTCTTGTGTAGTTTGTCACACAGAATTGGACTGTAGGTACCAAGGGATAATCCGGCAATAGTTTAACACGAACATGAAATAATGCAATCCCAGACAGCACTGCTGGAGTCATCTCCCTGTAGTATTAGTCATACAACCGTGTACTAACACAGACACCATTAACTCACCAAACGCCTGACAACCTAGAAAGAAGCGAAAGCGGTGTCTGCAAGAGAGTTATGGCTATCCATAGCCTAGTGTTTATTTCATTTTCGGAACATGATTCAAATGATCAGAACTATATGCAAGTGTTTGACAAATATACAGCAAAGGCAGCGCAGCGCTGCACAATCACTCATGAAGAATAAAGGTTCCCGTTCAGCTAATTTTGTCAAACAATAATTGAAACGTCTCTGGTGATATCTGGGATATGTGATTGGTATTTATTTAAGCGATACCCAGGGTAAAACGGACACAAATGTGGAAGACGACACCACGAATCGCAGACAACATTAAGCAACCGACACCCACCTTCCAGTTTTCATGTTTTCTCTATGGCTATCTGTCACTGTTTTATGCTGCTATGGTGAGGAAATGACAATGAAAAGTGGGTCATTCTTCAAGCCGCAGAGTTTTTTTCAGCAGACGATTGGTCTAAATATAATCCGCCTTTTCTAATTGGCTTTTCTACGCCGTCCCTTTTCTTGTTTAGTCAAAGTGTGTGGGTGTGACAGGTAAGAATGCTGTTAACCGCATTTTTCCCGCATCGTTTACTTTCAAGTCCATACAATGAAAGCAAACATTACCCAAAGTGGCAGTGAGAACCATTACTTTGCTAAAGCTTCTCGGTTAACCATCCAATCAGGGTTGAAAATAAGCACAATACGCGCGCCAACTGCGCGCTAAGCCGTGGTCTGCTGCCGTGAAAATGTTCTGCTCCATCCTGCCTTGCCCAGTGTTTCAGAGGAAAGGTTGTAGCAAGTACAATGCCCACTGTGCAGGAGTATAATGGACAGGCAATTTTACATGAACAAGTCTAAAGCCTTTCCCATTGTAGGGGATTGGGGGAGGGAAGGAGATTGAGGGCGGAGAGGGGGTGGGGTGGGGTGGGAATCTGTCTGATCTTTCCTTTCCCCCGCAGTGACGTCATTGCCTCCATAATGCACAGCCACAACCGAATCGTCTTTTTACAGCCCAGCTCCACAGTCCACGGGTAGAAATGAACATCAGGTCGTTATGAGACATCCCATCAGCGGAGACTTTGCAGTGTCATTTGGGTGGTCTGTGATGCCTGTTCTGAACCAGCATATCCAAATCCACCACCGACTAAGTCACTTACGGGCGACAATAATGCTTTGTTGTCGCAGAGCCACACTGAGTGAGCGTTGCACTCTGGAGGATGTCAACAAGTCCACCCAGCGGCAGCCTCCACGAAATCGTCCAGACTGACGATCTGACTCAAACCCATAGCAGGCATGGACAGGAGAGAAAATCAAAAGTGAGGGTCGTCACGAAAGCAGAACATGAAGGGCCGAGGACTTACACTTTTATGGTCATCAAAGAGTATGGTTAAGATGATGATGTGGAGTGCTATTCTGGTCTTAGTCTACATGCCGGGCTGTACTCAACGCTTTCTTTTATAATAATATATCTGGCATTAAACAGCCCTTGGAGTTACTGACACTAGCATTTTGCTCAAGAAATTCGAGCAACACTGTCGGAAGACGCATCCATAATGTGGATGAAAGTTGACTGTATATTTCAGTCTTTTCATCTGAACGGACATCACACCAGCAATGATAAATGCATGTGATGGAATTCGAGCCCCTGATCTTTGAGTCTTTTAATCTGAAATGCTGATCACTACAAGTCGACGATTGGTGCCATGTTTTTGATGGGATGGTCTTCCGTAATATACTGTGGTATGTGGTAACTACTAACATGTTATAGGACATATGTGTATCTGTTATGGACATTTGTTTTCCACCACAGTATTGCAGTTGTTGTTCAGGAACATTCTTGTTCCCTAGACAGCATCATTGGTCACAATAGTTGGTGAAACACATACGTATTCGATAACTTGACAGAAGTTTCGTAATTGGAATATCTATCCCCAAACTCTCTTCTAAAATTGGCAACGAAATGTCTCAAAACTGAACCAGTACTCAGCCCTACCCTTCCTCAACAACCCCCCCCCCCCCTCCCCATCCCCCCTCAGAAAACAAAATGAAATAAGTATTGTAGTATCAACAGTTTTATTTCGCATGTCCAAAGATATATGTCTGAGGAAATGACTCATTATTTTGAACGCATTTTAGGATGTGGACTTTACCCCGAACTAAAGGGGTGAAAGGAAAAAGCACAATAAATGAAGATGAATAGGAAGACTCCAACTCTACGAGCGTCGGCTGTCAACACTGCGTTAAGCAGGTGACACCCATCTCCCATGCCAACCTTACCTCTGTGGCTGTCTCTCATCGCTCAGCAGTTCTGTGGTGAGAAGATGACGGTAGAAACTGGGCCATTTCTCTTAACACAGCTCATTTCAGCACATTGCTGGTCAGTAGCGGGGCTCCTTCTCTTTATGTCGTTTCTTTAGTCTGTCCTTTTTTTTTTCCTCAAACTGGTATGTGTGATATTTCCTTCGTAACAACACAATTAGCCGTGTTGCTCTGCATCCTCTTTTTCTTTTATTTCTGCATAATGGAAGCAATCGCTAAAGTGGCAAGAAGAGCCTTTTTCTTAAAAAAAAAAAAAAAAAAAGCAAAAGAGAAAAACTTTTCCCGCTAACGTGCCAATCAGGGTTGGAAATAGGCACTAAACACGTGCCAACTGCGTGCTAAGCTATGGTTTGTTGCCGTCAAATGTTCCGCTCCATCCTGTCTGGCCCAGTGTCTCAGAAGGGAGGATTTGGCATGTAGAATGCCAGCTCAGTAGACGGTACAATGGGCAGGTAATTTCAAAGAACAAGCCTAGACCTTCCCCATTTCTATTGGGATGTTCGTTCCAACTATGTCGTAATATGGGTGACTGATATAGTAAGAGAAACATTCATATTTATTATCTAAAATATGAAGAGTGTTTTGTCTTTCTGCGTCTGTATATTGCGCAGTCTGTCTTGTTGTTTTCATAAAAATCCACAGTTTTCGTGTGATCTTCCAGAATTGGGCATGGTCATTAATTAGCGTTGTGGACACATCAAGAGCGAATCCCCCTTTATGCTGGGAAGCCGCATTAATAGCATATCAGTGGGGACCATATCGCGAGGCTTTTGCGCTGTCGGTATTCGAAGCAAGTCATAAACACGTTTTGCCACTGGCATTCATGTGGATACAAAAAAAGAAAAGAAAAACAAAACAAAAAAACAACTGCAAGCCAGAAAAGCTCGTTTGGGAGAGCGTTTGACTGCCGATTTTAAATTTGTCTTTCCTCGACACCTTTTTTTCCTTCAAGGGATTCAAAGCAGATCTAAGGGTAAATAGTGCGGAGGTAGTGGAATTATGAGGGAAGGTGAGGGGCATGGAGAGGGAGGGGGGATGGGGGAAAGGGGGTGACAGTGGAAGGGATTGGGGGGGGGGGGGGGGTGAGGGAGATGGAGGAAGGGGAAATGAAAGTCGGAGGGGAAAAATGGGAAAAGGGAGAGGGTGGGACTGGTGGGGGGAGGAAGAGGGGCATTGGGGGAACAGTAAGGAGGAAGAGGAGAGGGGGGAGGGGGGATCATGGGCACGAGGAAGGGGAAACGGATAGTGACTTTTTTTTTTATTACATCAGCACATACCATCCACGTGCGTGCTGAGGTATTAGCACAGGCTCGCGCTGAGAGGTCATGAATTCAAGTCCCATCAGACTTCATACTTTGCCCAGGCTGGCTCCTGAGCAAAGTCGAGTGTTCTGTGGGGCCCCGATAAGAAGACTGGATGAACTTCATCAACATGTAAAGAATGCGTCTCAGAGTTTGATGCTAAAGGTGCAGACCAAAACTGCTGGGTTTTTTTTGAACCCGTATGGGCTGTCACCGGGATGAGTGGTGCAATTAAACATAGCCCATAATCCTACAACATAGTATAAGACCAAAATGGAACGCTACAGCTTTATCTTCTGTTGTAATCCTCGTTGATCATCACACACAGACAGTAACAAAAATGCGGAGGTCCTTCTCGCACTCTCTCTGGTCATAGCGATCACAGTTTTGATTTCCTTTGCAATTCTTGTCTCTGGGAGATTCATGTCGATGTCATTGGTACTGGGTTGTTCATGGGGGCTTTTAAGTTTGGACCAGCCCCGTGGCGATGTTAGCGTCGCGACTCCCGGCTGGGAGGTGTGGTTCGAATCCTCAAGGCATGTGGTTTTTTGCCCCACCGCTCCTACCCAGAGTTGATTTCTGCGGACCCCATTGGAGACGCAGGACCACACAGTCCCAGTTCATCCACTTAATGGAGCTTTCTGAGGTGTTGCACAAATTCCTGACCAACGCCAGGTCCTGTAATCTCTCGGGGCCCGGTTGACGCCGGATATATTATAAAGAAGGTAAGTACGCCCTTCATGTAGTCTCAGACCGAAATGGAAATCCGTAGCATCATCTTAATCATCCTCATTCCATTGATCAGTATTAAAAAAAAAAAAGTATCAAATCTGTGGCCCTTCATGCCCTGCTCTCTGGTGACCTCAATTTCATGTCCTCTCCACGCTGGCCTTGTTTGCTTCCTGTCGGGGTCACCGTTCGGCGAGTCCATGGGCTGCGTTGGACGGACTGTGCGCCTCGGGGGAGAGCTCGACTCACGCCGGCTCCGGACTAGCAATTATTGTCGTCAGTAGGGGCCTTAGGTGGTTCCTGCGTATGTTTATTAAGCGCCCGAACCACCGAGGGACTCGGCATGCATGCAAGTGTCTCCTCCGGTGGGTTGCCTCTTGACGACTTGACATGGACTCCGTGGACTTGTGGTGCAGGAGGCTCCGCGTTGCCAGCCGGCTAGCTGTGGACGGGGGTCGGATGGACGGCGTGGTTGCATGCCTCTGGGTGACGTTGAGCTTTGAGTCATGCCAAAAAATAAAATGTTTGGACGTGGTTGTTCTCCTTGGGTATGATGTTCGACTGTTGGTACCCATTTTAACCACCTAGACACCACAACACACACACACACACACACACACACACACACACACACACACACACACACACACACACACGCGCACGCGCGCGCGCGCGCGCGTTTGAAAAAAAACTTATTCTAGGCGGGAACTGTTTATTGTACATGGGGTTATGCCTTTGAAATGACAGGGAAGGCGAGGAAAAAAAGAAAGATAGAACAGGAAAAAGAAACAAGAAAAAGAGAGAAATTTAATCGTCAGTAAAGTCGGGGGGGGGGGGGGGGGGGGGGGGGGGGGCGGCGGGGTGGAGGGGTTTGATTGTTGTTGTTGTTGTATGTGCGTGGAGCGCGGGTGTGCGTGTGTTTTTGTGTCTCTTCATTGGTATTAGCCCACGCCACTCGTTCCGAATTCCCGTACACAGCCTTTCCCTGGCACATGGTATGTCCCGCCACAGCTCCGGCACCAGCAAACCACAGGGAGCTGTCAGTTTCAGGACGTCATGAGGCAGCCCACCAGAGTAGACACTGCAATGCTAACAGTTACTCCGGTGGTATTCAGTAGTGCCTGTTGTAATCAAGCATACGCAGGACACGGCCTACTAAGCTCCATACTGACGACAGTAATTGCTTAGACGCGGAGCCAGCATGAACAAGCGTCACCACGGGAGGGTGCCTCTCAGTCCGTTGGAGTGTTCCCATGAACTTGCCGACACCAGCGACCTTGACACAACCTCAGAAAGGGCGTAAACGTGGAGAGAAAAATCGAATTGAGGTCACCAAGACAGCAGGGCCTGAATGGCCACAGTCTGATGCTGATCTATGGGGATGAGGATGACGAAGATGATGCTACGGAGTTCCAGTCAGGTCTGAGACTGTATGACAGGGTTGTACTCTGTGCTTATTTTCGTGATAGATCCCGGCGTCAGCCAGCTCGAGAGATATAGACTCCTGCAGAGGTTGTCAGGAAATTTGAGCGAGACTGTCCGAGACGCATCCATCAAGTTGATGAGAACTTGACCGTGCGGTTCCACTGTTCCAGTTGAGCCCACAGCAAACCCAGCTTTGGGTAGGAGCCGACCAGCAGGCGACTTCGTTGGTGGTGTCCTGCGTATGTTGAAATCGGAACAGGGACCAGTGAACACCACTAATATGAAAGTAATTCAGCAGCATGGTCGGGTCTCATCTGGTGGATTGCCTCATCACGACTTGCTATTGATCTTTCCCTGTGGATAGCAGTGTTGGAACTGTGACTCGACCAGCCCGGTATGATTGTATATGCGGTGGTCGACATGAGCAGCTTGGAAGTGATGCAGGGAGAGGGAAGAGAGCTCTGTGTGTGTGTGTGTGTGTGTGTGTGTGTGTGTGTGTGTGTGTGTGTGTGTGTGTGTGTGTGTGGTGTGTGTTGAGATAAGGTTGAAATCGTGAGGGTAGGAAAAGAGGGGAAGGCACAGAGGATGAGACAGAAAATAAAACGTTTTGCAGCAAGTAATTGAGAGTGTTGTCCAGGGATATTCTATTTGCCAGTACAGTATTATCAGGCGGAAGTGGGACGTGCGGCGGACGGGTGTGTGGACTTACAATCCTTTGATGAGCTTCGAATAATTCTTACTAAATATCTGTTCCAAACCTACCTTCAACAATAAACATAAATTGACTAAAAGCTTCAAAAGTGGCAAAAAGACGAGACAGAAAAAATGCGCACACTTTATCTTGCTAGCCATGGACTTGTACTTGTAGAAAAGGCTTTTCGTTTTTAAACAAATATGGGAGTGGGAGATTTGCTACAAGATAAAGCTGTCAGACAGTACCACAACAACTCAAGACAAATATGGAAGGTGCTGCCTCACTAACCTTCGCTGTCAAAACGACGATAAGCAACTGACACCCATTGCCATTTCCCACCTTGTCTTTGTGGTTGCTTTCCGTTGTTCTACATGTTGTGGACAGGAGATTGCAGAGGAAATGGCTCTTTTCAGGAATCATAGTTCATTTTAGTGGACGACTGTTCTAAACTACGCCTCGATAAATTTTTTGTAACTTTTCTAACCCATCCTTTCCCTATTTCTGTCAAAGTAATGTGTGCACATTATCTTCGTAACAACATTCTTAACCTTTCTGTTCTACACCATCATTTGTTTCATCTCCGCATGATCAGACCAAACATTCTCCAATGTGGTGGGGAGACCCGGAACTCTACAAAAAAAAATCCCCGGCTAACGAGCCAATCAGGACCCGAAAATAGGCACTAAATGCGTGCCAACCTGGTGCTAAGCTATGTTTTGTTGCCGTGAAATGTTCAGCTCTATCCTGTCTGTCCCAGTTTGTTAGAGAGGAGTTGTAAGCACAGACTCGTTCAGCCAGTTCTACTTCGACAACATGTGTTGCACTGACTGACATCCACAGGCAACTTTCGGTAGGAAAATGTGAAAACAAAGGAGAGCATTGGTTGAAGTTGGAAAATAATAGTGCGGGTGAATGAAAATGGTGGTAATTCCTCTCATGACAACAAAGACAGACCAAAATTGGGAGGAAAAGACAATAACGTTCGCATGAACACATGATCAAGCTCCTGTGTGCAATGGTATGTTCCATCTTCCTGAATGTATGCGGAACACAAACCCTTTCAGCAGTTCTGGGGAAAAAATATAGCCGTGGAAATAATAAGGTGTTACTGAATGCAAAATATTAAACATAAGATATATTGATCACATTATCAGTGACGAAGAGCGTATACCATCAAGCAGCACATCAGACAATCTGAAGAACTCATGATTTCAAGAAGGAAAAGAAAACTACGTTGGTATGGCTATTATAGCAAGATCCAATGGGAGAGAGGACAGAGACAGCAGAGAGATTCAGCTCCCCAAAACGCTTAGCGTCTGGCTTGACTGATTAATCTTCTACTTCGTTTCTCGGCAGCGACTCCAGAATGATATTTTTGCTTTTCTGACTTTGTTTTATCCCACCATTAAGGCATTCCTTGTTCTAGAATGATATCTAAACACTGACGTTGTTGAGTGCATGTGTGCACTTGACTATTAATTCGTCTGTCTCATAGAAGAGCATAAAAAGGCAGTAATAATCACCAGGTACTCTAACGCACATCAATGCCTCGGACAGCGAACTCCCGTTCGCCACGTCAAAAATGTTCTTTGTTATCATCAGTGTACGCCACACGCTCTGGATATAGGAATGAGGACAAAAACAGGACGGTCGTATATATTAACTTCGTTAGTAGGAAGATTAGTGGAACTTATAGTCCATTGGGGGCTGCATTTGGCAGGCTGTTGGAAACATGATGATCATATAAAAATGATAAACGATCATTTCGCCTCATTTCATTCCATAATAATGTTTCTGCATATTTCTTTTGTAAAGACAGTGCTGAGCGCTCTTTTCTCACTTGATTCGCATAATAATAGCAACGATTTTCCCCAGAGACTGGAAGACCGTGGGACATTTGCACAATCTCTTGTAGCCTAATGAGCCAAGCAGGATTTGGAGGGCGGAAGGTGAGGCAGTCACACGTGCAGAATGCTTGCTAAACTGTCTCTTGTTTCTGTGCATATGTCACGCCCTGCTGCCTTGTCCACTTCATCTGGAGGAGAATGAAGAGTGAAGAGATGCAGAGGGGAACATATACGCTGCACTCCTTGCCTCTGAAAAAAAAAAAAACCTCTTAACCATTTTCTTCATCATCTTTATTTATTTTCATTAGTAAAAGAAATTACAGGCGGGTTTGAAAGAAAATACTAATGCTCTTGATCGCTCTTTTTAGGTGTACCGGCCAAATGTTCTTTTCTAACGGGTCCACATAATTGTTGCTCATTGCATTTTCAAGTACCAAACTGGATGAGCTTCGTGTTGTGACTGTGGAATGTTAAGCAGAACTTGAGTAACAGAGATCTCTCAATCATTTCTTGAGACGTGTGCGAGCATTCACTCGACTAGTATTTTAAATGTGAAAATACTGTTCGTTTCATTTAAAAAAATGTACGTATTATCAAACAATTAACAATGAAATGATTATTTATGGCGCTTAATCTTACATCATAAGCCTAAGCGCTTACAAATACAGAAAAGGTTAAAATAAATAAACAATAAATGAAACCAATAAATAGATGAAATTGCAATAAGTACCATACACCTACAAACAAGGATGCATATTGACACCCACCCACGCACACACACACGCACAAACACACACACACCAACACACACACACACACACACACACACACAACACACACACAACACACAACACGCGACAACACACACACACTCACATCAACGGACCAACAGCACAAGCCACGACACCCAGCACGCACAAACACACACACCACACAACACACCCCACCACACACACACACACACACACACACACACACACACACACACACACACACGTCTCAGAATCAGTTTGATGGGCAAAGGAAAGGGAAGAAAGAACTGCTATTGATAGGTGAAGAGGGTTGTTTTAAGAGATAAGGTGTTAATGACTTGAAACCAGTTCACCATCAGCTGTAATACCTAACCGCTGTTAGCGCTGATACTATAGTGCTGACTGAGTCAGATAGCGCCACTACAGACGACCCCATCACGTACTCATATGATTTGCAGTCAAAGGATACAAAATGAAGAAACTGGAGCGGTCTGAATGAACACGCCGTGTGTAGCAATAGCCATCATCTCACTCGTTCCCTTTCTCGAGCGAATCGGCAACAGCGCTCCCTCATTCCGTCGTTGTTAATGATGCCTCCAGCATCAGGAAAAAAATAACATGCCCATTGAAGCATCAGACAAATGTCAACTGAAAGGTTGCAATTTCTATGGCTAGCTGCTGTGCTGCGAGTATTTGTATCCAGTAATAGTCGTTGTCAAACCGTTTTGTCAGCTGTCGGGGTTACCGACCGTTGGTTTCTGTCCGTCTCGGTCAATGATATTCCTGTGTGTAATATATGTCTGAACGTGTTTACACTGGTCACCAGATTGACTGAGGTCAGCATGAGAGAGAGAGAGAGAGAGGAGAGAGGAGAGAGAGAGAGAGAGAGAGAGAGAGAGAGGGTGTTTATATTACACATTCCTGCACATTCTCTCTCTCTCTCTCTCTCTCTCTCTTCTCTCTCTCTCTCGAATGTAATACACTCTGACATTCTCTCTCTCTCTCTCTCCTCTCTCTCTTCTACTCCCATCCACCGTTAGACATCAATTCTGCTTCATATTTGTTTTACAAGTTATTCTTTGTTCCCAATAAAGACAACCATTCCTGGTGTGAATGCTGAATCGGGAACAGCGTTTTATTCAGCGCTAAGATAAAATCGTTATATTTTCATGTACTCTCTGTCTGCTGGAAAAGGCTCGTTTTACCAACCATTAATCCCGTTTCATTCATGCACTGTGACCTGGTTGATATGGGGTGGAAGGGGAAAATTGGTTTTACCACAAAATTACCCGTCTATTTTCAATACACCGCTGAAGCTATTTTATTTGAGACAAATATCTATGCACTATGTTCACCTCCGTCTGTTTCACGTTCTACAGTCTCATTGCGGCCAGTGTCTTTATCCATATGTTCCGAACCTTTTCTTTTATTTCCGTAATTTTTTTTAATGAGAACATTGTGGTCAATCATCATAAAAGCTATCCATAGACTTAAGGCATAGTTTGTCACCCCGCACTGAAATCCAACTTTCTTGAACTTAAGTTATAAAGCTGCCAGGAAAGATGTATAGGAGCACATTGGATCAATGAAAATACGGAGCCTGCGATCATTTTAGAGAGGACAGTAGGAAAAAGGGAAATGGAGAGGCTGGAGTATGAAGAAAAAAGAGGAGGAGGAAGAAGAAGAGAAGAGAAGAGAAGAGAAGAGAAGAGAAGAGAGAGAAGAGAGAGAGAGAGAGAGAGAGAGAGGAGAGAGAGAGAGAGAGAGAGAGAGAGAGAGAGAGAGAAGATGTATGGTGAGGGCAAGGGGAGGTTGAGAGAGATACAGAGAGAGACAGAGAGAAAGAGAGAGGGAGAGAAAGAGAGAGGGAGATATAGGATGAGGGATAGGACGTAAAAGGGACAGAAAGAGGGATAGAGGGTGGAAGCGAACGAGAGGAGAACAAACAGACGAGAGCAGTCCCACTTGGAATCAGATCACGCTGTCTCAAGGATTCCTGATCAGTAATTGCAGGTGTCGGCTGCTGCGTGGGTCGGCCACTGTGCATGTTCGGTGCCCATCGGAATCATCACTTCCCCTGCGGAGGTTTTTGTGGCGGCGTTGCGTGAGAAAGGGCCGTGGGGGAGCAGATGGTAATGCCATTAGATAATTGGCTGTGGACTCTGACTTTGATCACAAAGGGATGAAGAGTGGAGAATGGGGCTCGAGGATTTTTTGGCCCATTTCACGCACACTGTCGGAATTTGATCCAGATTTGGTTTGGCCTTTTCGACGTTTTAGCTCTCTGTCAATGGGACCAACCACAAGAGATGTTCCCTTGTTTGGAAGGTCATGTGTACACACATGAGAGTGCGCGCTACACACGCACACAGCACACACACATGCATGCACACACATACACACACATGCACGCACGCACGCACGCACACACACACACATATAATTTATGCTGACCTGCATGGATGCATGCTAACACTTATAACACAATTAATTACAATCTTACCAGAAAAAAAAATGGTGAATGAATTTATTTCATGAGTCCTTGTTTTTAAGCAATAAGTCCTATCAGAGACATTCATGTGCTGCCTGGGTGGCTTCTTAGCAGAACTGAGTGTTCTATGGGAAGGAAAGGAGCGGAAAATGCAGATGATGAGACAGAAAATGAAACGTTTTGCAGGACATATTTGAAAGTGTTGTTCAGGGAAATTCTGTTAACCAATACAATAGTATTAAGAATGAGGGGGCATATTCGTTTTTAAGCGTATAAATATTTCATAATTCAAATATCTTTCTCAAGCTTGTCTTCCAAAATCCTAGATGAAGTGACTAAAAGCTTTAGATGTGGCAAAAGAACCAGACAGAAAATCGCTTAGATTTTATTTTGTTTACCCATGAATTTGTGCTTGCAGAAAAGGTTGATCGATCAGAAAAATATGGAAGTGGGAGCATTACTACGCAATAAAGCTGTCGGACACTACCACATAATATATAAGAGAAATATGGAAAGCCCACCTCTACCAGTCTTTGCAGTCAAAACGACAGTAGGAAACGGACACTCATCTGCCACTCCCCACTGTTTGTCAGTGGCTGTTTTTCATTGTTGTAATCAGGAGATTACAGAAAAAAAAAACTGGCTCGTTTCAGAAATCGTAGTTCATTTCAGCATACAACTGTTTTAAATAGCCTCCATATTTTTTTTTTTTAGTAACTTTTCCAGCCCATCCTTTCCCTATTTCTGGCGCACTAATCTGTCCATTTTATCTTCGTAACAACACTCAACCTTTTTGTTCTACACCATCATTTTTTCATCTCCAGATAATCAGACCAAAGATTCTCCAATGTGGCCGGGAGACCCGAAATTCTAACCCCCCCCCCCCCCCCCCCCCCCCCCCCCCCCCCCCCCCCCCCCCCCCCCCCCCCCCCCCCCCCCCCCCCCCCCCCCACCGCCCCCAAATTCCCTGGCTAACGAGCCAATCACAACCCGAAAATAGGCACTAAACGCGTGCCAACATCATGCTAAGCTAAGTTTTGTTGCCGTGAAATGTTCAGCTGTATACTGTCTGGCCCAGTTTGTTAGACAGGAGGTTGTAAGCACAGACCCGTTCAACCAGTTGTCCTTTGACATGTGTCGTACTGACTGACATCCACAGGCAACTTTCGGCAGGGAAATGTGTCAGCATTTGGCGATACATCTTTGAAATTTTCAGCATAGTTCAGTCCCGAACTGTGAAGTCCATACGATGGACACGTGGGGCACTGAAGACAACTGCCTGCATCTTGGTCCGTCTTCTGTATATCGGAAAAGGTGTGGGATACCCAGATCTCTCCACCATTAATTTTATGTAGTCAGCCCAGCTCTTCATTTCTTTTCCTCTGCCCACAGCAGTACCTGACATAATTGCGTTTTCTGTAGAGTCATGGCGTGGCAAGTGGCCGAATCACATATTTCTGATTTACACCATGATAGGTGAAGGCTGCTGTGAATTGTCAGAGTTTTCCATTCTGGTGTGAAAAAAGGTGTTCGAAATGTAGTATGCCACAATGCAAAACGGGGTAAATGCAGCCTGTGATAGGAATGATCGCTTACGGTAATTCGTATCTCGGTTTTCTTTATGAAAAAATGACAGCAAGAGAATGAATAGTACAGAAGTAATGGAGCATGGATTATGTCAAAAACAAGAGTAGCGCGTGTCTTTTTCTTTCAGTTGGAATCATGGCATTTAATGTGGCGATAATGTCAAAGGATTGTCGACAGAAAATCATCATCCGGGATTATATTCAACAACTTGTATTCTGTGCTTGGGCAGACAAAGTCACTGCGTTTTCTTTTTTTTTTTCAGGCACCCAAGGTTCATGATTATAGCTAAGGTAAGATAGGCGCAAAAAGTAGAAAATGAGCGAAAAATATGAAGAAGGAGAAGTGAACAAAGGCACGAAAAGAATGGAAAAAAAATGAAAAGTCAGAACGAGATCAAATGTAGTACAAAAATACGAAGACAGGAAAACATAGGGTAAGTAGAAGATAGGATAAAACAGAAAAACGCAAAAGTAGGTAAACAGTGTGTGTGTGTGTGTGTGTGTGTGTGTGTGTGTGTGTGGTGTGCGGGTGCGTGTGTGTGTGTGTGTGTGTGTGTGTGTGTGTGTGTGTGTGCTGTGTGCGTGCGCGTGTGTGTGTGTGTGTGTGTGTGTGTGTGTGTGTGTGTGTGTGCGTGAGAAGAGAGAGGAGAGAGAGAGAGAGAGGAGAGAGAGAGAGAGAGAGAGAGAGAGAGAGAGAGAGAGAGAAGATGTGGAAAATATAGGAATATGTACGACACAATGTGCGCAAAATAGGTAGACAGATAGAAATATGTTGGGAAATGTAGCAAAAAGTAGACGACAATTTAAAATATAAGTACAAGAGTGCTGGATGAATGAAAATCTCGGTAACAGCACAACAGCACAATCTGCACAACAGATATGGGTGGACTTTTAAAGTACATGTAAACTTCAAACTAAACTTTAAAGTATACATGCGAACTTAAAATACAGATTCTTTTTTTCTGTCAGCTGTTGTGCTAATCTGGGAACTTTTCCGAAGACATCTGGCGATTTTCAGTTTTTGGCCAGTCTGGATTTTTTTCTTCATCATCAACATCATCTTCTTCTTCTTCTTCGTCTTCTCTTCTTCTTCTTCTTCTTCTTTTCTTCTTCTTCTTCTTCTTCTTCTTTCTTCCTTCTTCTTCTTTCTTTTTAGGTAATCATTAGGGCACTGACCACACTAGAGGATGTTCACTATATTCCTCCAATTATGTCAGATAAGTCCAAGGCTTGGGGTCTCTGCAAATGTTTTCTTCATCCATTCTGCCTTGCTGTCATTTCGTCATTAACAAAGAGGGCCCAGAACAGAAATCAGTCAAGAGCAACACAGACAATATTAACATTGTCCACACTAAAATGTGGATAGAAGGACAACTTCCACATGAAACACAAGATCAAGGAGAAGACAGAAAAAATCGATGGACTGACAACATTGAGTTAGGAATAGTCTGTGCTTGAAGCACAACCATAGTCCTGCTAATGTTAGTGCTGTTGAAATTGCCCTGGTCTTTCAAAGAGTCAAAGGTGGCTGTCGGTCGTTGACGTCTTTCTGACCTAACGGAGGATGCTTTCCGGAGTAAGTGTGGTATTTGTCTGATCGTGTCAGCTGGGGTCACCGGATTCATTTAACACAGAGCAATTGTGCGCGCACGCATGTGTGTGTGTGTGTGTGTGTGTGTGTGTGTGTGTGTGTGTGGACGTGCGCGCGTGCGTTTGAATGTGTGTGTGTGTGTGTGTGTGGACGTGCGCGCGTGCGTTTGAATGTGTGTGTGTGTGTGTGTGTGTGTTGTGCATCAATGACTCTGTGTGTGTGCGTACGTGTGTGTGTATGTGTGTGTGTGTGCGTGTGTGTGTGTGTGTGTGTGTGTGTGTGTGTGTGTGTGTGTGTGTGTGTGTGTGTGTGTGTGTGTGTGGGTTCTTTGTGTGTGTATGAGACAGAGACGCTTCAGACATATCTTTATTGACATTGACCTATACAGTCTTTCTGTCAAGGGGGAACAAGATCATATTTTCAGCGCAGAGAGAGGAGAGAGAGAGAGAGAGAGAGAGAGAGAGAGAGAGAGAGTGTTGTGTGTGTGTGTGTGTGTGTGTGTGTGTGTGTGTGTGTGTGTGTGGTGTGTGTGTGTGTGGTGTGGAGAGAGAGAGAGAGAGAGATTCGGCTCCCAAAAACATTCAGTGTCTGGCGTGACCGATTTTCTCTTCTGCTTCGTTTCTCAGCTGAAGCTCCAACATTTACCAATCTGAGGTTATTGTGTTTTGTGATATTTTTCGTATCCTATCATTTAAGGTGCCAACATTCCTCGTTCTGAGATGATGTCTGAACATGACACAGTTGGGGGCATGTATGTACGTGACTATTAATTCCTCTGCGTAAAGAAGGGCATGAAAAGACATTAATCATCCGCAGGACTGTCGCGCACATCAGTGAGTCAAACAGCAAACAACTATCTGCTGCTTTTTGAATATTCTTTGTTGTCCGTCTACGCTACACGCTCTTGAGAAGTGGGAATAAAAACAGATCGATCGTATGTATTAACTTCGTTGAGAGGGGGATTAGTGGAGAACATAGTCCCTTTGTGCGTTGCATTTGGCAGGCGGTTAGAAACATGATGATCATATGAAAAATGCTAATCGATCCTTTCGGCTCATTTCTCCCATGATAATGTTTCTGCATATTTTCTTCTGTAATGGCACTGCTGACTGCTCTTTTCTCGCTTGATTGGCATAATGAAAGCAAAGCCTCTCTCCCCAGAGACCGGAAACCATGGACATTCGCACAGGCTTTGTAGCCTAATGAGCCAATGAGATTTGGGGAAGGGGGGGGGGGGGGGGGCAGTCACACGTGCAGAATGCTTGCTAAGCACTCTGTTGTTTCTGTGAAATATACATACCCTGCTGCCTGGTCCACGTAATCTGGAGGAGAACGAGGAGCTGAAGCGGCAGTGGAAGAATGGAGGGAGAACGTTGTACACTGCATTCTTTGCCTCTGATAAAAATAGGATCAAAGCCGTTATCTTATCACATTCATTGACTTTTTATCAATTAAAAGTAAAGACAGGTTTAAAGGAAAGTTACAAATCTTTTAGCTGTCCCAGGCCGAAAGTCAGTCTGTGATTGGTCCACATGCTTGCATTGCCAGCTACCGAGTTGGGGATGGGCTTCCTGACGTTGACTGTAGAATGACAAGATAGACGAAGATAATACAGATCTGTCATTCATTTCTTGAGCGTGTGCAAACGTGCATACAACATGTATTTTGAACATGAACATGCTGCTCGTTTTCTTAGTGTCATTCAAACAAAAATATATATGTTATGCGTAAAGTCAGGTGTATGTGATTGTAAAAAAGATTTCGTCCAGCATTGATGTAATGCCTAATTCCAGTTGACGCGTCAATTGGAGCTCACTTAGTACGCTTAGTAGGTGGTGTCCTGCGGATGTTGGATCAGAACAGGCGCCACTGAGAACCACTGAAGTGACTCAGCAGCAGTGCAATGTCTCCTGCAGTGGCTTGCCTCTTCACAACTTGACATTAATTGCTCCCTATGGCTTGCCGGTGCTGGGGCTGCATCTGGCCGTGCCAGGCTGTGGCTGTGGACAGGTAGTTGGAATGAGGAGAGTGGGAGTGGTGCCACTGGGGTGGCACAGAAGATTGGACAGCAAAAAAACAAAGTTGGCACTGGCTGAGTCAGTACTCATATGAGCTGCAATCGAAAGGTACTGAACGAAGAATATCAGAGCGGTCGGAGTAAACACGATCATCTCATTCATTCCCCTTTTAAAGTGCACCAGGAACAGCACCCTCTCATTCCATCATCGTTAATGATGCCTCCAACATCAGGAAAAATGTAAGGTGCCCATTGACGCGTTACAACTTAATGTCAACTGAAAAGATGCAATTTATATGGTTACCCGCTGTGCTGCCAGTATTTGTATAGTAGTAACAGTCATTGCCTGGCCGTTGTGTTAGCTATTAGTTTGCCGATCATTGACTTCTACCTGTCCCGATCGATGATGTTCCAGTGTGTGATATTTGTCTGAACATGGTAACACTGGTGGCCAGACTGACTTTGGCCAGTATGGAGAGAGAAGCGGAGAGAGAGAGAGTGAGAGAGAGAGAGAGAGAGAGAGAGAGAGAGAAGAGAGAGAGAGGAGAGAGAGAGAGAGACAGAGAGAGAGAGAGAGAGAGAGAGAGAGAGAGAGAATTTTCTTGTGTAACACACTTCTGCACATTTTCATTAAGAAACTGCAGAAGTCTCTCTCTGTTTTCTCTGTCTCAGTCTCTGTCTGTCTGTCTGTCTGTCTGTCTGTCTGTCTGTCTCTCTCTCTCTCTCTCTCTCTCTCTCTGTCTTGTCTCTGTCTGTCCTGTCTTCTCTCTCTCTCTCTCTCTCTCTCTCTCTCTCTCTCTCTCTCTCTCTCTCTCTCTCTCTCTCTCCCCTTTTCCTTCAAAAGACATCAGTCATGCAACTTCTTCTCTTTTTTCCAATAAAGACAGTGTTGCCTGGTCTAAATGTGAACGAGATCGGTGTTATTATTCTGCACGGAAGAAAAATGCTATTTTCTGAAGCAGTCTTACTTGTGCTTTACCAAAGGTTTACGCATGTTTGTTTCCCTGGCGTTGCATGTCGAGAAGAAAGCCGGATTTACCAAACCATTAACCCCATTGTTTTTGTTGCGTGGTTGGATTGGAACTGGGTGGGAGGGGAGTAGTTGACTTACCGAACAGTTACACTCGCTATGCTGAATACACCTACGAAAATTTTCTATTGAAAATTTTAAAAACATGACCACTGTTTTCAGCTCTCTCTGTCTCACGTGCTGATTCCCATAGCTGTCAACCTCTTTGTCCATCTGACCGTAAACCTTTTTTTTAAGTGAGAAAACTGTAGTCGATCTTCAAGTATATACCCTCAGACTCCAGGCACAATTTGTCTCCCTGCACTGAACACCAACTTTCTTGAACTTTAATAAAGCTGCCAGTAAAGATGTATAGGAGCACATTTGATCGATGAAAATGCAGAGCCTGCAATCCCTTTACAGAGGACAGTAGGGAAAAGAGAGAAGGGAGAGGCTGGGGTGTGGAGTAAAGACAGAGAGAGAGAGAGAGAGAGAGAGAGAGAGAGAGAGAGAGAGAGAGAGAGAGGAGAGAGAGAGAGAGAGAAGAGAAAGAGAGATGTACTGTGGGGTAAGAGGAAGGTTGAGAGAGAGAGAGAGAGAGATGTAGGTGGGGGTGCGGAAGGCTGAGCGATAGAGAGAAAGAGCGAGAGAGATGTAGGATGAGGGATGGGACGTAAAAGGGACAGAGGAGGAGTAAAGGGTGGAAGCGAACGAAGGGGAGAAAAAAAAGACAAGCTCCACTGGAACGATCACCTTTTAAGATTTTGTCAGTTGCAGGTGGGCCTGGGGGTTCCCCACTTCCATGTTCTCCCATCCGGAAAATTTGGGGGGGTTTTTTGGGGGCCTTGGTAAAAGGGGGGAACGTTAAATGCCATTGATATTCTGTAGCATATTTGAACAAAATTTAAATGGGAAAAAATGCCTTTTAATTTTTTTTTCCCTTTTCTTTTCCGACTCATGTAAAGGGTTTCCCAGTTTTGGGTTGTTTTTGGTTTGCTTTTTCCAAACCCATGGGGGAGTGTTTGATTTGGATTTTGGGGTAGGTTTTTGGGGGTTCGGATTTGCCAATTTTCCCCTTTTTTTCACCCCCCTTCTCCTGCCACTTTCTTTTCCCTTTCTTCTCTCTCTCTTCTCCTCTCTCTCCCCCACCACCAACACACACCACACCAACACACACCACACCCAAACACACACACACACCCCGGCCCCACCACATACACCAACAACACCCAGCCGCGGCCGCACGCAAACCAAAACCACACACACACAACACCACAAAAAACCACCACCACACAACACACAAAAACACACACACAAAACCCCCCACACACACACCCCACACACACACACACACACCCCAAAAACACCACACACAAACCACACACACGAAATTACCAAATTTAATAATCAGATAAAATCCTTCAGAAAACAAGTGGAAAAGGAATTAGCTTTATAAAGAGTCCTGTTGTTAATCAATAAACGGCCAAACAAACCAACAAAACAGAACAAAACTTGTAAGCAGGGTCGTAGTTAAGACATGCTGAATATCCCATCAACATGCCAGAAATCATATTATTGTCTCCTCATCCTGATTGTTGTTCGATGGATAAAACAAATAATCATCCAATCGCGTCAATGGGGCATAAAAACCCCTAAACTTTTAAAACTCCCCCAAATGCAAATCAAAATACCCTCCCCTATCAAGTGCTGCGGTAGCGGTCTGTATTGTCCTGTTTTTTCACGCGGGCGAACCGGCGAGCATCCCAAATGCACATCAAAAATTTTCCTAAATAAAAATTCACACCACCAGAAAAAATCGGGGAAAAAAAGGGGTTTTCAAACGAATTATCATCTCTGCGTCTGTCTGTATTTTCCCTCTTCTTTTTTTTTTCACAGTAGGTTTTCATTGTTTCGAGTAGACAAATTTTGAAATGGATAAAATAGCTGCATTATTATAATGTTCAAAATTCTTTTTCATGCCAAAGGGTTTTTTAGACTAAAAAAGGGGCGTGATATATATGTTTCACGAGAAAAAGGGAAAACCTGAAGAGGGATAAGAAAGTCGGGATATGCATTTTTCTTTTTTTCAAGACCTTAACCAAATTTTCCCATTTGCATTGAACGATTTAAAAGCAAACATACACGGTAATGAAGGGGGATGTTAAAAATTTTTTTCAAAGTGTCAGCAAAGTAGGAGTACAAAGACGTAGACATGCCCTCCAATTTGCTTTTTTGTACGGATTTTTGCAGGTGCCCCGAATTTTAAACCATGTTATTTTTCATTTTTATTTTTCCTTCATTCATTGCCATTTCAGTTCTTTTGTTTATTTATTTCCTCCTCAACGTTTTTTTTACTGTTTATATTCATCCACTAAAGAAAGGGTTTTTCATGGCAACACGAGTATGGAATTTTAACAAAAAATACGGAAATACAGCGCACAAAAGGGGCAAATTATCAATCCCCCCCAATGCGGGACTCAAAAAAACGACCAAAAAGCTTCAAGAAGACTAAATTCAAAGAATCTTTAGCTGTTTTTTTATTGTAAAATCGTTTTTTTTTATTTAAAAAAAAGGCAGAAAGACAAATATGAAAGACGTAGTACTCAAAAGGAAATTTGATGTCCCTAGGCACCCCCCCTTCCCTTTTATTTGTTCCGCTGGCTCTCTCTCTATGTCCCTTTTCTCTCTCTCCTTCCCCTTCTTCTCTCTCTCTCTCCTCTCTCTCTCTCTCTCTCCTCCCTTTTCCTCTCCCCCTTTTCCCCCCCTCCCCCCTCCCCCACCCCCAACCCCCAAAGTCCGAATTTTTGACACGAAAAAAACCCAGAACAAACTCATTCCCACAGTCAACCTGGTTTTTCAGTGGAGGCCCAGAGGAAGCAGGACCGGCCGAAAAAGAACGCCCACAGCCCAGCTTCCTGGCACGCCCCGAACTTCACCTACCAGGAGGACAGCTGGCTCGTCTGGAGTGCTCCCTGCAGAACCTGGGTACCAAAAAGGTCAGGCCGCGTCGTTGACGTCATTTGGTGTGTGAAAGGGTGTTGGTGCTTTGTCTGTTGGAGTTGCCCTGTGTGCTCTTCCTATTGTTGTCAGTGTTGGTGCTGCAGTTGCGGTTGTTGTTCTGCTGTTGCTGTCGTCGCTGCTTCTATTGCTGCTGTAGCTGCTGCTGTTCTTTTTATAGCTGCTGTAGCTGCTGCTGTTCCTTCTATTGCTGCTGTAGCTGCTGCTGTTCCTGCTTTTGCTGCTGTTTGTTACTGCTTCCACTATGGTTGCTGCAAGTGTTCCTGTTGCTGCTGTCGCTGTAACTGTCACGAGTGCTGGCTTTTATTGTTACTGGCGCTGCAGCTGTTTATGTTGAGTTAAAAGTTGCTGTGGCTGTTCATACCGCATTGTTTTGTTGTGGTTACTGCGTTATTGTTATGATTATTGTTATGACTGTTATTATTGTTGATATCGATGGTTTTGTTGCTGGATGTAATAGAGGTGATACTATGAATCAATTGTATTACACGTTCTCCAATCAGGTTTTTGAGGTTGGGCATACATGAGTACGATAGTTTGACAGTGTTTTTGTTAAATATTTTGGACAGTTTGTGCTCTTTTGGAAATGAAGTTGCTAGGATTTTGAAGAATTCTTTCCCTATGTTTGTTTTGAGTTTCCCGTCGTATGGGGGGTTATACCATATGATTTTTCTTTTCCTATTTTTCTTGCTTTATTTGTGTTGTTGTCCGGGTTTATTGTAGTTTGTAATTGTATCCACTTGTTTGTAGTGCCTCCTGATTGACGCATCCAACAAAATGAAAATCAACACAGCAAAGAAGGGTGAAGAAAGGAAATCTTGCAATTGCACGAGAAAGGAGCAGTGCCCACTAAACAATAAATGTCTCCACAAAAACATTGTATACCAGGCTACTGTAACATCAGAAAATGAAAAAGAAACATACATAGGGATCACTGAAAACCACTTCAAAACCAGATATGCAAACCACAAAACAGTCATTCAATAAAGAAAAATATAAAAACCAAACAGAACTGAGCAAATATATCTGGAAACTTAAAGATGCAAAAACAAGCTACAATATATCCTGGAAAATCATAAAAAGAGCACCACCATACAGCAATGTTTCAAAAAGGTGCAACCTATGTTTAACTGAAAAATGGTTAATACTATGCACACCACACTTAGCAACTTTAAACACCAAAACAGAAATAGTAAACAACTGCAGCATAAATGGAAATCGTTGTTAGTGAACACACCCAAAACAAAAACCTAAAAGCCCACAAAAACACGTGCAGCCAACCCGCACGTGCAAACAACCGCAAACGGGAACCCACACGCTATATAACATCGGCGTGGGCAAACCAAAAACATCCTGATGACAGCGCAGCAAGCTCGAAACAAATTTGTAGAGTTTTAACCTCGAGTTTTAACCTTCCTTTTAACATCATTGACAATGTTGCTCCCCAAGGGTCGAGCACTTTTAAAATCATTTAGGCTCTTTGGTTATATTCATATATATATATATATATATATATATATATATATAATATATATATATATATATATATATATATATATCAACTTTTTTCCTCTCCACACTTTCGTTTTTATTCCATTTTACTATCTTTCGCTGGCTGCTTTGGGGGTGCTGTTGGATTCTTTTTTGAACCCTTGTGGTGAGAACACCACAGAATTATGGCCTGTGGCGTGTCTCTATTGACACCAGGAGCCCAGACACATTCAGCCGTGTCTCCCTGATGAGTCCGATCCAGCGGACGAAAGGCCTAGGAGCAGGCAATACAGATAGATCTGCCTTCAAGAGGGATTACGATGTTTCACTCGAGCAGCTAGTGAAGGGTTTCTCATATTTATAATATATTCCCCGATTTTTAAAAAAAAATTTAAAGTTCAAATCTTTGCCAAGTCATTACTATAATGACTGAAGAATTGTTAGCCTGCACTTGTTTTCCCCCACTACTTTAATTGTTCAGCATTATATATATATATATATATATATATAAATATATAATATATATATATATATATATATATATATATATATATATATATATATATATAAACTATGAACGTTGAAAACACATCCGTCGCAGAACGTTGTATTGACTATGATCCGGTCATCCTTGTACAGATAGTGTCTCTCCATGATGTGCAATGTACTATGCTGAAAAGTGTGAAATCATGGTGAAACATGAAAAACAAACAACAGTGAAGAAGGCAAATGATGATGGAGGCCAAACAAACAAGCAAAAACAACAACAAAAGAAAAGAAAGAGAAAGAAAGAAAAAAGGAAGAACAGTCTCAGCAGACGCATCCTCAGCACATGAGGCTCAAAAAGCAAAGCAAACGCCGTCTGATCTCGCACACACAAAAAGTGTTGTTGTTTTTCGTTGTTGTCCTGCTGCTCTTGTTTGCCGTCGTTATTGCTAAACTGGCCGTTGTTGCTGCTGAGAGAGAAGAGAGAGAGAGAGAGAGAGAGAGAAGAGAGAGAGAGAGAGAGAGAGAGAGAGAGAGAGGAGACAGACAGACAGACACACAGACAGACAGACAGACAGACAGAGAAAGAGGACGGAGGGCAGGAGGAATGAGCGACAACACAAACATCCATCGGCAAAGAGAAAACGATAGGGCAGGGGACAGTCCTGATTGAAATCTCGCGGAAAGCGTTTGGTAGGGGTTTCGTGATGCAGTACAACTGCTACCCCCTTCAGCACTGTTGTGCTAACTTGACCATTTTTCCTCTCCTCTGGCTATGTGTGACTATGTACGCGATCGTGTACGTGCGCACGCGTAAGTTGTGTCGTTTTGTGTCTGTATCTGGTGTTGTGTGTGTGAGTGCGCGCACATCACGTCCAAGCATGCATATGTGCGCATCATGTGTGTGTCTGTGTGGTGTGGGGTGTTAGAGAGAGAGAGAGAGAGAGAGAGAGAGAGAGAGAGAGAGAGGGGAGAGAGAGAGAGAGAGAGAGAGGAAAATCCCTGACAGCGTTCACTACAGAGCAGTAAAGAGCGAAGTGCCGTGCCCGGGACATTGGCCAGCCACCACCCACCTCCACACCCACTGCTGTGATGTGAAGCGCCTGACAGCCCTTTTTAGTGACAGTCATGGAAAGAGAGTCAGGACCCACTCTTTGGTGTGTGTGTGTGTGTGTGGTGTGTG
>CM031603.1:65143423-65145923 GCA_018398815.1 Conus ventricosus
CCACCTACTAAGCCCCCTACTGACAACAATAATTGCTTCGTCGCGGAGCCGGCGTGAGTGAGCTCTCCCTCCGGAGGGCGCCACCACGTCCGTCCAACGACAGCCCCCATGGACCCGCCGATACCGTTGACCCCGACGGAACCAAACCAAGGCCGCAGACGTGGAGAGGATATCGAAACTGAGGTCACCATGAGAGCAGGGCATGAAGGGCCACAGAATTTGAGACATTTTTTTTTTAATGCTGATCGATGAGAATGAGGATGATTAAGATGATGCTACGGATTTCCATTTCGGTCTGAGACTACATGACAGGGCTGTACTCTACGCTTCCTTTCATAATATATCCCGGCGTCAACCAGGCCCGAGAGATACAGGCACCTGCAGTGTTGGTCAGGACATTTGAGCAACACTCTCAGAAACGCATCCATTAAGTGGATGAAACTCGACTGTGTGGTCCCAGTCTTCCCAACTGAGTCCGCAGCAAACTCAACCCTGGGCAGGAGCCGGTCGGGGCAGAAAAACCCACATGACTCTGATGGGATTCGAACCCACGACCTCCCAGCCGGGAGTCCGCGACGCTAACCACTTCGCCACGGCGGCTGGTTACTCAGCTCTGTTTGATTTTTGTATTTTTCATTTTTGAATGACTGTTTGTGGTTTGCGTATCTGGTTTTGAAAGTATATATATATATATATATATATTAGTGTGGTTAAAATACCCAAAATGATTTTGATAGTGCTCGACCCCTTGGGGAGCAATATTTGTTAAAATAGGTTTTTTAAAAATAGAATCTACAAATTTTGTTTCGAGCGCGTTGCGCTGTCATCAGGATGGTTTTTGGTTTGCCCACCGCCGATGTTATATAGCGTGTGGGCTCCCGTTTTGCGGTTGTTTGCACGTGCGGGTTGGCTGCACGTGTTTTTTGGGGGCTTTCAGGTTTTTGTTTTGGGTGTGTTCACTAACAACGATTTCCATTTATGCCTGCAATTGTTTACTATTTCTGTTTTGGTGTTTAAAGTTGCTAAGTGTGGTTTGCATAGTATTAACCATTTTTCAGTTAAACATAGGTTGCACCTTTTTGAAACATTGCTGTATGGTGATGCTCTTTTTATGATTTTCCAGGATATATTGTAGCTTGTTTTTGCATCTTTAAGTTTCCAGATATATTTGCTCAGTTCTGTTTGGTTTTTATATTTTTCTTTATCAAATGACTGTTTGTGGTTTGCATATCTGGTTTATATGTATGTATTTATATATGTGTGTGTATGTGTGAGAAAGAGAGAGAGAGAAAGAGAGAGAGAGATAGAAGACCATCAGTCACTGATAGTACACCTCTTGAAGACTGAGCAGGAGGGAAGGAGAGAAAGAGTGTAGACTGATATGTGTGTTTATGCAGGCACATGAGTACCTATGCGCATCATACGTGTGTGTGTGTGTGTGTGTGTGTGTGTGTGTGTGTGTGTGTGGTGTGTGTGTGTGTGTGTGTGTGTGTGTGTGTGCTTCTACAGGTGTGTGTTTAACTATGTAAATTATCTAGCATGCATGACAATGAGAAGGCGGAGAGACAGGTAAAGAAAAACAACAACCGTCTTGGAAAGAGAGAAGGAGGCAGGAAGAGGATAAGAATGGGAGGCGATCGGGAAGTGGTGGGGGAGAGAGGAGAACGGGGTAGCGGGCGTAATGGAGAATTAGTTTTCGTGTCGGTTCCTCCATGGAAGTGTTTAGAGGCAGAAAATGAGCTAGCCTTATCCTGGAGTGCTGTACTAAGTAGTCTGTGACAAGGTTAAGAGACAATCCATCAACACTGCACTTCGTCTTCCGTTACTGTCCCCACCTAACTCTCTGTCTCTGTCTCTGTCTGTCTGTCTGTGTGTGTGTCTTTTCTCTCTCTCTCCTCTCTCTCTCTCTCTCTCTCTCTCTCTCTCTCTCTCTCTCTCTCTCTCTCTCTCTCTCTCTCTGATAATCTGATTTCAGTGTGTGTGTTTGTGTGTATGTGTGGTGTGCGAGGGCGCATGCATGTGTGTGTGTGTGTGTCTGTGTTTGTCTGTGTGTGTGTGTGTGAGTGTGTGCGCGCGCGCGCGCATGCGCCGGCAACAATGTATGTGTGAGGACATGAGCGTGTGTATGTATGTGTTTGTGTGTATGCATGTGCCTATCTGTCTGTGTCTCTGTCTATCTGTCTGTCAGTCTGTCTGTCTATCAGTCTCACTGTCTGTGTGTTTCTCTATGTGTGGAAGACGGGGAAAATGGTAGATGCGTATACGATCATTTGAGTCACTGATTGGATGAGCAAGTATGTGCATACGCGTGTGCGAGCATGGGCGTGTGTGTCTGTGTGTGGATGTGTTTCCAAGAGAGAGAGAGAGAGAGAGAGAGAGAGAGAGAGAGAGAATCCCTGACAGCGTTCTCTACAGAGCAGTATAGAGCAGAAGTGCTGTGACCGGACATTGGCCCACCACCACCCACCCACTGCTGTGATGTGAAGCTGCCTGACAGACC
>CM031603.1:65148423-65173423 GCA_018398815.1 Conus ventricosus
GTAGTAGTGTAGCAGCAGCAGCTTAGCAGTAGTAGTAGTATAGTTGTAGTACTTGTCGTCGTCGTTGTTGTCACTGCTGTCGTCTTCCGTTGTCGTTGTCGTCGCAGTAGCAGTAGTTGTAGTAGTAGTAGTTGTTGTTGTTATAGAATTCTTGATGTTTGGTTTTGAAAGCGAGGTATAGGAAACATTTCTGATAATTATTTGTGAACAGAAATAAATTCAAAACAATTATCAAAGCAAGCGATTTTGTTTAAATGGTTTGAGGTAACCGTTACGCCCAACATCAATTGTTTATAAAAACCAGTTTGAACATTTTGCAGGGTTTATCACTACAGTGCACCACAGTCCTGGAGAGTTCTGGAACCAGCGAGAAACAATCTGCAAGCAACAATAGTATGTTTAAAAAAAATGATCATTAATGTAAAAAAAACCGAAAGAAGTTGTATAAATGCAAATAAAACAAACCAAAAGCTTGCGCGCGCGCGCGCGCGCGCGCGCACACACACACACACACCACACACACACACACACACCACACACACACACACACACACACCACACACACGCAACACACACACACACACACACACACACACCACACACAAAACACACTTGGATGTCAAGAATGTAATGTTCATTTAATGAAGTGGCCCGAAAAGCACGGGCTGTCGAAGAGATGGTGCTGTGTGTTTGTTTGTTTGTTTTGTTTCCTGCAGAGCAACGAGTTTAGCAAGATGATAAATGAAACTGGAAAACGCAGTGTGATTGTCATTCTCTATTATTGTTATTATTAACATTATCATTGTTATTTTGTTGTCTGGTTTTCACTTTTGTTTGTTGTTTCATTCCGGCGCGGGACGGGAGGCTCCTATTGTCATGTCATATCAGTTTGAGAACTTTAGGAGCAGGTGAGCTTCTCCATACATGTCGAATCCACCGAAATGTTATTATTTCCCGTGACGTTAATCAGAAACTATCCTCGTTCAATTACGTGTTCCCTCCGGTCACGCATCCTTCAGCGTTAAACCCCAACCCTTTTTATCATCCCTTTTTACCCCTTCCTCCGATCTCCAGACTCCCTCCCCCCCCCCCCCCCCCCCTTCCATTTCCTCCCCGCCCCTTTCACTCTCGTCTCGCACCCCTTCTGTTTTTTTCCCACGCTTTCTTTTCCTCCACCTCTTCTTGTCTGATTCTTTGCCTAAGTCTACGTTGTCGTTTCTCTTGATCATTATCAACGTTATCGTCAGCAGGTCAGCAACACTGTTATTGTCGTCATCATCAGTGTCACTGTCCACGCCCCCCCCCCCCCCCTCTCTCTCTCTCTCTCTCTCTCTCTCTCTCTCTCTCTCTCTCTCTCTCTCTCTCTCTCCCCTTTTCTTCTCTCAGACATTGTTCTTTCCGTCAAATGCCAGAATGTGTAAATGAAACCGTGTCTTTGAGCGTTTTCCATCACAGATGTCGCTCAAACGTTAATTACTTTCCTTTGAGTTCAGTTTTGGGTATCCCACACTCCACACCTTACCTCCCAAACACACACACACACACACACACACCACAAAACACACACACACACACACATGACATGCGTCACCGCCCCCTCCACCACCGACATGCACAATGAGAGCGAGTAAGCGAGGGGAGAGAAGGGGGATGGGTGAATGTTGATTATTTGTGTGTTTGCTTGGTTTAAGCTTAGGGTGTAAGAATCAACAAACGTTTTTGTTCCCTAAGAAACGGAGAGAGTGAGAGAGAGAGAGGAAGTGGAGTGAGGGGGAGGGGGGAGTTGGAGCGAAAGAGAGAGAGGTAGGTGAGATGAGGAGAGGGGGATGAGGGAGGGGTGGGTGCGAGAGACAGGGGAGGGGGGAGAGGAAAGGGAGAGAGAGAGAGAGAGAGAGAGAGGAGAGAGAGAGAGAGAGAAGTGGAGTGAGGGGAGGGGGGAGTTGGAGCGAGAGAGAGAGAGAGAGGTAGGTGAGAAGAGGAGAGAGAGAGAGGGGGAGCGAGAGAACAGGGGGAGGGGGGGAGGTGGAGGAGAGGGGGAGAGAGAGAGAGAGAGGGCAGGAAGGGAGGGGGGGAGAGGGAAAGGATGAGGGGAAAAAAAAAAAAATAAATAAATAAATAAATAAAAATAAAATGAAATTCAAATAAGTGATCACTGTGGGAATTGCACGCGCTCTGGTTGGAGCCCCATTTACAAAAAAAAAAAAAAAAAAAAAGAGAAAAAAAAAAAAAAAACAACGTATTGTTCCTCTATACGTTAAATAAATGTCATGGCTGTATTTATATCAGTTCCCGATTTGACATGTAAGCGATAGACCATAGTTAGTGTAAAACAATGCATCTGTATATAAATCAGTTTCAGCTTTAATGTGTAAACGCGAACGCCAGACCTGACTTTTTGTTAAAAGAATTGGCAAGTTTAGAGACGTTTATGTTTAGAAACACGAAAGAAATAAAATCTTTGAAACATTTTTGCTGTGATGAATTTTCTCAAAGAGAATCCGGATCTGGTATTCCATACTCCGAATAACAACACGACAAAGTCTATTTACTATTTGAATTTCTGAAACAAGTGCTTTATTTATCCCCCCCCCCCCTCCGCCCCTTCTCATTTGCATCAATAATGTAGTAATAGTAGTAGTTTTCAAATGAATAGTAATAATATATACTGACTTCCATAAAAAACGCGAAAAATTGAAAGGCTATTTTTCGGGTGAAAAGGGGTGAATATACAATATTGAACCATTGTGGCAAGTTGTTTGGGTCCAAGACTCACGTGCAGTGAAACAATTGTGTGAGCAACACATCATTCCCGGCATTGGAGGGTCAACAAAAAGGCAAACTGGTTGCTGCATGTGAGGCACGTGCACACCATGCAGAGCAAAGTAAACCAGCGACAAGTACGCAGGCATGCAGCCTTTATAAAGCCGCGCTACAAGGGTTCAGATAACAACTTGCCGTCTGAGCGCTACAGAGATGCCAAGACTACGAGCAGAGGAACGCAATCGTGCCCTAGGCCATCTGGAGGCTGGTGTGGATGCCAGGCAGGTCGCCAACATCTCAACCATCTATCGTCTGCAGCACACATGCGAGTCACTGGTACCACTGATGATCGTCCCCGGCCAGGCCGTCCTCGGGTCACCACACCAAGAGAGGATCGCCATTTTGTTCGAACCCATCTGCGGGACAGGCGGCAAACAGCCGCTAACACTGCTCGACAGGTGCCTGGGAATCTCCAGCAACGAATCAGCCTCAACACTGTGCGGTGGCGTCTTCAGGAGAACGGGCTGGCATGTAGGCGTCCTCACAGAGGTCCGGTACTGACACCAAGACACCGGCAGGACAGGCTGCAGTGGGCACAAGCCTGAATCAACTGGTGCAGGCAGCAGTGGGGACGCATACTGTTCTCAGATGAGAGCCGTTTTTGTATTGACATGGCTGACGGTTCGTGTCAGAATATGGCGTCGACCGGGTGAACGCTATGCTGACTCCTGTGTGGTAGAGCGGAACCCCTGGGAGGCCCGAACGTTATGATATGGGGTGCAATGGCATTAACCACGCCATAGGACCAGTCATCTTTCAGAACATTGGTCCTGGTCGCGGACAGGGTGTCAATGCACAGCGCTACATCCACCAGGTGCTCAGACCCCATGTCGTTCCTTTTTTTGCGCAACACCCAAACTGGACATTCCAACAGGACAATGCAAGACCACACACAGCCAGGGCCACCCAGTAATTTCTTCAGCATAACAACGTCAATGTGCTGCCCTGGCCAGCCCTCAGTCCCGATTTAAACCCAATAGAACATTTTTGGGATGAACTTGGCAGACGGTTGGACCTCCTGCGTCCACGACCAGCAACAGCGGCTCAACTTCACCAGGCCATCGTCCATGTGTGGGCTGGTGTGCCAAGGGGACGCATCAACCACCTGGTCCACTCAATGAGCCGCAGTGTCAAGCAGTTGTCCATGCAAATGGTGGCCACATACGGTATTAGGACTTCAAGCTGGTTTGTCACTGGACCTTGGATTTTCCACACAAGACATATTGCTGATGACATTTTCACACATTACCGGTGTAATGAATCGAATCACGTTGAATTCTCGCTTCCACTCTGTACAATGTGACCAATAAAATTCGCCCCTAACCTTCAGCTTGTTTTGCTTTCGCGTTTTTTATGGAAGTCAGTATATATTCATACGTGAACTATGTACAGATTGTTTTCCTAATTCCACTGTCTGGATTCAATGTCAGAAGTCAGAAGGATAATGTGTTTCTATTCCAAAAAATCTGAGACCAACAATATTCCCATAAGTGTGGTAGAAAAACTTACATGCAACTTCGAAAGAAAAATGAATGGAAACTTTGCCAGGATAAAAGCAAGTGTCTACATCACATTGCAAATGTTGCTTAGTTTATCTTGGGCTTTGGCACATCAGCAGCAAGTCAGACAAGCAGTGGTGGCGATGACAGGTTGTCTGGTGGCTGGCTTTTGAAAAGACCCATAGGTGCAGACAGGGTCAACGAGAGTCCTTATGTATGCAAAAGCGCTCCCATGACGGGCAGTCTTGTCACTTTCTCTCCTAGCAATAGCAGCAGTGAGTTCTCTCTCTTCCGTGGACGACCGCGTCCGAATGAATAAAATTACCCTGACAAATCCTTGAATAATCATCAAAGCAAGCCGCTCTTCATGTAAGTCCACCCGTAGTGATCGCCATCGCCCCATCAAACATGCCACAGTGAAATTTAAGTCAGTTTCTCCTAAAGGATTTCAAGAAGCCTGAGATTAGCACCATCTTTTGCGGCATTGTAACGAGAGCAAAATTATTGCAGATATTGACAGTTCACAAGATGAGAAAAACTAATTTAGTTTCTTCAGTTAAATTATACAACAAATGAGGAAATACCTTCAACCAGTATGCTAGGCTGCTACACGTCTGGAAGTCTTGGCCGAGCAGTTCCAAACGGAAATCTCTGCACAGGTGCTTTTCAAAATTTATTCGGGAAGTTACGACCGGTCCAAGAAGGTGACATAGGAGAAGAGAGTGAATTTTCAACTGTTGACATTAACACAAATGAACGTCTTTGCCCCCACCCCCCACCCCTCTTGCACACAAACAGTCAAGTGTACACTCAAAAGTTTCCTTCAGATCAGTTTCAGTTTCGGCAATTCGAATTAAGACAATGCATCTTTGTCATGTTAAGAAAAGAAAACGTATGGTGTCTTTCATTTTCAGTTTTTTACACACAACGAAACTTGTATAAGTATTACCCCCCCCCCCCCCCCCACACACACACACACTACCCCATCCCCCCACCCACCCCCACACTTGAAAAAAAATTGAACAGCTAAGGTAAAACGTACATTGTAATACCCAGATAAGCAAGACCACTTAAATGAAAAAAAAGCCAATGCAAATGTTACATTATCCAAAGCAAAGAAGAACTTTCAACATCTATTTCAGTTGTATCATTCAAAAGGGGAATTTGTGTGGAGTTGGTGTCATTTTTAGATTGAACGCCCGAATAGAGAAAAGCAGGAATTGTCAGAGCAAGGACGGCGAGAGTGAACCCGTGTTGACAAGAAGATAGAGACAAAGTCAAATACCCGGCTCCTTTTCTCTCCGCCAAGGAGTTTATGTCTTCACCACAACTGTTAGTTTGTGTACCACCAAGATAATGACAGAACTGATGTACATGATTATGTTAATAGAACTCGGGGAGAGGTTTGGGTGGAGGAATGGGCCTAAGATCCAACCCGTGAAATTTTGGTGCGGACCCGTAGTGCGAATGTGGACTAAATGTTGGCTCCAAGATCCGTTTAACCTTGGCAGAGGACTAAGCGACGGTGTTCTAGTTTTTAATTCTTATTTCATTATAATTAAAGAAATGGGTTTGGGTCCATTTGTTTACTTTTGGGTGGAGCGGAGGGTCCTGCAACGGTGACAATGTAAGCTGACAGTTATATCATCGTGGAGTATAGGATGATCGATGCATACCTTTTTCTTTATCATAGAAAAGCGGGAACCAAGATACAGCTTGCGGACGTAAAACGGCGAAAAGTCGGAACAATTCAACCCGAGTTCTCATTTCTTTGATGTCTTTTCATTATTTCCATGGTAAGCACATGTATTTAGGGCGGAAGAGGTGTTGTATAGTTGCTAATGAGATAGTTCATCTTCGCCGGGAACAAACACAATCATTAGCAGTCAAAGAAAACCAACAATACGTGTTCGTTTCAACTGTTGACCAGTTGGAATAGGCGAGAGCGGTTAATAAGTAGCTCCGGCGGACTAAAAATGTTATGTTATGTATTCGCTAACGCTGCAAAATTTTCAGTTATTTTTTAAAAAGTGGAATCTTACCTCCGGTGTGTGTGGTGTGTGTGTGTGTGTGTGTGTGTGTGTGTGTGTGTGGTGGTGTGTGTGTGTGTGTGTGTGTGTGTGTGTGTGTAGAGAGGAGAGTGTGTGTGTTGTGTGTGTTAGAGAGAGAGAGAGAGAGAGAGAGAGAGAGAGAGAGAGAGTGAGTGGGAGAGAGAGAGAGAGAGAGAGCGTGTGTGTGTGTTCTTTTGTTTTGCTTGTTTATTCGTATTTTGACAAAACGTCTATTTCTGTTTGCAAAATGTATCTTTTCTGTGTCATATATGTGGTACAATTGAACTCAGCGTCGTAAAAATTGGTTTGTAATCTTTTGATATTCACGAGAGACCCTCAGAGCCATGGGCAGTAAGTTGCATACGTATTGAGTTCTTGCGTTCACGCAAGAAATCGATTCTGACACGGTTTTGGACATGATTATTGTTTAAATGATCCAATTTTTCGGCATAGGATAGCCACAGGATTTCTTCTAAACTGACTGATTAATGGAAGTTCGTAGGTTTTCTACATAACTTGTAAATAAATGGTCAACGGTGAGAGTGTCATGCGACACAGCAGTTTGCAATAGTTGTGTTGGGGTCGATCCGTTAGCGTCAGCACCATTAGGATCAAATAGAAGACCCAGTGCAGTGGGGTTTTTTTTCTCGTGTCCTTCTAGAAGACGGTAGGTGGTTGCAAGCAGACAGGATCTGGGCCCTGTTGATACTGGTACCAAACGGCATCATCCAGTGCTATGGTGTGCTTGCAGGCAGGCCTACAGAGCCAGACGTAACAGGATAATGCCATCAGATTCCACTCAGTCTCAGTAAATCAGAAATAATTATAAACAGTAAGAAAAATGCTTATTGATATAGTCTGATGACATTATAGAAGACAAAAGTTTTTTGTTTGTTTTTGTTGTTTTTGTTTTTGTTTTTACCAAACTTTGTAGAACTAAGACCTTTTTACTGTAGGTCAGGTCGTGGAGGGATATGAATGACCGCCGGCGGTATACACCGGAGTTTGTTGCATACATCATTGCACGTGAAACTACACTTACAGTATCGATGACATTGTTGTCAAAGTTGTGTTACTTCCGCAGCCAATAAGTGATAGCTAAAAAAATATGAAAAATATTTTGTTTGTTGTTATCTTTGTTGTTGTTGTTTTGTTGTTGTTTAGTGTTGTTGTGTCGTCCTATCAAAATTCTGATTTTTCCAGGTGATGCTACTCATCGTTTAGTATAATGAAAGGCCTGCATTATAATAATTCTTGAATTCAGGGTCTGCTATATGGCTGTACCACCCCAAATTGTCGTTTCCATGTTTGCAAACGCTTGATTCGGCTCTCAATCACAAATCTACAGTAACTGTGCGAGCAACTCACAGAAAAGACCGTACACATGCAAGTTCCCCACACATCCCCACCCCTTTCGCCGCTTCCCCATTCTACCCCAGCCTCTTCTCTTCGCCCTGTCCAACACCAACTCACCTGCTTCCCTCTCTACAAAGAGCACACACACACACACACACACGCGGCGCGCGTGTGAGAGACACAGAGAGAGAGAGAGAGAGAGAGAGAGAGAGAGAGAGAGAGGAAGATGAGAGAGTGAGGGAGAGAGGAGGAAGAGAGAGAGAGAAGAAAGAGAGAGAGGAGAGAGAGAGAGAGAGAGGAGAGAGGAAATACTCTGAATATCGCGGCGAGAGAATAAGACGGTTGGTGAGAGAAGGAAGATAGGGGCGGAGATATTGGTGTTCGGTTCTTCTTTTTTTTTTAAACAATACTATTGCTTACTAGGGTAAGTGAAATTCTAAAATGGCGATGACTGAAAATACAGAAGCACGCGATATTCAACAGTAAAAAGAAAAAAAGAGCTTGGAACCAGAGAGAGAGAGAGAAGAGAGAGTATGTGAGGGGGATGACGAAGAGGAGGAGTGAGGCTCAAGCTCAAGGAAAAGTGTGCTGCAGGTGCTTTCACATATATATTATTTTGTCTACCTGGTAGCTATGAAACTGAATCAAATACTTGTAGAGATAAGGGTTAAATGGTCAACTCCGACTCCGTGTTTCTAATGATCACACCAGACCACCAAAGCCGTCGGCAAGTTATACAGCAAAGAAATTATAAAGATTTGGGATGCGACCCTTCCCCCTTCTTTTACCCCTCCTCCCCACTCCCACTCCACTAGTACCTTCCTCGCCTCCCAAGATCCCTAGAATGACCCCTCCACCCTCCTCGAAGAGTCTTCAGTTCTGTGCACAAGAGCGAATGTCAACCACGGTAAGTCGATACACGTGACGACAGAGGGGAACTCAGAGCGAACGTCTTCATCACGGGGTAAAACTCACCTGGCAAGTCATAGTGACGAGTATTCTAAAAGAGAAGAGGCAAACCTGGAAACAGCAGCAGCTTATTTTTTTCGACAGCTGCAAAAGCGGTCTGGAGATAAATTGGTCTCCACAGAGATTCGTCACGAGTTTGAGGGGAAAAGATCCTCGGCGCTTACGTTCGGTGTCCTTGCTACAGCGCTGACTGTTTCTCTTGGGAGAAGTAAACAGCCGGAAGAGAATCGGGTCACTTCCGTTGTGGGAAGCTTCCTCTTGAGTTTTTTTTCCCCCATCGTCGTTTCGAGATATGAGCTGTTGAGGTTGGATATCGGGGGTCGGGAGGTGGAGTTGGGGGATAGGGGCAGGGGAGTGGGTGGTGGGGTGGGGAGGATAGGGGCAGGGGAGTGGGTGGGGTGGGGAGGATGTGAGATGAACCTGAACATGGAGCCCAGAGTTTATCTCCAATATGTCCTGCTAATATCGGCTGATGATGGATCTTGTGTGATTTATCATCGTGGCGTATTCTGATTTCAAAAGAGCAGGAGGGAGGTGGTCGCAGTCGCATTCAGAATAGGGAGCTATGGTGCCTTAGCCTGATTTCCACCGAGATTTCTGGCACGTTTGGATTCTACTTGCTGCTTGATTCTGACATCCCTCATCTTACAATAGACTTTAGATATTGAATATCATTGAACATGGAGGACAATTGGAGAGAACCATGAAGATTCTAATAAACTCACCATAATAATGTCGGAAAGTCATGTGTAATATTCAAAATGAACTGAACATTCAAAAACAGAAAATACAGAAACCTAACATTTGCTCGTGTGAAATGTAAGATGCCAATCAATTCAACATGTATAGGAAAGCCACACGTAATATATAAAATCAAGTGACCATCCGAAAACAGAAACTAAAGAAACTAAGCATTTTGCTCGTGTGAAATGTTTGGATGAGTTGCTCACATGTAGTGTGTACATCATGAAATGAAGACAATCTGCAGTGGGTTAGTGTTGTTGTGTTGTGTTGTTCTTTATAGTGTGAGTCATTGATTTATGTAACTTGCGCGAAGATTGATGCTTCAAGGCTGGATTATACGCATACATTTAGAAAAAATATCATTCCTACTCCATCCCACTCCTCATCTCAACCTTCCGCGTTTCGAAGACCACGCCTATCCATGCTAGATAACTTACCGTTTTATAAACCACACTTTATGGTTCTTTCCACCAAATGTACTGTTTTCTTGAGTTATACATGCCACTTTTTATCAAGCGTATTTTTTTCTGAAAAAGAAAGTCGTTATAAAATCCACCCGTCCGCCTACGTATTATATGAACCTTTTTTGTTTGAACGCATGATGAGTGGAGAAAGAAGCACTCAGCTGGTGAATCGAGATCTCGAAATGCACCATTCGCGCTTAAATGTAGAGAATTCAGTGAAATGCATAGCCCCGTACGTACATTAATGTATGTAGATGTACAAGACAGAGATGAAAAGCGCGGGAAAAAAAGTTTTAGACAGTCCAATCACCGGTTTACCTTTCTTATCATTCATAATGCACATGATCCTCAATACGAACAAGACAACGTCGTTTCGCAGAGCAGAAGGCAGAAAGAGCATCCACCTAATGAGAATATCATGATGTTGCCCCCTGCGCAAGAATAGATTAGTGGATATAATATGACAGTGATAGTCACACTCAACGTGTTTAGTCAGACTCGTGTTGTGTGTGTGCTCCGGCTGTGTGTGCGTGCGTGGTACCTTTTTGTGTGTGGTGCGTGTGGTGTGCGTGCGTGTGCGTGCGACGCGTGTTGGTGTGTGTGCGTGCGTGCGTATTTGTGTGTGTGTTGTGGTGTGTGTATCTGTTGCAGTCGACATGCAGCAGTGTGTGGTGTGTGTGTGTGTGTGGTGTGTGTGTGTGTGTGGTGTGTGTGTGTGTGTGTGTGATTTCTTGTTGCAGTCTGCTACTCCAATCATAAGTGTGTGTGTGTGTGTGTGTGTGTGTGTGTGGTGTGGTGTGTGTGTGTGGTGTGTGGTTCTTGTTGAGTCTGTTACGCAATCAAAGTGTGGTGTGTGTGTGTGTGTGTGTGGTGTGTGGTGTGCGTGCTTGCGTGTCTGTGCTGCGTGTCTGAGGTTGCGTGCGTGCGTGCGTGCGTGGTGTGTGTTTACTTGATTTATGTCTTTCCTTGGATTTGTTTGGTTTTGTTTGTCCTCGTGCTGTGTATCTCTGTTCAACTCCTGAGACCCCCGCTCACTCGTCCCGTCACACCTCATGGCACGCCGTCATCGTCCCGTGCTCTGACGACACCGCCGCTCATTCTAGGTCGTCACGTGCTGGCACACACCCACCTCTCCTTGGTGTCAAGCCTCACTGGCACGACACCCACGCCGCTCACTCCGGCTCCCCGTCCACAGCCTCACTGGCACGACACCCACGCCGCTCATCAGGCTCCCGTCCACAGCCTCACTGGCACGACACCCACGCCGTCACTCCGGCTCCCGTCCAAGCCTCACGGCACGACACCACGCGCTCATTCAGGCTCCGTACAGCTCACGGGCACGACACCCAGGCCTCTCATTCCGGCTCCCCGTCCACAGCCTCACTGGCACGACACCCACGCCGCTCATTCAGGCTCCCCGTCCACAGCCTCACTAGCACGACACCCACGCCTCTCATTCAGGCTCCCCGTCCACAGCCTCACTGGCACGACACCCACGACACTCATTCCGGCTCCCCGTCCACAGCCTCACTGGCACGACACCCACGACACTCATTCCGGCTCCCCGTCCACAGCCTCACTGGCACGACACCCACGACACTCATTCAGGCTCCCCGTCCACAGCCTCACTGGCACGACACCCACGCCTCTCCTTCAGGCTCCCCGTCCACAGCCCACTGGCACGACACCCACGCCTCTCCTTCAGGCTCCCCGTCCACAGCCTCACTGGCACGACACCCACGCCTCTCCTTCAGGCTCCCCGTCCACAGCCTCACTGGCACGACACCCACGACACTCATTCCGGCTCCCCGTCCACGCCTCACTGGCACGACACCCACGCCGCTCATTCCGGCTCCCCGTCCACAGCCTCACTGGCACGACACCCACGACACTCATTCCGGCTCCCCGTCCTCAGCCTCACTGGCATGACACCCACGACACTCAGTCCGGCTCCCCGTCCACAGTCTCACTGGCAGACACCCACGCCGCTCATTCCGGCTCCTCGTCCACAGCCTCACTGGCACGACACCCACGCCCTCATTCGGCTCCCCGTCCACAGCCTCACTGGCACGACACCCACGCCTCTCCATCAGGCTCCCCGTCCACAGCCTCACTGGCACGACACCCACGCCGCTCATTCCGGCTTCCCGTCCACGGCCTCACTGGCACGACACCCACGCCGCTCATTCCGGCTCCCCGTCCACGCCTCACTGGCACGACACCCACCCGCTCATTCCGGCCTCCCGTCCACAGCCTCACTGGCATGACACCCACGCCGCTCATTCCGGCTCCCCGTCCACAGCCTCACTGGCACGACACCCACGCCGCTCATTCCGGCTCCCCGTCCACAGCCTCACTGGCACGACACCCACGCCTCTCATTCCGGCTCCCCGTCCACAGCCTCACTGGCACGACACCCACGCCTCTCATTCCGGCTCCCCGTCCACAGCCTCACTGGCACGACACCCACGCCGCTCATTCCGGCTCCCCGTCCACGGCCACACTCTGTGGCGTGTTCCGCTGCTTCCCCGACGCCGGCGGTTTTCAGGGAACAGTCAGTGTCAAGTCGACACGAGGCCACCCACCGGAGGAGTCACCGCACTACGGCCCAACAACTTGGATGGTGTTCAGAGGTGCCTGTTCCGATCCAATGCACGCAGGACACAATCTTTTAAGCCTCCTACTGACGACAGTGACTGCTTAGTCGCGGAGCGAGAGTGTGTGTGCGTCCCCTCTCCGGAGGGGCCATCACGTCTGTCCAGCTACGGTCGTGCGTAAACCTGCCGGTACTGTCGACCTCGACATGAACCTCACCGAGGGCACAGGCGTGGGGAGAGAAAATCGAACCTGATGTCACGATGAGACTAAACCACGAAGGGCCGCAGAATTTGAAATGCTTTCATGCTGATCATGAGCATGAGGATCATGACTGATGAGAGTTTCATTCGGGTCCAAGCCACATGACAATGGTGTACTGTGCGGTTACCTTTGTAACATATTCGGCGTCAACCAAGCTCGGGATACAGACACCTGCGTTGCTGGTCAGGAAAGTTGAGCAATACTCAGAAACTGTGTCGTTGCAATCTTTCCACCTGAACCCACAGCAAACTCGACTCTGGGTAGGAGCCGGTCGGGGCTGGAAAAAAAATCTCACAAATAAATGGCTCTGATGAGAATCGAACCGCCGACCTCCCAGCCCGGTCAGTCTGCGACGGTAACCACTGCGCCTCGACGGCAGGTTGATTTTCGGGTCTTGGATAGGTAAATCATCTCCTCTTTCCCCCATCCTGTCTTTGACAGCGCACCCAGCCCATTTATATGAATTAAATTCCCCTAGTGCCAGAGGTGGCGGGTAGCATGGGCGTCATTCATCAATCCCACTTTAATCATCTGAAAATCCTTGAGGCTGCCAGACGTATTTTTCTTTAGGGAAAGTTGTGCCAGAAACATCCGTTCGTATCCGTTTTCTCTCCCCCTGTTGTCTGTTAGAACGGCAAGCTCCTGGCAGTCTGCAGACTCCGGAAGGGCTCATTGCCAGGAAGAGAGAAACACGAGCAAGATGACAGGTTTAGGAAGCTGTTGTCTACACAGGCTGTTTTTGCCAAAATCTTCCGTATCGACTTACACCCTGCTTCCAAGGGCTGCATAATAGAGGGGCTGTAGAAGAGACAATGTGTCTGAACGTGGCTGCCTTTCGTTGTTTTTGTTGTTGGTGTTGTTGCATGTGTGTGTGTGTGTGTGGTGTTGTGTGTGTGTGTGTGTGTGTGTGTGTGTGTGTGTGTGTGTGTGTGTTGTATCGATTGCCCAGCTAAACATGTTCTCTCCCACTTCTCTTCACGTCCTCTTCTTTCTCAGCAGTGTTCGTCTTAGCTGTTGTAAAGTTTACTGGGTCGATTTTCTTCTTCTCTCGTGGCCCTAACATTTCTTTTCTTCTTCTCTTCCTTCTTTTTCTTCTGCTTTTTCTTCTTCTTCTTTTCTTCTTCTCCTTCGTCGTCTCTTCTTCTTCTTCTTCTTCTTCTTCTTCTTTTTCTTCTCTCATAATGTCGCACAGTTTTTTGCTCCTGCCAGTGTACAGTTCAGGATTTGAGGGAAGGTGAGGATGGAGAGGGGGGGGGGGGGGACGTGATGTTCTAACAACAATCACCAGCACCTTTCGCCTAATTCAAAATGAATGAATAAAAAGATAAGTAAATAGATAAATAAATACATAAATAAATAAACAAAACAAATAAGCAGGTAAACTAACGATAAAAATGGAGAGCAAGAAAGTCATAGAAGACTGTAGACAATGTACGTAATACGCGCACATTCGATGGATCAAAACATGTTTTGCTGCTAACCTCCTACCGCCATCCTTCACTCCCCTCAAGCACTCCCCTCTCCCCCCTACACACTTTTAAGCCACGGTAGGACATTACGAAGAATTTTAATCTCCACCAACCTACCCGCTCGTGGAGCAGCAATTTGCGCGACTTTAAATTGATTTTCGTTTTCATGACTCTACACAAGCGCCAATCGTTTCAGTTCGCACATCTGAAAATAAAGAAACCCTTACAGAACACCCTCCGTTAATTGGCTGTACGTAGCCGTTGCCCCTTGCTTACAAACGACAACGGATAGGTGGAAGAAGAATTTAGAACAGGGTCAACGTATTACGAGCTTCCTGCGTTTCTTACGTGGTGCTGGAAGTTTTGGTTTTTGCATTTTCACGTCGCTTTGTACATAGTTTGTTCAACCGTAAATGTATGTGATACTGTCATTGTTTGTATTGGTCAATTCTATAATGATTACTTCTTCTTTGGTCTTTAGGTCAGCTTTCGTTGAGTCGCGCAAATAACACGACTCCACCCTATCCTGCTCCTGGGCAAAATGATCCACCCTTAATTTGAGCACTTAAGATCTAATCTTGAAGCTCGTTTCTGATGAGTGTACAACTATATTCCGGTATTTCTGAAAATTAGCCACACAGCGACGCACATTTGTAGCTTTTTTTTCTCATTTAGACAGCCAGTTTACAAGATTTCAAACAGACCAGTCAGTCTCGAACAACTGCCGGAAGCATTTCTAATTGTCTGCTGACATGGTCTGCTGAAGCGTCTGGCAGTTACACTTTCCTATCGTTTGCTTTTGTTTCAAAAGTGCCTTCATGTCGTTGTGCTAACTCCGGAAATCAACCCAGAAGAATAGCAGTGCACACAGAACTCAAGGAAGAAGGTCTGTAGTGATGCAGCTGGAGCCTTTCACATTAGAAGTTTGCGTGACAGTCCTAGGAAGGTGGTGTCTGTATGAACTGTACTGTGTTGCTATCGATTCCCACCTGGTTATCTCCTGCAGCCCACCCCCCCCCTCTCCTCTCTCTCTCTCTCTCTCTCTCTCCTCTCACTCACACTCACCTCCTCTTCACACACACACACACACACACTCCTCTCTCTTCTCACACACACACACACACAACACACTCTCCCTCTCTCTTCTCTCTCTCTCCTTCTCTCTCTCTCTCTCTCTCTCTCTCTCTCTCTCTCGCTCTCTGTGTCTCTGTCTTTCTGTCTCTTCTGTCTGTCTCTCTGACTGTATCTATCTCTGTCTGTCTCTGTCTGTCTCTTCTCTCTCTGTCTTTCTGTCTGTCTGTCTGTCTTCTTCTCTCTCTCTCTCTCCTCTCTCTCTCTCTCTCTCTCTCTCTCTCCTCTCTCTCTCTCTCTCTCTCTCTCTCCTCTCTCTCTCTCCCCCTGTTGTCTTATCTCAGTTGATCTCTGCGTACAATAGAATGTTTTAAAGAAGAAAATCTGATCTTTGCTCTTTTGATTGACTGTGAAATCATTTGATGTTGGTTTGGACGGATTTATTCAACAATTTTTCAAGTGCACCGGCAAATGTTTTTTTTTTTAACGCAGTTTGTGTCTTTAACCTCACTGTCTGTATGCTTCACACCTTTCGTTGCGACCTGAAGAGAGAGAGAGAGAGAGAGAGAGAGAGAGAGAGAGAGAGAGAAGAGAGAGAAGATTCGTTTTCTTTTTGGCCTCAGCACCAAGTTTGCGCTAAACGAGTTGCCATTTAAAAGTTTACTTTGGATCGTTTCGTTTGATTACTTTGTCTTCTTGTTCCCATATTGCTTTTACTGCTTGCAGTTATGAGCGCGCTCACACATATGTGCGTGAGTGTGTCTACCTACGCGCACCTGTGTGTGTGTATATGTATAGGCACTGATTACCTGAAGAAGTAAGGAAGAGGAACCTGAGTTGAAAAGCTGTGTAATGCAGGCCTACAGTTGTGTTGACAGGCAAGCAGTCAGAACACTTGACTGTTAAAGTCCGTGTCACACCAGGTGAGTCTGTCGACCAAAATTGATGAAAGAAAACAAAATGGTCTTGCGATCTTTATTTCTCCCGCCTCACGCTTTGTGGTCATACCCGGCGAGTTCGCAGGAAAGTAGTGCTTCAGGCCGACTGGTCGCGTGACTCGTACGCCTAGCTCATTCCCCCCTTCGGCACTTCATTCAACTCTGCTTAGTCAATGCGTGTTGAGACGTTCCGACTTCATTTCATTAGATGAGAGTAAGAAATAACACGCAGATTCATATTTGACAGAGAATTTGAAAGTGAGGACGAATTGCTGATTGATCGCAGTGAAGAAGAAAAACGAACTCAAAAGAATAATCGTGGCTACATTAAACGGGGAGCAGGAAGGGGACGAGGGCGGCGGGAAGGGATTGCAGGACACACATTCGTTCTGATCGACTCATTTCCTTTACTTTAGAGTGTCTTGCCTGAAACGTTGAGTATGTTCAAGGTCCCAGTCTGGGCACATCTTTGTTTTTATGCTGTTTTACACAGTCGGTCACACTTGTCGAATGACAAAAGTCAAGCGCGAGAGCCAGCACTTGAGCAAGAGATTCGCCTGGTTTGTGATAGACTTTAAGCCGAAGGTGGTGTGTTCGAGTCCGGGCAGAGCCTCATTTTTCTGACCCCTCCCCCCCCCCCCCCCACGTCATGTGTGCAGAGCTGAGCAGGGCAGCACCCCCCCCCCCCCCCCTCCCGTATGTAAACAGAGGATCAGATACGTGTGCAAAGTATCCGGTAATCCGTGTCAGTGTTCGGTGCTTTATGAAAACTCAGAAATTCCCAGCATGCACCGAGATCATTAGGGAGGACATGGTCAATGTCGAGTGTTTAATGTGTCTGTCGTACCTGTTAGTTACTGAGCGATAATCATTCATCGACTTTTTTCTGTCATCATCCAAATGGCGGAGGAATTGTCATGCTTGCACTTGCCGTCCTGCTCTCTCTCTCTCTCTCTCTCTCTCTCTCTCTCTTCTCTCTCTCTCTCTCTCTCTCCTCTCTCTCTCTCTCTCTCTCTCTCTCTCTCTCTCTCTCTCTCTCTCTCTCCTCTCATCCGGCTTGCTACCTAGTCTTGTTGACCAGCTGGTGAGATGTACTTCCATATGAGCAAAAAGGTAACAACCCGTTAGCAGGTAGATCCTCTTGCGTATAGCATAAGGAATATATCTAAGAAAAACATATGAATGTGTGAGCTAAATGTAGGGTATTGTATGAGTTTCCATATTTCAAATAAATGACTGAAACCAGTCAAAGTATAAAGATGAAAATATGAAACAGCACGGCTAGTAGTAACAAAGGATGAAAAGATTTGACTTTAAAAGAAATCTGCTTAAATATTCTCAGTGTTACAATTGTGGACACTTTTCTACAAACCAACAGGGGTCACTGGCTTATGGTGAAGCGTCTAGTAGTTAATCTCTTGATTATAAACATTTAAAATGAATGCTAGAAATAGGCAGGGAAAAAAGCAATAACAGTCAGTTCTTTCGACATTGAGACAATGACTTTATTTCCTTTCGAATTGTTTCCTCAAAGTTTATCATATGAGCTTTTATATTCAGATCTTTTGAGGTCATGTGTTAATGCGTTGTTTGCTTGTTATTTGTTTTCTTTCTCGTTACTAACAAGGACATGGAAACTTCCCCTGCTGTTCAAAGGGCAAATGTTCCAAATTCGCTTCAGAGCCACTGTCTCGGATCTTATGTCAATAATGAAAACAACACAAGCTGACAAACCTCATGCGGCGCTTTCTATCGATCCTCCGGGATGGCGACAAGCAGGCAGCACGCTGACCCCAGGAGAGAATTAATCCGACCAAAGTGACAAGGGTGAGAAGCTCTGTATGTCCACAATCTGTGATGACCAAAGGGTAATCTTCTCCTCCTATTGGCATTTGTCTGGCCGGCCTGTAGACAGGAAATGTCATCTGCGCAGGACTGAATAATCCATGAATTATACGTCCTTTGTTCCTGTACCATTCACCATGGCCCAGACGCATTTGCTCTGGTCCCCATCCTCTCTCGCCTTCTGTTGGGCTCTCTTCTATCTGTATGCGTTCGGCTCTGTTCTCTAAATTGTCTGTATGTATTTGATGTTGTTTTATATATCATGAGAGCGCTTGCCTATTTTGGCATATAAGGGCCAGTTTCATGTTTCACTTTTTGCTTCTGATGGATTATAATGAAAAATTATTCTGAAGTAGTATTGTCCAATGGAGAAAACTCTTGGGGTGAGAAAAACTCTTAGACATCCACATCATATCTTTATTATCTAAAAAATTATCTCTGACCCTTCACAAATTTTCTGTACACATTTAGTACAGTGCGGCTGATCGTTTCTAGCTTCTTCTGTTTTCCAGTGACTGGGTTAGTCCCATTTCCTGTATTTGATAGTGGACAGATTTTCAGTTGTTTTTGTACTCCCAGTTCTTAAAGAACAGGGAGTACTTTAGAATGGGAACGAAGAAATGCTGTGTGTGTGTGTGTGTGTGTGTGTGTGTGTGTGTGTGTGTGTGTGTGTGTGTGTGTGTGTGTGTGTGTTGTGTGTGTGTGGTGTGTGTGTGTGTGTGTCCATGGTCAAAAATGTGTTCCACTCGCTCCAGACAAAACTACTGGGCCGATCTTTCTGAAAATTTGTAGGTGTGTTCATTATGGATCAAGGATGATGCCCGACGTTTAGTTTACCGTTACAGCCGTTACTAACGGCTGTTACGGCCTGTAACGCTTTTTCTTCTTTATGGAATATCTCAGAGAGTACTTGGCCGATCTTTCTGAAATTTCTAGGTATGTTCATTAGGGGTCACAAATAATGCCCAATGTTTTAGTTTAACCGTTATAAACCGTTACTAACGGCTGTAACGGCCTGTAACGGTTTTTCTTCTTTTATGGAATACTCTCAGAAAGTACTTGCCGACCTTTATGAAAATAGCAGGTATGTTCATTATGGGTCACGGATGATGCCTGATGTTTTAGTTTTGCCCCCGTTATAGCCGTTACTAACGGTTGTAACGGCTTGTAACGGTTTTTCTTCTTTATGGAATATCTCAGAAAGTACTTGGCCAATTTATAAGCGGTATGGATGATCTTGTGACAAATCGGATCCTCTGTCCATATGTAAGTGATGTAATGCTGAAAATGATTAAACAACCGTTAAAAAAACCGTTATTCTGCCGTTATTTTTTTTATATAGGTCGATTTAATGAAATTTGGTATATAGAAAGGTTTCACAACACAAATGGCACTTCTATATAGTGTTCCAAAATTTTGACCGTTAAAAACCGTTATTCTTGACATATTCTCCAATTTGGATGAAATTTGATATCTACACAGGCTTTAGCCCAGTGAGGACTAAAATACCGGTTTCAAAAGTGTAATATCGGTTATATAAACCGTTTAAAAAACCGTTATTTTGCCGTTATTTTTTATAATTGTTGGATTTTAATGAAATTTTATATATAGAAAGGTTATCACACACAAATGGCACTTCCATGCAGTGTTTCAAAATCTGACCGTTAAAAACCGTTATTCTTGACATATTGTCCGATTTGGATGAAATTTGGTATGTATACAGGCTTTAGCCCAGTGAGGACTAAAATACCAGTTTCAAAAGTGTATATCGGTTATATAACCGATAAACCGTTATTTTGCCGTTATTTTTTATATATTGGTAGATTTAATGCAATTTTGTATATAGAAAGGTCATCACACACAAATGGCACTTCCATGCAGTGTTTTCAAAATCTGACCGTTAAAAACCGTTATTCTTGACATATTGTCCGATTTGGATGAAATTTGGTATGTACACAGGCTTTAGCCCAGTGAGGACTAAATACCAGTTTCAAAAGTGTACATCGGTTAAATAACCGTTAAAACCGTTATTTCGCCTTTATTTCTTATCTTATAAAGCACTTGGCTGATTTATAAGCGGTTTGGAAAACTGGGAGTACGTTTATATGCTTCGCATCTTGTTTTTAATTTCACGATTCTCTTCAATTGAATCTTATTTTGTCTGATTCTCACAGGCGAGTTGAGAATAATGACCTGTTACCATTGAGCTGGTTTTAAGATTTTGTTTACCTTCTGTTTGTGTTTACCACGAATTGGTATGTACCTTTTTCTTTACGAGGATTTAGACATATTAAGGACAGATATGAACGAAGCTCTGCTGTGATTCCGGCCACTCGTCTATCAATACAGGCGGAATATTCTGGATCTGAGTCAAGCTTCATGAGCATAATCTCACAGTACAGCTGTAGGAAAGCATACGTTCCCTGCTGTCAGTCTGTATTCTGCAGAGCACCTGCACAACGTCCAAACGAACAGGGCCCATTTCCTGCTATCATCACTCGTTGTGTACCAAGCTTCCTTCGGCGCGTTTTCCTCTTCTGTTGTTTGCATTGAAATGATGATTTCCGTAATCCCAAACCCTCTCTGTCTGTGTGTCTGTGTGCTGTCTGTCTCTCTCCTCTCTCTCTCTCTCTCATCCTCTCTCTCTCTCTCTCTCTCCTCCCTCCTCTCTGACCAACTGTCTGGTTCTGTCTCTCTCTCTCTCTCTCTCTCTCTCTCTCTCTCTCCTCTCTCTCTCTTTAATCCCAAACCCTCTCTGTCTGTGTGTCTTTCTGTCTGTCTGTCTGTCGGTCTGTCTATCTGTCTCTCTCTCTCTCTCTCTCTCTCTCCCTCTCTCCTCCTCTCTCTCTCTCTCTCTCTCTCTCTCCCTCTGACCAACAGTCTGTATGTCTGTCTGTCTCTCTCTCTCTCTCATCTCTCTCTCTCTCTCTCTCTCTCTCTCGTTCTCTCTCTCTCCTCCCCTCTCTCCCTTCTCTGACCAACTGTCTGTGTCTGTCTTTCTTTCTTTCTCTCTCTCTCTCCTCTCTCTCTCCGTCTCTCTCTCTCCTCTCTCTCTCTCTCTCTCTCTGACCAACGTCTGTCTGTCGCTCTCTCTCTCTCTCTCTCTGACCAACTGTCTGTCTGTCTGTCTGTCTGTCTCTCTCCTCTCTCTGACTCTCTCTCTCTCTCTCCTCTCTCTCTCTCTCTCTCTCTCTCTCTCTTTTCCCTTCCTTTATTTTTGCTGCCCCACTCTATCTCTGTGTGTCTGTGAGTGAATCACTTTGATTGAATGGTATCTACGTTTCCTTGTTTACATGCTTGCTTAAATGTTATGGATGTAAATTGCTTTAAAGTTTGGTTTTTGACTTTATCATTTCAATACGCTGTGTAATATCAACCTTTAACCAGTTATTGATATTGTCCACGGACTCAGGAAGGTGTACTGAGATCCAGGTGACTGGTTTCGGACATTCTGGCACAGGTGTGTTGACCATCCTCTCCCCTTTGATTCTGTCTAGAACGGCCGTTAGAACGGATCTCACAGGCACGGATCCAGTATTCATGGATGGGGATCCAAGCTGAGGTCGACGTGCAATGACAGCAGCAAGTTGGGTAACATTGGGTGGAAGGAGATGGTCGGGGAACAGGATGCAGATTTTGTATATAATGTAGTGGGAGGTTGGATGGAGGGGGAGAGGGGGGCGAGAGGAGAGTGAAACGAGGCGCAGATTTTGTAACAGCGGAGAGAGGGTGGGAGACATGCAGGTTTCGTTTAAAAAAACACAAAAAAACGGGGAAGGAGGAAAGGCATTCCATTGTAGTTAGTTAGGTGGATTATATTATTATTATCATTATTATTGTTGTTGTTGTTGTCCATCGTCGACATCATCACCATCGTCATCATCACCATCATTATCATTACTATTATTTTTGTTGTTGTTGTTACTAACGCTACTAACCATATTATTGTAAATATCCTTAACTCTTTTCCTTCTCTCTTTGGTTAGTATTGTTATTATTGTTTATACAATTACTGTTATTATAGTTATTATTATTATATACTGGTAGTAACCCGTAGAATAGTAGTTGTGGTAGTAGTAGTAGTTAGTATAGTTAGTATAGTAGTAGTAGATAGTAAGTAGTAGTTTGTTGTTGTAATAGTATGAAGAAGAAGTGTATATTTCTTTATTGTATGTCATCATTGACATCATCATTTCAACACCGACTGCTCCCCTTCGCCTCGTTTCCATTTCAAAGCTTTTTGCAGTCAGTTCGTGGAGATAAGTGAGTGTTCGTCTTTCGTGTTCATTGTCTTCAATGTCGTTTGTTTTGCTGAAGAGACCAATGTAACGCTGCTTGTTTTGTACTTGTTTGTACTTCGTTTGGAAGGCGCAGTAATTCTGTCTTTGCTCTTGATTCGTGTGCAGATTTCGGCGAGACCGATTTGATTCGACTGTCTGTAGAAGCTGATCCGATTTGGTGCAGTACACTCTTTGGCTCTTTCTCTCTTCTTTTTGTGTTTACCCAGCATTTCACCTTCCAGGGACCGTTCGTTTAAAGAACGAGCAATATATAGATCTGCCTGCTTCCAGAAGAGTTTCAGAGAAGAAAAAACTGTTATTCCATCTGTACCTTGACTTTCGTAATTTTTGTTTCCTATTAGAATTTTTGAAGCTTTGTCTAAGGTTATGGGTCCTTCGAACTTCTCAAAGAATGTTTTTGTAAATCTAGGCAGATTTTGAACGCATCTCCATGAGTATATCCTCCTGGATTTTTTTTTAGTGTATAATGATTGACAAATAATCTTTGTTTCCTAAAGAAGATTGCTGGTTTCAGATAGTATATTTCCTCGGTTTTTTTTGTTTTTTTCAAGTTCTGTCATTTGTTTTCTAATAAATTGCCTCTTTTCCAAAGAGAAGAAACGTCTGTTTTCTTTTCACACTGTGGTGCTCGCCTGGCTTTTCATCAAAGAAGTATGCTTTCTTTCTTCTTTCCCTTAATCTCACTTCACTCTTCTGTTTTCTGTTGTAGTGCCTTTATATCAGATTCGTGAAGGTGAGGTTGTTGTTTTTTCGTACTCCTGCTGTGCCCTTTTTTTCTAAAGTTTGTTCTTTGTGGTTCTCCTCTTTCTTTTCTCTATACTACTCAACATAGTTGAACTCTTATCGGTTAGGAATACATCAGGGAACAGCTATCACAGAGACTGAGTTGAATTTAAGCTTTACGAACTTGGTCTGTTTTATTTCGATCGTAAGGTAAAGCTCCGTACAGCTCTTTACTTTTCTTGACTTTCATTGACAAGCTCAAAATGTGTCGTATTTTTCAGTACAGATGAGTTGAATTTCCAAAGCCTTCTGCGTTTTTCTTTTGTCTTAAAATTCAGGCTTATACAAATAAGAGGTCGATCATTTCTATTTCCTGTATCAAATATTAGCTTCCTTAACGTATGTGATTAGCGAATCGGAGAAAGGGAAAAACTTAGATGGCTTTGTATGAATCAAATGAAATTTTGTTTCTTTCCTACTCGCACAATTCGTCTAAGCGTATTTAAAGTTTTATTTACTTTGCTGAATAGAAAGATGGGTTATTTGAGTCTCGATTAAATAAATGAAGCGTTGCATATGCTTTGATTTCTGACAGTTGTAATAATTATTTTACCTCCTCTCCTCTCCTCTCTCTCTCTCTCTCTCTCTCTCTCTCTCTCTCTCTCTCTCTCTCTCTCTCTCTCTCTCCAACATGTCAATCACGTGGCCTTGCCAATTTGTGTCTCGAATTGTGTGAATACCTTTTGAAAACCGATTACTTCCCGCTGTTCAAATAATTGGAACTCTTACCAGTCTCCTCCCCCCCCTCTCTCCTCTCTCTCTCCTCTCTCTCTCTCTCTCGCCTCCCATATGGGCCCACCCACACGTGCCGCGCGCGTCTCCTGGCCTTGGCAAGGAGCACATTGCCCACAAATGACTGCTGTTTGCTCACTTTGTAAACAGCAACAATTGACAGTAATTCAGGCAACGGCGCTCCCCATCAGCCCTTCCGCGTGCATGCGCCACAAAAATGGCACGTAATTGATGGCACGCGCCAGAAAAAGGCTGCGCTGAACTGCGAAGGCGAGGGAAAAGCAGCTCACGTGATGCTGCAGTTAGCGTCTGTGATGCAGACTGGGAGGTCGTGGGTTCAATCCCATCGGAGGCATATCTGTATTATTTGTGGTGTTTTCGACCACCGGCCCGAACTCCTGTTTAGAGGTGTGGCGTGTGCTATGGCTCCAAGGGGAGGAGGGGGGTAGCACTGAAGAGTTTGATTCGCTGTAAATGGACGCGGCGTTATGGAGAGTGTTGCTCCAAATTCTTTGCCCGATGCTGCAGGTCTTAGCGTATCTACCCTTGATGATATCAATCCTTGAAAGAAAAAGTCGGGTACAGCATCGTCGAGTTGTCTTGGACCAGAATGGAACAGTATGCATCGATTTTAACATTCTGATCCTCAATGTTCATTATTGAAAGGAAGGTGTGGGGGTCTGTGGCGCTTCAAGCTCCGCTTTCGTGGTGATTCCAGTTTTGGGGTTTGCTGCTATTGTCCACCAGTGGGTGCTTCGTGTCCATGCCTTCAGTATAAGGTGTTGGGCACTATGGTTGAATGGGCATTGTAACTGTGTCACCCCAGTATGGGGGATCATCACACTGGCTCCGAGGCTATGGAATCATTAGCGTCACTGGTAGGCGGTGCGTTCGATCGGGTACCAGTGAACACCACAAAGGTTACTCATAACTGTGCAGTGTCTCCTATGTTTTGTTTGTCCCCGGCGGTCTGATATTGATAGATCCTCGTTGATTGTAGGGCCACATGTGTGTCCGAACGAGTCTACGTGGGATCAGAGAGGAGTTGGAGAAGGTCCTTTCCACTTTCTTCCGATGGGGTTCTGAGTGGCTGGGAGGT
>CM031603.1:65175923-65185923 GCA_018398815.1 Conus ventricosus
TGTGTGTGTGTGTGTGTGTGTGTGTGTGTGTGTGTGTGATTATTTTTTCCATGACTTTGTGTGCATCAAGAAGGAGTGCGTCAGTTAGTAGATGAATCAGTCATTTTAGTTCATGAATCAGTCATTTAGTCGATTATCCATCACTTAGTAACCGGGTGAGTCAGTAATTCAGTTAGCTATCCATGACTCAGTTAGTAAGCCAATCAGTCATTCAGCTGGATAGCCCATGAACTAGTCAGTGGATTAATACGTCATTTAGTAGGCTCTCTGTCACGCTGTGGATGACTCGTTTACTAAGCTGTCCACCAGTCATTTGGTGAAAACATTAGTAAGCTATCCAGTAATCACTTATTGAAATGAATCATTTAGTAATATATCCATCAATTAATTAGATAATGGGTTAGTCAGTCATTTAGTTTCCCGATCAGTCAGCCAATGGGTGAATCAGTAATTATCTATCAATCAGTTGATGATTCAGTCTTTTCATTTATCTGTCAGTTAGTTAATTACGCGGTGACAGCCCTGATATGGCCCTTTGCGGTCGGCTGGTCTCTAAGAAACATTACCTTACCTTACCACTTAGTTAATCGAGTTTATCCGTCAGTCAGTTAGCAGATGAATCAGTCATTTTGTTGGCTCTTTATCAAACAGCTAGTTTGATGAATCAGTCATTCATCTGGCGATTCATCAGTCAGTCGGTGAAGAAAAGAGTCACGTAGCTGCCAGTCCATCACTCACTGAATGGATGAATCAAGTGATGTAGCTGACTGTCCATGAATAAGTCGATGATGAATCAGTCATATAGTTGATCTTCAACAGTCAGTCAGTAGATGAATCAGGCATTTCTTTTGGTATGGTTGTAGGGAGCTATAGTTGACCTTCAGCAGTCAGTCAGTTGATGAATCGAGCATTTCTTTTGGTATGGTTGTAGGGAGCTATAGTTGACCTTCAACGGTCAGTCGGTAGATGAATCGGGCATTTCTTTGGGTATGGCTGTAGGGAGCTATAGTTGACCTTCAACAGTCAGTCAGTAGATGAATCAGGCGTTTCTTTGGGCATGGTTGTAGGGAGCCAGCTCGTCTGTCCATAAACCGTCGCAGAACAGTAACGATGTTAAAAGCCAAAATGGTCCGCTTCATTTCCACAGAATCATTCTGCTTGACTGCAGACCAGCCCGCTTCCGCACTTGTCTTCCTGTTTTGTACTCTCCGCCTATGTCTTGCTGTGCCTTTGCGTTTGTCTGTCTGTCTGTCTGTCTGTCTGTCTGTCTGTCTGTCTCTCTGTCTCTCTCTCTCTCTCTCTCTCTCTCTCTCTCTCTCTCTCTCTCTCTCTCTCACTCCACACACACCACACACACCACACACCACACACACACACACACACACACACACACAACAACACACATACATATACATGCACATTGGCACCACACACGCCGCGCGCGCGCGCGCGCACACACGCACACGCACTCGCACACACGCAGGCACTCACGCACGCACATTCGAGAGTGCGGGCTGTTAATGATAGATGATAGTTATTATCTGCAAAACGGGCCTGCAGATGTTAAAGCTTTAGGTTATAGCTATCTACGCAACGGATCTGTGAAGAATATAAAGTGCTGATTAGTCATCCTCATTGCGGGTTTGTAGATGACTGAAGAAATAGTTCTGAGCCAAGCGAAGCTTGAACTGTTGACAATGGAGTTGGCGGCAATCCGTCCATCTCTCTAAATGTAGAAATACTTCACACCATATAACCTTTAACCAAAGAAAACAGTGACAAAAAATGAAAAGTAAACCATAACGTGGAAACAATGTGTCAGCAAGCGTAATTTTGGCAGACGATCTCTTACGCATAATAATAACAATAATAATAGCAACAATACTACTACTACTACTAATGATAATAATGATTATACTAATAATGATGATAATAGCAGCACCACCACATCCAATAATTATAATAATAACAGTAGTAGTAGTTATCATTACTATTGGTGGTGGTGGTGATGGTGCGGTCATGCGTGCAACTTGGAAGACGTGATTTTATACCGCTTCGTCCTTTTCTCCGTAGGAACACTCTCAAGGTGGGGCATATTTCAGCGGTAGCCTGTACAGAGGCGCCCCCGGTTTAGTGTCAAAATACACGACACTGAAATGTGCGCCGGTGGAGAAAGGGGCGATTTCTAATATGGCAGGGACACGTTGCTGCCTCCAGCCCCACCCCCCCCCCCTCTCTCTCTCCTCTCTCTTCTCTCTGCATCCTAAGGAGGAGGTGGTGGAGCTGTCAGGTTGGTGAACACGTTCACCCAAGCGAACTCTTCTTTCCCTTCTGGGCAAATTGAAAGTGTGAGTTTGATGTATGGTTGAGGACACGCGTTTGGACTTCTTTTCGCCCTTTTTTTGCCCGGTCTGTACTATCGGTCCCAATTTTAAACTTTGTTTCTTTAAAAAAAATATATAAATAAGTAAATAAGTAAATAAAAGAGGGTATGACGAGGGTTGACAGGGGGGGGGGGGGGGGAGATGTGGGAAGAGGAAAAAGTGGAAAACGAGGGAAAATATAAGAGAAAGAAAGAAGAAGTTGTAGTGTGTGTGTGTGTGTGTGTGTGTGTGTGTGTGTGTGTGTGGTGTTGTGAGCGCGCGAGCGTGCTGTGTGTTGTAGCATGCGCGAGTGTCTTTACATGTCCCGTAAAAGCCTGTGGATGCCAGTGTGCTCTGCCTCATTGTTTACCGTTGTCGTTGTGTCTGTCAGACTGTCAACCATGTCTGTTGGCACTGATGGTCAGAATTCTCCAGCAAAGTTTCTACGCTGCCTATAAACAAAAATGTTTCAGGCGAAAGTGAAAAACAGAACTTCTGGATAAACTCTAACATTAATCGCTTGTCAAACTTTTCTGTTACTTTTGCGTCTGGAGATCTTGTTTGATTGATTCTGCCTCATCATCGTTCCCGTTACTCCCCCCGCCGCTTGTTTCTGCCCTACCCCTCCACACCAACCCGGTTGATGCTATGGCAGCCTCGGCAGCGGCAGTCCGCAGAGAGCAACCGGAATCAGATCGTGTGCAACAGAGGATACAGAGTGAGAGAGTCGGTCTGGTGTTTGTACAGTGATGCCTGTTCTGATCCAGCATACCCCTGACACAGCAACTAAGCCTCCATTGATCCAGCATACCCCGGACACAGCATACTAAGCCTCCATTGATCCAGCATACCCGGACACAGCATACTAAGCCTCCATTGACAATGATAATCGTTTTTTTTCTCTCTGAGTCAGCGTGAGAGGCCCCCCCTCCCTCGCCCTGCCAAAGGGCCCCAACGCATTCATCAGACAACGATCCCCACGACCTCGTCGACGATGCAGACAATTTTTCATTGTGGACAGAGTCTTTGGGACTGTTATTCAATGGATGCGGTGGCGCGCTTCGGAGAGGACCCCAGCGCTCTCTCGCCGACTCTCTGGATGGAAACAAAGAGATGAACTGGAAACTGAAGTCACCACGATAGCAGGGCATGAAGGGCCACCAAAAGATCGGACTTTTTCTTTTAAAGGATGATGGGTGAGATGAAGAAGACGACGCTATGGACTTCTATCTTTTGTCTGAGACTTCATGACAGGCGCTCCGCGTGCCCCTTGATTTATATTTCCTGCGTTTAGCAGGTATGAGAGATACAGACCACTGCAGTGCAGGTGTAGACATTTGAGCAATACTTTTAAAGACGCATCCATCAAGCGGATGACTTCCATACTTTGTGTTTCTATTTTTTTCTATATGGGCCATTTGTTCTTTCAACCTCTGTGTAGGTATTGCCGTGAGAGAGAGAGAGAGAGAGAGAGAGAGAAGAGAGAGAGAAAGAGAGAGAGAGAAGAGAGAGAGACGACAGACAGACAGAAGAGGCGATTATATGTCTCGGATGGAGTCGAACCTTTGACGGCCATCATTACATCACATAGTGATACTGAGTTCTCTGTGCGTAAGCCAAAACCCGTGAGATTTGATAAAGATCACCCCAAGTTGTTGTTGTTTTTTTCGTTATCTCACATTCAAGCTGATAGACAGAAATAAACGATTAGGGAGAAAAACAATACCTTCTCACGGTGCCCCTCCCGCACGCAGGCTGGTGGCAACGGAAAAAGGGAAGCTCGTTTCAGATACAATGTGCTCCGTTCTGAAAGAGAAAGTCTCGCAGGTGTTGCCAGCTGTGATAAGCAGCAGAGAGAGAGACTCGAAGACTGAAATAAGGCCAAGAAGAAACACATGGTGGGTAAGGGGGAGGGGGGAGACACAGAGAGAGAGGAGAGAGAGAGAGAGAGACAGGGGGGAGACACACACACACACACACACACACACACACACACACACACACCACACACACACACACACACACACAACACACATATTGACAGACAGACAGACAGTCAGTGGGAGAGAAAGATTGCAGGTGGTGATATTTTTTGTGGTTGTTGTTTTTTAATTTACATTTCCACAGTGTATTGTTTTGGTTGTTTTAAAAAAGCGTTATATGAGTAATTTAACTTCATGAAGAAAAATCTCTTTGCATAATTTGATGTTAGGTGTCTCATGCAGTTGCCAAATCAATATCTGTGCTAGCCATGAACACAGATAATCATCTGTTTGGAATTACGTCTCAAGCAAATTAACTCCATCAGTATCTTCTACATTTTGTTTTCCTGAGACTTTCTCTGGTGAGATTTTTGCGCATGAGACCGGTTTACATTCCACCATTAGATAGCTAGCATCCGTGGATATTTTGTTTTTGTTGGGTCTAGACTGAGAATTTCAGAATCTCCTTTGCGAAGTATGTCTGGTGTCAGCATTTTGTACTCTCCCCCCTCACTTCCCCTCCCTCCTCTCCTCTCCATTGCTTGAAGTATTGTCAGTCCCCTCTGCACACCGTTACAAACCGTAACTACATCAGACAAACAGTGCAGAGAATAAAGTAAGGTCAGTGTGCTTCTCAATACTCACATTAAACCGGGAATGGCAGCGCCAGGCTGAAGAAGATGCCATGTCCACAAACAACTGTACGCCATGTTTCCAGTCGTCTTCCGCCACAGTGACCATGTAAAGTGTTTAAAAGAACAATTTCCTGTACAGTGTGTGCAGTTTGTGTCTTCCCACGATAGCGTCAATACGAGGTGTGACGGCAGAATCAAATCTGCTCAAACATGTCATGGATTTGCCATTCTTTTTTGCCTTTAGTGTACTTTAATTTTAATTTTTCTTTATTATCTGACTTCGTATGGGTGTGATCATTCTTTCTCATCCGACAATGACTTATCATTGTTTATCCTCTGACTCTCTTATATCAGTTTTGATCGTTCATCTGGCGTAAGCTTCCTTCAATTTGATCGTTTTTCTATCATATGATTTTATCATGTCTTGATTTTGTCATTCTCTATCCTTTTGACTTTAGGCTATTTTGATTTGATCTTTCTTTGTCATTCTGATAATGCTTTCATCGTTCTTCATAATATCAGTTTGATCATTCGTACCACCGAACTAAAGCATCAGTAATGTTGGCTTGTCTGTTATGTAACCAAAGGCAATGCGCGACTCAAGAGATGAATGATGGGTGTCACAATCCTTGATGACCCGGACTGTGTCCTGGGAATAAAGCACAGAAGATGCCTTTTTTGTACATTGTGTCATGGTCAGTGCATTGATCGTTGATGCATAAATCATCTAGTCTGACCAGCTGCCGTGGCGAAGTGGCTAGCGTCACGAACGTCCGGCTGGAGGTCGTGGGTTTGATTCTTATCAGTTCGTGTGATATTTTTTCTGCCCCGACCGCTCCTACCCAGAGTTGAGTTTGCTAGGGGCTCAGTTGTGGGAAGACTGGGACCACACAGTCGAGTTTCATCACTTAATGGATGCGTCTCTGCGATGTTTGCTCAAATTTCCTGACCAACATTGCAGGTGTCTGTATCTCTCGGGCCTGGTTGACACCGAGATAAATTATGAAAGGAAGTGTAGAGTACAGTCCTGCATGCAGTCTCAGACCGGGATTGAAATCCGTAGCTTCATGTTCATCATCCTCATTCTCATCGATCAGGAAAAAGAAAGAGAAAAAATCATGCAGTCTAAACACACACACACACACACACACACACACACACACACACACCACACACACACACACACAAACACACACACACACACACACACACACACGTGCATGCGCGCGCCCTCACACTTACACATTCATGCGCGCACATTACACATGCACACGCATGCGCACTCCCGCAAACCTACACACACACATGCACATACATATGCAAGCACAAACAGACAGACAGATAGACAGACCAATAAAATCAACACACAGACTTGACCAAACAGACTGAGCCCCACAACACTCTTCTCCGAGCGAATCACCGTATCCCCCCCCCCCCCCCCCCCCCCCCCCCCACCCTCCCCCCCACCTCCACCTCCCCTCTCCCACTCTTCCTTCCCCCAAATCTTCCCCTCCCTAACACTATGAGCCCTTTGGCACTTCTGTAAAGAAAGAGCATCTCCCTTCGCCGCCAGAAACAATGTACTGGAACCTTCTAATAACACAGGCCCTGCTTAATCAAGCAACTTCGCAGCCAACGTGCCGCCCCCAGCTGCAGGGAGTAAATCACAGTCCAAGGAGGTGTGCTGCGCTCACTCGCTATGGGTGAACAATTGATGGGCTAGGCATGTTGGTTTTTTGTTTGTTTGTTTGTTTGTTTGTTTTTTCTTCTTCTTCTTCTTCCCAGTCTTGAAGTCGTTACCTAATGTATAGGCTCTTTTCTGATTTCCGAAGTAAGACCCAAAATAATAGTGAGTTAGATCATTCAGATCGATACGCTAGAGTGATTCCTTACGGGTTTACTTTACGTCTGTGGATAAAATGTGTCGTTTGTGCTTAACCCTCTCTTTCTGTCAGTATTCCCGTATTTCCTTTTTTTTAGATTTCATTGGCTGCCTGTGTGCTTACGTGTAGTAGTAGTAGTAGTAGTAGTAGTAGTAGTAGTAGTAGTAGTAGTATGTAGTAGTTGTTGTTGTTGTAGCAGTAGGAGTAGTAGTAGAAGTAGTAGTAGAAATAGTTGTAGCAGTAGAAGGAATAGTAGAAGTAAGAAGTGGTGGTAGTAGTGGTAGTGGAAGTCGTAGCAGTAGTAGTATAAGTAGTGGTGGTAGTAGTAGAAGTGATAGTGTAGCAGTAGTGTAGTCTGTCTCTCTCATTGCCTATTGGGCTTCCTGTGTGTATGCATGTATCCAAACGTCTGCTCCATTTCTCTCTCTCTCTCTCTCCTCCTCTTCTCTCTACTCTCTCTCTCTCTCCTCTCTCTCTCTCTCTCTCTCTCAGCTTCATCTGCTATCAATGATCACAGAGAGAGAGAGAGAGAGAGAGAGAGAGAGAGAGAGAGAGAGAGAGAGAGAGAGAATTTCAGATCTGTCCACTTCATTAGTTCATTAAAAATCGCTCATGCTAAATCTTCGTTTCTCAGTCCCACACTCTGCTCCTCTTGGTGACAAATTTATGTTAGTGATCTTATTGTTTTAAATTGGGGTCATCTGACAGTTACAAACTGCATCGAGAGACTCTGAGTTTAATAGAACGTAACTTCATATTTGTTACACTATGTGCATGTAACATCATTAAACTTGTCTTTTGTACAATGTAAACAAATGAATTTGACTGACCACAAAATTCCAAGTAAATGACAATTTTGTAATATTGAAAATATTGCTGAAAATAGTATGCACACGTTTTGGGGCATTGGTAGTTGATTATAGATTCGTGCATATAATGGGGAAAAGTCTGACAAAGTTTTACTGTTCTCCAAGTGTGATTAGCAAGCGCTTATAAGTGCCGAGAAAATGCCAGTGACAAAATTTATCTCGGCACACGCACGCACGCACGCACGCACGCACGCACGCACACACACACACACACACACACACACACACACGGGAAAGAACTTACATGGTTTTGCATGCATACAAGATAAGAAAAAAATGTACTGGTGTATTCAGGAACCCGATCCTGTGTTTTGTGTCGTCATCCTGTGCGAGTTTCAATCTGGACGTTGCTAATGTTGCCTTTGTTGCCCATGAGAGGATTCTGGTAGGGATCCCTCATCGCTGACAATGGATCCTTGGTATCTGAACTATTGAACAGTTCTCACTTCTGTCTATGGACAGTTTTTGTTTTCTTTTTTGTTTTTTGCCTGTGGACAGTTATGTTATTATTAATGGAGGTGTACTCTGGCTATCAGCTTGGTCCTCTCGGTGCCGTTTTCCCTGCTGTATTTTGCTGATGTTTCATCCAACCTTGTTGCAGGCTTAACGAGTTCTTGTTCTCTACCTGCCAGACCGTCGATGCCATGTGCAAAGCAGACGTATGTGTTGGCGCTTCCTCCATGGATAGCTGTGCTGGCATGATGCTCATGTGAATCAGTTACGACATGTTCCTGGATGTATGAAACCACCTTCCAATAACACCCTGTAAGAACACTGCAGGTTGCTTTGGAATACAATTGCTGGATGGTGTTCATAAAGCTTTGCCCGATGCTGAATTTCTTCATCGTGACTCAAAGCCTCCTGCCAGACTTTGTGGAACACTTTCTTCGAGGCTAAGAAGACGTGATAGAACTTCTGGTATGGATTAAATATTTGTTGGATGGTGCTTCCGCCTTACCTGAATCCAGCCCGTTCTTTAGCAAGAAGAACAGGCTGAAGAAGTATTATGTGAAAACTTCCGGAGTACTAGACACTAGTCAACACAGTTTAGATGGTGGTTGCTGTAATATCAGGGCTCATTTTGTTGTTGTTGTTGTTGTTGTTGTTGTTGTTGTTTTGTTGCTTTTGGGGGATGTGGTTCTTGAATACCAACAAGAATAAGAGCGGCAGAGGAAGAAAACATTGACGGAGAGAGACAGACAGACAGAGAAAGAATAAACAGACATACACGTATACAGAAACAATGTCAGACAAATAATTAGGCAGAGGGATGACAGATTTAACAAAAAAAATGCACTCAGCCTTCGGGTTGCCTTCCCTCTAAAAACAAAAAATGTCGTTTTCCAAATCCCCTACCCTCTGTCGACACGCCGCTCCAGCAAATTGGCGGCTTAGCGCACCTCGTTTTGACAGACAGGTAGAAGGCAACACGCCTCCTTCGCCGTGATTTATTCACGACGGTTCCACAGGAGGCAAGCATGCTGCGAGTTGGCTTTACTCGGCAGGGACAGACCCAGGTTATTAGAGGGTTCCCCGGCATGGTGGCTGGCACCGATGGAGAGAGGGTGCCTCGTTTACTGGGTGTCAAATAGTTTCCTGGGGCTTTGGGGGCAGGAAAACAGATGATCTTGAGGAGATGTGGATAGGTTATTGTGTTTATGTCCTTCGGGTGTGTGCAGAGTCTGTCGGTTCAGTGTGTGTGTGTGTGTGTGTGTGTGTGTGTGTGTGTGTGTGTGTGTGTGTGGTGTGTGTGTGTGTGGTGTGTGTGTACTTTTTTTAATCACATTATTTATGATGGGTTTCCTGACAACTGGACAATGTCTTTTGTTTTGGTTTATATGCACATTGAGCAATGTAAATAATCCTAATAAATACAGGAGCATCTCTTCAGTTGATATGAGTTGTAAACTGTATAGTGCGATTATCAACACTAGATTGCGTGTGTAGACTGCATGTAAATAATATAACAGTACAATGCCTAGCTGATTTAAAAGCGTACACCTTCCGATGACTAAATATATTTTTACATTTCTACCCTATGTTTGAAAGTAGTATACTTCTATTCATAAATTTATTGTCCATTTTTTTTTACTTTTGGCTCCGATTAAGAGCCTATTATGGACAATATCAATAACATGGTATTTGGAAAATATTTGACTGTGTTAACGCATAAAAAGCTGCTGGGTTAGAAATGGATCCTCTGACTGCTTATATCAACTGTGTGGTTGGGGTAAAGCAAGGTGATGTCTGCAATCTTGTATTGGTTTT
>CM031603.1:65190923-65203423 GCA_018398815.1 Conus ventricosus
GCGATCTGGCACAAAGACAGACAAGAGGAGGGGCAAGTGATGCGTGAGTGCAAGTTGAGTGACAGGAGATGTGGAGGGATGTGGGTTAGGGGGAAGGTGTTTAGGTGGTCTAAGGGAATTGGACAAACATCTGCTGGTCGTCATTTGAGTGTTCACAGAATGAGAGCTTGTGATGTCATCTGCTGCCGCAGTGCGGTGCGGACTGCTACTTATACGTTCTCTTTACGTCTCAGGTCGTTACCCAGAACCAATATGATAGCGAAATTTGGTTCAACCGGAGCCCTGTTCATGCCAGTAAAATACTTGCAACTTTTTTTTTTTAATTTCTTTTTAAAATCATTCTCCGTTTCTTTGAAATTTCGGGATCACTCTTAATGCGAAAATTTTTTTCAGCAACTTGTTGTTCTACGAAAACAAGTTATTGCTGAGATTGTAACTGCATACCTTCCTCATTTCCTGTTTGTCGCAGATACCCTTCAGCCTTCTGTGGCGTGTATTAATCAAATGTGAGTCAAATCGGCAAACTGTCTGTGTTGTTTTCTTTCGGTTGTTTTCTTTCGTTTTCATGCATTTTATGTTTTCTTTTTTTTCTTCAGTTTTTTTTTTAAATTTCATTTCTGCAGTATTTTGTCTTCATATGCGTTTTTGTACTCCCAGTTCTTAAAGAACAGGGAGTACTTTAGAATGGGAACGAAGAAATGCTGTCTGTGTGTGTGTGTGTGTGTGTGTGTGTGTGTGTGTGGTCAAAAATGTGTTCCACTCGCTCCAGACAAAACTACTGGGCCGATCTTTCTGAAAATTTGTAGGTGTGTTCATTATGGATCAAGGATGATGCCCGACGTTTTAGTTTACCGTTACAGCCGTTACTAACGGCTGTAACGGCCTGTAACGCTTTTTCTTCTTTATGGAATATCTCAGAAAGTACTTGGCCGATCTTTCTGAAAATTTGAAGGTATGTTCATTATGGGTCACAAACAATGCCCAATGTTTTAGTTTACCGTTATAACCGTTACTAACGGCTGTAACGGCCTGTAACGGTTTTTCTTCTTTATGGAATATCTCAGAAAGTACTTGGCCGACCTTTATGAAAATTAGCAGGTATGTTCATTATGGGTCACGGATGATGCCTGATGTTTTTGTTTGCCCCGTTATAGCTGTTACTAACGGTTGTAACGGCTTGTAACGGTTTTTCTCTCTTTATGGAATATCTCAGAAAGTACTTGGCCAATTTATAAGCGGTATGGATGATCTTGTGACAAATCGGATCCTCTGTCCATATGTAAGTGATGTAATGCTGAAAATGGATTAAACAACCGTTAAAAACCGTTATTCTGCCGTTATTTCTTATAATATAGGTCGATTTTAATGAAATTTGGTATATAGAAAGGTTATCACACACAAATAGCACTTCTATATAGTGTTCCAAAATTTGACCGTTAAAAACCGTTATTCTTGACATATTGTCCAATTTGGATGAAATTTGATACTACACAGGCTTTAGCCCAGTGAGGACTAAAATACCGGTTTCAAAAGTGCATATCGGTTATATAACCGATAAACCGTTATTTTGCCGTTATTTTTTATATATTGGTGGATTTTAATGCAATTTTGTATATAGAAAGGTCATCACACACAAATGGCACTTCCATGCAGTGTTTCAAAATCTGACCGTTAAAAAACCGTTATTCTTGACATATTGTCCGATTTGGATGAAATTTGGTATGTACACAGGCTTTCGCCCAGTGAGGACTAAAATACCAGTTTCAAAAGTGTACATCGGTTTAAATAACCGTTAAAACCGTTATTTCGCCTTTATTTCTTATCTCATAAAGCACTTGGCTGATTTATAAGCGGTTTGGAAAACTGGGAGTACGTTTATATGCTTCGCATCTTGTTTTTATTTAGCTAGGTCTCTTTTTCGTCGTTTTTCTATTGCTTTGTTTTGTTCATTTATATATTTTTTTCTCTTCAATTTGATGTCTATTGTACGATTTTAGACAACGAAATGTCGAAGTTGGTGACAGGTTTCAACTCGATAATATTAACTGTAGGAATTAAAGATGACAGTATTGAATTAATGTAATATCACAACAAAATTGAACAACTATTGCTATGAATAAAAAAAAATTATGGCACTTCGTCCGGGACTCCGTCTAAAGAGGGTTTAAAGAAGGCATGCCAAAACTATGTTAGGTGCCGCAATATGGAAGAATGTGGCCGTTTAATATTTCCTCACCACAAATGCAGTTTACATCGTTTTTAGATAACATAGTTTTAAAAGCGTTAATTTCAAATCAATGATTTAAAATGAACATTGATCTGACGTTACCTACATTTTTTTAACCCATAATAAGATCTTAAACTGTAATGAATTATCAGGTGCTGATTTGCTGTGTGAGTAGTTAAGACATAACCATAATCCTCTTGTTGCTTTCTGAAACGTTTCCAGGAAGTATTTTGTTCCAGTGTATCTTTCCAAGACAGATAGCGTCATGTAGAAACTGCACACACAGTCCATGTGTTTTTCTATATATTTGGCTTGTCTAGTAAGAAGAAACTCTAGGGAGAGCCTGACAGCAGAAGGTCTTCAGAGAAGAAACCCCCCTCAGACAAGTGCTTTGGCTCTGAACTCCTTACACTCTAAGGGGCCCGGCCACATCCAGGTCATGACTCCCAGATGCCCTTCTACTGCCAACTTTTTTTTTCCTGGCGCTGCCGGGATTGAACCCGCAACTTTTGGATAGGTGGGCATCTCAAGCGTGCCTTTTCAGATGAATGTCTTATCCCACTGGTAACGGGTACTGTTCTAAGTTGGGAAATTTAAGCCTTATTAAGTTCACTTTTGTTCTTTCTCGACCAGATCCAGCTGTAACTCTCTTCATCTACCTCTGCCATTGCCTTTGTGGTTCTGGTCCTCTTCTTACCTGAACTTCCGAGCTGTTTCATGAGATTATAGGTTGATGAGCCCACAGATCCCCTTGTTCCAACCTCCATGGCGAGACCCTGGGCCTGGAAGCCAGATTCCCTCAAGCTGCTAGCTAGACTGGCATGCTTCTCAGTCTTGTAGATGTGCGCTTGTTCCATTCTACTCTATGAAAGATACCGGAATGTAGACACTACTAAAACAGTTCATGTGTTTTTCCCTATATTAGAGCTAGTCCAACTATTTCATTAATACGCGTTCAGCGATGTGAAGATATCCAGTAGAGGGTCGTACTGACGTCACCCATCAAAAGGAGAAAATGTGTTAGATGTTGATGTTAACACTCTCCTCCCTTCAGAATTGTATTTGGCCAAGTGTTGCTCTTTATTCCTTCTGTCCTCCGGGCTTCATTTCTTTTCTCTACTGTTGTCCTCTTTTTCTTTCATTTCTTTCCTGTATTGCTATCTTTCAATGTGTTTCTCCAATCTTTTCTTTCTTTCTTTCTTTTATTTTGTTCTTTATTGTCTTATTTCTTTCTTATCTTTGATTCTTTCATTCTTTATTCATTTATTTCACTTTTTTCTTTCCGTTTTTTTTTTAATCCCCTCCTTCTCTGTCCTTCCTACAAATCTCCTTTTCCTTTCCTTTTTCTTCCCTTCAACCATTATTCTGCTAGCATTCTTTTGTTATCTACTTTACAAGAACCCATTTTAACTGTAATCAAATCCCCTTTTTGTTCAACTCTAAGCAGAATTGCAGGTCTCCGTGTATTACAGTCGTATTCTCTATCGAACAGAGATGGGAGTAAAAACACAGAAACTGGCAATTATCTCTGTGTCTGGGTTTGTTTCCGTGCGTGTGAGTGTGTATGTGCGCATGTGTTGATTTGTTTTGTTTTGTTCTTTCCCGGTAATGTATATTCATTATTGCAACATATATTTAGGACACCTGAAATCTGCAACTCCTTTTCTGTTTTTAGCAACCTTCTTCGTCCTCTCTCTCTCTCTTTCCTCCTCCTCTCTCTTCTCTCTCTCTCTCTCTCTCTCTCTCTCTCTCTCCTTCTTTCTCCTCTCTCTCTCTCTCTTTCTCTTCTCTCTCTCTCTCTCCTCTCTTCTCCTCTCTCTCTCTCTCTCTCTCTCTCTCTTCTCTCTCTCTCTCTCTCTCTCTCTCTCTTCTCTCTCTCTCTCTCTCTCTCTCTCTCTCTTCTCTCTCTCTCTCTCCCTCTCTTCTCCCTCTCTCTCTCTCCTCTCTCTCTCTCTCTCCTCTCTCTCTCTCTCTCTCTCTCTTCTCTTCCTCTCTCTCTCTCCCTCTTTCTCCCCCTCTCTCTCTCTCTCTCTCTCTCTCTCTCTCTCTCTGTGGTTTGTGTGTGTGTGGTGTGTGTGTGCGTGCGGGCGCGCACGCGCGCGCGCGTGTGTGTATGTGTGTGTGTGTGTGTGTGTGTGTGTGTGTGTGTGTGTGTGTGTGTGTGTGTGTGTACACGAGCCAGTGTTTGTGTTCGTGGAGGAAGAGAGAGGAAGACATGGCGGAGGTAATGTATATGCATGCATTTACGTGCACGCACACACACACACACACACACACACACACACACACACACACACACACACACACACACACACACACACACACACACATATATATATATATATATATATATATATTATATATATATGTATATATGTATGTATATATATATATATAATATATATATATATATATATATATACATATATATATATATATATATATATATATATATATATATATATATATATATACACATACACATACACACACACACACCTAATACACAGTTTTCTCACCTGCACCGTGTGTATGTGTGTGTGTGTGTGTGTGTGTGTGTGTGTGTGTGTGTGTGTGTGTGTGTGTGTGTGTGTGTAGGGAATGGGAAAGAGAGACTGAAGCGATTAGTGTGAACGTCAGTCAGACAGCATAAACTGCATCTCCAGCCGAGGCGAACAAAAACCTTCTCAAAAGCTTCGCGTACAGAAGGAGGTGTTTAGTTCTGGTGTGTGCTTAAGTTAAAAATAAAAATTTCGAATGTTGTTGCTTCATGGCTTCTTTCCTAATGGAAGTTAAAATGTCATGCGTGCGTGCGTGCGTGTGCGTGTGCGTGTGTGTGTGTGTGTGTGTGTGGTGTGTGTGTGTGTGTTTGTGTGTTTATTGCGCGCGCGCGCGTGTTTCCAGAAACATACTTACGTTTTGTAAGTGCAAAGAAGGCTTAACTGAATAAAGATAGTGATTGTAATCTCTGAACGTAAATAAAAGACGAAGAGACTGTTTAAAAGCATACCGACTGACGAGTGCAACAGAGGGCAGAGGAGACAAAGCGTTGGGGAAGGAAGACAGAGGACACATTTAAAACAAAGCCTTAAATATTAAAATATTTCTGACGCAGATTTTCCAGCAGGCTTATGTTCTGTTCACGACAGTACTATAAATGTAACCAAGGCATCGCTAGCCTACGGAAGGCGGGTAGGCGGGTCTTAGAGAGAAGGGGACAAGAATGGAAAGGGGGGAGAGGTGAGGGGGGGGGGGTCAACTCACTTTTTCTTTTGACCACTGCAGTGAACGGCTCGGTCAAGAGTGAGATTTCTAAATATTTTGTCCATCAGTCAAGAAACTTAACTCTCAGTGACAAACAGTGATGATGGTGCATAACTACAGAAGATTTCGCTGCTGAACTCTTATCGTTTTAAAGAGAAGATTTGTCCTGTTTGCGTCGAAGGTGAAGTGGATTTTCAACGTGAAAGAAGCTGAATCAAAACCCTATGGTTTTAACTCTTTTTTCATTTTTTGTGTTTATTGTTTGTAGATATTAACATACGTGCTGGGCTACAGGGTTCGCCGAAATCTGTCCACTTCCTGGCAATTGGTCTTAGGGTCGTTCAGCTGGTGAATCTGAAGTAGAAGACGGATGACTCTTATTTCCAGATTGTGAGGAAACGAGAAGGATGCTTTATTTGCGTGGATCGTGGGTACAGCACAGTCGGATATAACTATCACAGAAAACCTTGTATCGAGTTACCCAGTTTACGTAGGCGTAGTTTTCATTGAGAATGATCTTACGCGCTCATACGCACTTGCGTTTTGTAATACCTCTCATCATTTTAAACTAGTGTTTTGCAATTGACTTTAAATCAGATCCGTTTTGTATGATAAAATCAAGTAACTGCGTACTCCCACGAATGTCTGAAACTTTCATGATATGCTTTGCTGTCGTCCTCGTATCAACTAGGCACAGATCTCTCTCTCTCTCTCTCTCTCTCTCTTCTCTCTCTCTCTCTCTCTCTCTCTCTCTCTCTCTCTCTCTCTCTCTCTCTCTCTCTCTCTCCTCTCTCTCTCTCTCTCTCTCTCTCTCTCTCTCTTCCCCCTCTCCTCTCTCTCTCTCTCTCAATGTAGCGTATTTGTATAATGAATTATCAGTAATAAAATAAATGTAAAGGAAATTTCGACCACCATCAGATTAAGCTTCATGGCGTCGTTGTCATTTAAACAATGAAGGAACTTCTTAAACGGGGTGTGTGTGTGGTGTGTGTGTGTGTGTGTGTGTGTGGTGTGTGTGGTGCGTGCGTGCGTGCGTGCGGTGCGTGCGTGCGTGCGTGCGTCGTGTGTGTGTGTGTGTGTGTGTGTGTGTGTTTGAGAGAGAGAGAAAGAATGAGTGTGTGTTTGTGTCAGAGAGAGAGAGAGAGAGAGAGAGAGAGAGAGAGAGAGCTCAGAATTTTAACATGATGACCTTTAAGCGCAATACTCACAAATGACAAATAGAAACAATAGACGTGAACGGATGGGGTGTGTGTATAGAGAGGGAGGAGGATGAGAGGAGCTTGGAAGGAGGCGGAGAAAAATGGAAAAACCAAGCCGTTGATAGTCTAGCCAACAACAAAGGCCAAATCATGGCTGTCAGCAAATGAGAACCGGAACAGTGTAGTTATTGAAGTGATGGCCAAAATAAAAGAAAGTAATAGCCTGCACATAGATTTACTTCGATCACGAGGGGAGATAGAGAGACAGAGAGAGAGAGAGACGCGCGCGCGCGCGCCCACACACACACACACACACACACACACATTCATTGAAGCGCAGCGCCCCCCTCCTCCTCCCCATCCGATCAAGTCTTAATTCTGGAGATTGTGTGACATCTGTAAGCTGACAAAGAAAGTCACTCCGCCATCACACCACTTGCAAAACCACGTGGAGCGACGCGTCGGTCAGATACCTTTGTCTTTAAAGCCCTTTCCCCAACCCCACTCCCCCCTCCACCCAATCCACGTGCACACAGAGGCTTTCTGACTCAGCAGATGTTTCTTACTGCTTACGGGCTAATAATACACAAGTATTGACGAAATTTGACCAAACTAAAACTGACGCTCTGGCAGCTACCAAGTGTACCCACGTAGTTTAAACTTCCCAAAGACTGTCAGAAGGAAAGAATGTTTAGGTATCCTAGCTTTTTTTTTTTTAACAGGCCAGGTTGCGAAAGGAGAAAGTTTGAGATTGTTTTCCTAAAGGCGCTCGTTAACTTAAATGTTAACAGTTGCCAAGAAGGTCATTGGGTTTGGAAACAGGTAAAACCGCTTGAGAGAGAAACTTGCCACCCCCACCCCACACCCGCCATCTTCCACCCCCTCCTGCTCATCCTTTCCGCATCCCCTCTTTCTTTCCCCTTTCCCCTCCCTTCCCTCCCCAACTCTCCATGCAACAGTCAAATGTTTAGGAGTTTTGAAATAGAGACTTGTTGTACTTTCGAATATATTCTCTCTGTCTCTATCACTGTCTCTCTCCGCGCCGCGCGCGCGCGCGCTCCCCGCGTGTGTGTGTGTGTGTGTGTGTGTGTGTTTTGTGTGTTGTGTGTGTCTCTCTCTCTCTCTCTCTCTCTCTCTCTCTCTTTGGCTTTTCTTTGGTGCTGCTGTTTCTTTTCCGTTCATTTATTTGTTTTGTTGTGTTCCTGTTTGTTTGTTTGTTTGTTTGTTTGCTTGCTTGCTTGTTTCGTAACATTTCACACCACCTCAGATACAAAACAAACAAGAGAAATATTGCTTTCACCTGACAACGGTTCTTTAAAGTTTACACACAAAAAAGTGGGTACCCTGACGTCATTACAACCACTCCCGGGATATTTTTTAGCTTTGGCACCTCTGCTTCATTAGTCAACTTGGGAATCAGCGTTTTTGCCGAGAGCGACCCGACTGATAAATGTCACACCGAGTGTGCACCAATCAGTAAAATGTTAACAGTACTCAGGGGATTGTATAGGCTAATACACACATTGATATTTATCTATCTGTTTGTCCATCTATCTATGTTCAAATACGAAAGTGACATATATATATATATATATATATATATATATATATAGAGAGAGAGAGAGAGAGAGAGAGAGAGAGAGAGAGAGAGAGAGAGAGAGAGCGGGGGGGGGGGGTATACCATGGTGGTTAAATAGTATCCCCTTATTTACCCGTGTGAGTGGAACAAGAAGTAACAAAAGAACAGACTGACGTGACCGAGAAATCCAGTTTCTGATTCAGATTATTTCCCTTTGTTACTGGCTTGATCCTTGATGCAGTCAAAAGAAGTGTGCGTCCCCCCCCCCCCCCCCCCAAAAAAAAAAGAAAAAAAAAAGAGAGAGATTGAATCTATGGAGAATAAGTATAACAGCACAGGAAATGAATTTAGTTTCTCTGGGTTTTCATTTCTTGATAATCGTTTCTTTCTTGTTTTCTTTTTCGCTTTCACTCTCTATTATTTTTCCATTATTTTCATTTATTCTTTTCTGTTTCTATTGTTCACTTGATTCCTTTTTGCCCACTTTCACTTTTTTTTTTTCAAAAAGGCAGCCTATGTATTCTTTTCTGGTCACATACATAGCCTACACGCAAACTAACTCTCTCTCTCTCTCTCTCTCTCTCTCTCGAACACACACATACGCATTCACTTACACACGCACGCACGCACATTCACTCACACACGCAGGCACGCACGCGCACACACACACACACACACACACACACACACACGCGCGCGCGCGCGCGCGCGCACTGACTGACTGACTGAAACCATTTACTGTCAGATTAACATAGTGTTGTGTAACACACACACACACACACACACACACACACACAATTCCGGTTTTCCAGTTCCGGTGTTTACTACGCCCACCATCATCCTCAGCCTGCTACTGCTCCTAAACCCAATTATACCATCGATTTTTCACTACCCAGACTGTTTGGTGCAATCAAATTGTCACAGTCCCCTTTGTGAAATATCATGTCGATCACTGTGTCAGCAGCAAGTCTCCCCCCCCCCCTCTCTCTCTCTCTCTCCTCTCTCTCTCTCTCTCTCTCTCTCTTTCTTTCTTTCTCTCTCTCTCTTCCTCTTCTCTCTCTCTCTTTGGCTCCACATGTGTGTATGTGTGTGTGTGCAGGCGTCTGTGTGCATGCATATATTTATGTGTATATTCATGCAAATGGAGAAAAAAAAATTTAAGAAAGGTTAGAACCAAAGAAGAAATAATGGGAACATCGTCAGTCAGATTGTAAGACAATGTAAATCAGGCTGTCGTAGTCAAGGTGGAGGGAAGAGAATGAGCAGCTCGAAACGCGTTGTCTCACATCAGGCATTGTTTCGGCGTGCCGGCAGGAACATGTAATTGGCAGGCTGCTGAAAACGACTCGCGACCGACCCCTCGCCCGGTCCCGAGAATCGGAGCCGAACCGGGAATGGAACAGCCGTCTTTTTACTCTTCTTTTTCTTTTTCCCCCTCCCCCATCCCCTCCTAACCCCTTACCCTCCCCTGGCCTTCTCGTTGATCCTTATCCCTGCTGGCAGGGCAAAACTGCCCCGGCAGATGTTTCTATCAACAGGAAATTACATATAGTACTGCATGACAGCTCCCCCAGTTTCTAGGGAGGAAACAAAGAATGTGTATATGCTTGCACGCATGTGTGTATGTGTGTGTGTTTGTGCGTGCACAATTGCATATAGATATGATGAGGTGGAGGAAAAATATGTAAGCACGTTTGTTTGTTTTTTATGCTTTTATTATATTTTTTGGTGTTTAAATATTATGTGTGTGTATATATATATACATATACATGTGTGTGTGTGTGTGTGTGTGTGTGTGTGTGGTGTGTGTGTGTGTGTGTGTGTGTGTGTGTGTGGCCTGAATGGTAGTCCTGACAGCTGGATGCTTTATAACCTCATGTTAGATACAAGTCTTTCGGACCTCGCTCCCTTTCATTCTGTGCTCTGCAGATAAGGAATTCTCTTCCATATGATATTCGACATGTCCATTCTCATGACTCTCAAAAGAGCATTAAAACATATCTGTTTAAACTTTACAATTATCAGACCTTTCTCTGCCTGTAATTCTTCCATTTTTCTTGTGATTTGTGCTTGTGCTGCGATTGATGGGGAAAGATATGTGGTCGACAATATATGGAGTGTTGGTGAAAGTATTTATTAATATGCGATGCAAATGTTTCTTTGGAACAATGATCGAGCCTTTTCTACTGTTTTATTTCATATATGATTTTGATATCTTTGTTATGTTATTTTTTCTCTTTTTATGTGCAAACAATATACTGTGTAAATGTTTCTTTAAAATTGTGACACAGTCTTCCATACTTTTTACTTTATACGTAGATGATTGTGAAATCTTCGTTTTTCTCGCGATTGTGGAACTTTTGTATTTTAGGATATGAAACGATACATTGAAGTCCTATGTGTAGAATACACACAGCACACAGTAAAAGTATCAGCAAAAATAAGATTGTAATTCTGACGAAAAAAACTATGACCATGAATTCCTTGTTCATTAACTTACTTAGAAGCCAAAGAAATAGATAATGGTGGCACAATCTACTGAGGAAGGGCGTGCATAATTTTGCCCTGTTTTCATGGGGAAGTTACATCATCCAACACACTACGCTGAATGAGGAAAATCTGGAATATATCATCGCTTCCATTCTTGCTTATTAGCAGTAGAGAATGCTGCAGCTCTGGCAGCGCTCATCTCCAGAATGTGTGCATGGTGTATGATGGCTAACATATGGCAAGCCACTGCATGGAAATAGAATCAGCAGGCAGAGCAAGGGCTGTTTTTACACAAGCCGGTGTTTTCCATTCCTTTTGTTTCAACAAGAGGGAAAAACAGCGTTGACTGCCGAATAGTGCACAAAGACGAAGGATTGCAGTGGGAGGGGGATGAGTGGGGTTTTTGAAGGTATTACTGGCATTAGAGAGTTTAGGGTTTCTGAGTCGTGTGTGTGTGTGTGTGGTGTAATCTATATGGACTGTTCTACACGTTTCCAATAATCCCTGTCTCTCTCTGTCTCTCTGTCTCTGTCTCTCTGTCACTCTGTCTCTCTCTGACTCTCTGTCTCTCTGTCTCTCTCTCTCTCTCTCTCTCTCTCTCTCTCTCTCTCTCTCTCTCTCTCTCTCTCTCTCTCTCTCTCTCTCTCTCTCTCTCTCTCTCTCTCTGCAATGCAGTAAATTTGTTTGTGCTGACCAAGGTGAAAAAACCCAGTCATCATATCCTGCACATAGAGGATTGATATGATCATCGACCACGAGGCGAGAGAGAGAGAGAGAGAGAGGGGGGGGGGGGGGGGGGGGGGGGGGAGGGAGATATATAAATCGAAGTGCAGGTCCCGTTGTTGATCGGTTCACATTTGTGGAGATTGTGACATTTGTAAGATGACAAGAAACTCATTCACCCATCACACCAGTTCAGCAAGTGCTTGGAGTCGTTGCATAGATCATATATCTGTCTCTAAGGCCTTTTCCCCAACTCCTCCCAACCCCGCGCAACCCTCACCCTCCTCTTGACCATTTTCTATTGTACTTACATATGTTATAAAAGTGCACACCGAGGTTTTGTCACTCAGTATTTGACTAATACGCAAACGGTGACGAAATCTTACCAAAGTAGAACTGACTCTCTGACAGCTGCAAAGGGTCACCGCATAGTCAGAGTTTAATCTGTCCAAAGACTGTCAGAGTAAAGAATGTTTAGTTATCCTAGATTTTTCTTCGGCCAGATTGCGAAACGAGATGTTTTTAGTTGTGTTTTCTTTTCTTGAGACGCTCGTTAGCTTAAGTGTTAGTTGCCAAGAAGGTCATTGGGTTTGGAAACGGGTAAAACCGTTCGAGAGAGAAACTTGCCACCCCTTCCTGCCATGTATCGCCGCTGCTGTTCCTCCCTCTTTCCCTGTCCCCTCTTTCTGTCCACTTCCCTCTCCCCCTTCCCCTCCCCGACTCCCTATATTACAGTAGAATGTTGTATGAGTTTCTAAATAGAGAGTAGTTATTTTACTTTCAAACACATATTCTCTCTGTTTCTGTCTCTGTGTCTGTCTCTGTCGTCTGTCTGTCTCTCTCTTCTTTCTTTCTTTCTTTCTTTTTCTTTCTTTCTTCTCTCTCTCTCTCTCTCTCTCTCTCTCTCCTCTCTCTCTCTCCTCCTCTCTCTCTCTCTCTCTCTCTCTCTCTCCTCTCTCTCTCTCTCCTCTCTGTATGTATGAATGTTTTAAGATATGTATGTATGTATTACTATCTA
>CM031603.1:65213423-65235923 GCA_018398815.1 Conus ventricosus
TCAGTTGATCTGTCCTTTAATGGTTGTTATATTTTTTTTCTCCATTTATCTCAAAGATAATTGCTCCATTGACTTCAGGCTGTCTAAAAATATCGCGGTACTACACCATCGCACATGATCAGAGGGCGGAAATGTGCTGCTTTATTTCCTGGCTGAATCTTTTTTTCGTTTGCAACATTCTCTTCAAATAAACGTTGTCGTACAGATGAAGTGTACTCTTGAGTATTTCTGATACAAAAGTCTTATGTACAACAAGTCTGGAAAAAGTAGTGATGAGTTCAAGGATGATTGCTCACCTTTTTTGCTCAGCTTACATTTTCTTTTTTTTAATCTTTTTAAATTAAAAAAATGGAAAACGAGCGCAGAAAGATAGCTTCATGTTTTCTTTTCAATGTTTGTAAACACGTTTTATCATCATGTGCAAGAGCTAACGTTAGACGAAGTTTTCCAACCGTCGAGAGAGTTCTTCTTGAGGTCTGTTGCGTCTACAACTTATTTTGTAAAAGAGAATTCATGCTTGCCAAGTCTGTCTGATTCGGTCAGTTGTTAACTTCTTTTTACTTCCTTCTTTTCTTTCTTTCCTCCATCCTTCCTCCCTTTCTTCTTCCCTCTTACCTCTTTCCTCCTTACATGCCTAACTACTCAAACTTATTTACTCTACATACTTGCTTACTAACTTACTAAATAACTCACTCCGTTAACTACTTTGTCATTTCAGTCTGTCTGTTGGTTTGTTTGTAAGTTACTTTGTTGGTTGGTACTCTGGATGATCAATTAACTAGCAGTCAGACACTGGACTGTGTGCTGTTGTCTCTTAACTTTTTGTTGATTAGTTAATTATTAATTTCATTTTTTTAATTAGTCAGCTTGTCTTACTTATTTACTCACTGACTTCCTTCCTTCCTTCCTTCCTTCCTTCCTTCCTTCCTTCCTTCCTTCCTTCCTTCCTACTTAACTTACTAGTTACCTACCTATTTACCTACCTACTCGCATGGTTGGCTGGTAGGCTAGTTTCCTGGCTGGTTGTTTTAGTTTTGCTGCATTTTAGCCTGATGGCTAGTTGGTTGCTACTTGATTAGTTGGTTGGGTGGTTAGAGAGCCCGTCAGTCTGTTCGTTGGTTGGCCGGTTGGAAACAAACGACAGTTGGTTGCTTGCCGCCTAATGGTTTTATGATTTATCAGTAAAGTTAGATTGAGCTGGAAGAAGAAGAGGTGAATTCGTTAGAGAGTTGCTTGAATGTTGATACGGCATAACAGGCAGATTTACTTTTTATAACGGAGATCATTAGGGAAAAGGGTGAATAGTGGTGAGTCATCCTTTGAAACAACGTGGTAATCGGAAGCGTGATCTGTCAAGTTTTGTAAGAATTCCTTTTGACGGTTAAACAACGCCCAAAGACCAAAAAGGAAGCGAAGCGCGTGGTACCGGTCAGTTGTGGCACGGCCACCCTGAGGTGTGCAGATTATTGCACCATAACTTAATGCGCAGTAAAAACGCGTTTCAACCACGTTATTTGGCAATATTTTACGCGCGCGTGCGCCCCGCACGCACACACACACACACACACACACACACACACACACGCACCTCTCTCTCTATATAATATAATATATATGTAATTGAATTATAAACAAAGCTTGCTCTTATGTCTTAGATTGAAGAAATAGGGGGAGATACGCATTCATAACTGCAGTGGTAGATGATGATTCTGCCTAACTACAGTATGTGCTTGAGTGGGTGAATGGGGAAAAATAAAATAAATGCTTCTCAAAATGAGCCTTCAGCAAGCTTATATTCTCCAAGGGGGAGACATCCTCCAATAGGGAGGGAAACTCACTAACAATATATAACTCCTGTTCATAACCGATATTTCGAAACTTGGTGGTTTCTATCTCAGTGACGCGGAAAGTGGTAATTTGACTCCTTTGCCTTTTCAGTTTTTAGAAAATGCAATCCAAAAAAGGCTGGTGTGCAATACCGTAGTATGTTTGTTAGTTTTCAAAAAACCAACAAAGGTGCATCTAGAAGCTAAAGAAAATCATGAAAGAGCAAAACAAGCTACATTTTCTTGTGAAAAGTAAAATATATAAAAAGATATCCTCTAAGACACAAGTGCTGAGGCCAGTTCTTGGAATGAATCCACAAGGACTAAAATACAAGAAACTAATAAATTCCAAGGATAAGTACCGAGCACCATTCCAGCAACTTACAGAGCAGCTTGGGGTTGCATGACTGCAAGGAATATTGAATTATCAACAAAGTTTGCTCTTATGTCTTAGATTGAAGAAATAGGGGGAGAGACGCATTCATATCTGCAGTGGTAGATGATGATTCTGCCTAACTAACAGTATGTGCTTGAGTGGGTGAATGGGGAAAAATAAAATAAATGCTTCTCAAAATGAGCTTCAGCAAGTTTATATATCTCCAAGGGGAGACACCTCCAATAGGGAGGGAAACTCACTTACATATAACTCCTGGTCATATACCGATATTTCGAAACTTGGTGGTTTCTCCTCAGTGACGCGAAATGGTAATTTGACTCTTTGCTTTTCAGTTTTAAGAAAAATGCAATCCAGAAAAGGCTGGTGTGCAATACCGTATATGTTTGTTGAGTTTTCAAAAACCAACCAAAGGTGCCATCTAAGAAGCTAAAGAAAATCATGAAAGAGCAAAACAAGCTACATTTTCTTGTGAAAAGTAAAATATTAAAAGATATCTCTAAGACACAAGTGCTGAGATACCCTGAGGAGAGCACTTGCTCGAAACAAGTTTGTAGGGTGGTTTTTAACCATTTTTAAAATCCTATTTTAAACTGTTATGTCGTCACCTATTTGGTGAGCATTTTTAGATTTCTGAGTGGTCTTTAGACTCAATTTTATATATAAACAAAATTTGTAGACAGTTTTAAGATTCCTCTTTTATACTTGTTTTAACTATAATATTAATATATATATATATATTATAATAAATATATATATATATATATATATATATAAAATATATATGAACAAAGCTTGCTCTGTTGATGAATTTATTGCATGCATATATATATATATATATATATATATATAATATATTATATATATAATATATATATATATATATATATAATATGCATACACATATTGTGTGTGTGTGGGAGAGAGAAGAGAGAGAGAGAGAGAGAGAGAGAGAGAGAGGAGGGAGCGTGGAGGGATGGGAGGGAATTAGATCCCGAACAAATAAAACGTCCACTCGAGTGAATGACGTATATGTTGTTTACAAAGGAGCACATGATCTTTATCTTATCGCATGAAACGATGTTTTACTTATATCTGATACACAACGGGGGCATCAAATCTTTATGGTGTAGAAATAAAACTTTGGTGTCGGAAATTCGTTCGAAGTCGAGTAGATAAAATACCTGTTATGAATATGTTATGATTTGAACTGATCATCAAACAAAAGAGAAAACGCCAACGTTGATCCAAGAACAGCGCCAATAGATCAATAAATAACACAATAAGAAAGAGGATTCTAGACACTGGGATCTATACTTAGAGCAGAGATCATATATCTGCAGCCTACTCATGACGTATGACATTGTTATGGTTTATGTGATGGCATAATACAAACTGATAACTTGAAAATAACTGTTACAGATTTTTTTTCGCAAAGTAGGCTTGTAAATATACTGATGGTATAAACTACTTGTTACAAAACCATTTAGGGGGATATACGAAACAGAGGCCGTAAACTGTTTACTACAGTAGAATTTTAGGATTAGGCCATACTGATGAAGTCAACACATCATTGTTAAGACGTATAGCTCTTTGGTGTTACAGAAAATACGTCGGAGGTATGACTAAACAGTGACGAACACCGACGTCATAACACTGACAAATCACTGTGCAACATCTGATCTGGCTATGCGTATATCAAACTGTTCTTATAAACTAAATTGATAATAAAGATGTGCCTTTCTGTTTCTTTGGAAAAAAAAGGTCAAACATGTAAGACCAAAAAGAAGAGAGATATCTACGTCCTGAAAGGTGTGGCAGGTAAATACGTCAAAACGATGACGTATTTCTGTTTGTTTTTTTGCAGGTGATCTGGCGGAGGTCCTCAGATCCCCACCCTCTGACCATCGGCAGGAAGCGGTACGTGGACGACACGCGGGTGATGGTGGAACACATGCCCTGGGTCAGGAATGGCATCTGCTTATCAAACAGGTGATATGTGTGTGTGTGTGTGTGTGTGTGTGTGTGTGTGTGTGTGTGTGTGTGTGTGTGTGTGTGTGTTTTAGTGTGTGTGGGTGTTTTTTTAATGTGTGTGTGTGTGTGTGTGTGTGTGTGTGTGTGTGTGTGTGTGTGTGTGTGTGTGTGTGTCATTGTGTGTGTGTGTGTGCGCGCGCGCGCGCGCTTGGGTCAGTGTCTATGTGTATCTGTGTTTTATGTGTGTATATCTGTGTGAGAGAGCTAGACCTTGACGGCAGAGTTGGAGAGAAGGATCCAAGCCTTTGAAACGAAGGCACACAGAAGACTGCTCCACATCTGCACTGAGCACAGAACCAACGACTCGATCCGAGAGGAGGTGGCCACACTGGCAGGACCACAGGAACCCCTCTTGGCTACAGTGAGGAGGAGAAGGCTGATGTGGTCTTGCCACGTGACACGACACGGCTCGCTGGCAAAGACAATCCTGCAAGACACCCTTGAAGGAGGAAGGCGCAGAGGACAGGCAGAGACAGAGTTGGTCGGAGAACGTGATAGAATGGACAAACTTCAGGCTGCCAAAACTCCTGCGAGAAGCAGAGACAGGCCGCGATGGAGAAGAAGATTGACGTAGTCGTCCCTCATGTCACCCCTACGACCACATAGGTCACGGGAATTAGAAGAAGGAGAAACTGCGTGTACAAGTATTTGCGCGAGCGCGCGTGCGTGTGTGTGTGTGTCTATGTGTATGTGGTGTGTGTGCTCATGGCTATGTCTGTGTGTCTGTGCATAGATGTGTCTTTCTATCTGTCTGTGCATGTATGCGGGCACGCGTTTGTGGGGGTGGGTGGGTGGGGTGTGTATGTTTGTGTCTGTTTGCGTGTGGGTCTGTGTATGTGTGTGCATGTGTGTAAAGAAGTGAAACACAGTACACAGGAATGCCACCAGACTCCGTTCTATTCAAAACAGTACAAGAAACCACAATTCAGTGCAAAATAGAATGCAATGCAATGCATTACAATACATTACAACGCATCATAAACACAACACAGTACCATGAAAATAGATAGTGGCGTTAAGGATAACGTGCTCGCCTAGAAATCCAGGTCATGATTTGTTTAGCACGGGATTAGTAGGGGGGGGGGGGTTGTTTTTTGGTGTGTTTGTTTGTTTGTGTGCTGTTGTTGTCCCCCCTTTTTTCTGTTTTTGACTGTCTTGATGATAGCTTTTCGAATGAAACAATACACCGAGGTTCCTGACCACATGCACTTAAAGCAAAGAAAAAAACATACGGAAACAAGTTGTCCTCGGCAAATCTGTAGGAAAATGCGCTTTGATGGAATAAACGAAAACATTCGCAGAGGAGAGAGAGAGAGAAGAGAGAAGAGGAGAGAGAGAGAGAGAGAGAGAGGAAGAAAGAAAGAAGAAGAAGAAGAAGAAGAAGAAGAAGAAACTGAAATAGGTGGGTGGAGCATTGGATGGCAGCCCCGATGTAGAAATCTGCTGTACTAATAGAGTTTCCAATGCAACACAATGGAAGGCAAGACAATGAAATTATGATGCAATCGAAAGAGCCTCGGAATCCAACGCTGTGCAAAGCAACGCAAAACAATACACTGCCGCATCATACATGCAGTACAAAGAAATGTTTTGCAAAACAATACAATGCGATGCAATGCAGTTGCAATGCAATACAAATGCAATGTGACGCAAGGCGATTCGATTGTAAAGCAATGTTAAGAAGCACAGTTCAGTGCAATGCAGTGTAATGCAATGCAAAATGCAAAGCAATGCGTTGGAACACAAAATAGAATGTAATGGAACATAACGCAATGAAATACGATTCAATTCAAAATACGATGCAGGGCATTACAATACAGGGCAACACAGTATATGGAACTCGGTACAATCAGACACAGTGCAATACAGGCGTGTGGCTTATTCACAGGTGCGGCTGGATGACGAGGGGCAATACGAGTGCCAGGTGGCTTCCAGGGATAAGACACTGCGGCGATATGTCAACCTCATTGTCAAACGTGAGTGTTCATCTATCGTGGTATATTGTTTTGTAACATTAGTGTATATTGTGGTATGTTGTACTGTAACGTGTTGACTTATCGTGACTTGTTTTGGTGATGGTTTGGTTCGTTTGTTATACATACTGTACTCATTTTAGCTGGCGGCGAATGTTCACTCTGTTTATAATTATGTGAATGTTGTTTCGCAGTCACTAGATAAACGATTATCAAAAAAAGGAGAGAAGTTGTAGGCGCGCGCACTTGTGTGTGTGTGTGTGTGTGTGTGTGTGTGTGTGTGTGTGTGTGTGTGTGTGTGTGTGGTGTGTGTGTGTGAGCGCGCGCGCGTGCAGGGATGATGGGGAAAGAAAAGGTTACAGAAAACGATCGACCAGATTATGTAAAAGGTTATTAGCCAGGTTAGCAGAAGATCATTTTTTTAAACTGTTGAAAACTGAATACTTTTTTATCGGAATAAACAAACTTCTAAATTGATGTTTTTTTCTGGATCAGGATCAGATATGAAGGCGTGTGTGTGGTGTGTGTGTGTGTGTGTGTGTGTGTGTGTGTGTGTGTGTGCGTGTCGTGCGTGCGTGCGTGCGTGCGTGCGTGCGTGTGGTGTTATGTGTTGTGTGTGTGTGTGTGTGTGTGTGTGTGTGTGTGTGTGTGTGTGTGTGCGTGCGTGTGTGTGCGTGCACGTGTGCGTGCGTGTGTACGCGTGCGTGTATGTGTTGTGTGTGCGTGCGTGTGCGCGCGCGCGTGTGTGTGTGCATATGTGCGTGGGAGGGGGGGGAGTTGTCTTTCCCTATTCTGTCTTTTTCTGTCCTTTCTTGTCTCTTTAGTCCTGAATTATCCTGGCTCGTGTGACTGTTTTTGTCCTAGACCCCGTCGCCTGCTTGGTCTTCTTTCATCTATCTTTGCTCGCCTTGAACAGTCCTCAGCTGTCTGGTCTGAACTTTTCCCCCTCTAGTCAGGAAGAGTGTAAGGTCCTTAATGGTGTCGGTCCTCCTTTCTCTGGTCTATAGTGTCTTGACTTGGGCAGCCATGTCTTTCAGGGGGATTATCCTCATGTATATTGCATAATCAGGTCTACGTTTTCTCATGGCTGCATCTTTTTTTTTTTTTTTTTTCTCTCTCTCTCTCTCTCAAGCTTTGTCTGGTTTGGTCCTGTGTTTGAACTAACTTTCTGTTTCGTTCATTCTTTTTAGTCTGGTCCGCTTTGCAGTTATCTTTCGTTGTGCCGGTTACTTATTTTATTTTCGACTGAACAGCCGACACGTAAACGGCTGTTTAGAAGAACAGCGTGAAAGGTGACAGAATTCAGGAAATTGCTGTAACGCGATGCACACACTTACACATACACGCAAACTTTTTTAACGCTTGTTTCTTGTTGACTGATTTGGGATTAATCTTTTTGTTATATTTTCCTCTTTTTTTTCTTTGGTATAGAGGATCACATAAAATGAACCGACGGCAAATTGAAGGACGGAAAACACACACACGCGCGCTCGCGCGCTGGTGACCTACTTATTTTTGAGTGAACCAGCTCTCTAGGAAGAAGAAGAAGAAGAACACAAACACACAAACACACACACACACACACACACACACACACACACACACACACACACACACACACACACAGACGAGAGAGAGAGAGAGAGAGAGAGAAAGTGTGAGAGACAGAGAGAGAGAGTTTAAACATCTCAGTCTCTGGTTCACGTACATGATCCACTACGTTCTCGAAGCAAACAAGACAAATTGTCTTTAAAGCTTAGAGGCCCAAGATGAATCCTTCCTATTTTGTCCGCTTTTTTTTATTTTTCAGTTCCTCATAAATAGTAACTTACGTGGACGCTATACGTTCTGTGTACACTTTTAACATCTTGCCATCTGTGAATTTTTTCATAACTTGACTTTCTGTAACATATCTTAAAAAGTGTTTTAATAACTCTGCCAAACAACGTGGACAAACGAATCACAAGACAAAACACGACGCGTTTCAACTTTTTAGGTCTCTTCAGGCAAGATCTTCTTTCTTCCTCGTTCGCTTTCCATAGATGAGCAGCCCGGTGTCCTCGATGAAGGCTGCCGTCCACCGCAGCTCCTCCAGGGTGCCGTACAACTTGGCTTCCACTGCTGTCGGTGTTGGCCAGTACTTCCTTCTGGATGCTGCATGCGTCATACAGTCTTGAAGGATGTGGTCTGTTGTCATTGGTCCCTCACCACAAGGGCACTCTCCACTCTGCCCAATGCGGATTTTGTGTGCATGTGGTGGTGCAGGCGATTGTGTCCAGTCCTCAGGCGGAAGATCTTGACCTGTTCCCGTCGTCCCAGCAAATGGTATTTGTCTTCTGGGTTGTGTTTGGGGTGCTGGAGGTGCCATTTTATTCCTTGCTGTGCCTTGATGATTGTCTTGATTTCATCATATGACACCAGGTTGTTGGCCTGCTCCTTCTGTGCACCGTCTTTAGCCAGAATATCCGCTTTTTCGTTGCCTCTGATACCACAGTGTGCTGGTACCCATTGTAGCACCACTTTCTCCACTCTGGCACTCAGGGCAACAAGGGCTGAAGTAAGATGGTTCTGTTCTTTGCAGCGGGAGTTCTTGAGGGCTTGGAGCACGGAGAGAGCGTCTGAGAACACCACCACCTGCCCTGTTGTTCTTATGGAGTTCTGCGAGACTGTTATGGCTGCCTCACAGAGAGCCTCTCGCTCAGCTCGGAAGTTGGTGGAGTATTTTCCTGTTGGGATTGCAATTTCTTCATCTCCGTCTTTGTATCGGAGGAAGATTCCAGCTCCACCATCCCTCGTTGGTTCTGTGGCGGAGCCATCTGTGAAGACATGGGTCCAGTCTTCCTGGGGGTACTGGTTGCAGATGTACTCCATGGCCAGGGCTTTCCTTTGGGTGTCTGACTGTGTTCCTCTCTTCTCCACTCCGGGAATGCTGGTGACGACTGTTGGGAACACCTGCCTCTTCCAAGACGGTGTGGTGACATTTGCCGCGATAGGCTTTGCTTCGTGTTCCATCAAGACTGGATTTGTCTTTCAAGGCGTCTTGACTGGTGGATGAAGCTGCCTCTTTTCAGCCGGATCTTGGTGGGTCTGCTCATTCTGTCGTTCTTCAGGCAAGATAAACAACACTCAGGACAACGAAAATGAAGGACCAGCAATCACTTATCTTTGTTAATTTCGCCGCAAGATAGGTGTTCAATCATACACACACGCGCGCACGTTCGCGCGCACGCACGCACACACTCATACACGCACGCACACACACGCGCACACACACACGCACACACACACACACACACACACACACACACACACACACACACACACACACACACACAACACACACACACACACACAAACACACCAGCAGCGTCAACGCCCATCTTACGCCGAATTTGACAAAGATAAGTGATTGCTCGTTCTTCAGTGTCGTTGTCCGGCGAGGTGTTTATCTTGCCTGGTGAAGAGCTAAGAGGTCGAAACGCTTCGTGTTTTGCCTTGTGATTCGTTCGTCCACGTTGTTTGGCGGAGTTATACACACTTTTTAAGATTTGCTAGATTTCCGCTTGCAGTCGCCTCACTTTGCAGCCAACTGTCTGTACCATGTCTGAGGCTGCTCTGTTTGGTCAAGTCTCGGCGGGTATAGTGTGAGGCCTTGGCATGTCCAGCTGGATGCAGTGATAAATGTTTTCTTCATTTCACAGCATTCAACTTACTGGTTTGAACGTTTTCTCTGGTCTCATTCTGTGTGCCTTAATGGTGTTGTATTTGTCTCGTTCTTTTATTGATTTGTTTTTCTTTCTTTCTTTTTTGATCCATGCAGATCACATTCTGTGCTGTATTAACATGTTTTATCCCTGGGGGTGTTTGCTACTAATGTTCCAGTTACATGTGTGTGTTTCACGTTCCGTTTTCAGAGCCTCTCTCTCTCTCTCTCTCCTCTCTCTCTCTCTCTCTCTCCTCCTCTCTCTCTCTCTCTCTCTCTCTCTCTCTCTCTCTCCTCCTCCCTTCTCTCTCTCCTCTCTCTCTCTCTCTCTCTCTCTCTTCTCGCATGATATACGATTCTAAATGGACGCTAGGCACTTCCTTCCAACTAATTATCGCCCTGTCTAGTCTCGTCTCCTGCGGTCTCGTCTGTTGCGTGACGTGCTGTAGCTTCTGGGATTGTGGACGGATGAGGTGATAATTGATTGATGGTGATTTCGTGATGTGGGAGAGTGTGTGATGTACTGCGGTGCGATGTGCCATGGTGTGGGTGTGGTACGATGCGTACTGTGTTGTGAGCGAAAGTATGATGTTGTGTTGTATGGTGTTGCATACGATGCGATTATGAAACACACAAATTGTTGTTGTCATGTGGTTTGTATCCCTTCGGAAATAACAGCACGAACGATGAAACATATTAACAGACATAAAGATAGCACCTTTTTTAATACAAACAACGAGAACAGTTTTATATGTCAATCGAAACTTTGAAGCCTTGGACCTTAACCGGTTTCCTCGAAACTGTTCATTCGTTTTGCTGTCAGTGATGAAGAGGTATTCGTGGTTGTGACTATGGTGAAGGTACAACTTAATTCCAGGCAATTCTTTTTTTTCTTTTTCAGCTGGGACAAAACCTCCAGAGGAACACCACGTAAGATTACATTTCATCTTTTCTGCTGTATTTCTCTTGGACCTCTTCTGTCTGTCTGTCTGTGTCTGTCTGTCGGTTGGTCCGTCGAATAGAATGTGCGTCTGTCTGCTTCTGTTTTGTCTGTCTGTCCGTCCATCTCTCTTTCCACATGTCCGTCCATCTCTCTCTCTCTCTCTCTCTCTCTCCTCTCTCTCCTCTCTCTCTCTCTCTCTCTCACTCTCTTCCCCACCACGTCTCCCCTCTCTCACACCTCACACTCTCACTGCTCTGTCTCTACTCACTCTCTCTTTCTTTTGTCTGTCTCTCACTGCCTGTCTCTCTCTGTGTCTCTGTCATTGTCCTGCTGTTGTCTGTCTGTCTTTTCCTCTCTCTTCTCTGTCTTTTCTCCTCTCTCTCTCTCTCTCTCTCCTCTCTCTCGCCTCTCTCTCTCTCTCTCTCTCTCTTCTCTCTCTCTCTCTCTCTCTCTCTCTCTGTCTCTCTATCTTACTCGGGGGCGCTTTGAACGTGCAGGAAGATTGGAGGTGTGTGTTACATTGCTCTACGTTTTAGGGAATTTCTCTGGATTGTAAATGTGTATTGCGCCGAAACTTGACAAGCTGTTTGCTGTGGCATCATGCCTTCCGCCCCGCTGGTTTCAGATCAACATGTGGTTCTTTTTGTCAATATTTCAGTCGTTTATGTGTAAAAGATGCATTATTAAGCAGTCGATGCGCATCTCCATGTTGACAGTTCGTTCACGGGAACCGGTGTTCTGTTCGGACTAACCCTCATCCTTCTGTTCTGGGGGGACAATTTGTTTAAACGTCATGGTGAGTGTACTGCTCCTGCGCTGTGGTGATGTTGAATCGAACCCCGGCCCCAATCCTGATACAAATGTCTCAGGCTCTTCTGGTTCCGGACGACAGACCCGTCTTTCGTCGTACCACCCACGACCGGGAAAGGAACCTTCAATGGCTGACCTGATGTCAAAGTTAAGTGATGTAGAGAGCTCTGTTAACGGCAAGCTGGACAATGTGAAGGAGGAATTGTCTCTCTTACGGCAGGATCATGGTGCTCTCCGTGATCTTGTGAGTGGACTGAGGACGAGGTGGATGATCTTCGACGTGAGAATGACTTGCTGCAACAAAAGAACAGTGATCTGTCTTCTAAGGTGGATGACCTGGAAAGAAAATGTGACGATTTGGAGGGCAGGTCTAGAAGAAATAACCTGATTTTTTATGGTATGGAGAAAAGGGAAGGGGAAACAAGTGAAGAGTGTGAGGGCTTGATCCAGGATTTGATCACAGACAAGCTTGATATTACTGATTCAATCGAATTTGATCGTGTACATCGACTGGCTCCAGATCCGATTCCCCAATTATCGCTCGATGTTCCTTTTATAAGCAAAAAAATGAAAATATTAAAAGCGAAGCAAAAACTGAAGGGAACGAACGTGTTTGTCGGGGAGGATTTCTCTCGAGGCGTACGTGACATCAGACGTAAGTTGGGCCCACACCTGAAAAAAGCTAAGGCTGAGGCAAACAGGTCCGCATGGTGTACGATCATCTATTTATTAATGGTAAAAAGTATGAGCTGGATGTGCATGATTCACTTAAAGAAATAAAATAGGAAAACGGTCGGCCCGATATTCAGATGAATGTTTCTGGATTGAATTTGAGACGGGTACAAATAAAGCACCTACACCGGAATGTCCCAAAGCTCAGTCACATAGCCCGTCGACGACCACACATGTGGCACGTGAGGATTCGGAACTTGTTGTCCGGTTGGGTTTGAAACCGACAGTCGTCCCTTGTTTTCATGTGACAATCCTAGCATTCGAATAACTTGTGGGAGGGAGAATATGGAAATCTATCTTGGGGTAATATATAAGACAATATCCCCACTTCTGTAAATAAATCTTTGCGTTTTGATGCTGATATAAAATCGTCTTCTCTTAAGTTCTTGTCATGGAATGTGAATGGCTTGCGCTCTAAATTTGTATTCCATGATTTCTTTTCATACATTACATCTTTTGATTTTGTTTGTCTTCTTGAGACTTTTGAAGATACCTGTGACCCTGATTTATTTCCTGGATTTCAGGTATATTATAAACCTGCTGTAAAGTTCACCAAACAAGGGAGGAGATCGGTGGAATTATATGCTTATAAGGGATGAATTTGCTCCTTTCGTGTGTTATTTAGATATCAACAATGAAAATATATGTGCGTTTGTCATTGATAAACGGTTGTTTGGATGTCTGAATGATGTACTGTATGTATGTGCATATTTCCACCGGAGGGGTCTCCTTTCTATTCACACTTTAATTACGAAAGTGGAATAATCATGCTTGAAGAGTGCTTGACAGACTTGTTGATACAGATGGAAGATGCTTATATCATTTATGCGGTGATCTGAACAGCAGAATCTCGAATATTTCTCCATTTCGCCCTGTTTATGACAATGACAATGTTCTATTTAAAAGTAATTCGGTTATTTGTGACCGGCATTCTCAAGATGAATGTGTTAACAGCTACGGTAAATCTTTGTTAAATATGTGCACTGCGTAGATCTGATTATATTAAACGGATTATGTAATGGCGACCAGCAAGGTTGTTACACATATACTTGTGAGAACGGGAGCAGTGTAAATGATTATTTGTTATGTCCAGTAATCTTTACGACTTATTATTTGAGGTGTCTGAATTGATTGTTGCAGAACGATTCGAATCTGATCATTTTCCCATTGAATACTGCATTGCTTTTTGCCATGATAATTTATATAAGAATGAAGATAGCGATGGTGTGCATGTGATTCAAAATGTGTATGGTGTGACGAATACAGTAGTAATATTTTACAGGAATCTATGCGAGAAAGAAGTCCACGATAAATTACAAGCTGCCCTTGAACTTATTGACGTGAACATAAATGATGCACTGGATATGTTTAATAGATGTATTCAAGAGTGTGCTGCATGTATGAAGAAAAAATGTGAAGCTAGATTTGGACAGTCGTAAGCAGGGTTGGTTTGATGAGGACTGCAAAAACAATAGAACTCAACTGCGCAGATTACTAAGAACATTTCGAAGATCATCAAAGCAATATGATTCTGTTGTCGGAAATGATGTCATGGAGAGATAAACTTAAAGAGGACAGTAATAAATACACAAAGGCTAGAAGAGAATACAAAAAGTTTTTAGACATGAAGAAAAAACAATTCAATAGGAATACACTAGACAATCTATTGGCTTCAATTAATAACCAAAAAGAATTTTGGACGTGTATGTCCAATATTTCGTTGAAAAAGAAACAACCAAAAAATAACATACCTTTAGATAAGTGGTTTCAGCACTTTAAAGTTTTGTTGGATAAAGGTTTATCATGTAGTGGGAGGATAACTTTCCGGAAGTTGACAATGAATATATGAATCGCCCAATTTCTCGTGAAGAAGTTCTGTTAGCGCTTAGAAAAGTTAAAAAACGAAAAGCTGCTGGACCTGATGGAATAATCGAGAGTTTTTGAAAACTCCTTGTGAAAAAGTTGTTGATTTTTTTGGTGAAATTCTTTAATGCATTATTTGAAAGGGGTACTTTTCCTGAAAGTTGGTGTGAGTCTGTGACCCTTCCGCTTTATAAGAAGGGTAATGTAAATAATACCAATAATTATAGAGGTGTCTCTCTGTCAGATATAAGTAGTAAAGTATTCAGCGCCATCATCAATCAAAGACTACAAGAGTATGTGGAGGAAAATAATATAACTGGTGAATATCAAGCAGGTTTTAAACGTGGATATTCAACTATTGATCATGCGTTTACTCTCATGGCTCTAATACAGAAACAGTTTTCCCTCAATCGCAAATTGTACGTAGCATTTATTGACTTTGAAAAGGCGTTTGATTCAATCAACAGAGATTTATTGTGGCCTGTCCTATTCAAAAACGGGATTACGGGAAGACTCTTTAAATGTGTTAGAAGCATGTATAATGTTGTCAAAACAAGAATTCGATGTGGTGCAAAACTCACAGATTATATAAATTGTACTAGAGGTGTAAAACAAGGTGACGTCTGCAGTCCTATTTTGTTCTCTTTATTTATAAACGAGCTAGCATTAGAAGTAACAAATAACGGAAGACATGGTGCGAGGTTTACTGTAGATTATATGGAACTGTTTATCTTATTGTTTGCTGACGATATAGTCTTACTATCTGAAACGGTTATTGGTTTGCAAACACAGCTAAAATAGTTTGAAGACTTCAGCTGACCAGCTGCAATTGAAGGTAAACATGGATAAAAGTAATGTAATAGTTTTTAGGAAAGGGGGTCACTTGTCAGGCAGGGAAAGATGGGTATACAATGATATTGCCATGCCAGTAGTTAATGTTTACAAGTATCTTGGAATCTTTTTCTCAACTCGTTAAGCTTTGTAGCCGCTTGCAGAGATCTTTCTGGGAAAAGCAAAGAATCGTTTGTTATATATTTTGAGAAAGCTATATCTTTTGAATAACAATTCTTTAGAACTTTTTGTTAAGATTTTCGATATTTACATTCAACCGATTGCACTATATGGATCAGAGCTGTGGGGATTAGACAGAAAAATCAGAATGCATTGCGAGTCAGTCCCCCTTATTTGGCCTTAAAAAGTTTTTGGGAGTACATGTAAGAACTCCAAATGATTTAGTGTATGGAGAAACAAACAGGTACCCACTGTACATAAACGCGGCAATTACGTGCATTCGTTACTGGTTCAAATTATTAAAAATGAGCATTGATCGACTACCAAGGAAATCTTACACCATGTTATACGACTTGGATTCAAAAGGGAAAAACAACTGGGTATCAAACATTCGATTATTTCTTTATGAATTTGGTTTCGGTTATGTGTGGGAGTGCCAAGGTGTTGGTCAAGAAAATTTATTTGTGCAATCTCTTCGCCAGAGATTAATTGACTGCAGATGGCAGGAATGGGAAAGCCATATAAAAGCAAGTGAAAGATTTAAAATGTATAGAAGTTATACCTCTGGGCATCTGGTTTAAGACATATCTTTCATTTGATTTGGATATATATTTTGCGGTTTCTTGTAACTAAATTTAGATTTGGCATATCTGAAATTAATGCACATGTGTATCGCTTTAAAACTATATATGGTAATGAGCTGGTGTGTCCTTTGTGTAAGGAGTCTAACGAGGACGAGCTTCATTTTGTTCTAACATGTTCTGTTCTGACTGATCTTAGAGTGAAATATATTCCAGCAAAATTCTATATGAATCCATGTTTATTTCGATTTTGTCTACTTATGGCATCGAAAGATGAAAGAATAGTACGTAAATTAGCATTGTATTTGCATAAAGCCTTTCAGTTAAGGCAAATTCTTCTTTCGTGATTTGTGGTGGATAACATGCTTGTACTAGACTATGAATTCTGCCTGAAATTGCATTATGATATATGTTAACATTGTTACCGCCCCTCGTTCATATGGGCTTTGGCCTTATTGAATAAAATTATCTGAATCTGAATCTCTATCTTACTCACTCTCTCTTTCCTCCTGTCTGTCTCTCACTGCCTGTCTCTCAGTGTCTCTGTCATTGTCTGTCTGTCTCTCTCTCTCTCTCTCTCTCCTCTCTCTCCTCTCTCTCTCTCTCTCTCTCTCTCTCTCTCTCTCCCCCATCATGTCTGTGTGTGTCCGTGTGTAATTGTCTGTGTGTGCATGTACGTGTGTGTTGTGAGAATAGTGACAGAAACTTGAAGAGAGGTCAAGTGGAGGGAAGTGTATATTTGTCATATTTTTTTGGCCAATTTATGCTTTGTATAAATCTTGATCAAACATGTTAGCTGTGTCGGTTTTATCTAATCATGAGTCGTAAAATAAATCACGCAATAGGCATTGCCAACCAGTTTAATCCAGGCTTGAGCAACCCGTCGTTTGACAAAGAATATGGAGGTTTTGACAGGGGAAAATACATCAGTGAAGTCTTCCAAACACATAAAATTATGTTAAAGATTCTACATAGTGTTTTAACTACATGCGCATAGCTCTCTGTGCATGTGAGGCATTTTCATTCACTCCGTTTGCAAGGCCACACACACACACACACACACACACACACACACACACACACACACACACACACACACACACACACACACACACACACACACACTGGTGTGAATATTGGTTTGACTTCACAGACTCCTTAATTCCGCGATTGCCCGCTTCTGTGGGATATTGCATCAGGTCTGTAGGACCGCTCCGTGCAGTTATTCAGCTTTTGACGCTCTGGGTGGATTTTTTTGAGCTGTCGTTTGAGCTGATCCCAGAAGCGATCCTCGATTGTGGCTGAGATGGGCCACAACATGATTTGGACACACTGAATAAAGAACATGGCGTTGTAACAGAAAAGGCATATATACGAATAGCGAAAACAAATGACTAAAGTTTCAACAAATCCACGACAGATCTAGTTGCAGAGTGAGGCGACTGCAGGCGGAAATCTAAACAATGTAAGTAATAGCGACCCGCCACGAAAACGTAGACAAACGAATCACAAGACAAAACACGACGCTTTTCGACCTCTTAGGTCTTCTTCAGGCAATATACAAAACGCTCAGGACAAGGAAAATGAACGACCATTTCCATTGTCCCCAGTGTTTTGTCTCTTGCCTGAAGAAGACCTAAGAGGTCGAAAAGCGTCGTGTTTTGTCTTGTGATTCGTTTGTCTACGTTTTCTTGGGGGTTCGCTATTAATCACATTTAGAATTTATATTCACAATAGTTAAATGCAGCTGGTTCGTAAAAACAAAATAAGAAAAAAAAAAACGGACAAAGAAAAGACCGCAGTAATGACTCGTTCCTGAACAGAACCCTCTTGGGTTGTAGCAAAAGCCATGGGTAGTCCTGACTGTGTGGAATCTCATTGCCCTACAGTAACAGAAAGTGTCTGTGAGTTTTGGGGGAAAGTCAAAGCTGATGGCTCGGAGACTGTTGGGTGTAACGGTGTTTTTGGTGCTATTCCGTTTATCCGCAGTGGTGTGGTTGCAGTGAGTCCTATCCCAGTATCCTGCTTGGTCTATGGCAAGCAGGGCGTTCATGCCGCAGCCATCAGCAGCACATCTGTCTGTCTGTGACATAGTCTTACACGATCAATAACACAACTGATGCAGTGGCGAATAAAGCGCGACGGGTCCTCTTCTATTCGTGGAAAAATAGACCCGTACTTAAGGCGTTTCGAGTGTATTTGATTGAAACTTCGGTTAATTCAATAAACATGCGTGAAACCGTTTCTGACGATACTACAGCCCCCCCCCCCCCCCCCCCCCCCGGGTCGGCTGGGCTATAAATTACATGAATTGCATTGAACTGGTGTTCTTTGACAGATTAAAACTCTGGTTGTCCCTTGCGGTGGTGTGTGGCCGTACATAGCGTGTCACTTTGACCTCTGGTGGTATTGCGTGGTCATCAACAAGTTGACCTCTGGCTGCATTGCCTGGTCATTGACAGACTGACCTCTGGCGGTGTGGTCTGGCTATCGACAGATTAATCTCTGCACTGGTGGTGTCTCCGACACCTTCATTGATTGTTTTGGTGCCGACCTTCCAGAATACAGCGGAAGTACTGGCTGTCCTGTGTCGATGTTCTGTCAGTGGCGCTAATTCATGGTTGAAAATACCCGATGGTTGACAGGTGCGACATGTAAAAGGTGCCTCAAATTCCGGACCCTCAACCCCCACCGCCGCCACCACCACCTCCTTTCCCCCCTTCCAATCGTGTGTCGCTGTAAGTACTCGCTCACCCCAAACCGACATTTTTTCTTGGTCCTTTTTAACAGAGGTGTGGCGTAAAGTATACAGAGAGAGAGGAGAGAGAGAGAGAGAGAGAGAGAGAGAGAGAGAGAGAGAGAAAAGAGATGCCCGTTTGTATAAAATAAAAGAATGTCCTGAACATTGGCACTGCTGCTGTCCTGAAACCGAGATTGGGAAACAACTGTGTCTGTGTCTCTTATCGTTGCTAACGCATCCGTGAACAAGCAAACGAAGATTCCTTGCATAATTCGCTCGTGCGTTCACCCAGTATCAAGTTCACACTGAGAAACCAGCATAGTGGCGTTGCTATAGCGAAACTGCGGGGGGGGGGGGGGGGGGGGGGGGGGGGAGGGGGCGGGGGGGGGGGGGGGAGGGTCGCTTGCCTGCATGAAACTTACGCTTGCAGTAGAGCCGCATATACCTTGAGATTTAGTCGACAATGGACAGAAATTTGCGTTTCATTCGTTGACGTATACATTAGACTTATGGAACAGAGGAACAACAGAAGGTGAGGAAACAGAGAGATAGTGTTGAAAGAAAATACAGACTTGCTTTGCCCGTTATTAACGTATCGATCAATGTGATCCCAAAATAGAGTATTCTACGTCCACTGCAATCTGTAATATGTCTTCAGGAAACCCCTCTGCCTTTCTGGATTCCCGGGATATACAGGGGGAATGAAATAACATGGTGATATAGGTAGTATTATTACACGCAATGATAAACACACGTTCGGACACACACGCGCGCGCGCGCTCGCACGCACGCACCCACGCACGCGCGCCGCGCGCGCACACACACTCACACACACACACACATACACACACACACACACACACACACACACACACACACACACACACACACACACACACACACACACACACACACACACATATGCATACACGCAATGACGCGTACAGAGAGAGAGAGAAAGAGAGAAGGGGGGTGGGGGGAGATCTGCTGTCTTTAAGGTCGCCAACATTTCCAACAAAAGCATAATCTCCAACGCTAAATCCCCAGGCTGAAAGACAACAAGCGACAGGAACCCCCTTCGTATTCCCACTCGTCATAGTTTCCGCCCCGGCTTTGTGTTGTATGCCAGCCCCGATGGAAGACCCCCATTCATCGTGACAGATTGCAAACACTTGCCTCAGAATACCCGCCTTCTGATGTCCTGATAACTTGCCAACATTTCTGGAGCCTGCTAATCGTTAGGACCTCCACTGCCTTGCTCTCTTTGATCAATATGGATTTGAGTTTCGACGATTTTAGGATTTTGCAGGGGACTGCGTTGCAAGCTAATCGCATTCGTGCCTGGTCGTTCGGGAAGAAACGTTACGGGAATCAATCAATCGATCGGTGCATGATCAATGAGCGACATATTCAAAGCAAACATGCACCCTGTGTCCCTTCCACTCCTCCTTTTCCCATTCACGCCTGTCCTCCTCTTTTATCCCCACCCCCACCCCCATCACCAGCTTCCTGTCCTCTCTCGCACTCTCTCTTCTTGTTCTTGTTCTTGTTCTTCTTCTTCTTCTTCTTCTTCTTTCTTTTCTTCTTCTTCTTCTTCTTCTTCTTCTTCTTCTTCTTCTTCTTCCTCTTCTTCTTCCTCTTCTTCTTTTTCTTCTTCTTTTTCTTCTTCTTTCTTCTTCTTCTTCTTCTTCTTCTTCTTCTTCTTCTTCTTCTTTTTCTTCTTCTTGCTCTCTCCAGTTCCATCTTTCTACTTTACTGCTACTGTCACTATTATTTTCTACGTCATTCTTGCTACTGCTACTGCTATTTCTCCTTTTTCTTCTACTTTTGGGCATCTTCTGTACAGAATGTTGCCATGTTTTTTGTTATGTTCTCTTTATGTTCTTGATGAGCTTTACTTATCTTTTTCAAGTTATGTATTTACTTATTTATCTATGTATTTATGCCTCTCGTGGTTTGCACGGTGTGTCATGGTATATACCGGATGATTTTTGTATTTGTTTTGTTTTATTTTCACAAGGCTGATCAAGGAAACACCTGTGTTAACTGAAAGTGATAACGTCACCTGATCTCTTCCTTCTTCTCGTCTTCCTTTTCCCTCTTCTCTTCATCCTCTTCCCACGTCTTCCTTTTAATGACCTCTGAGTGTTTGGACTTCATGATTAATGTAAAACGAAAACAGCATGATGCAACACTACGCCGCGTGTCGATACAATGCCTTTGTCTTGATAATTGTTGTTCTTGTGCACGTTTTTGACGTGGAAGTTGTTGTCGTTGCAGTTCTTGGTTTTTTGTGGGTTTTTTGTATTGCCGCTTTTGTTGTTCAGTGTCGCAATTGTTGTTGCTGTTCTTCTCATTTTGCTTTGTTCTCGATTTTCATTGTGTACCTCATTCAGATAAGCTGGCGTCAACAGTAGCATTTTGGAAGACTTTTTTTTTTGTATTGCCAATTTTGTTGTAATTGTTGTTGCTCTTCTTCTTCTTCTGTTTTCTTTCTCGATTTTCATTCTGTATCCCATTCAAATAAGCGTATGTCAATATTTGCATTTTGGAAAGACTTTGATCTTTCCATCGATCAGAATGTTCAAACAGACAGCAGCCGGTGTGTCGCTTCCAAATATCCCCACACAGGGAGAACAAAACGTTCAGGGGATCGGCCCGACACGGTTGTGATTCAATCACTAATAAGAAAGCACGGAGACAGACACACTGTTTGGTAGTTCGCATCGATCTTGCCCGCCTTCTTCATATGCGGAGGAGCATATTTGCTTTTTAAGCTGATGAGTGAGGGGAAAGATGTTTTTGTGTTTGGGCGGCAAACAGTCACCAGCGAGCTGCATGCAATGGTGCCACTATTTCACTGGAAGGAAGAGAGCATTTCGATGTTTTTGCTTTCATGGAAAATGGAACCCTACATTTAGAAATTGAAAGTAATTCCGACAACAAAAACATCAAACGCTCAGCCTGTGCATGTCGCGCGCACACATATTGATGTGCGCTGCAGTGCTCGCAAGCATACCAGTTCGCGCGCGCGCGCACGCACGCGCACACAAGCACACACACGCACGCACACGCGCGCGCACATACACACACACACACACACACACACACACACACACACACACACACACACACACACACACACACACACACGTGCGCACGCGCAGATAGATAGGTAGATATATAGATGGATAGACAGCTAGATAGATAAACGAGAGATAGATAGATAGATAGATAGATAGATAGATAGATAGATAGATAGATAGATAGATAGATAGATAGATAGATAGATAGATGGATGGATGGATGATGGATGGATGGATGGATGGAGACGGACAGACAGATAGATAGAGAGAGAGAGATGGACGGACGGACGACGGACGGACGGACGGACGGACAGACAGACAGACAGACAGACAGATAGACAGATAGATAGATAGATAGATTGTGGGTGGATGGATGGATGGATGGATCGATCGTTCGACAGGTCACATGTCATGAACTGGAACAGCTGTGACATCACAAGCATGCAAGCAGCGTTTACCGGATCGAACTGATGGCTGGGAGTGCGCACAAGACCTTCCAGAGTTACAAAAAATGAACTCTTCGAAGAGAGTGACATGGGACTGGATATGTCACTCCACTCACGTTTTGTCGAAACAAACTATGGAGGTTAAGCTCATCGCGTCGTATGAAAGCAGGCTTGAAGAAGCACACGTCTACCAAACTGAGGCGTATGCCAGCCAAGGTGGCAGCTTGAAAGAATCTTGCAAGTCTGCTGATCGATGATGTCCTGATACAGCTCTAGATCTCTGAGAAGAAGAGGAGCAGGGAGCCTAATGACAAGGGCAGAAACAGCCGAGAATTTGGAACTGATCGAAGAGGTACAA
>CM031603.1:65250923-65270923 GCA_018398815.1 Conus ventricosus
TCCAGCGGACGAAAGGCCTAGGAGCAGGCAATACAAATAAATGTGCCTTCGAGAGGGATTACGATGGTTCCCTCAGGCAGCTAGTGAAGGGCTTTTCATAGTTATAATATATTCCCCCCCGTTTTCTTCATCTTCAATTAATTTTTTTATTTACTTTTTAAGTTCAAATCTTTGCCAAGCCAATACTATAACGACTGAAGAATTGTTAACCTGCACTTGTTTTCCCCCACTACTTAATTGTTCAGCATTCTCTCTCTCTCTCTCTCTCTCTCTCTCTCTCTATATATATATATATGTGTGTGTGTGTGTGTGTGTGTGTGTGCATACATATAAATTGAAATAGAGAGGAACATGTGCATCTGTCTGTTTGTTTGTGTGCGTGTGTGTGTGTGTGTGTTAATGATGAATATGTCAGATCAAAGTTATTTTCTTAACAAGGCCGTTCACATCAACTAATAAATACGTAAGCATTGAAACCTCAGCAGATAAGTATGTCAAACTGATCTTCTTAAGAGTGTTCAATAGAAATCGGACTGCAACCTTTTTGAACCGTCCAAGCAATCTTTGTGTCGACAGCTTTGTTATTTGGTCTGTTCTTATTTCAGATTGCTCCTAAAATAACGCTTCTACTTTTGAGGTGTTGTTGAGGACTGCATTATCTGTACAACGTTAGCGCCGTGATTGAGAGCTTGTTTTCGCATAAAACGGCACTCGACCAAAAATCCCATTTAATGTTTCTATACCCAGACACCCACAGACGTGTGAACGCATACGCATACGTTTGCAGGAAAGCGTGCGCGCGCGTTCACACACACACACACACACACACACACACACACACACACACACACACACACACACACACACACACACACACACACACATATATATATATATAATATATATTATATATATATATATAATATATATATATATATATATATATATATATAATATATATATATATAATATATAATATATATATATATATAATATATATATATATATATATATATATCAATGATGTTAAAAGGAAGGTTAAAACTCAAGGTTAAAACTCGACAAATTTGTTTCTAGCGGCGTTGCGCTGTCATCAGGATGGTTTTTGTTTGCCCACCGCCGATGTTATATAGCGTGTGGGCTCACGTTTGCGGTTGTTTGCACGTGCGGGTTGGCTGCACGTGTTTTTTGGGGCTTTCAGGTTTTTGTTTTGGATGTGTTCACTAACAACGATTTCCATTTATGCCTGCAGTTGTTTACTATTTCTGTTTTGGTGTTTAAAGTTGCTAAGTGTGGTTTGCATAGTATTAACCATTTTTCAGTTAAACATAGGTTGCACCTTTTTGAAACATTGCTGTATGGTGATGCTCTTTTTATGATTTTCCAGGATATATTGTAGCTTGTTTTTGCGTCTTTAAGTTTCCAGATATATTTGCTCAGTTCTGTTTGGTTTTTATATTTTTCTTTATTGAATGACTGTTTGTGGTTTGCATATCTGGTTTTGAAGTGGTTTTCAGTGATCCCTATGTATGGTTTCTTTTTCATTTTCTGATGTTACAGTAGCCTGGTATACAATGTTGTTGTGGAGACATTTATTGTTTAGTGGGCACTGCTCCTTTCTCGTGCAATTGCAAGATTTCCTTTCTTCACCCTTCTTTGCTGTGTTGATTTTCATTTTGTTGGATGCGTCAATCAGGTTTTTGAGGTTGGGCATACATGAGTACGATAGTTTGACAGTGTTTTTGTTAAATATTTTGGACAGTTTGTGCTCTTTTGGAAATGAAGTTGCTAGGATTTTGAAGAATTCTTTCCCTATGTTTGTTTTGAGTTTCCCGTCGTATGGGGGGTTATACCATATGATTTTTCTTTTCCTATTTTTCTTGCTTTTATTTGTGTTGTTGTCCGGGTTGTATTGTAGTTTGTAATTGTATCCACTTGTTTGTAGTGCCTCCTGGTATTCCACTGCTGCATTGTTGAACACTCTCTCATTGCATGACAGGTTTGATAGTCTCTTGTTTATGCCATGGGGTATGGTCTTTAATACAGATGGTGGATGGTTACTTTTGGTGTGTACATAAAGAGTGTATCGTTGGGTTTCTTGTATGGTTTATATATATGGTTGTTGAGATCCAGTGTTATGTCTAAGTAGTTCACTACCTTTTTGTTTGCTTCAATGGTGATCTTTAAGTTGTGGTTTTGGAAGATTTTGCATAGTTCTTTCTTCTTGTTTTCGATGGTTCTTGGGTTGTTTGTTAGTGCAGCAAGGCCATCGTCTCTGTACAGTCCGACTTGTTTTCCGAGTTTTTTCTTGATGTTGGACAGCATGAATAGTCCGACCAGTTCACATGTTTCTGCACCATCATATGAACCCATATATATATATATATAATATATATATATATATATATATATATATATATATATATATATATATATATATATATATATATATATGCACGCACGTACGCACGCACACACAAACACACATACACAGGCGCGCGCGCGCACACACACACACACACACACACACACACACACACACACACACACACGCACATACACAAGCGCACACACACTCACTCACGCAGACGCACGCACGCACACATGTACGCACTCACGCACGCATGCATACATGCACGCACTCACGCACGCATGCATGCACACGCGCGCGCAAACACACACACACGCGTGCACGCACACTCACACAAACGCACTCTCACATCACCACAAACGGACTCTCACATCCACACACATACACGACACATTGCACAATGAATTTTGACAACAGACTGACGCCAAAGTTCAAATCACCTGGAAGGTCACATACATTGTGTCGACAGATGGCAGACATAAAGACAGGACAGTCAGGTTCACCTTTCACCTGCTTTACCGATCAATTTTCCTTGCAGCCACTCAATTTATGTAGTGAATCATAGCATTCTACTTGGTCAGTGCATAATAGCCAGGAGTCTGGGTGGGCTGACACAAGAGTTTAAAGGGTCAGGAGCGACATGCTACGCTGATCTCTGAGTGTTAGTTGGCTAGTTAATGCTTTGAATGATATCTGATCGTGGTGATGGGACATGAAAAATACAGGTGCGAATGAATGTTTCTTGTCCTGTACTTAGCAAGATGAACAGCACATTTGGCATGAACAATTCCATCGTTCAGAAGTATTCAAATTCAAAAGCAAGTCAGTGTGCGTTTCTTTCATTTCTTCTTTGTCGTTCGCTCCAATAGGGATGACAGTGGCCCAGACAAAGTAATGAAATCTTCCGGGGCTCATCCGCAGATCCAAACAGCTCTCTGCTGTGTGTCTGCAGATGAATTTTTTTTGTATACAGGATGGAGAAGTGCTTAGGTGATTATCACAGGATATTAGGGAAGAGCTGCAGGACAGACAGCGGAGCAATGCATGTGAAACTGGGAGAGCATGAACGATGACCATCCCGTCATTCTTGGTGAGGAGATACTAGCAATCCTTGTTGTTCTCGAAGGTAGCTGTCCTTCTCTTTCTTCTGCTCTGTGGTTTGGACTTCTTCATAGTTCACAGTGAACTGTGACAAATTTCTCACCTCAGTGCTGTCAGTGGGCCGCTAATGTTGACGAAAGCAGCTGCAAAGGTGTTGAGTTCCTTTCTTCAGGTGGCTTGGGAACGATAGCGTTTGCAAAGACGATAGCTGTACTGTTGGCTGCACATGTGTTCTTCTGGGAACTTCAGGCAATGATTTAGAACGCCTCTGCTGTAGACTTTTAATCACTCTTTATTCATGGTCGCCTCTTCTATTGGCCTGGTAATATGAAAAGTTTACTTCTGTTATAGATAGGTTCACACTCCACGCTGGTGCTGCCTTTCTGAAAGGACTGGCACTAGCGCATGGGTCTGCTTATGGCTGTACAAGAGACCCTGCTAAAGCCAAGCAGCTAGCCAGGCCATTCGGGGTACGTCATCCATGGTCAGCCTTGACCGAAGAAAGCCCCACGGATAGGTTTAACGAATGCATAATGTGATCTGCACTGACAGTGTCACTCTGATTTAGTCCACATACCGCACGGCAGAATGCCTGGCTGGTGTGCTGTGACTGGAAACTGCTCTCTCATCCAGGCTGGCTCTAAAATGTGTGATAGGAACCTGTCCAAGACACGTCTTGTGCAGCGCTCCTACACAGGGGTCAGCGATAACTGGGTACCTTGATGCCTTAGAGCGTAACAGTTAAGATTCATTATCAAAAAAATCAACCCCTAGCGTGAAGCATGCAAGTTAACCGTCATGTGTACCATGCTCTGGTGCCTACGAACTAGATCCCCAGTTAAGGATCAAATAGTCTGGTAGATGCGCCTCGCCATACTGGTCAGTATTCCATCTGGTGGAAGTATAATTTTTCGTAAAACACGGCGGACTGCAAAACGTTGAAAATAAAACGGGACCAATGTAGCAAAGGATTAATCAGGTTTAATCAAACCCTGAACAACCAGAACAAGTTTTTTACAGGAAACTGAAATAACTTCCATTCCTCTCAGAACAAATTCTGTGCAGGAAACTGAAATAACTTCAATTCTTCTCAAACGATTTTTACAGAATTCAAGGGATTTGTTTGGCATTCAGTGTCTTTATTGTGTTTAAGTCCAGTAAAACAGTGGGGATGGAGGACTGGGGGAAGGATTAAAACTGAGGACAAGGTGTGACAAGTCTTACTTTCATACAAACATTGGGAATTGCTAGTTGCCAAGGGAGACGACTGCAGGCGGAAATCTAAACAAATCTTAACTAAATGTTAGCGAACCGCCAAGAGAAACGTGGACAAACGAGTCACAAGACCAAACACGACGCGTTTCGACCTCTTAGGTCTTCTTCAGGCAAAACACAAACAAATAAGATAACGAAAATGAACGAATTTGGCACTCAGCTTCGATTTCTTCACTCTTCAGCGCAAGGTAGGCAGGCGTTGAATTGGGAATTGCGCCAAAACATTTGACAAAGAAGTTGTAGATTTTTGGATACTTTAAATGTTAAGATAAAACGAATTAATCACATGTAAAGAAAACAAATAGAAAAAAAGAGAAATGAAATGGAAGAAAGTTTCACTTAAGAAATGTAGACAGAAAGAAAGAAAAGGCAAGAATGTAAGGGGGAAAAAAGAATGACGAAAAGAAGGAGTACTGAAATAAAAACAAAACACAAATACAGTGACAAAGAATTTTCAAACAATATAAAGCAGGGTGGAAAAAAGCAAAGCAAACAAGAAAACTGTAGCGATTGAACAAAAACCTATTAAAAAAGTGTAAGGACAGAAAAGTAAAGGAGACAAGAGAGGGGAGGGCGAGGAATTAGAGTGTGGGGATTGCGGAGGCGTTTCCGAGATCCGGAGAAAGGGATGGACACAGGAAAAAGTAGGGTTGCGGAGGCAGGCGGCGTCCATCTTGCCTATGAATAGCAGGCTTTGAGCCATACTGCCATAAAAGGAGACTGGCAACGTGATCTGCCACTGAAAAAAAACACACACTCAACAATAACAACAACAACCAAAAACAATTAATACTAAACTCCATTGACGGCCCCGCAACCTTTTTCTTGACACTCGAACGAGATAAAACATTTAGCAATTTGCGAAAGACCTAAAACCTGAGCAGGATTATACCATCGATTGCTGGCTCTCGCATTGCGCACAGATAATGTCAAGTCGTTTCTCAACTACTCTGGATGGTGGTAAGGGAAGAGGAAGAAATGAGAATGTTTTCGTTCGTTGCTTAGGTTTTGGATTTTAAGAGAAAAAAAACGAATGTTAATAACCAGAAAAGCAGATAATAAAAAAAGAAAGCCTTCATCGTCAACCTCCTTATCTTTGCAGTCAAGATCACCATAACACAGTTATAGCACTCCCGCTTCCGGTGACCCTTCTGTAACTTCTGCTACGACGATAACTATTACGATCATCACCACTCCTGATGCTGCTCCTTCTGTTATTACCTATCTTTCTGCCGCCTACGCTGCTTCTGCTGCTGCTACTACTACTACTACTACTACTTTCGACAATTACACTTACGACTACTGCTGCACTACTACTACTACTACTACTACTACTACTACTACTACTACTACTACTACTACTACTACTACTACTACCACCACCACCACCACAACAACAACAACAACCACCACCGCCATTGCTGTTAAAGCCGCCATCATCACCGTCACAAGGAAGATCACCTTTTAGATCATTCTATTACACGCTGTGTTGTTGTATAATTATAATATGCTGGTGACAATAGTATTGATAGTAAGGCTGAGGCGAATGAAAAAGAAGAAGTGTATTTTCGCTCGGATTGTTAGTTTAGCAGTTATTTAATACAACAAAACTCAAAACCGAAATCATACCACAAAACACACACACACACAGAGAAAGAAGCAAGCTGTAAGCATGGATCGCATTTCCTGAGAGATGCCTTGTTTTAAAGACGCGGAGAGAGAGAGAGAGAGAGGGAGAGAGAGAGAGAGAGAGAGAGAGAGAGAAGAAGACAGGAGGCAAACAGACAGACAGATGCACGGACAAAGAGAGAGAAGCGATGAGAGGACGGAAGAGAGAGAGAGAGAGAGAGAGAGAGAGAGAGAGAGAGAGAGAGAGAGAGAGAGAGAGAGGAGAGAGAGATTCATGAGTTTGTTTCCCTCTGGTCTTTCGGAGTCGCTTGATTCCGCCTACTTGTTATGTAGACGAAGTTGTTCGAAATTGGCACAGAAACAGGGACCCCAGCAGCCTTTGAAATAGAATTCAATCTTAACTTTATCATTTTATAAAACGAAATTAGAGAAATAGAAGAGGCGGACAAGCACATCTTAAGAAACTAAAATCATTTCATTTTCACTTTTGCACTGAGTGTGTGTGTGTGTGTGTGTGTGTGTGTGTGTGTGTGTGTGTGTGTGTGTGTGTGTTTTGTGTGTGTGTTGCTAGTGGTGGTGGCGGCGGCGATGATGGTGTGGTGTTTTCAAAGGCGACATTACTGATTTTCATCAAACAAGACAAACAAATGGAAAATCATTTCGTAATCTTTAAGACAGTGCAGTATTGAGAACATTTTCCCGTTTGCCGATTGCCATTAATGAAATGAACAATTAAGTGATTGTATTGACTTTCACGATTCGTTCGAATAAATACATACAGACAGATGTATCATCAGCTTTATAAATGATAAGGAGAGGTATAAAAAAAAATGTTTGTCACTGGATGCTTTGCGCCAGCAGTGGGATTATATTGATTGCCGAAATGCGATTTTTAAAAAGGGTATAACACTGATTGTCTTTAGACAAGATGGATATTTTAGTCGGAACGTATTGAAAGACTTGAAACAAGATTAAACAAGATTAAATGATCGGAATTCTTTAATAGTGCAGTCTTTCACTCATCCATTCAAACATTCTTGTCTTTCATGACCCAAGGCATACTTCTAAAGACGCACAGATCGTTCATTCATTGACCTCATTGTCTGAGGCTTTCAGAGACGCAACGTGTCATTCGTTTTCGACATTCAAACATTCATATGCTGGATGTAATATCAGAAATCTACATAAGATGTGGGAACTACGTGGATAAAAAGAAAAGCGGAGACGTATTTGTTCAATAGATTTGTTGTGCAGACTGTGAAGTCAGAAGTTCATATAAAAGGGTCGATCTAGATAGATCAAAAAGGGACGTGTTCATTCGTTCTCTGTGCTAGGTGTGTTGTCAGAAATCCACATTGTGCAGCTGACTTACATAGATGAAAACAGGAACACATTCACTTATTTGCTGCTGTGGGTGTGTTGTCAGAAATCCACACATAGAATTAAGACAAAGAAAGGTCCTTATTAACATCTAACCTACATGAATTAGGTGGGGGAAAAACACAGGGAATCGTTCATTCACTTGCTGTGCTAGATGTGTTGCCACAAATCTGCAATTAAGCATCAAAATACGCGACAAAAAAAAGAAGAAAAGGTTCGGTATCCCTTCTCTAGCTGCGCTGGATTTGTTGTCTGGTTTCCATTAGTGGGGTCAACGTAGATGGATTAAAAAAACCAAAGCTATCCATTCCCTGTCTATTATGTATGTGTTGCCAGAGATCCACATAGAGGGGTCAACGTATGTGGAGAAGAATGGGAACATCAAGCTGGTGTGTAACGCCACAGGGGAGGAGCACTCACCGGACGACATCGACTGGTTCCTCAACGGTCAGAAACTGGACACAGACTCCAGCCAGGTACTCTCAGTTTGTCTATCTGTCTGTCTGTCTGTCTGTCCTTTTGATTGTCTACCTTCATGTATGCATGTCTGCCTGACTGTTATCTTGCATTCTACTTTTATGTCTGTCTGTCTCTTTGTGCGCCTGTGTCTCAGTCTTTGGTTTATACCTTGTGTGTGTGTGTGTGTGTGTGTGTGTGTGTGTGTGTGTGTGTGTGTGTGTGTGTGTGTGTGTGTGAGCGTGTGTGTGTGTATGAGTGTGTTGTCATGTGTGTGTGAGTGTGCGTCTGTGTCTGTCTGCGCCAGCCTGTTTTCTGATGATCGTGCCTGTCTATGGGTTTCTTTAATGTGCGCCGTGTTTTTCGGCATCAGTGAATCTGTCTGTCACTGTGGAATATATCACGCGTTACGTGAATCAGTTGTTGCGTAATGTTTACAACAAACTGATTGATATTCCTAATGTTCATATTAGGCATTTAATTGGCATTACTTTGAAGTTAAGCAAAATGTTCTCATTAAACAGTGTCATTTTGACTGATGTAAACAGAAATTAGACAAACTCATCGTGCACTAATATCTTCTCTCTATTTGTCGATTGTCTTTTTCTCTGTGTGTTTTTTTCTCTCTGTTACATCTTTCTCTCGAGCCGGCCGCCATGCTTTCTGCATTGTAAGGACAATTGTCTCCCTGCGTCTGTGTCTGCTGAACAAGTTTATCGGAAGTGATAGTACTTCTAAGCGATGAAGTTGTTGCAAGAAAAACCCATCTCGTAATGCCGTTGTTTCTTCAGAAAAAAAAAGAATCGTAAAAACACAAACACTTAAAACATTCAAAACGTGGCTATTTCAGGAAAAGACACAGACTAAAACACAGACACTCTGCATTTATTTTTTTATTTTTCTTCCCCACGCCTTTGCTTTCATTATGTTCTTATTCGTTCTTACTAACTGTGTCCATATTGTGTGTGCACTTCGTATGTTTTATGCGTCTGGCAGAGTATGGTTGTGCGCGCGCGCGCGTGTGTGTGTATGTGACGCACAGAGAGACAGAGACAGAGAGACGCAGAGACAGACACTGAGAGAGGGAGAGCTAGAAGTGTTGTGTGTGTTAAAGAAAGAGGGGGAAAAAGAGACAGTTGTGTCAACGCGAGGTAGTACAGCTTACCTTAGGCAAAAGGCGGTCATCTGATGTTAACATATGGCAATATTATGCCTAATTTGACAAATGTTTGGCTATTATTCACGCAATTTATGAATGTAAATGTTAGGCAATCTGTGTTGGCGTAGGCTCTTTGTGTGTGTGTGTGTGTGTGTGTGTGTGTGTGGTGTGTGTGTGTGTGTGTGTGTGTGTGTTGTAAAATACACACACACACACACACACACACACTCTCTCTCTCTCTCTCTCTCACACACACCACACACACACACACACACACACACACACACACACACACACACACACACACTCACATACACACATGCATATATAAATACAAGCATACATACACACATACAAAGCGTCATCCGCAATTCATGCATTTGCATATGTACATTAACACTCATTGAGAGAGACTCCCGCTCCTTTCCTCAGAAGGACGGGGAAGGGGTGGGGGATGAGGGGGGGGGCGTACAGAGAGAGAGAGAGAGAGAGAGAGGAGAGATGAGAGAGAGAGAGAGAACTCTCAGCTCTTTTTCTCCTCCTTCTTAGGCCGTGACAAGTCCTAGTTATTCTCATCCATCCTTATTTGTCCCCATCATCTGCGTTGATTGAATCTTCTGCCTTCCTGGTCAGCTTTCAGAAACCCTCTCCACTTTTCTTCCTGTCGTTTATCTTGCCGGGATCCAGGCAGCATATATCACTCTGCGTTCATTGTCAGGACTTCAGGAACTCAGGCTAGCCCAGTACACTTGGATATGTTATCAGGAGAGCGGGTATTGCGCTCTCGTATGGCCACAGAAGTAAGTAAAAGCGCACAATTTCAGATGTTATTAAGCAAGCATACCAAACGGTGGCATACTTTATTGCGCATTGAATGGTCATAAATGATGTTCTGAGATGTTATGATGATTAGGAGGAAAACAGAACTGAAATTTAACTGAAGACTACAAAAGATTCACGAAGCATTTAAGTGACGTATCATTCTGAAATTTTCCATTACGACACAATTTACATTGTACAAATTTGAAGTTTGAAAAAAAAAAGGCTGTATACAACAGACTCCAAACCACAGCGCGAATAAACAACATAAACAAACAAATATATTCCAAAATACAACGCAAATAAACAATGTAAACAAACAAATATATAAACGGCACAGAAGATGACATAACAGAAGAAAGATGTAGAATCGACTCTTAAATACTGGACGGCCTAGCAGCACACAAAAAAACACATAGAATACGCTATTCTCAAAAGAACAGGAAATCAGGTCTGAAATATTCCTATTGACAGACATGGTCCTTTGGGGCCTTCCGCGAGCAGTGGGAGGTTCTGAATATGACGAGCTCATTTTTTCTGCGATGTTTGTACTGACTGAACCTCCTTTGTGAGCAGAAGAAAAAGGAGGCGGTATAAACAGGAACGTTGGGTAAAGGGGGGGGGGGGGTGAATCGGTGTCTTGAACACACACTGGAAAGACCGCGGTGAGGGAAAAGTCTGTGTAGAGACGTGGAGTGCTTTCAGGTCCACATCTTTAGCCTTTTTTTTTAAAAATCAAACAAACTACAAGTACATAAAATCCCCAGGGTCATCTTTCTCTGCGAAGTGGGAAGTAACAAAAAGTTTTTAAAGTGGTTGTAAACTTTTTATGCTGGTGTTTTACTGCTGCAGAACTATCGTTTACTGATTTTCAGTGTTGATCGTAGAAGGTTTCACGGCGCAGCGCGTATAGTGTAACTTCATGTAATATCTCTGGGCGTATATTACCCAGTGCACACACCTTGACGCCATTTTGATAAAACTGGATTTCTGAAACAATACTATTATCTGTTTTTGTCGTTTTGGTGAAACCGATTTCTGAACTGTACTATTTAACTGCTTTACCGTCAAGTTTCAATTCACTTATGAAAGTAAAAATAACTCGAGGTGTAGGGAGGGGGGGTGCGATCCGTAATTAATGTTTTATATTGAATCCATCTTATGCATATTTATTTATTTACATGTGCTATGCGAATAAAAATGATGGGTTAAAAACTCAAGAATTTGTTGTCACGAGTTCTCTCACTTTTCTCCTCACTATGCGGTTATGACATGTAGGATCTTATCTCTTGTGTCAATTTTATCTGTGAAAGGTACAGTCCATACAGATCAACATCCAATATTCTGTATCATTAATTTTTATGACATGCAACTGGTTTGCCAGTAGAAAGCACGCTTTACAGATTTCAGTTATGTATAAGAAGAAGCTGACAATTATTAGCTTATTTAGTGAAAGAATGTGAGAAGGGAAGAAGAAGGAATGGGAGAAAAGAAAAGAAAGGCGAGGAGAAGGAGGGAAAGAAGAAGAAAGACAGACGGAGAGGAAGAAGGGAAGGAGGAGACGACGACACGACGACACGACGAGACGGACGAAGGAGAAGAAGAAGAAGGAAAGGAGAAGACGAATAAGCGGAGGAGGAGGAGGATTGTGGGGAAGAGAAAACGAAAGAGGAGAGGAAGGAGAAGAAGAAGAACAGGGGGGGGTGAGGAGAAGCAGATTGGGAGCAAGAGGAGGAATAGGAGAGAAGGAGAAGAAGAAAAAATAAGAGGAGGGAGGAGAAGAAGAAGGGGAGGAGGAGGTGGAAATGCAAAAGAGGAAGAAGAATCGTCAGACAAAAAAGTACAGTCTCACATTTCAGTTATTGTGCACAAGTAGACGATGAAAGTAATTATCGTGCCCAGTGAAGAAGACTCATCGAAAAAAGGATGCAATCTCATATTACAGGTATTAAAAGACTCGTCGAAAAAAAGGTGTAATGTCATGTTACAATTATTCTGAAGGTGAAAAGGCTACAAACGCTCCTATGACAGTGATTACAGAAGAAAAGATTAAAAATATTCACACTGCAATGAATTTGAAGGAGAACAGACCGGGAGTATACATATTGCAGTGATTATGTAGAAGAAAATACTCGAGGATTAAGTTCTAGGAAACATTTATATTGCACTGATTATACAACAGAAACCGTTGTGAGTATTCATATTGTAGTGATTATGGAGGAGAAAAAGTTACAGGAGAAAACGCCGGGAAATTACAATGAGTACATGGAAACAAGGCTGTAAGTATTCATATCACAGTGTTTGTGCACGGGGGAAAAAGCTGTAACTATTCATATTGCAAACGGCAGGCAGTGTTCATATTACAATCGGTATGAAGCTGAGAAGACTGAAGGCCGGGAAATACTTATATTGCAGTCGTTATGTTGGAGAAAAGACTGGCAACATTCATATTACAGTTTTTATGTTTGAGACAATGATCAAAGCATTTATATCACAGTTTTACAAGGCATGAAACTGGAAATATGCATGCAACATTATTATTATTATTATTATTATTATTATTATTATTATTATTATTATTATATTATTATTATTATAATGTAGGAGAAAAAAGTCTGTAATATACTTATTACTTGAGGGATTATTAAGAAATATACATGGTACAGGTGCCCTATATATTCACTTTGCAATCACTGTGTAGATGAAAACCATAGTGACTATTCATAAACAAAAGTTATGATATCATATAGAAAAAAGGCTGAATATTCATATTACGGTTAATATGTTGAACAAAAAGGCTTACATTACCAATGCTGTTATTGTGTGGAAGGAAAGTTTGAGTATATTATATTACATGTAATGTGTAACGAAAAAAAGGCTAAAAATATTTCTGTTAATTTTATTATGCAGGAGAAAAGCGTGGTAAATGACGTACGTCTATCATTATATCGTTAAAAGGCCGATAATATTCATATTTCAGTAACAAAGAGGAAAAAAGCCTGGGTATATTCATCTTACTGTTGACATGTAGGAGAAAGGGTTTTGAATATTCTTATTACTGCTATTATGTGAGAGAACAAGCTGGAACTGTACATCTTCTAACAATAATGTAAGGTGAAAAAAGTACATGTTCTAGTTATTTTCTAAGGGATGATCTTTAAGTTATTCATATTTTAGTTATTATGTTCTAGAAAAAAACTGGAGGAGAAGCTGTTGGAAAAAGTTCATGTTACAGTTGTCAGATTAAAGAAAACGCTTTGAAATGTCCATGTTACGAATATCATGTAAGAAAAACAAAAGGATGTGAATATTTTGTATTATGATTATCATGTAAAGAAAGAACGTTGGGAGACTGTAATACAAAACGTGCCCTTACGGAGTCATTGGGAAAAAAAAACGTTTTAAAAGGGGTTTTTCATCATGTTGCCGTCCCCCACACATTCAGTCAAATGTCATATGTCTTCATTTATTCAAAATAGTTTACTGAGAGGCTATTTCTGATAATGTAATCTCTGGCGCCATTTGTTTGATTTGGAAATGGTTTGGGCGTTATAAAGGAGATTTCGAACAGGTGTTTAGAATTATATTATCGGATTGCATGTCTTCTGAACGAAGTCAGGAGCTATAGAGCTTATTGTAAAGGTGTTCGTTTGACAACGTTTTGAGCTACACATCGGTCTTTAACTATATAACTGATCACAAGTCTTCTTCCTATACATTGTATTAAATCATATAACTGATTAACAAGTCTTCTTCTTCACAAAATTGTAACGAACTAAGTAACTAATCAGAGGCTTTATTCACGACACTGTATTGAACTATATAATTGGTTTACAAGTCCTCTTTATTTTGATGTGTTGAACTGTGTATGTTAGTAGAATTCTTCATTAAGACGATGTGTTGAACTATGTACCTCATTCCAAACTTTTCTTTGACAACACGTTGAACTATGAATCTCATTACGAGTGTTCTTCACGACAGTGTGTTGAACTGAACATTTGATTTCAAGACTTGTTATGTGACGAAGTGTTGAACTACATATCTGATTACCAGATTTTTTTTAAAAATGACGATGTATTATATAACACATCAGATGGCAGGTCTACTACTGTCAGTTTATGTTGAACTAAATATGGGTTTGCAGGTCTTCTGACGATACGTTGAACTAGATATTGGACTGCAGAATATTTGAGGGCAATACATTGAACTAGATATGGAACTGCGAGTGTTCTTGTGACGATAAGATGTAGTAGGCATGTGATATGCACGCTTGATACTTCACCAGTCACCAGTCTCCCACCTTCCTCTACGTGTTGCAGGTGTCCATTCTGAAGCGGGTCTCTCTGACGGAGAAGACCATCTACAGTATCCTGGAGATCAAGAACGCAAGATGAAGGATGCCGGCATCTATGTGTGCCGTACTTCCGATCTGCAGATCGCTAGCGAGAGAGTGGACGTTTTAAACGGTACGCGCCCACGTATGTGTTACACTTTGATCCATTCAGCCTGTTCTCTTCCCGTTGTGGTACTCTGTAGTGTGTAGTGAGTATGTGTGTTCGTCATTTCCCTGTTGTGTTCTCGATTGGCTGTGGTGTGTAAGTGCGTTCGTCATTTCTTTGTTGTGTTAGTCAGTAGAGTGTAGGTTGTATGTATATTCGTTGTTTCCCAGTTTTTGCTGGTCCGTAGGGTGTTGAGGGACTGAATGAAGCTTCAGCAAGGTAGAGCATGGGAATCAGCTCTGAGGGGCCAAGTTGATGGCCAGCCACAACACCATCATCCCTGTTCATATCACTGTCAGCGGACAGAAGCTAGCAAGTGTTCAACGATTCGGTTACTTTGGATCCATCACTAGCTATGAAGGATGCAAACAGAAATCCTCCAAGAGCATCTAAGACAAATTCAGACTGATATGTGAATAGAAGGATAAACATTTCTATGAAGTACGTGATCAGACTCCTGCTTGCACTGATGTATTCCATCTTCATGCATGTCTATGGATATGGACCCTCACAACGGATCTGGAAAGGTGAATCCAAGCCACGAAAATGAGGTGTTACCGCAAGATGTTAAACATCAGATATGCTGATCATGTTATCACTGAACAAGTGCGTCAAACCATGTAACAGCACATTGATCTGAATGTGAATCTGCTGGCGTCTGGCTTAGGAAAGCAAAACTACATTGTTAAGGTCACGTGACACAATACATGGCTTTGTTAAAACAGACCTTCAGTGACTGTTGAAAGAAAGGGATGGAGGGGAAGAACCGAAAGCGATGGACTGACAATATCGCAAATGGACAGAGAAACTGTTGGCGGAGACCCAGACCATGGCGCTTTACCGACAGAACTGCAGGAACCTGGCGAACTGTTCTGCACCGCGGTGCCTCAGTGATTCCTCACGGAGTCAAGGGGGAGAAAGAAACAGACGAAGTGTGTAGGTTGTATGTGGGTAGATCGTTTCCGCTTGTGTTGGTCTGCAATGTGTAGGTTGTATGTGTGTTCATCATTCCCCTCGTGGTCAGCTCTGTAAACGTAATAGTTGACATGTATGTTTTTTTTCCCCTTTTGGTATTATGTAGCTCTCCAATGTGCAGTTAGTATAGCGATTCTTACTCTAAAAGTGTGTTGTAGTATTTAGTGTGACTCTGTGTTCCCTGTTGTATTGATGTGCAGTGTTAGTGTTAGTGTGTGTGTGTGTGTGTGTATGTGTGGTGTGTGTGTGTGTGTGTGTGTGTGTGTGTGTGTGTGTGTGTGTGTTGTGTGTGTGTGTGTGCGCGCGCGCCATCGAAATGATGGAAGAACAGAAGATACCAAATAGGGGAATGAATGGAACTGAAAGAATAAAAAAGAGAATGGATAGGAGAGTGAGGTGTGGGAAACTTTGGAGCAAAGGAAAAAGTAATATAATGATAATAATTATAACATCAACAACACCAACAACAGTAATAATAATAATAACGGTAATAATTGTAGCAGTAAAGGTAGTAGGCTCCAAATGGTCTCGTTAGACTACGGAGCTGGGCTTATGGTAGACGATCCTTGTGCAGCGTCGGTACACACACACACACACACACAGAAACGCACGCACGCAAGCACACACACACACACACACACACACACACACACACACACACACACACACACACACACACACACACACACACACACACACACACGTACACACACACACAAAGAGGCGCGCGCGCGCAGTTGTGAGACAAGATGTCATACGGCAATGGGTCAGTAGAAAAACACAGGCCTAAGAGATGACTTGAAGCATAAAGTAACAAAAGAGAAAAGAAGGCAAAAAAAAAGAAAAGAAAAGAAAAGAGTTCCACGTGCTGCTGCGTTTTACAGAGGCTTCACAAAGAAGTGAATGCCGTGTGGATGTGATCTCGGTTTTCAGAGCTCATCAAACGATGCGATGCAGCCAACGCTTTGTTCTGAAACCTAATAAGGACAACGGCACAGCTGCCAGATACTTGCGAGTTTAAGTCCTAGCTGCTCTGGTGGTATCAGTCTGTGAAAGATAGTCCTTTGCCCCTACTGTCCTAAAATAATTATCCTCCGAATGCCGCATTAATTACTTTAGCTGGGCTTGATCGTTAAAGTTTAATGTCCTTTCGTCATTGCTTTTTTTTCCTCTGAAGGAAAATTCTTTTATTCAAGAAAAAAATGCTCAGAAAGACATTTAATTGTTTATGCAGAGTACACAAGACGATGTGTATGTCGCTCAGCATCGAGTGTTAGCTAGCACGACAAGAAGCATCTCTTTATTCTTCTGAGACGCCACAAATGTGCCTATAATGGACATGTTCTCGCCATGATTGCCTGACCAAGACCATCTGACAAGGTATAGTAGACAGAGGAATCCCCGGATGCACACCAAAGAAGCCCTGGGTGGTCGCTTGGTTAAGACCATCTCTACCCTGTTGCCCATGAAACAGGACAGAGGGATGTGGAGATCATAATAATAATAATAATAATAATAATGAATACTTATATAGCGCCTATTCTCGGCTAGAGGCCAAGCTCTAAGCGCTTTACAATCAACACTCGTTTACACAACAGGCTGCCTACCTGGGTAGTGCCGACTGAAGAGCTACCAGCTGGCGCTTCATTCAGTCGTTTCCCGTGTCATCCAGTCAGTATCATTCAATATTGATCACTCATTTTCCTTACTTCCTTCATTCTTTCCATTTCTCACGCAGGGCGCATGCAATGTGTAACGTGTCATCCATACCAACGGCCAAACTGGCCTACTCTTCCGAAAGTTGGTGATGGGATTTTACGTGTGTGCAAGATGTTATGCGTGCGTTCACACACGGAACCTCGGTTTATAGTCTCATTCGAAGGACTGTATGGGAAATGGAGTCAGAACCAATGTTAACTCGAGGGAAAAATCCCCCTGTACCGAAACGGCCCGGCGGAGGTTCGAACCCGCAACCCCAGGATCACCAAGATTACGAGTCCGGCGCTCTACCAACTGAGCTATTCCGGCTCACCATCTGTCTAAACCTCTGTCGCAGCACAGTCCCCGTTACCATCTGATTCCTCGGGGAAAGACAGTCTAATGATGCTCTGCCGCAAGATTTCAGTTATTTTATTTTTCGCAAAGGAACGCAAAAGAGAAAGAAAGAAAACATGACTGCAGTCTCGGCACGTTTCGGGTGAAAGAATCCACTGTGACGATGGAAATTATTCATTCATTTTATTTTTATATTTTCATTCATCCATCCATCCATCCATTCAGCATTTCACTACACGTCTTCTACTTCTTCTTCTTCTTTCTTCTTCTTCTCCGCTGACATATTCACAGTGTCAGTCCAGTTAGGTTTGGTGCTTAACAGAGTGGTGGTAGTCCTTATTTTTCATTCATGCATTCCGTCATTCACTCGTTTAATTGTTTCTTCATCCGATCGTTCACTGCCCTATACCCGTTGCTGTTTGCGGTGCCTTAGGCGGTCAGGGATCCGCATCATTCTCATGTTCCACAGGACAGCGGTGCTATGGCCAGCGTAGCCCTTTGCCCGTCTAGGATTTCTGATTAAACACGTAGCATGTCAAGACGCAACCCAACGAGAAAAGCCCAGCACAACAGAACTCGACAGTCGGTTAAACGCCAGTGCAATATCATGCAGTGCAGTACAGTAGGGGACGAAACACACTACAATACAATGCAGCACAACAAAACATAATACAGTGCAATAACACCTGTCTTTAGACCAAAAAGACCCTGAAACTATTTTCACAGGCATGGCTGTTTTCACTACTGATGAGCACCTCTATAATACCTTTGCTGTTTGTATATGCAGGTTTCTTTACAATCCTCTTATCTATGTCTATGAATTTGTGTATCAGTATATTTTCAGTCGGTTCTGTCTTTGTTTTTATTTTGTCTTGTCTCCCAAACGATGTATCTGTTCGTTCGGTCTTTTGTTTATCCATTTCGATCAGTAACGTTTTATTGAGTTCCATTAAAACCGCGTAGCAAAGCAATATGAGCGCCTACACATGAAGGCGACACTATACATTTTCGCATTGACATTTGATAGAATATTGCCCCTGGACAACCCCTCCAAATTCTTACAGGGTCAGATCGTGGGATGTTGCCATGTCTTTTGTGTGCATTTTTTATCTTTAATTACACTGTGTAGCGTTGCATAAAATTTGTTTGTAATGTGGTGCAATACGCTGCATTGCATTGTGCTTCAATCGTATTGATTTTGATCGAATGTTGTTCATTTCGTCGTGTTTATTAATCGTTGTTACATGTCACAGGACCATCTTGGATCACTTTTGCTGCTAGGATCGGGCTGTCTCTGGGAAAGAAAATCCGCATAGAGTGCTGATTTACAAATTATTTTTAGTTATGAACCCTTTGTTACTTTCTGATGTGAAGATGTCACACGGATGAACAAAAGGGTGCGCAGTTACGATCTGTTTGTGTAATACTTTGAGTTCGTGAACACAGCACAAATTTATCAGGAATCATTTATCAGGCAATTCCAGTTCTTCAGTTTAGTAAAGTCCACAATGTTCAGAGAGAAATGAATTTGAACCGAACCTTTGTACATTTCCGCTGAACAAACTTCGATGTTTGAATTATTGTCTGTGGGGAACGCTCGGAACTTAGGATGCTGAATGAACCAGATCGACAGTCGGGAGTTTATCATGATAATTTCACTGTGACATGACCTCCAACCCATCAGGGTCGTGGTGGCGTACCAGTGGTATTCCCCTCAGAAGGTAATGGGGAAGCGGCAGATGGAATTTGCTTCTTCTTTATTTTTTTTTAGCTAATAGCAAGATTCCATACCTCTCTAAGCCCGACAGAGAAATGTTAGCATATATAAATACAAAGTTTGAATAACTCAGTCTCTCATCTAGCATTATTTTCTGTTTAGACTTCACTTCATTACCTGTACGACCAAGTACGCATAAGTTGTTTGCAATGAATAGAGGTCAGAAAGAAAACCCTATCTAATAATGTATTGCAGCCCCCCCCCCCCCCACCTGCACCATAAATGCTAACATCCATTGGTACCTAAAGTAATCGGTATTCTCACATTCTGAACGCTTGAGTCGTGTCAAAGCTGTTTTGGTCCACTCACTTTCTAAACAATTATACGAAATCCTTCAGGGAGAAAGTCCATAATTATTAAAGTGTATTTTGTCTTGTGTTGCATCGCGTTATCTCGCACTGCATTGTGATGTATTGCGTTGTGTTCTCTAGCGTTGTGTTGTATAATGTCTTATGTGGGTTTTCGTTTTTTTTTTTTTTTTTTTTTTTCTTTTTTTTTTTTTTT
>CM031603.1:65273423-65278423 GCA_018398815.1 Conus ventricosus
TGGCACCTACAGTCCAGACTGTGGTTCTTCACTTGATGCACACACACACACTGGGCAACTCCGCTCGTGATGCCTAGGGGATGGTGGCTGTTGGGTTCTCTTTCTTTTCTTCCTCTTATGGACTGACAAAGGAGTGAGTGAGCGAGTGCACTCGAGCCCGCAAGACGAAAGCGTTGTTAAATGCCAGGACTTTTTTTTGGGGGGGGGATCACAGTTTTATATTTTCTTTTTTTTTTAATAAGTGATGTTCTTTCTGAAGAATATCGGAATTATAGTTTCCACCATTTTTTCTCGTTGTATGATACGTTTGGCTATCTACAAGTAAGTGTAGTCGTCTCTTTGTATGACTTTCGACAAGTCAAATCAAAGAAACATTGGTGTTTAAGTCCTGCTGAATGCCAGAAGATGAATTTACGGAGAATTTGTGTGTGTGTGTGCGCGAACAACAAACGTGAACAAGGTTAGATCGTATAAATGCGGGTAATAAATGGGATGTGTAAGGCGTGTTAACCTCCAGTTGTGTGTCATTAGACGCACTGACCTCCAAGTGTGTGTCGCTGGACATACACAACCTCAAAGTGGATGACATTGCTCCACGGTCCAGAACAGTGCTGTGCGTGCTACCGCCAAACAACCTCACGACTCTTGCGGATCGGCTGTTGTTCTGATCACATCTCTGCAAATTGAACTTCCATGAACAACACGAAGGGCAAATTTACCAGATCTAAACCTGTCGCTTGGATATCTGTCTGGTGACGAACACTTGGCACCTGTGTACACTCACTGCAGGGAAAGGGGTTGAATTTACTATAGTATTAGGTGATGAGAACGCAAATAGCTTCCAACGCTGCCATGAAAGCGAAATCACAAATCAAATGGTGTGAGAAACTGTGTGGTTTCACCGGGATCGCTAACATTGTCATCCTGTAAAGTGGCAGTGTTCATTGGACACCGGTCGTTAGAAACATCACTTCGCTTCTGAGCACTCAACGTTGTGTGTGTGTGTGTGTAAAACCGGTGGATCGTCTCCCTCCGACCGACAGAGGACAGCTTACGCGGGGGAGTGGGTTACCACATATCTACACAGATTGGACACGTCAGCTGGTTCCCATCGCAGCGAAGGAGCACAGACAGTAGCAGCATGTCGTGTCTGTTCAGCTTGCCACAGACGTCAGCCTGGCGAATTAGATTAGACCTCCTGAAGGCAGCCAGCATGCCAGCAGCCCCGCGAGCGTCTTCTGAGGGGCAGACAGGCCATGGCTTCCCTCGGTCGTTTATACTCTTCGGGATACCTGCCTGTTACTGTCGTGGTGGTGGTGGTGGTAATGGAAATAGCCCTGACGTTCATTACTCAACGTGTGTTTTTTGATGGAAAGGGCGCGATGGCCGGACAGTGCTCGCGTTCTCTTCCGAGAACTTTCCGAATCTTGCAGAGCGGAGGAAAAAAGGACAGAGGGTGTCGAATCAGTTGTGAATATTTCGAAGTGCGAGCGAAGCGAAAAGGCAGTGACATTGCTGAACCCGATGTGAATATTTTACAAGAGTATGAGCGGAAGATTCCGTTCAAAATGAACGTGTCCGATGTCGTGTCTTTCAGTATTTCAGGAAATGGTTTGGCAAGAGATGGCAAAAGGTGCACATAGTAGGAACGATGTGTTTATGAATATGTATTCTGAGAACTTGCGCTGGTCGGACTCTCTCGACGACCAGTATCAACCAGGACGTGGATGACGCAATTTTTCTGTGTTTTCAAGTCCACAGTCATCTGTGCTGTTGTTGGTCTGTTTTTTGCCAGTCGTGAAACTAGCAACAAAAACGAACTGGGACGAGGGTTTCCTTCACAGCGTCTAACTCTCAGTGAAATTGAGTACATCTCTTCTGGAGAACAAGGAGCACCCAGCAGATCCTGTTCTCTAAGTGTTGAATTCATTTGTTTCTCATTCAAATTGTCTTTTGAAGTATTTGTGTCTACAATCAGCACATTGACGTTGGTTTTTTTAATCTCAAGTATTACTTGGGAATACAAGCGAACTGAATTATGCTGTCACATTGTAAAATTCAGGCAATTTATGTGCTTTGGGAAGTAGTGACCAGTTTGTCCATGTCCCTGTGTGTACGTGGGTAAGTCAGGGCTCTTATTGCTTGCAGCACTCTAGACTTTCATCTGGGGCTGTGAACTCTGTAGACTTTCATCTGGGGCTGTGAACTCCGTAGACTTTCATCTGGGGCTGTGAACACTGTAGACTTTCATCTGGGGCTGTGAACTTGTTGGACTTTCATCTGGGGTTGTAAACACTGTGGACTTTCATCTGGGGCTGTGTACACTGTAGACTTTCATCTGGGGCTGTGAACTTGTTGGACTTTCATCTGGGGCTGTAAACACTGTAGACTTTCATCTGGGGCTGTGAACACTGCAGACTTTCATCTGGGGCTGTGAACACTGTAGACTTTCATCTGGGGCTGTAAACACTGTAGACTTTCATCTGGGGCTGTGAACTTGTTGGACTTTCATCTGGGGCTGTAAACACTGTAGACTTTCATCTGGGGCTGTGAACTTGTTGGACTTTCATCTGGGGCTGTAAACACTGTAGACTTTCATCTGGGGCTGTGAACACTGTAGACTTTCATCTGGGGCTGTGAACTTGTTGGACTTTCATCTGGGGCTGTTAACACTGTAGACTTTCATCTGGGGCTGTGAACTTGTTGGTCTTTCATCTGGGGCTGTAAACACTGTAGACTTTCATCTGGGGCTGTGAACTCTGTAGACTTTCATCTGGGGCTGTAAACACTGTAGACTTTCATCTGGGGCTGTGAACTCTGTAGACTTTCATCTGGGGCTGTAAACACTGTAGACTTTCATCTGGGGCTGTGAACTCTGTAGACTTTCATCTGGGGCTGTGAACACTGTAGACTTTCATCTGGGGCTGTGAACACTGTAGACTTTCATCTGGGGCTGTGAACACTGTAGACTTTCATCTGGGGCTGTGAACTCTGTAGACTTTCATCTGGGGCTGTGAACACTGTAGACTTTCATCTGGGGCTGTGAACCCTGTGGAATTTCTTCTGGGTTGGTGAACTTTGTTGACTGTCTTCTGGGGTGCTGACCTTGTGGGGCGGGGAACTTTGTGGACTTTCGTCTGGGGCTCTGTAGACTGTCTTCTGGGGCGCTGGACTCTGTGGATTGTCTCATCGAGCTGTGTCCTGGGGCTGTGGACTGTCTTGTGGGACTGTCTTCCTGTCTTCTGGGGCTATGAACTCTGCGGACTGTCTTCGTGGGCTGTGAACTCTGTGGAATTGCTTCTGGGGCGGTGAAAACGTTGGACTTTCTTCTGGGGCGGTGGAAACGTTGGACTTTCTTCTGGGGCGGTGGACTCTGTGGACTTTCTTCTGGGGCATTGAACACTGTGGACCTTCACCTGGGGCGGTGAACTTTGAGGACTTTCCTCCTGGAAATCTATAAAGTTTCTTCTGCGATGGTACATTTGTAGACTCTCTTCTTTCGTCGATGGGTTTTGTGGACTTTTTGTGGGACGAAAAACTTTGTGGAATTTTCGTAGGGCTGTGAAATTTGTGTGCTATTTTTTTCTGGGGCAATGATCTTTGTGGACGTTTTGTTGAACGGTTAATGTTGTGTATTGTTTGTGGGGCGGTGAACTCGATGGACTTACTTCTGGTGCCGAAAACTGAATTGTGGACTTTTTTTTTTTCTTGGGCGATGAATTTTTGTGGACGTTTTTCTGGGCCGACGAAGTGTGTGCAACCCTGTGGAATTTCTTGATGAGGAGCGATGACCGCTTGGGACGCTGAGAACATTCGTCTTGGAGAGTTCTTCCTTCTGCTGATCGAGGGCGATGATTTGATTTGTAACGTAAGGGACTGTATCCTACTTGAGATCAGCACTGCATTAGTGAACTTCAGACTTGTGTTGGGATTCACGTTTTGTGCTTATTCCTTTTTTTTTTCTTTTTTTTTATATTTTGAAGTTGTCAAAGCTAGAGGCATCAGTGTTGTTGACTCTTTTTTGTGCACAAACGTACGGGTGACTTTGTGAGGACACAAACTGAAGCGTTGACAGTTGAAGAAGGTCCTCTGAGAGAGTGAGTGAGAGAGAGAGAGAAACAGAGAGAGTGAGAGAGAGAGAGAGAGAGAGAGAGAGTAGAGAGAGAGACCGAGAGGGTGAAAGGGACAAGAGAGAGAGAGAGAATCTTCAATGTGTAAAATGTTTTTTTGAACTTTATTGTGATACTGCCAACCTAAGTCGACTTTTTTAATGTAAAATGCTTAGATGGTTGGCTGGATCGAAGGTGGGTTGTCTAATAGTTAGCTGATTATTGACATGATTTGTCTGTATTTTGTTCCTGCGTTCACCACAAATGTCTAACCATATTACCACTTATGTTACACAACCATCCTGTGTTTTATGTTGATGAGAAATCCTGTTACGCAAAAGAAAGAGAACTTCATGAAACAGCTGCTAATTTTTTTTCCGTCGTGACGGACATTTTCATGTACATGTTTACATATGCCAACCATTTACTGAAGATTGCATTGTCCCTGTTATACACTGATTTTGTTATACACTGATTTATTTATGGTACCCCTCCCCCCTCCGGCATCTCGAAAAATTTATACTGGCATGACGAACATCCTTTTTGTACAAAATGGGATATGACATATGTAAATATACAATCACAAATACGTATTATTCGCTGACAAATCAGCAATCATATATTGTCACTGTATTAAAACAATCTCTAAAACGATTGTCATCACTGTTAAAGCAACATGGACAACACACAACAACCACACACACACAACACACACACCACACACCACACACACCACCACGCGACGCCGCGCGCGCACGCACGCACGCTCACACACACATACACACACACACCACACACACACCACCAAGCACCTACGCTCACACACACACGCATGCACGCTCTCGTACACACGAATACCACGCAGGTGTGTGTGTGCGCATTGTGTGTGTG
>CM031603.1:65300923-65318423 GCA_018398815.1 Conus ventricosus
CGCTAGGCAAGCTTCATCGGCTGTAACATGCTTCGTTGGGGCGCCCGTCACCGGGAACCGAACCCGGGTAGATCGCAAAGCATGGCACATGCGTTGACGCATATGAATATCTTTCAGATGAAAAACAGTAACCAACTTTAAACATCCTCATCTTTGATTTAGCTTCATCCATTTGACAGAAATGTTGCGTGCACAAGGTCAAGGTCAGAAAGGAAATATTTCCCATTTACCGCTTTTTTTCTTCTTTTTTTTTTTTTTTATTCCTCAATGCGGCATAGACAGACGCGTCTTCTGACCGGTGCCCGTAAAGATCTGAACTCTCTCTCTCTCTCTCTCTCCTTCTCTCTCTCTCTCTCTCTCTCCTCTCTCTCCTCTCTCTCTCTCTCTCTCTCTCTCTCTCCCGCGTTCCTCGCTAGAAAAAAGGAAACAAAAGGAAAGAAATACCCTACAGGCAGTTTACCAGTGCCGTTTAACGATGGAAGGAATGGGAAGCACGGGAGGGAGGGGGTTAAATAATTGGAACATACTGCTGCAGGAAGAACTCAGTGCCTGTTTGTTTCGCTCCGAATGACGGCTGCCTCCGACGGGTTGTCTGATCATAGCACAGTGATTTAAATGCGCCCCATTCCAAAGAAGAATGTGGGATTGCCGAGATTGTTTGGATACACTTTACAATGCCTGATAAATTTATTTCTATGTCTGCTGTTGATGAGAAAAAAAATCGAAATATCTCCTACGCTAAAAAAGAAGAAATCAAACGAAGAGGGGTATAAAAAAATGAAAAAAAAATCACAAAAACAGGGGGGAAAAGGTAACCCTAGGGAATAGTTTGACCAAACGTTTCGGGCTTTAAACCCTGAGGTTTAAGGCCCGAGGGTTTGGCCACTCAGTTCCCTAGGATTACATTTGGTTTAAGGCCCGAAACATTTGGTCACTCTATTCCCTTGGATTACCTTTGGTTTAAAGGCCCGAAACGTTTGGTCACTCTAATCCCTAGGATTATCTTGGTTTAAGGCCTGAAACGTTTGGTCACTATATACCCTAGGATTAAATTTTCCACCCTGTGTTTGTGATTTTTCATTTTTTCATTGCGTAATCATGTGATCAATTCACGTTGAAGAGGGGTTTTAACTTAAAACAAGAAATAGAGCGGTTTAAAAGGGAAAGAACTTAAAAAACTCAGGGAGAAATCAGAATCACGGTGTCAAAGAAGAGATAATCGAAAGTACGCTACAAGAGAAAGAAAAAAAAAAGGAAGAGAGGGCGTGTTTTAAGGTCCTTGAGTCAAGTAAATGGCTGAAGGGGAAACATAATTTTTTTTATTTACGGCAAAGTCTGTGGAAAACTGGTTGTTATGTAAATGGTCACCAAAAAAAAAAAGCAAAAAAAAAACCGATGTTCATGAAGCTCATGACTTTTACTGATCTCGGATACAAAGTCATGAGGTTGATGATGATTATTTTAATGAGCTTGTTCACAAATGTTTTACATCTAGATCTTGATACAGTAAATTAAATAAATGGTGAAGTCACATTATAAGAGGCAGTGTCAGGATTAAAGAATGCGAAGAAGTCATGGCATCGATATTTTCCTTTCAAGACCGCACTATTTATTTTCGGAAAAGAATGATATCGGTTTGTTGTCTGATCTTAAATACCCAAATTTTGAGGGCGAAAAAAGGGGGGATGGGGGGTGGTGGTAGATCACGTGTGTGTATTTGTGTTGGAGGAGAGCGAGACGGGTAGGGAAGAGGGTAGATATTTCCTGTGCTGAAAAGAGTAAGCCTATGCATGCAGACCAGAAACAAACCAAAACACTTAGTAATGAAGTGAAGGCCAATCTGATCGCTAAATGTCAGATGTTAATTGGGATTGTAATGTTTATCCAACTGTTTACAAATCTGCTATCCTATTCATGATAGGGATCGAGCAGGTTTATTAAGAGCGCATAGGTGACAAAAATATAAACCTCATTTAGGACACAAATCTTCACAACTTACGATGACTTGACACTGGCTGCATTAATACATTCAATTCAGGTGGCTGAGATAATCATGTTTAAGGTATTGAAATTATTCGGTTTTCGACAAAGTGTCTGCAAATAGGTAAAACGTTTCGTTTGAATATTAGTGTGCCCCTCCAATTATCAAAATCGTGTTGGTCTGAGATAGAACGAAGGTTGTAGAATGGGGGCCTACGAATACCTTAACCATTTATTGTATGAGTTGACATCTCGCATTAATAACCCCCCCCCCCCCCCCCCCCCCCCAAAAAAAAAAAAGAAGAAATACATGGCACAAAAAATATCAATACCATTAATACAACGTTTCACAAGCATTACTGAATTTCTTATAGTTGAGGTAATTTGGCCTAAGCATACCTTTGTACGTTGGAAGAACACCCCCCCCCCCCCCCCCATTTTTTTCGGTGAATAGAAAAATCTAGAAAGCAGTTTTACATACCTATATTCACACAGACATAGACTATGCATTAACTTGCTGGCATTTGGAATTCTCTTAAACTCAGTCTTCGCAAATCATTCTTTTTTTTCTCCCAAGCAATTACAACCAGTTAGACTGTCTTTGTCAAGACAACTATGAATAATGTAACACCGTTTTATCTCTACACGAAAGTTCTCGAAATCAATATGCGTCACAAACACAGCATTTCTACCCATCAACAAAAGAATGACTTATGACGTCCTTTTCCCACCCAAATGCACAACTGCGGAATGAAATATCATCTTGAAAACAAATCAGTTCTATCGTAATTCAAGAAGGCCTATCAAACATTCTTGGAACAGTTGTAAACTGCCTGCACGTTTTAAGAATAACATTTTCATGTTTAAGCTCACGTGTTGGTAATTTATCCCAGTCAAACTCACGGATCGTGTTTTCATTGTCTAGTACCTGGATTTCAGTTGTTTGTGTGTATGCATTCGCACTGCTTGTGTGTGTGTGTGTGTGTGTGTGTGTGTGTGTGTGTGTGTGTGTGTGTGTGTGTGTGTGTGTGTGCGCGCGCACGTGTGTGTGTGTGTTGTGTGTGTGTGTGTGTGAGAGAGAGAGAGAGAGAGAGAGAGAGAGAGAGAGAGAGAGAGAGGAGAGAGAGAGAGAGAGAGAGTTGTAAGCGCTTCTTTGAGTTGTAAACTGCACGGTTTGAATTATATACTTATACGTATTTTTTTTTGTCTTTGTTTTCTGTTCGTTCTGCTTTTAGGGCGTGAAGCTGTGCAGCTAATGAATTTTAACCTGTATAAAGCAATCGATTTGATACCTCTGCTACAGACCAAGGGAAATGGTACAGAAATTGTAACAACCAAGAACACACATTGCAACGTCTCGGATAGCCGAAATTCGAAGTAGATTGGAACATTTCATTTTGCTCTTCTCGCTCTCTATCTCTCTCTCTCTCTCCTTCTCTCTCCTTCTCTCTCTCTCTCTCTCTCTTCTCTCATACGTCTTTTTAGCACATTCTCTCTCATATTGTCTTTTTAGCTGTCTCTCTCTCTCTCTCTCTCTCTCTCTCTCTCTCTCTCTCCTCTCTCTCTCTTCTCCTCTCTCTCTCTTCGTCTTTTTAATAATTGTATAGACATGCAAACTTTGGTCGCAATTACAGCGATGTTTTATTTATTTTTGCTTATATGTTTGAGTTATTGCTGTGTATTGTCAACCAAATGAAGATGCTTCTTTTAAAAGGACGGAAATGAAAATAATTGGGCGGGCGGGGGGGGGGGGGGGGGGGGGGTGGGGGGGGTTTGGGGTGTAGTTAAATTAAAAAAAAACTGGATGATGTACGCAAATTTACCATGTTTCTCTGTTTTTAGGCAGCATTATCAATCAGTTTTGCCGTGTGGTGTTATCATGGATGCCCAATAGAATAACACGACCTCCAAAGACGGGGACTGGCTTCTTAAACACCAGTGCTCATATGGGGAATGTAAACCTTACAGTCGCTCAATAGGAATGTAAACAACAGTCGCTCTATTGGGAATGTAAACAAAGGTCGCTCAATGGGGAATGTTTGTCATGTCTTCGGGCGGCGGATGTTGGGGGAGGAAAACACGTGGAATGCCCGAAACTGCATTTCCCAGGATCTTGTGTGCCGTTGTTGATTGGCACCAAGGAGAGGGTGGCTGGAAGCTCGTTTAGTCTGACATTATGGTGGATGTGGTGCCGCTTCGTGTGTTGGCTGCACCCTGCTTGTGTTTATACGGTGCGGACTAAGAATGGTTTTGTAAATGTTACTGGAGCAACAGCGTTGTCAGGGGCAACTCGTGGGTTAGTAGATACTTAATATGTACAGTGTGTGCTGGTGTGTGTGTGTGTGTGTGTTGTGTGTGTGTGTGTGTGTGGTGTGTGTGGTCCTTACGTGCGTGAGCGCTTGCGCACGCGCGTGCGTGCGTGCGTGCGAGCGTTGTGTTGTGTGTATGTGGTGTGTGTGCGAGTGCGAGGGTCTTGTTTATAGGAGCGTGTTTCATTTTGTTGAACAAACCTGGTAGTGTAAAACTGGCAGTTGAGTTGTGCTGGAAAAAGAATGGCAGTCATAAGTGACCCACACTTTACACTGGCTCATTAAGTACACGAACTCCTAATTTTTGGTCAAATAATTATTACCAATTTAGCACACTAAAAAATGAGCTAGCAGTTTTTGCATGCAGAGAAAATCGTATTTGGCAGTAAAGAGAAACTTTTACAAGAAAAATGTAACACAATAGACGGAAAAGATGGGTTGGAATCGTCCGTCATTCGTGTGTATATTTTTCGTATACCAACTTGCTGCAGGCCAAAATCAACGGTCAGTGCTGTTTCGGTGAATTCACTGCATTGCCGCTTTGTTTGGCGACACGTAAAACTTCTCTACCATTGGACACCTTCATGAAGTCACCATTTTTCAGCTACGAGGTCGCAAGTCCAAGCACTACAAGAGCCAGGGACCGTACAGCAAAGGGACAAACAAGAGCCAGATGGGCCGCGCGAAGTACTGCTCGGCGAGCAGACGGCCGAATTGGGCGTAAAGAACTTCGGTTGCAGCTTCTAGCGAGTAAACAATGTGTGGAACACGCCGTGTGGACGGTTGGGGTTAAATCTCGTTTTTCGCATGTAACACTCCAATTTCTTGTACCAAAAACCACATGCATTCTAATATGGGGGGTGCAAAACTGTGCCATTGTTGGCTGTCCCGCCCAGAGAAATCTAAACACAATTGGGCTTTTGTCATTTCACAAAATTACCGGCGAAAGGGTACGACGATGAGTGAGATTGCAGCTGATCAAACTGTATCAACAGAACATGATAAATCGTTCAACCCGACAGGGCTACAATTTGCTCCCGTCTTTCATGATTCTTGCTTCAAAACTGTTAAGTTGTGCAATAGGACTCTATATCGTTCAGTTAATAGCAGTATTTTCATCGAATAGGTTCTGTAATCGACAATGAAGATCCGGGCATCCAAAATTCAGTGATGTCCAAAGTGTTGTTTGTTTTACAAGGGTACGCCTCAATGAAGTTAAACTGTTTCCATTCTGTGTGTGTGTGTGTGTTGGGTTGGTTGTGTGTGTGTGTGAGAGAGAGAGAGAGGAGAGGAGGAGAGAGAAGAGAGAGAGAGAGAGAGAGAGAGAAGAGAGAGGGTTTGTTTATGTTGTGGGTGTCAGTGCATGTTTATGTGGTGGTGCTAGGTATTTTCTGAAAGTCACTGGTAATGGCAGAAACACATCGTCTTTTTTGTTATTCACACTAATAGTAATTGAATGTACTTGTTAACTTTGACTTGCAGGATGTTAGTCAACCCATAGTCACAGGTTTACTCAGTAGACTACAATGCCTTTCTTTCTTTTAGACCTCTCTCTCTCTCTCTTCTCTGCTCTATCTCTCTCTCTATCTCTCTCTCTCTGGGTCTCTCTCTCTCTCTTCTCTCTCTCTCTCTCTCTCTCTCTAACCACACCCACAACTTACACACACACACACACACACACACACACATACAACACCACACACACGCTACTATATTATATTTATCCTGATGACAGCGCATCACGCTTGAAACAAAAATTTGTAGATAGTTTAAGATTCCTCTTTTACTTTTAACGATATTTTATATAGTATATATTATATATATATTATATATATATATATATTTATATACACACACACACAACACAAACACAGAGGTTAAGGTGTCATTCTTATTTTATTTGTATCAGATGACCAAAGTCCCTTGACTTTGATATGCAAAACATTAATTTGTATTTACATACAGAAATATTCCGACTGTCTTGTCTCATTCCGGAAGGCATGTGTCTGCTTGCATTCAGCTGAACACTTCACTGACAAGGTCTGGGGTGTAATCTGAAAAGGTTAAAAAAACATGATCAACGTTCTGAATTGTGTGTGTGTGTGTGTGTGTGTCGTGTGTGTGTGTGTGTGTGTGTGTTGTGTGTGGTGTGTGTGTGTGTGTGTGTGTTTATGTGTGTGTGTTGTAGTGTGAGTGTGTGTGTGGAGAGAGAGAGAGAGAGAGAGAGGAGAGACAGAGAGTGAGATAGAGAGGAGAGAGATGGAGAAGAGAGAGTGAGAGAGAGGAGAGAGAGAGGGAGAGCTGAGCGATTAGAGAGCTTGGAGGAGAGATGGAGAGAGCGAGGAGGAGCAGAGGGAAGGAGTGCAGAGAGGAGGAGAGCGGAGGAGCGAGAGGACGAGAGAGTGTTGAGGCAAAGTTGAGAGGGAGAGGAGAGGGGGAGAGGGGAGAGGAGCATAGACGGGGAGAGTAGGGTTGAGAGAGAGACGAGAGAGAGAGGAGGAGAGCATCCATAATGTGATGCTTAACCACTATGTAATTTTTTTGAAGTGGGTTGTCTTTGTTGATGTTGCCACACTCATGTTTTGATGTATTAAAGTCAGTAAACATGTCATATCACATTTAGTCTCTCTCTCTCTCTCCTCTTCTCCTCTCTCTCTCTCTCTCTCGCTCTCTCTCTTATCAGTTTTCACACCACACAACACACACACACACACACACACACCACACACACAACAGGTGAGGGAGGAGAGAGAGAGAGAGTGGAGGAGGAGAGAGAGAGAGTTTGTTGAATAACATACCAAACATTGGCTGTGGTTCGCTGCCCTTTTTTTGATGAATAGCGACTGGTATCGGTGGTTTCGTTTCTCTGCCATTGAACAGGCTGGCAGTGAAGTGTTCACTGCAGTCGCATCTGTTTCATACAAATGAAACAGCATTACCCGCTATAATGCCAGACACGAAGACTGAATTACGAAAAGTACTGAAAAAATTATAGCAACCAGCTGTACATTCAATGCATACATGAAGGGAGGACATGTAAGGACTCAAGCTGCGCGGAGGCACAAACTACACAATGACTAGCGTATCTTCTCGAGCACTGGCATGGTTTGTTTACCGCTTGTACGCGAGTAACTGTGGCCGCGTTATCAGTTTATAGGGTAATTACTTTGCACATTCGATAGGTTTTTCGCACTTTACATTCCTCCACAACTCAAATGTCATTAACAATGTTCCTATAGTAAACGCATAACAACCGCTGAATTATGGAAAAAGAATGCTTACCTCAACGATGTTTTGGCTGCCAAACTCCTTGTTACCCACACGACACCGGAAAGTCTGTACGCATAGTTGGTGGGGCCCGCCCCCCTTTCAGTACTTCGTTAGTGACTTCAGAGAAGGGGAAGCCGGCCAGCTGGAAATCCCTTTGCTTGTACGGTCCCTGAGAGACCTATTTATCGTTGTCGGACTCCAGACCTGGCTTTTTTTACATGAGTTGAGCAGGGTCCGGGGCTCAGCTGGGAAAATTGGTTCGACAGTCGAAGTCGTGTCCACATACCAAGAACTGTGTTTAGATTTTGTGGGACAGTTCTGTGGGTACAAGTATCTCTCGGGTGGTGGAACTTCGGGGATAAGTTATAATAAAAAAGATCCATCAATGCACGCCGCCCTGTCTTCTAGGGACCTGCATGCAAATCCATGGACGTCATCGTCAGCATCGGATATCCTAAAGTTAATAGTCCAATAGAGACAGAAACGATATTTTCTGTGACTTTACCCATGCCATGGCTTAGTGGTGACACTGCGTGGACACCCTCCTCCCACGCCCCCCATCATTTCTACTCCACTACGCTCTCCCCTTTCCCACAATTCTACACCCGTATCCATCGTGTTCACGTGTCTAGGTCGTCGGTGTCGAAGATTCCTGGGTATCTTGTTTTTTCTGAATTAGCAGAAAGGGAGATGAAAACAAGGGGCGTGGGGTGGGGGGGGGGGAAGATACGAAGGAGGGCACGGGGAGGGGTGGTGGTGGTGGGGAAGGCAGAAGTGAGAGCGAGAGAAAAGGGGCAGATTGTTTTACACGTGTGTCATGATAGTGTCATTTTCTGCGATGTTCGTAAGCTGCTCAAGATAGGGTTCAGGGGAGGCGATTATGTGAACACCACTGACATGATTCAGCAGTAGTGAATTGTCTCTTTCTGCTTGAAGGGGGCTTTCATTGAGATTGATATTCGTGCTTACCTTGGGTGTTTGCGCTGCTGATAGCGGAGACCTACAGGTTCGAGAATATGTGTTCTGCTATGACGGCAATTGGTATATTTAGTGTGTTTGATTGTCAAACGAGGTAGCACAGGAAACTGAGGTCAAAGAGCTGGGGAAGGGAGGGTAAGGAGGGGGGGGGGGGGGGGGGGGGAGAGGATACCCCATCCCAAAAGACATCACTTGTCAAAAGACACTTTCCTAACGTTAAGTGTGAACTCGGAGTTTAGCTCGATAGCTGGTTTAAGAAAATACGCAATATCTGCTCAGGTCCTACGGTGTTTATGAGGCGCAGAGAAAGTCCACATGCACAGCGCGTGCATCAATACAACGATCAGCAGTGGGAAGGGGGTAGTGTATTGAATAAGCAGGCCAAGGCAAAACACCGCATGCACACAGGCTGGTCTAGAAGGGGATCGAAGTGGATATTTCGCCAGCTCGTTGGCTCCTAAGAGCGGTAACGTGGCCGAAATCTTGGTCGAGGTTGTATTTGTTCGTTACGTGGTGGAAGTCTGTTATGTTTTCCGTACCGTGTCGCTTTTGTGACTGGTGTTCACTGGTGATCTGAAGTATATCATGACTTAGCATGCACATGTATTCTGTGTGTGTGTGTGTGTGTGTGAATGTGTTGTGTGGTTTTATAATGGTTCTCTCTTTTAAATCAGGAAAGGGCATTTCCATACAAACCAAAGTTACTTTTTGTGATGGTGATGTTTTCCGGAGTGCTCGTTTAAACCGGCCGGTCCTGCCTTTGTTTTACACCTCACAATGGATATTGATCTGAAAAATAAATCATTGATGTTGTTCATTTTTTATACATATTTTATGTATACACTTACACTCTGTTACTACAAATAAAATAATTGGTCTGGGAAAAAGAAACTGATGGCGTCCACTGAAACACTATGCAAACACCCCGCCTCCCCCCCCCCCCTTCCCGCCCCCCCCCCCCCCTCCGCCTCCCCTTACCCCCCCCCCCCCCCCCACCCCGCCCCAGAATGTGTGGAGGTTGAAGACATATAACTGGAAGAAACGAGTGAGCGATAAACACCCAAACATAGCACGCAAGACAAATACGCGCCAGTTCTTCTGAATGTTCTTTTCTGCCCCCCCCTCCTTCATTGTTTCCGAGTCAAGTTTAGTATTGGGTTTCCAGGCCAAGCCAGACTCTGATGGAGCAACATCTGCTGCTTCTGGATCCAGGACTCCTTTTTCATTCTGTATTTTTTTGTTTTTTTTTTTTTTGTTGATGATCTCTTCAGTTTTCGTTCGTTTTACTTTTTTTTTTCTTTTGGTTCTTTTCTTTCTTCCCACTGTTTCCTTATCTCTGTCTGTTTTTCGTTACTTAGTTTATATACTCTCCTCTCTCTCTCTCTCTCTCTCTCTGGGTAGGTGAACACTCATCAGAGGTAGAAGAAAGTCGTTGTTTTTCTTGTTGCGGAGTGGTTTCATGGACATGTTTTTGTTATTTGAGTGAAGTCGTTCGTTTATTTATACGCTTACACATTGCAAATGTTGATGCTGAGCGTGATCATGCCTTTAGAGACAAATTTTTCCAGAGCTATCTGCGGTCGTTTTGCTGCAGTATACATCAATTCATGGGGGGAAGCGCGCAAAGCTCGCCATGGCAATGTGTGTGTCACACAAACCGGGCGGAAGAGCTCTGACGCAGTGCATTTTCCTCACTGTCCATACTGTTCCAACTGATGATGTGCGCAAACGACTTGAGACGATCCGGGCTGACTCTCAGCTGGAAAAAAACTACTGAAGCGATTTACTGATCAAACATGAGACAAAGTTAAAAGATTTTTTGTTGTCAGCAACTCGAAACACGTTTTGATTCGTTTGGCAATGACTTATTAGCAAAGTGGAATAACTTGCTGGGAGCGATGAAAACTCAGCCTACAAACACCTACAAGCCAAACAGCAAAATCTTGATAGATCGTTTCTACTTCATGTCAGAAAAAACAAAACAAAGTCAATTTGTAGGGATGATAATCTTAAAAAAATATCAGTGAGATGCAGCGAATAAAATTGAACACGTTAGAATCATTTTCAAGGAGAGACAACCTCAAGTTTTTCAATCTACCACAATCGTCTCATGAAAATTACGCGAGAAGAATGTGCAAAGAAAGTGATCAACGACTTCAAGACACTGTGCAGGGAAAACGTGGATCTTCTGCGGACATTGTACGGCCCATCGTCTTGGCGAAGCAGTGACTTTTCTAAAACCACAGCCTGTCATTGTGAAGTTTGATCAAGAGGGTCAGATAAAATGAAGTGTTACTGACAATGGGACGAGAGGGGGAACTGCGATAGAAGAAAAAAAAAAAAAGGATCAGAGTGGATGGTGCCTAACAAACAAACAGAACAGCAGACATCATGACTACCAAGCTAATGGATTACGTGCATGTACAAAAGGAAACAAGCTGGTTGTAGCATGGCCCATTCCGAAATTCCTTCTTCAGAGCAGAGGCGCAGCTACGTGATGCTACACGAGCGGAAGCAGTCATGAGTGTGCACGATTACTTCAAGTCCAACTGGCTGTGGTGGTGGGGAGCAGCAGGAGACGAACCCGGTCAGAACAGTGGCCGGAGCAGCTAGAAGACACACGCGGGCAGTACCTGGTGCCACGATACCACAGCAGCAACCGCTACAACGAAGGTGATCGGATTATCTCCCAGCGAACACCACTGCGCTGACGGGGCAAAGGAGCGCCAGTGGGAGGCCGGAGTTATCAACAGGATTTCAGTTTGAGACAGGACCAGCCATCGGGCTCTGACTACTACAGGGACACTATGGCGGTGGAGGATGGGTACGGGCGTAGTGAAGGGAGCGGGGTACAGGGACTGGAGTTGTCCGGTTCAGCCACTCCCTACAGCTACTCAACTACAGCCTTTGTACACTTCCCACCACTGCCATCGGTACGAGACAGCAATCTTATCGCATTCAGTCCTCAACATTTCCGACTCCCAGACGGGAAGCGCGAGCGACAGGACAACGCAAGGAAAGACACCTTCACACAGTCGTGACTGGAGCAGGTATGTGATAATGAAAAGTGGCAGACGGATAATCTGGGACACAAGACGGACATCTTGAAAAGTGGACGAAGTGGGACAGCCATTGAGCGACAGGGACTCGGTGCATGGCAATTGGAAAGGGGTACAGACGGAGATTTTGACAGAAACCAAAATCTTGAGTGGATAACGATTTGGACGAGCCAAAACCCGATGGGAAGGACAGTCACTTGAGCGAAGACACACGGCGCACCGTCTGACCGTGGCTGATGTTGCATGGGTCGTTGAAAGTGATGAAGGAGAAAATGGCACTGTGATCATCTCTAAGACCACTGGAAAACAAGTCTCAGCCCGAACGGACAAAACCCCACGGGACAGACTCCCCGGACAACAACTAGCGAAAAGGATGACGAACAGAACACGGACTTTGGAATGACAGACAACGTGACAAACCGTTAGCCATAAACACACATGATGAGATTACACACAACTGGATCAAGTGCAAGAACGGACAACAATTGAGCGGACATGGACGTACCGATCTACCATATGCACAGCTCGACGGGAGAAGCGATTGACTCGGCTGCTCGGGTATAATAATTATTGCACGGGCAGGACCCTGTAACTACGGTGCGCTGAGGAGTATAAGTTCACGAATCCACAGCTAAACGCTAAGCAACCATTTCTGAAACCTCACTTATACAAAGTAAAACGACACATCGCTAGCGATTTTTTATAGGGACTCGGCTCGATCATGTCTTGGCAAAGTCTCAAGTTCATGGCCTACAACATGAAGGTCTGTCTCGGTTTTACGATCCTGAGGTAAGCTATAGGTCTTTTATTGCTGAATTTGACTTTGTCTTGTAGTGCGAAACATTTGCGAAACTAGATTTCCTGGATCATGTGTTTCCAAAAACATTAGTGCTTACGGTTACATACCAGGGCGTTAAACTGTTCTGGACGGTTGTACGGCTAGATTTCAGGAGGATTGACTCTGCTAGTGCGAATAAAAGACCGCGTTAGTTTCATTGAAAAGATTGATGTGGGATTATGACAGATTAATTATAGTGTTAAAACACTGTCTAAGGACCTTTTTGGCACGATTTCACCAGTGATTCTGCTTGGTGTGTATGTACCGCCTAACAAGCCGTTCCATTACCAGGATAAGGACATAATCAATATGGTATTAGGATAGTTTGGAGCAGTGTATTATAGGATGTGATGTGATAGAGTCTTTTGGAAAATTACCATTCGTGTTGCTCGGATGACTTAATGCACGGACGGGGGGTGATGAAAACAGTACTGATGATGTATGAATGACGATGAAAGGATGTGCCCTTTGCATGAAGAATACGCTGGACAGTGTTGTTTTCCGTACCTCAGAAGTATGGAGATACAGAATGATTTTGGAATATATTTGTTAAATGTCTGCAATTCTTTTGATTTGTTTATACTTAATTGGTGCCAATTTCAAATAAGTTGATATTGACTTAGCCACTTTTACCTACGTTTCTCCTTAGAGGATTGCAGTTTTGTTGATTATGCCATTTGTGTCTCGATGTTGTTGAAATTTTGGGTGTCATTGAACATTACGCAAGAGTTTAGATTCTAAAACACATGCAGTTGAAGTTTTTTTTTATTGCTAATGTCAACGTAGCTAACCATCAGAATGATTTTGTAGAGTACTTTCAAGTTCGAAAGATATGTCTGGAAACAAGACAGAATTGACGATTTTAAACAATATTGTCAACTACTGAGTTTTGCGGAATTAAAATGACAGATGGCATCTGACCATTGTGGATATTGATTTCTAGCGGAGCAATACAAGTGTTCAATGAAATCATGATTGATACCTCGCAGTTCAGATGTATGAGAAGTCAATTACTGTTGGCAAAGAAAGAAAAGACCCGTGGTTTGATAAGGAATGCTCTCAGACACAAAAAGGAAACTCCGTCACGATCTAAGAGACGATACTACTATAAGTAGATGATGACGGACGAGGTAATTAGAAATACTTATAACAGAAGCGCAGAGATACAAAGAGCTTTTCTGAGACTGAAAAAGAAAGGACCATCGTGCAAATATTAGTGATGATTTACAACGATATACGTTAAACGATTTCTGCCAATATTTTGGAGTAAGTTGAAATTCTATCATGTAAAAGACCTGTTCAAAATAATATCAGCAAGTGGATAAATGGTACCAACACTTTCACAAGTTGATTTCAGTCTGGTCTTTCCCTTCGATGAAACTATTGAGACTGTTGTGATGAGTGGGAAGACAAAATCGATGTAGACCAAACCGTTTAATCTAGATTCTCCTTGAATGTATATTTCAGGAAAGTTGATGTGTATGCTGCATTCGGTCTCTAAAATATGGTAAGGCGATGCAGTGCATGATCGGGATTGGTGGAGTGTATCTTCAAAAACTCTGTTACAGTGAATTGTTCCGTTTCTGATTGTTTCTGTTCTAATAAATTGTTTTCTACCGGAGATTATCTTCACAGGTGGTCAGGATAGGCTATCATGCAACGTTGATTAAAAAAGGTTGCGATCGAATTGTTCCTGATAATTACCGAGGAATATCAATTATTGAATGTGTGCAGTAGGAAATTATACAGCCACATACTTAACGAACGATTGAATAAATGATCGAAGAGAATGTGCTCTCAACCGAAAAGTCAGGCAGGCTTTAGGGAAATAGAAACTACGCAGTACCATTGATCATGGTTTTTTACACTGTTTGCATTGCTCAAAAGCAGTTACTGGTTACACCAAAAAAAATGTTTGTTGCATGTTATAGATTTTTTTCAGATAAGCTTTTTTGGGGGGGACTCCATTGTTCGAGCAAAATTTATGGTTGAGAAACGTTGTTTTAAAGAAAGAGGAAATTTAATGGGAAATGTACTGGAGGAGCTATTATTAGTATATAACACTTTTGAAGGAAGAATTAGAGTTGGAAACGATTTAAGTTGACCGAGTTTATGTTGCCCTTGGGTGTTTAAAACAGGGGGAGGTAGTGTAGTCCCGTTTTGTTCTCTTGTTTAATCAATGGCTGGCTGTAGAGTAAACAAAAAAGGTAAACATGGAATTCAACTTATCTCCCCGTTTTTTGTAGAAATCTTAATTCTTATGTTTGCTGATTGAGTATCCTGCTCTCCGTTCAAGTCACCGGTTTGCACAAGTCTAGCTGAACGTCTGTTACATGTACACAGCTGGGAAGATTGGTCTGACAGGTCAATTTAGATAATAATCAATCGTTGTCGCGTGTTTAGAATTGGTGGACATATCTCTAACTTGAGCAATGGTTCTTTGGACAAACCTAAATATGACAGTGGTGAACATGTACAAATATTTGGGAAGTATCATGGTTCCAAAGACTATTCCTTTTCTCATTGTTGTAGGATATGTTCTAGCAGAGCAAAAATAGGCGTGATCAATATATTCAAATCTTGTGGTCTATTGGAGAAAAATTCACCAGCGTGTTCTTTAACTTCTTCGACCACGCCAAATCCCAGGCCAGCACTTAGTACGGTGCAGAAATATGGGGTATGATTGGAAATGCTGAACATTCGTAGAAAAAAAGTACACATTTTTGCCTTGAAAAGGTTTTCTGAATGTAAGTTTAAGAAATCATAATGGCATTGGTTTATGGAGAATTGGGAAGATTCCCGTTGTGTGTGTTTAATTTTGTGTATATAAAGAGCATCAAATACTGGTTGAGGAATTTTAAAATGCAACCTCATCGACTTCCGTATAAGCGTATAAAATGTTGTATTTTTTCACCATTAGAGACAAGGAACACATGGGCATCTACCGTCTGCTTCTTTCTTTACAAATTTGGTTTTGAAGATGTGTGGGAGGAATCAAGGGGTTGGTAATGAAAATTAGGTTCTTGAAGACATTGAGAAGAGAGACTGATTCATGATTACAAAGGCGCAGTGGATACGAAATAACACAGAGTGATCGTTGTCATTTTTACAGCCGACATTTAAAAGTGATTTGATTTTGGCCCCATACCTACATTCAGTTAGTCATTTTACGGGCGAGAACTAGTTAATCAGATTAAGATTAGGTTGTGTCGCAACTAAATGTACATTAATATGCGCTTCCGGAGACAGTGGTTTGGACGAAAATGAGTTGCTTTGTGTATAGGTTGTGGACTTCAAATAGAGACTAGAGGCCCACTTTGTTTTACTATGCCCATTGTATCAAGAGTTAGTGAACAATACATACCAGCCATGTATTACCTAACAGTCTTCCAATTTAGTTAAACCATGCTGTTGCATCTGAATGGCAAATAATGATCATTCGCCCTTGCTCTGTTCATTGAAAAGCTTTTAGATACGCCGACAACTTCCTGAGTCATGAGTGAATTTGCTTTAGACAGACAACCGATTTTGTGTGTGTGTGTGTGGTGTGTGTGTGTTGTGTGTCGTGTGTGTGGGCGTGTGTGTGTGTGTGGTGTGTGTGTGTGTGTGTGTGTGTGTGTGTGTTGGTGTGGGTGTGTACGCGTTGAGTGCGTTAGCGCGCGCGCGTGGTATGTTGTGTATCTGTTTGTCTGTGAGTGTGTTTTCTCACTGAGTAGAAGTACGTTCTAAGTTGTCCATATGTATTGCTAATTGTGAAAACCCACCATGACATGGGCCTTATGGCTATTCATTAAACCATTCAGGAGTTCTCTCATCTCTCTCTCTCTCTCTCTCTCTCTCTCTCTCTCTCTCTCTCGCTCTCTCTCTCTCTTTCTCTCTCTTCACACACACAACACAACACACACACACCACACACACACACACACACACCACACTCATAACACACACCGCAGTCTCAAACTCTATCGACATTCAGTTACGCGCAGAAACTCGCATGGCACGCACGCTTGCACATCACACACACGAGCCACATACGCACGCACGCACGCACGCACGCTCACACACACTTGCAGTCAAACACAGACATCACTTGGCCACACACACACCATACACAGACCACACACAGACAACACCACACAGCACACACGCCCCACGCACGCACGCTCGCACGCACGCAGCCACGGCATCGCACGCACGCGCGCGCGCACGCGCGCGCGCGCTGTGCGTGCAACAAACACACCACACACACACACACACCCACACACACACACAGCAGCATGCACACATGCACACTCAGAACACACATCACATGCCGCGACACACCAACACACCCACACACACACACCACACACACACACAACAACCAACCATACGCAGCGCACGCACGCACGCACGCACGCACGCATCGCACAGCACACACACACGACACACACAAACACACACACACACACAGCTCCACACACACTCACATTGCGCTTGCATTGGTATTGTAATCCATCTGTCCACTTCGTAATGGGAACACTGGTTGTGAGGAAACTGATATGCACACTCGGTTGTGCTGAAGGAGAGTTAAAGCGCGTGGTCGTGATTTGAACAACATACGTGCCATTAAAAGCAAATAACGGGATTTTTCCCAAGTATAATGGCCCTGATACACGAGCGTTTTCAATGGACAGGGTATAGAGGAAGTTATCCTTCAAGGCAATATGCGGCTGGAGCAGTGTTTACAACCACGTGTAGGACAACACACACTCATGCGCACATACACACGCCACACACACATCACACACACACACACAACACACACAACACACACACACTAACACACACACACACACACGCTCGCGCGCGGGCGATGACATATGCAACATTATGCTCAGAGTGAGCGAGCTATGTGAGCAACAGAGCACTCCGATTACGCCAAAATGATTTCTGTAAAGCCACCGGCCTGTATACAGGGGGTGCTCTTTTGTTAAAAGGAAGAAAATGCGCTGTAATCAAACAGAAATCAGCTGTAATGAAACAGGGAGTAACATATACATAACACATTCACGTCAATTAACATA
>CM031603.1:65328423-65335923 GCA_018398815.1 Conus ventricosus
AAATGTCTTAGTATTTTGTTTGTTTTTTACGAGAAAATTCTATATCCTTTTTTATGTAATAGATATTTTCCCCTTCGTTTTATACTTTTTAAGCCCCTGCCAGTGTTCATCTCGTTTACAGAAGTAATTTTGTGAAAGGTGATCCCCAGAGAGATAAAACCATAAAGAAGAATGAGCAAGAAGATGAAGATATTTTGGAACGAAAACGGAAGATGGTAACGAGGAAGAAAAAAATGAAAAAAGAAAAAGACATGAAAGCAAAGGAAGATAAATTGCGCATACAACCTCATTAGCCCTGTCCATTTACATGTGGACCCTACTTCCATTTAGCTGCTTTTCCTGGACATCGAGGGTTTCAAATACTAGTTGTTGTTTTTTTTCTAAGAAATGCCATTAAAACCAGGTTCTGTTGAAAACGGATTCTGAAAATTGTAGCACTGGATCTCTCTCCCTCTCTCCCTCCCTCTCTCCCTCCCTCCCTCCCTCTTTCCCTCCCCCTCCCCTCTCTCTCTCCCCCCCTCTCTCTCCACTCCCTCCCTCTCTATCTTTGTCTGTCTATCTGCCTGTGTCTCTGTCTGTCCGTCTGTCCGTCTGTCTGTCTGTCTGTCTGTCTGTCTGTCTCTCTCTCTCTCTCTCTCTCTCTCTCTCTCTCTCTCTCTCTCTCCTTAATGTTTACAGAACCTTGTCTATTTACACTGTGCCTATATGTGTCATTCACAATGCCTGGCGTTAAAAACACACTGTCCTTGTTCATGTATAAGGCTCTAAGATAACAGAGACAGCTATTTCATACCATTGTATCATATGATTGTTTTCCTTTTTGTATATTTGTTCTCGTTTACTTAGGTATTGGAAGAAAGGTGACAGAGTGGTTAAGACGTTCGCCTGCCAATCCAACGTGTGAGAAGTGCGTGGATTCGAGCCCTGCCTTTCTCGCCCTTTCTTTCCCAGTTTGAATGGCACATCGAACTGAACGTCAAGTCCATCGGACGGGAACTATAAGCGAGTCGGACCCGTGTGCCTTCCTGGCCCACTGCACACGTTAAAGAACCACGGCAGTTGAAAATCGAAAAGAGCAGGGGGTTCCCCGCTGCCCTGGCAAAATTGATGTAGATGTAGATTGAAGATAGCCGCCTGGTATTTCTTACCAAGCCATAAAAATGTTGTCGTGTGCCATCAGGTGCCGGTGGAAGTGGAGGACACATATAAACATCGTATGCATCCTATGTGAGAAACTGGAGGAATAAATGAGATAAATGAAAATGAGTGACTGATATTTGAATGGTACGGGAAACGACTGAATGAGCGCCAGTAGGCTGCTCTTCGGCCGGCTCTACCTGGGTAGGCAGCCCGTTGAGTGAGTGAGGTAGTGTGTTTATTGTAAAGCGCTTAGAGCTTGGTCTGTGACCGAGGATAGGCGCTATATAAATACCCAATATATAATATATATATATATATATATATATATAATATATATGTATATATGTATAATGAACTCTTACAGATTATTCAGTTGCTCTTTCATATATGGAATTAGGCCGAAACGAATAAAGATAAATTAATGTATTCTCTCTCTCTCTCTCTCTCTCTCTCTCTCTCTCTCTCTCTCTCTCTCTCTCTCTCTCTCTCTCTCTCTCTCTCTCTCTCTCTGTGTGTGTGTGTGTGTGTGTGTGTGTGTGTGTGTGTGTGTGTGTGTGTGTGTGTGCGTGCTTTTACTGGGCTCAAATGACAGTTTCTGTTGCTATGTGTGGTGATGTCGATTGCATCTCGTAACACGAGCATTCAAGCTGATTGGAAGTCGGATGAATGGCGAAATGGTCAAGTCCTACACACCTTCTTCTTGGTATCCTTTTTGTCTGTGTTGTTTTATGTTTGTTTCTCTCTCCTCCTCCTGTTCCTGCTCCTGCTCCTCCTTTAAATTGTTTTTAATTAACAGTAATGAAGTATTCTGGAAAAAAGAATTTTTCTCATACCTTGTGTTGTCGTTCCTGTCATATGGTCTCTGGTTGGTGTTGCAAATGTCACACACGTGACGCTCAGACAATATCCCTCCATCCTGTGCGGTTAACGGTAGCCCTCAGAGAGCTGGTGACCATCAAGCCTGTTTATTTCCCTATAGGTGTCCTCCCGCCTCTTTTTCTCTATGCCTGTTCTTTGTCCCTATGGATGGTGTTCGGTAAGCTGGCTGATTCTCAAACGTGTCCGTATCATTTCATCTTTATCCTTTTGACAACGCTGGTCAAAAGGCCACAAACGTTCACTGGCTCGTCTTAGGCGTGCTTCCTTTTTTGCAAATATGATCATTGTACTAGATGTTCACTATCTCTCCTGGATTAGAATTGTCTGTGGTGGTGTGGACTGGGAGCCCGAATTTCGGAAATACGGAGAGGACCAATGACTGCATGAGCTTGTTTTTGTATGTGAGGAAGATCTTCTTGTCTGGTGAGATAATCTTCACGTTTGTTCATACTTGTGTCATCTGAGCATCTCTGGCCAGGACTTCTGATTTGTATCCTATACCCGTCACGAGGCACCCGACTGCTTGAAGTTCTTGACATTTTCAAGGTTCTGGACTTTTCTTTTCTCTGAATGTCCTTTGAATGTATTGTTTAGTATCTCTGTTTCCTCGACACAGATATCTTCTGTACCTCAGCCAGAAAAGTCAACTCTTTGTCACACGCCAGTTCATCAATATCGTCGACAAAAAGGGGTGATTATCATGCCACAAAAGCCGATCGATTCTTTCTGATCTTCCAGCGTATTGGTCATGATCCTTTTCAAGAAGATATTAAAGAGGATAAGAGAAAGCAGCCTTCGCTATTGTTGGTTTGAGGCAGGGTAACTGAAAACGAAGGAAAGGTGGCTGTACGAGAACTCTGTCCCGCCTGACGTTAACTTTACCGCTAATCCCTGACTGATTTCTGTCTTCCTGTCTGACTTTTGTTTCACTTCCAGATTGTAATGTGGTTTGTGTGTGTTTTGTGTGCGAGTTTTGTCTTACGAATGTAACCATATTTCTAGTAGAACGACGAACGACTTATGCCTTAAAGAATTTTTTTTTGGGTCAAAATATTTTGATACATGGCCAATAGCTAAATGGTCGAGAGATATGGGCAGTAGACGGAGTAGGTTGTGAATCGATCCGTTCAGTTGGGCTGATACAGACTTTATAAGCTAGAACGCCGAGCGATTTTGTGTGACGGAGAAACAAACGTATATCCCAGTTGTATAGTTTGCAGTTAGGTGCATCCGCTACTGTTTTAAAGCTATCAATGACAAGCGATGATCTATGCTCATGGAGAAGCTGACCGTACTTTTCTTTTTATCTAGATATAAATGACAGTATTATTGTTAACAGGGCATCACATGTAGACGTCTTCATAAGCAGGGGACTAGGTATGACGTGGTTGGTCAATGGAGCTGGAGAAGAAGGCGGGGTTTGTACAAATCCTTAGATGCTGATTGAATGTGATGGGGAAAACCGTATTCCGACAAGTAATAACTTTTAGTACATATAGCATGATAATTCTCCGTAATTAGTAAAGAAATTATTGCTTTTGCTGGATGTGCATAGACATCTATGATTTGTTTTTCTCACATTCAGATTTGACAGTTCTGAAATGGAAGCACTTGCCTCTCTCTCTCTCTCTCTCTCTCTCTCTCTCTCTCTGTATGCTCGCGGTTGCGTGCAGTGTAAGTACATGCGTGATGTTAGAAATTGGATTACAGTGAATGAGGGCAAGAAAAACAAAACCAGTGAAGAAGAGAGAGAGAGAGAGAGAGAGAGAGAGAGAGAGTGCGCGCGCACGGTCTATTGTAAGGCAACGCGTGAAGAAACGACATTAAAGACAGAGCACAAAAGAAAGAGAAAACATCCCCTGCAAGTGCGACAAAATAGCATCACAATCACAATCACAGGAGCAAGAAGAAGAATTCTCTGACGAACTCCAGGAAGCCCTGGATCCCGTTTGAACCGAAACGGGTTCTTGCTCCACAAAAGGAACAAAAAAAGCATCTGTCGTGAGTGTGTTCCGCACGATCAATGGCTAGATCAAAGGCTAACCAGCCAATCAGAAGACGGAAAAGAGGAGCAGGGGGCGCACGCAGGGTCGAGAGAAAGGGAGTCGGAAAACATAATTGGAATTAAATTTCACTTGATTTTTGAGGGCAGAGAGGGGGAGAGGGAGGGAGAGGGGGGGGGGGGGGGGGTTGGGATGGGGATGGGGTGGAGGATGCGGGGCTGGGGGTCGGGTGTAACAATGGTAGCTAGACAGGAATACAGACGCAGACGAGGGAGAACCAGAACGGACTCTATAAATCGGGTAGCCAGACAAAGACCGAGAAAGAGTGAGAGAAATCACACAGGGATTTTCTTTTGATCACAATTCCTATCGCCTCTTTTCATTGAAGGCCCGCCCATAAACAGAGGCTTAAATGGGCGGATACGTGCAAAAAAAACAAAAAGAAGAAAAGAAAAGAAGAAGTCGAGAATAACAGTCATTAAGTGAAACGAAAATGAGCACAGAAGTCAACAAAGTGGACTTTTACGGGTCTTGAGTTTTAATTTGCCTCGATGGGGGGTAGGCATGGCCCCCGAGAGTGTCCTCACGAATGAGGTCCAATGTGTCATGGAGAGGAGGAGCTGAGAAATCACAGGCCATTTGCCTTTGTTGCTTCCTGGCATCTTAACACTCTCTCTCTCTCTCTCTCTCTCTCTCTCTCTCTCTCTCCTCTCTCTCTCTCTCTCTCTCTCCTGTGTCTGTCTGTCTGTCTGTCTGTCTGTCTGTCTGTCTGTCTCTCTCTCTCTGTCTGTCTGTCTGTCTGTCTGTCTCTCTCTCTCTCTCTCTCTCTCTCTCTCTCTCTCTCTCTCTCTCTCTCTCTCTCTCTCTCTCTCTCTCTCTCTCTCTCTCTCCGTTTGCCCTCTTCGTTATCGTTGTGTTTCGTTTTCAGTCGGCGAGGAGATGACTAGGCAAGATGTACATGCGCGCGTGCGCGCGTGCGTGCGTGCGTGTGTGTGTGTATGTGTGTGTGTGTGTGTGTGTGTGTGTGTGTGTGTGTGTGTGTGTGTGTGTGTTGTGTTGTGTGTGCGCGCGCGCGCTTGCTTGTGTGTGTGTGTGTGTGTGTGTGTGTGTGTGTGTGTGTGTGTGTGTGTGTGTGTGTGTGTGTTTGTTTGGCCAATCTGGTTGTTCAAAGGAATGCATTTTTGAATAAGACCAACAAACAGAGAAAGAGGTGTGGAGAGAGAGGGGGGTAGAGAGAGAGAGAGAGAGAGAGAGAGAGAGAGAGAGAGAGAGAGAGAGAGAGAGAGAGAGGAAACAGACAGACAGACTGACTGACTGCCTGACTGACAAACAGATAGACAGACAGAAGTACAGACAGTGAGGGAGACAGAGATGTGGAAGCGAAGAGTAGCAAGCATGAGAGGAAACAGACATACAACCGGAAAGGCACCTGCACAAACAGAAGCCCAGACACAGAGAGAGAGAGAGACAGAAAACCTGCGCACACTTCCCTGGCGCAGGAAGGTTAGCTCCCTTCCATGCACATCCTCCTTAACATGAAGGTTGAAACAATGGCAAAACGCATTAGCAACAAGAGGCGGAAACGAAGAAGAAGAAAAATATTTAAAAAAACGGAAGAAAAAGAAGACGAGGACGAGGAAGAAAAACATGACTAACGAAAAAGAAACAAAAACGAAACGAACAGGAAAAGGTGGAGGAGGAGGGGGAGAGAGAGAGAGAGAGAGAGAGAGAGAGAGAGAGAGAGAGAGAGAGAGAGAGAGAGAGAGAGAGAGAGAAGAACAGGCATAAGAAAAAAAGAGGAAGAGGTGGTGGAGGAGGAAGAGGAGAAGGAGGAAGAGGAGGAGGAGAAGGAAGAAGGCAGCATCAGCAACAACAACAGCAGCAACAAGAAGAAGAAACAGCAGCGAGAATGAGATTAAGATATAGTATTACTCGTTTTGACCGGTTAGTATAGAGATTAAGATATAGTATTGCTCGTTTTGACCGGTTAGTATAGAGATTAAGATATAGTATTACTCGTTTTGACCGGTTAGTATAGAGATTAAGATATAGTATTACTCGTTTTGACCGGTTAGTATAGAGATTAAGATATAGTATTACTCGTTTTGACCGGTTAGTATAGAGATTAAGATATAGTATTACTCGTTTTGACCGGTTAGTATAGAGATTAAGATATAGTATTGCTCGTTTTGACCGGTTAGTATAGAGATTAAGATATAGTATTACTCGTTTTGACCGGTTAGTATAGAGATTAAGATATAGTATTACTCGTTTTGACCGGTTAGTATAGAGATTAAGATATAGTATTACTCGTTTTGACCGGTTAGTATAGAGATTAAGATATAGTATTACTCGTTTTGACCGGTTAGTATAGAGATTAAGATATAGTATTACTCGTTTTGACCGGTTAGTAGAGAGTGTTTATTATGTTTAATCGGTTTTGCACAACTAACGGAAGACAGTATGATTCCCATTTTCCCACCCCTAACTACAACCATTTGCCCCTGCTCCGATATCTAACGCCTTGCTCTTTCTCAGGTAGCAAGAACATTACAGAAGAGGATTACGAAATCTCTTTAGATGTCCTTTTCAGTGTGTGTGTGTGTGTGTGTGTGTGTGTGTGTGTGTGTGTGTGTGTGTGTGTGTGTGTGTGCGTGCGTGTACGTGCGTGCGTGCGTGTGTTTGTGTGTGTGTGTGTGTGTGTGTGTGTGTACGTGTGTGGGTGTGCATGTGTGTGTGTGTGTGTGTGTGTGTGGTGTGTGTGTGTGTGTGTGTGTGTGTGTGTGGTGTGCGCGCGCGCGCATGCGTGTTCCGCGTGTGCCTACGTGTGTGTGTTTTCTTCTTTGCTGATGATACGCGTGCGTGCGCATACCTAAGTTTACGTGTGTGCGTGTATTTGCACGGAGGTGGGGGGGGATGAAGAGGAGAGAGAGAGAGAGAGAGAGAGAGAGACAGAGAGAGAGAGAGAGACAGAGAGAGAGAGAGAGAGAGAGAGAGAGAGAGAGAGAGAGAGAGATTAAGATTATGATTAAAATTATAGACCCGTCAACAGCAACAACAACACGGAGGTGGGGTGAGGGGGATGAAGAGAGAGAGAGAGAGAGAGAGAGAGAGAGAGAGAGAGAGAGAGAGAGAGAGAGAGAGAGAGAGAGAGAGAGATTCGCTGCTTTTAACATGTTCTGACGTAATGATGTAAAGAAAATAAGATGAAAGAAATCGAGAAATATACAGCAGTTTGCTTTTCGCATTCTGCGATGATCAGAACATTACGGCTACATTTAAGATGCAGAAATGAGTTTCCTTGGCCCGGTGTAACGGCCGGTTCACATTTCAATTTTCGTTGTAATCTGGTGTGCATTTTTCTCTTTTCTTTCTTTCTTTTTTCTTTCTGTCTTTTCTTTCTTTCTTTTATCATGTGTAATTCAATGTAAGTATTTCTTCCTCACCCTGTACATCACTCCGTCTCTGTCTGTCTGTC
>CM031603.1:65338423-65361648 GCA_018398815.1 Conus ventricosus
GAGGGGGGGAGAAGTGTGTGTGTGTGTTGGGGGAAGGGGGAATGCGGGGGGGGGGGGGGGGTTATGTTTCGCTCAGTTTTGTTTTCTACAGCTATTCACTTCATAAGGTTAAAACAAATTTTAAGTGGAAAATAAACGGAGTCTGCCTCGGGATGAAAAAACAAAAATCATAAACCCAACGTAAACATCCTTTAAAATCGGTTCTAACTGCCACGGATGTATGTCGGTGTGACGAGCTCGCTTAAACAGTTACACATCTGTCTTGTTGTTGCTGCTGCTGTTTAAATGGAAAGATTTTTAGGAATTGAAATACAAGCACTTAGACATATCCTTTGCACATATTTTCACAGTTTTACACGGATGCCGACATCCAAACGTGTCACAGATAGTAAAGCAAACCCCCAATCACGCATTGTCATAATGTGTTAAAACCTTTACCAGCCGAGTCGTTCAAAAGTGGGTAACAGGATTTCTCTCCCTTGAGGCGAGTCGTCCAAGTCTGGGTGACGGACAGACACCATCGAACTTATGATACTAAAAGAAAAAGAACAAAACAGCAAAGGTACCGTGCGTACGCCAAGTTCCGTGCTGTTCAGATTTTGTTTTCCATTCCGTTAAACCATGTTAAACGGGAATGCCTTCCAGGGAAAATGAATTATCATGTAGAAACGATTATCGAAAGCATAATTCATGATCAAATACGATGCGCAATGCCAACAATGCCTCAGGAAAACACTACTAATAGCTGTCAAAATTCCAGACTTGAGACTACAGTCGTGTACCATTTGAACCAAAAGAAAATCACGGCCCAGAGAGAGAGAGAGAGAGAGAGAGAAGAGAGAGAGAGTAGTGTAGTGGGAGGGTGTGTGTGTGTGTGTGTCTGTGTGTGTGTGTGTGTGTGTGTGTGTGTGTGTGTGTGTGTGTGTGTGTGTGTCTGTGTGTGTGTGTGTGTCTGTGTGTGTGTGTGTGTGTGTGTGTGTGTCTGTGTGTGTGTGTGTGTGTGTGTGTGTGTGGTGTGTGTGGCGGGGGCAGGGGGTGAGATAGAAGGGAAGAAACTTGGTACGTTCTCTGCTCCAGTGACTTCAATGGACTTTGATGACATTTTTGTGCCCGGGCTCCGCGCGAGGCTTCCAGCGGATCAAACGCCAGTTCCAGCCCGGCCCGCGCCCCGACAGACCTGCTGTTCAAACGCCTCATCGGCTCTCTCCCTCTCTCACTTGCTTGAATGCTTTCACAAACTTTTCACCGAGGTCGCCCTACGCCGGGATATGAAGAGACTCTTTCCCACCCAGGAGGGCGCTTGAAGATGCTGGGGATCGTTTCTTTGCCCCCGAAAATCTTTCGTTCACTTTTTCTTTTTCCTTTCTTTCTTTTTGTTTCTGTATGTCCGTTTTCCTTTCTTTCCTTCTTTCTTTCTTTCTTTCTTTCCTTCTTTCCTTCTTTCCTTCTTTCTTTCTTTCTTTCTTTCTATCTCCCTTTTTTCTCTTTCTTTTTTTTCTTTTCTGCTCTTTTCTTTGTGCGTGTGTTTCTTTTCTTTATTTCTCCGTTCTTCCTTTCTGTCTTGTTTCTGAAGTGTTTCTTGTTTCCTTCTTCTATTTCTTCTGTTAGTTTTCTCTTATTGTCTTTTTCTCTCTCTTCTTCTTCTTGCTTTTTCTATGACTAACAAGCAGGACAGGCGAAGAGGTAAGGATCAGGAATAAGATTGTATGGGAGCAACCTGGATTCAAAACGCCATGATTTATGTTTGCACACTATTTTCACGCATAAATAGTAATTTTCTTCAAGAACACAGGAGATGATTACTTATTTCACTGGGAAGAGAAGGGCACTTACTACGTGAGAAAAAAAAAATTTGGAAAAAAAAACAGTTATTTTGTCAGGTGGAGACAGTTGTTTTCGCATGACAGACTACATGTGATAATGAGCTGTTTCACATTATGATTAGGCACTGATTTTTTTTCTCCGTGAAGACAGTATTTGTCACGGGAACAGAAATACTTGCACCGGAGAAAAGGTAATTGTTTTCACATAATAGTTATTTTTACTGGTGATCGGCTATTTCGCGTGAAAATACTTGCATTTACGTTACAACCAGGTGTTCTCACGTAAACATAATGTTTCCCGGTAACACTTATCTGCTTTTTCGTGAAAAATAAAAGTTTTCTATTGATAATTAGCTCTTTTGACATGAAATAGATTTCACGCATGTATTTTGATATGGTAGAAGTCATAATCACTGTTTTTCTTTTCCTTTTTTCCCCAGAATGTTTCCATAGTCTGTGTTGCGTTTATCACTGATTGTCTTGTGCCACACCGATGGCAAATGTTGCTCATCAACAATCATGCGGAGGTGCGTGCATATATGAGCGTGTGTGCGCATGTGTGTGTGTGTGTGTGTGTGTGTGGTGTGTGTGTGTGTGTGTGTGTTGTTTGTGTGTGTGTGCGTGCGTGCGTTTTGTTTTGTTTTGTTTGATTTAGCGTCTTTTCACAAAATAGTGTTTTTAGACGGATCTTGAAATCATTCTGAATGACATAAGTATTTTATCACAAATAGGAATACCCCGTCATTTCATATCCCCCATCAACGTAATACCCTGTTTAAACAGAAATAAACATCAATAAACAATACCTATAATGTAATTATTTTTAATTTTCAAAACGAGCAAACTACAGAGCTGTTCCTATAGGACTCCGAAGAAGATATTTAGCTGCATCGACAAGAAGTGATAGATCATCAATAATGGCTTTGAGATCGTCATCTTTAGTATTGTTTTTGACTGTCAGATAATCGGGCAAATATTGCTTTGTGAACGGACAATAGAATAAAATATGGAACGTTAACATTCTCTCTCCACAGGGACACCTAATGTCGTTTATATGTTTGCATTTTAACGCATTGAGTTTTAGTCTGGAACATAAAGAGCTAACTTCTCGTGGCTCATTATTAATAACTTTTTGCAATAAGGAGTCTTTACTGTCAAAAGTTGTGACATTGTGGCTGGCTTTTTTTATAGACTGCCTGCACGCGTGCGTGCGTGTATGTGTGTGTGTGTGTTGTGTGTGTGTGTGTGTGTGTGTGTGTGTGTGTGTGTGTGTGTGTGGTGAGACAGAGAGAGAGAGAGAGAGAGAGAGAGGCGGGGGGGGGGGGGGAGAGCACCGGCGAGCGTGCGCGAGATCAGATGTAAAATTCATGGATGTTCCTTTTCCTTTCATTTTTTAAAACTCATTTTACTCTTAGTAGATACATAAAATGTATTAATGTGTTGTGCGCCGCGTTAGTTAATGTGTATTAAGTTTATTGTTAAGCGCTTTGAGTTCCCTGATGCTCTGAAAATGCCTAGAAGTAGTGGTAGCAGCAGCAGCAGCAGCAGCAGCAGCAGCAGCAGCAGTAGTAGTAGTAGTAGTAGTAGTAGCAGCAGCAGCAGTAGCGGCGGCGGCGGCGGCAGTAGTACTAGTAGTACTTCTACTACTACTACTACTACTACTACTACTACTACTACTACTACTGCTGCTGCTGCTGCTGCTGCTACAGACTACTACTACTACTACTACATACTACTACTACTACTATACTACTACTACTACTACTACTGCTGCTACTACTAACTACTGCCTCCACTTCCAATATTCCTTTTGTGGTTGTTGTTGTCGTTCTCATTATCGTTGCTGTTATCATCATCATCATCATCATCATCATCATCATCATCATCATCATCATCATCATCATTATCATCATTATTGTTATTATTATTATTATCATTATTGTTATAAGCTATTATTATTATCATCATCATTTTTATCATCATTATTATTATTATTATTATCATCATTATCATTATTACTAACAACATTACTGACTTGAAGTCGTTCATGTGCAGGGGAAATTGGTGGTGGAGAACGTTTGTTGAACAGTTCCTGAATCCGACTTAAAATTCATGGTTTGTCCTTATGCAGCATTCATCTTTCCTCCAACTCGCCTTTTGTTCTCACTGTAATCTTGCTGACAGACAGACAGACAGACAGACAGACAGCTAAACAGACACAAAGGACGACAGAACCTCGCCGCGGATGTCAACTGGAAAGATGCCAAGAAGAAAATTGGTCAGTCTTAGTTCTTCTCCCCAACCTCGAGGGGTGAGCTCCCTTAGTGAGGGCGCCACTGCACGTGTCAAGGGTTGTTACTCGTACCTTCAGTTTTTTTTTTCAAAGAACGTTCTGAAGATGGCACTAAGCGGGGCAGACGGGCGGGTGGAATATGTACAGTCGGGTAAGTTTTAGAGAGACAGAGAAAACTTCTGTTGGTAGGTGGCGAAAATAATTGGTATAGACGTACAGTCGAATGGAAAGGTGGATTTCCCCCCTCTTTTTTTTTTTTTTTTTTTTACTGTCTAATCGTTCGTGCCACGTTGCTCATCACTCTGACGATGCTCATTCCGGGTACCGGTTCACAGACAGATACTGGACACTCTCCTCACTGCCCCGGCAGCAGCAGCAGTGCACAGCGAGATGTCAGCGTCAAGTCATGAGGCAGACCCAGCAGAGAAAACACGGATCTGCCGCCGAGGCTATACGAGGGTATTCAGTGGTCACTTTTATGATCTAACATGCGCAGGACGTCACCTACTGAGCACCCTTTTTAACGGCAATAATTGTTTAGCCGCGGAGATAAGGTGAGTGAGTGTCCTCCGTCCGTAGGGTGCCATCACGTCCGTCCAACGACAGTCCCTCATGAACGTGACAACCGAAGATCTCGACACGAACTTACCTGTGGCGTGGGCGAGGAGAGGAAATCACAATCGACATTAATGTTTTGCAGGGCTGAAGGCCCCCCCCCCACCCCCCCACCCCCCACCCCCCCCCCCCCCCAAAAAAAAAGACTTATTCAATACTGATCGGTGAGGTTGAACATGAGAATACTATGAAGCTTCGATTTGGCCAGGGACGACATAGCGTTACTGTACTGTCCACTCAGGACGACATAGCATTACTGTACTGTCCACTTCATTTCCTTACAGATCCCAGCGACGTTCGGTACTGAAAGATGCAGACACCGCAGTGCTGGTTAGGAAATGTGTGAGCTGGTTTCTTAGTGAGGCATCCATTAAGGGGATGAAACTCCACTCAGCGGTCCCTGTCTTCCCAGCAGAACCCATTAAGGGGATGAAACTCCACTCAGCGGTCCCAGTCTTCCCAGCAGAACCCATTAAGAGGGTGAAACTCCACTCAGCGGTCCCAGTCTTCCCAGCAGAACCCATTAAGGGGATGAAACTCCACTCAGTGGTCCCAGTCTTCCCAGCAGAACCCATTAAGGGGATGAAACTCCACTCAGCGGTCCCAGTCTTCCCAGCAGAACCCATTAAGGGGATAAAACTCCACTCAGTGGTCCCAGTCTTCCCAGCAGAACCCATTAAGGGGATGAAACTCCACTCAGCGGTCCCAGTCTTCCCAGCAGAACCCATTAAGGGATGAAACTCCACTCAGTGGTCCCAGTCTTTCCAGTAGAAACCCATTAAGGGGATGAAACTCCACTCAGCGGTCCCAGTCTTCCCAGTAGAACCCAGAGCACACTCAGCTCTGGAAAGGAGATGGTCGGGGCCACAAGAAGCTCACAAAGAAATGGTCCTGGTGGAATTCGAACCAGCGACCACCCAGCGCGTAAACCGCGACATTAACCACCGCGCCATGGCGGCTGGCGAACCAACAAATATTGACCGATCCTCAACCTCCTGAGAGTGAGAAGGGAGTGATACTGGTACATCCAGAACTGTCCTTCAACTTGAGATTCAAGAGACTTGGTTGAAGAAGTAATAAGCTAAAGAGGGTGGAGGGAAAGGTTCACTTAACATGTACTGCCGATTCTTTTTTTTTCTTTTCTTTTTTTTTCTTCCCAAACAAGAACGCTTTGAGGTCAAGATGAAGAGTTAAGCCACTGACCTTTCTACTGGTCGCCTTTTTTTTTTTGTCACTTCTATTTGTTATGTCGGTGGATCGTAAGCACTTCTCTGACCGTTCTCCATAATGTATATGGCAGGGGTTTTGTGTGTGTGTGTTGTGTTGTGTGTGGTGTGTCTGTGTGTGTGTGTGTGTGTGTGTGTGTGTGTGTGTGTGTGTGTGTGTGTGTGCTGGTCTTTTTTTTCTTTACGTCAGCACTCAGAAGCTTCCATCCGGCACTGAAGTTGCATACTTGAAAGGTATCTAGCTTCACACACACACACACACACACATACACACACACACACACACACGCGCGCGCGCGCGCACACACACACACACACACACACACATCACACACACACACACACACACACACACATATACACACTCACACACACACACACACACCACACACACACACACACACACACACACACATACGCGGCACACACACACACACACACACACACACACACACACACACACACACACACACATACACACACACACACACACACACACACACACACACACACACACCACACACATACCACACACACACACACACACACACACACACACACACACACACACACATACACACACATCACACACACACACACACACCACACGCACACGCACACCACACACACACACACACACACACACACACACACAGAAGAGAGAGAAGAGAGAGAGAGAGAAGACAGAGAGAGAGAGAGAGAAAATAACACAGACACGGTCAGACGACAAACAATAAGACAGAATAAAGAGAACAAAACCGAGAAAGGACTTAGGCAGTACGAAATTCTGCCGCGAATGTCCTTATTCTGCATTGCGCCGATTTCATGACAGCTGAGTGGCCATGTTCAAAGTTCAGAGGTAATTGTCTCATAACTTTGCAGCAATGCGGTCCTTCATTTGTTCTTTGTTGTTTTCTTCTTTTCCTTTATCCCGTTTTTTCTTTCTTTTCGTTTTTTTTTTTTTGTTTATTTTGGTCTTTTTTAGGGGTCCATTTTAGCGTAATCTCTCTTCTCTTCTATATATCTTTCCGTTTGTTTGTCTTTTTGTAAGATCTCTCTTCTCTCTCTCTTTCTGTCTCTTGTGTCTGTGGTCCTCTCGTCTCTGTCCTCTCTCTCTCCTCTCTCTCTCTCTATCTCTCTCCTCTCTCTCTCTCTCTCTCCTCTTCTCTCTTTCCTGTTTATTCTTCTTTCACTTTGCGCCAAACCCTTCCCCTACCCTCTTTCTCTCTCTTTCTCTTTCTCCTCCCCCCCCCCCCCCCCCCCCTCCTCCCCCCCCCCCCCCCCCCCCTTCTCTCGCTCTCTTTTTCTCTCTTTCTCTGTCTCCCTGAGAATAGCTTCCCTTGCTTGGTAACCAGCAAGAAGACAATTCAAAAGTGGGTGCGTAGTGTGGCTTTATTTCACGAAAATCGCGTTCCTTGTGCAGTAGTGGGACTGCCATCTCGTTTGGAGAACATTTCGGAATCGTTTCTTGAAGAAATGTGTTTATTGTCATTTGTAATCGATGGTGAAGAAGACCAGCTTGTAGTGGTGCTTCCACTGAAGACAGTGCGCTACCCACCCCCCCCCCCCCCCCCCCCCCCCTACGGGGATAGAGAATCAGACTGATACTGTTGTGTATAGAAGAAAATGCCCATCGGGAGTTATACAAGACAGGAGGAGAGCCGCGGCGTACAGAGGCTCGAGAGAGGAGAAAGAAAACAAGTGATTCAACATCCCTGTCTGGACTTTTTTTTGTTCTTTACCAACACCCCCCAGTTTATTTCACAACACAGAAAACTCGACTGCTTTTGACACATTCCCTGCAAACGCTACCAATCACAGTCCTGAGCGCATGTCGGGGCACTTACACGAACCGCCGACCACGTTCACAACACGGTGTGTAACGCTGACCAGAAGACAGTGACTGTGGGTGACGGCGAGTGAAGCTGATCTTACTCTGAAAGAAGGGATTAGCCAAAACGAACATGCCACAGAGTGTTGTGATTTGGCTGTTGGCCCAGTCTACAACACTGACAGACCGCGCCCGAGGAATGATGACAAATGACAGACATACACAACTCGTGTAATGAACACAGGGACAGTCTCGAAAGTTTCCGTGGATTGTTTTGAAACAACAAAAAGCCGTCCGGCCTGTCGCAAGAAACATGCCGGCAAATACTCAACTGTTTTACTACGGAAAGCATCAAAAGAAATGGATAAAAGGCGACACAGCATTGGACGCGAGGATGACTCCACCACAGCTGGTGAGGATAAAAATTCCGACTGACTTCCCTAGGAATTACAACACTCCTGTATTCTATAGTGGCAGACTGAACATCTTTTCTGAGCATTCCCCCTTCCCACCCCCCTCCCCCGCAGAGACCACATTGACAGCACTGGCTTTTAATATCCGGTCAACACAAATGCCAGCTATGTGGATTCCATGGCGCGAAGAATATGTCCATTCGTTATCTTATGAAAAATAATATTGTTCGTATCAATTTCAGATGGGATATTCGCCCTCTACCCCCCCCCCCCCCCCCCCCCCCATTCACCACGCTGTGTCAGTGAGCCAAGAACTTGACACATCAAATAATTCCTAATCTCTCTCTCTCTCTCTCTCTCTCTCTCTCTCTCTCTCTCACTCTCTTTCTCTCTCTCTCTCTCTCTCTCTCTCTCTCTCTCTCTCTCTCTCTCTCTTTCTTTCTTTCTTTCTTTCTTTCATCCTTTCTGTCTATCCTCCTATCTTTCTGTTACTTCTCGTAGTTTCTCGCATTTACCTTCTTTCACAAGATTTCTTCTTTTTTTTTAAATTTCTTTTCTTCATCCTTGCACTTTACTCATCTGTTCCTTCTTCTCTTTCTCTTCTCCCATCTCTTTGTTGCCCTGCTCTTTCTCTTCTCCCATCTCTTTGTTGTCCTGCTTCTTGTTTTCTTTTCGCTCTTTCTCTTTCTCCTTATTTTTCTTCTTAACTTTTTTTTTCTTTTTCGCTTTTGCATCATCTTGTTCTCTTTTCTCTCCTGCTGTTTCTTTTTTTCTTTCCTATTTACATTTCTGCTGTTTAATTTCCTGGTCCTAGATCTTTATGCCTTTTTCATTCTTCCCGTTTTTTTTCTTTCCTTCTTCTTCTTCTTCTTTATTTCATTTTTGGGGGGAGGAGGGGGGGGCTCTTTTTCTATCTCTTTATTACTTTGTTCCATTTTCTTTTCTTTTTCCACAAGGTCTCCCCTCTACCCCTGTCCCTTCCTCTCTTTTCTCTCCATGTCCACCATTCACATCTCTTCCTCTTTATTTTCTCTTGTGTCTTCTCTTTACCGTGTCTTTTCTCCTTCTTTCCGTTGTTCTGGTGCTTGCGTCTTTTTCTGGCATGGCTTTCCTCTTCTTCATTCTGACCCTTCTCATCATTTTTCTTCTTTTTTCTTCTATTTAATTTTCCTCTTCATCATTCTTATTCTCCTCATCACTTTTGTTGGTTTTTGTCCTCGGCCTTTTTCGTATTTGTAACTTCTCTTCCACTCGATCTCTCTCATAACTCTCCTCCAAACCCATCCCCTACTCCACACCAGCCTTCTCTTCCACTCGATCTCTCTCATAACTCTCCTCCAAACCCATCCCCTACTCCACACCAGCCTTCTCTTCCACTCGATCTCTCTCATAACTCTCCTCCAAACCCATCCCCTACTCCACACCAGCCTTCTCTTCCACTCGATCTCTCTCATAACTCTCCTCCAAACCCATCCCCTACTCCACACCAGCCTTCTCTTCCACTCGATCTCTCTCATAACTCTCCTCCAAACCCATCCCCTACTCCACACCAGCCTTCTCTTCCACTCGATCTCTCTCATAACTCTCCTCCAAACCCATCCCCTACTCCACACCAGCCTTCTCTTCCACTCGATCTCTCTCATAACTCTCCTCCAAACCCATCCCCTACTCCACACCAGCCTTCTCTTCCACTCGATCTCTCTCATAACTCTCCTCCAAACCCATCCCCTACTCCACACCAGCCTTCTCTTCCACTCGATCTCTCTCATAACTCTCCTCCAAACCCATCCCCTACTCCACACCAGCCTTCTCTTCCACTCGATCTCTCTCATAACTCTCCTCCAAACCCATCCCCTACTCCACACCAGCCTTCTCTTCCACTCGATCTCTCTCATAACTCTCCTCCAAACCCATCCCCTACTCCACACCAGCCTTCTCTTCCACTCGATCTCTCTCATAACTCTCCTCCAAACCCATCCCCTACTCCACACCAGCCTTCTCTTCCACTCGATCTCTCTCATAACTCTCCTCCAAACCCATCCCCTACTCCACACCAGCCTTCTCTTCCACTCGATCTCTCTCATAACTCTCCTCCAAACCCATCCCCTACTCCACACCAGCCTTCTCTTCCACTCGATCTCTCTCATAACTCTCCTCCAAACCCATCCCCTACTCCACACCAGCCTTCTCTTCCACTCGATCTCTCTCATAACTCTCCTCCAAACCCATCCCCTACTCCACACCAGCCTTTCTTCCACTCGATCTCTCATCATAACTCTCCTCCAAACCCATCCCCTACTCCACACCAGCCTTCTCTTCCACTCGATCTCTCTCATAACTCTCCTCCAAACCCATCCCCTACTCCACACCAGCCTTCTCTTCCACTCGATCTCTCTCATAACTCTCCTCCAAACCCATCCCCTACTCCACACCAGCCTTCTCTTCCACTCGATCTCTCTCATAACTCTCCTCCAAACCCATCCCCTACTCCACACCAGCCTTCTCTTCCACTCGATCTCTCACATAACTCTCCTCCAAACCCATCCCCTACTCCACACCAGCCTTCTTCCACTCGATCTCTCTCATAACTCTCTCCAAACCCATCCCTACTCCACACAGCCTTCTCTTCCACTCGATCTCTCTCATAACTCTCCTCCAAACCCATCCCCTACTCCACACCAGCCTTCTCTTCCACTCGATCTCTCTCATAACTCTCCTCCAAACCCATCCCCTACTCCACACCAGCCTTCTCTTCCACTCGATCTCTCTCATAACTCTCCTCCAAACCCATCCCTACTCCACACCAGCCTTCTCTTCCACTCGATCTCTCTCATAACTCTCCTCCAAACCCATCCCCTACTCCACACCAGCCTTCTCTTCCACTCGATCTCTCTCATAACTCTCCTCCAAACCCATCCCTACTCCACACCAGCCTTCTCTTCCTACCGCTTCCAGTTTCTTTCATTTAGCTTTGCTCGTTCGTTTGGTTTGTGTGTGTGTGTGTGTGTGTGTTTTCTTCTTTCCCTTGATTCCATTGAGAATCGTCCAGGTGAGGAATAGGTCAAGGAGGAGCAGGCCTTGACTGAATGACAATGCCAAAGAGCGGAGCCATGTCACACAGCCTTGTATCTCATCTCTTTGCTCACAGTTCTTAAACCGCAGTTATGGATGTTCGCCCGATGTGATGAGAATCGGACGAGCGACGTCAGTTTCAATTTCTTACAGTGTCATTCCTCTCTGTACCATGCTTCGCTGTCTGCGAGTTATGGGATGTCGTCATTGGAGGGACGGATGACGCCCTCCGTTCGAGGATGCTAACCCTCGTCATGATCAGTACGCTTCAGTGGGGACTCAAGAGACTGCAGTCTCGTTGGTGGTTTCCTTATGGCAATCTCACTTTTATCGTTCAGGGTTGCAAGTGGCTGCGACATCAGCCGTCTGAGTGTTGTGTATGCAGATGATGATGAACTACACCTATTAGGCGATCAACAATCATTCGAGAAATCTATGGTGACAATTGAAGCATTGTAACATTAAATGCAGAAAACATAAACGCAGTATGGTTTGGAAGCAAAGAATTCGCCTGTCAAGTATATGTTACATTCAGATATATAATGGAACTCTCCTAAATTTAGAATTAAAAGGCTATTTGGTTTACGAATGACTGAAAATATGAAGTCATTCATCCTGGAGAAACTTTTTGCAGAAATCAAAATGTACACAACTTGGCTAAGTAAAAAAACAAACAAACAAAAACCACAAACAAACAAACAAACCAAAAAAAACCCAGATAACACTGCAGAGGTGACAGTCAGTTGTGTTGTTTTCTCTGTGTTTGTATCTGCTTGTCATGTTTCCATTTTTTTAATTTCATTTAATCATTCTGCATTGCCTTTTGCTCATATTGTCTTGTTCATAAATGTCTGTGAGTTGTACAACAAACGCGTTTAGTTATCATTCAATTAAAAAGCTGCGAGCTAATTTTGTATTGTGTATGCTCCCCACTTTCGATTTGTGTTTGAGATTGGACATAAAAACATGTTTTCAGAAGAACTGAACAGCACCCCTGGCTGTACGTGGAGGGGCTGGAACTGAGGGACTTTTGGAATAGTATCGCTGAGAGGACGACGAACCAAACGCGTGAACTGGTGAGTCATCGCTTTGTCGTTGTTGTCCATTGCATGTCGAGCGTCTGAACCGAGTGTTCTAAACTGTGCCTTTTGTTTGTTGCCACTGTTGCTCTGTGTTGATTGTGGTGTTTCTTTCGTGATTTCATGCATGTGTTCCTTGTGCTCCACCACTTCGTGCAAGGTTGTGAAGCAGAGAAAGCCAAGAGAGTAGCGGTTTGTTTGTGATGTACGGGGTACGGAGTAGAAGAGGAAGGCTCACCGAAAGTAAGATTTTCGGAATCTCCTTCATAAAGCGTAGCGCAGAGAGAGAGAGAGAGAGAGAGAGAGAGAAGTGAGTGAGTGAGCGAGCGAGCGAGCGAGAGCGCGCGCGCGAGCTAAACAGTGAGAGAGAGTGTGAGTGAGTGAGCAAGCGAGCGAGCTAGAGAGAGAGAGGGGGGGGTGTAGGGGGAGGAGAGAGAGGGGGGTTGTAGGGGGAAAGAGAGAGGGGTGTAGAGAGAGAGAGAGAGAGAGAGAGAAGGGGGTGGTATGGTGGGCTTTAGATGAAGAATACCGGTGCGCTTCAGTTGATCAGTTTTCCGGCAGAAATATCTTCATGCTTCCCCTCCGGCGCAGACTGATACCACCAGGCTTGTTTTGTTCTTCCTCCAGCCTCCCTTCCGTTCATTTGTTCTGCCCCTCCTCCCGTCCCCTCCGCCCACTCCATCCTTTATCCCTCCTCCCCCCCCCCCCCCACACACACCTCGTAGCCCCCCCCCCCCCCCCCCCCCCTCATCTCCCTCCGCAAAATGTCTCATATAAAGACAATCTAACTTTTAAACTGTCACTAACTTTCCTGTCGGATCGATTCCCGGCAAGTTTTAAAACTCAACCGAGCGAAGGTTTTCTTCTTCTTCTTCTAGCTGCTTTTTGTTTGTTTGTTACTGTATGCTTGCAACAGGGTCGCCAAATCCAGTAGGATATTGATTCTATGAAAGTTCACATTTGCAGAAGAAACCAGGTCAGCGACAATACGTATACTGATAGAAATCGTCTTCTTTACTCATACGACCGTTGTTCCCGCGTGCAGATGTTTTGCCTTGTAACGCTATACTGCATATCCAAGAGGTCCAGACAGCTTTGTAGTGACGACAGACCACCGTGGTGAAGCACACAAACAACCTGAAAGTTCAGGGGAAAAAAACACACCTCTGAAATGTAATATGCGATCCATGCAAATAGAAAACAGTCCAGTTAGAACATAACTTTCTTACACATTAGTTTGTTAGACCCAGAGTCTCTCTCTCTGTCTGACGTCTCTACTGGGGGAGGTTTGTGTGCTGCCTGCCTCATATTCCCTCTCTCCCATCCTTACTCATTGCCCCCCTCCTCCCTCCTCTCTCTGTCTCTGTCTCTCTCTCTCTCTCTCTCTGCGCTACGCTTTAGGAAGGAGATTCTGAAAATCTTACTCTCGGTGAGCCTTCTTCTCTCCGTCTGTCCGGCTGGCTGGCTGTCTATCTGTCTGTATCTCTCTCTCTCTCTCTCTCTCTCTCTCTGTGTCTTTCTCCTTTCTTCTTTATCTCCCTCTTCCAGTTCTTTTATTTTGTGGCTTTGCCTGTGTGTGTGTGTGTGTGTGTGTGTGTGTGTGTGTGTGTGTGTGCGCGCGCGAAGTTTTAGCTCTCCCTGTTTTTATGTACATACAAAGAAGAGAAAGAGAGGGGCCATTCTCACTGTGCATATACTGCATATACAAACACGAGAGAGAGAGAGAGAGAGAGAGAGAGAGAGAGAGAGAGAGGAGAGAGAGAGAGAGAAAGGGGAACAGGACAAGCTGTTATCGTCAGGAATTAGGCAGTTGTATTTTCACTTTGGGTCTCGGATTCAGGATGTTTCCATTTTCAAGGAACCCCAGACTGGTTTGGCGACCGAAGACAGCTGCAAACTAAGGGAGTGAAATAGCATGTACAGCACTCACCACTTTATCTACCACATCATTGTTTCACACTGATGGTCACATCACAGCAGTCATTCGATATGGTCGACAGACAAACGTTTCACGAGTTTAATGGCAGGATATCAGATGGAACGGAATGGCATCTCTCTTGGTATATTGCATGTGTATTCTGTTGTTAAACCGTGTCCGCACAGAGTACCAAGGGTTCCAAAGATGCCGTGGAATCATTCTACCCTCGTTCATTCCGTTACTGAGATTATCAACTGCACGCTATTTGACGGATGCCCAAGTCCTTGAGGATCTCAACGACCAACTCGTGCAAAAGCGACAGACAATGGGTCATTTAGAATCTGAGGAAGGAGGCTGGGAGGAACGATATTCACAATGTATCACGAGTAGACAGAAGGAATCGATGCCATTAAAAGAAAGGTATCTTTCCTAATGTTCATGGTTTTATCTCTAGTCTGCTAGTTTGAGTGCTCTAGCAAACTTCCAGGACGATACCGACTCCTAAGTGCTTCTCTGGGTCCCCCTTGCACCTTCGAGTGTATCTTTTACTTGTCGTGAGTGTTCATGTGAATTTCCAGGACAATACCGACTCTTAAGTGAGTATTACCCCTTTTTTTCGGACGTACAGAAAGTTATTGACTGTCACGATAAGTGCTCCCAGAAACGCCAAGGACGCTATTACTAGACCATCAAAGCGAATAGTTCTACAGACATTCAGAACATTGTTACTGGTCTGTCAAGCTGAGAGCTCCACCAGATGCGTAGGATTATCTGTAGTGTGTGGAGTGAGGTCTGCACTAGGCATCCAGAATCTGTTATATTTATCAAATTTCTGTCAAAGTAAGTTCTAAAAATAATTGAGAAAGAGTTGGGAGAGTTGGAAATGAGGGAGTGAGGGAGGGAAGTTGCTGAAATAACTCGCCCACACCCGCACCTTTCAGACGCAGAATCCTGTCATGGTGTCATGGAAGTCATATCCCTTGCAGGAGTGGAAAGATGGCATTGTTTTACTTAGGACACTTGTAACCTCTTCACTTCCTCCCTCTCCTTCCCCTCTCTACCTCACCTGTCCACCACTCTCGAAAGGCATGGTGTGAGTTGTCACGGAACGCTAAGCCGGACGTAAAAAAAAAACAAAACCCTCCCACAACTAACCCATTAAACACATAACACGCCACACAAGAACTGACAATAAAACAATTTTATTCCCGACAACAATCAATGACCGGAATCTTCTATATATTCGTCTCAGACCCAAGCCTGGAACACACGGTTCCTACGGCCAAGGCCGCCACAACCAGTTTATTTAACCCCTTTTCCAGTCACGGTGTGCAGTGTTTCCCAGATCCGCAGATTACACATAGCATAATACAAATCACTTTTTTTTTCCCAACACCAATTCCCCAAAAGAAAAAAAACAACAACCAAACTATACTAACTTCACTTAACTATATCCATTTTAACATATAATTCACTGCGCACATTCGCCCCTTCAGTCATACCCTTTTTAATCACCATCCATCCTTCATGTACGCACATCCAAAACCCAATGTCTTCGGGTGTTTCAATGTCACACACACAAAAAAAACAACAAAAAAAAACAAAAAACCATGCCACACGACGACAATGTTGACTGTCTCACGACGACGACAGCGACGGTGACGGTGACCAGACGAACCTGCCTGCCGAAGACGAGAAGACACAACAGTAAACACACCGGCTTTCACAACAGTGGAGTCACAGCACCGGCGATAACAGCAGCGGTGACACACTAACGGCGACCCAGACGACAGCGCCCGGTGACAGTGACACACTGGCTTTTACATCAGTGGAGTCACAGCACCGGCGATAACAGCAGCGGTGACACACTGACGGCGACACAGACGACAGCGACCAGTGACAGTGACACACTGGCTTCCACATCAGTGAAGTCACAGCACCGGCGATAACAGCAGCGGTGACACACTGACGGCGACACAGACGACAGTGGCACCAGCTACGGCACCAGCAGCAAAGGTGACACCAGCAACGGCCAGGCTGTACAGGCCCGGTCGGCTGGGAGGAAAAAGCGAAGGGTTGTAGCACCGGACGGGGTAAAGGCTGGGACAACCGTCCGGCACACGCAGGGTGGGGGTGGCAGGAAGGGTACTTGCAGGCACCTGCGACGACCACCGGACAGTCAAGGACAGGAATGCCCGCAATTGGCCGTCCACAGCACCCCGACTAAGCTGCCCTGATCCGCCTGGTGTACCGGGCCACAGGATGGTGGGAATGCGCCCTCACCTGCACTTGACATAGCTGTTACCCTCTAATCGTAGATATGCATAGGGTAACCCCTTAGTTCGCCCCTTCCCATGATTTCCTTTACGCACCCCATTCCTAATTGCTCTACAATCGAGTTACCTCTATAACCATCCCACGTTGTTTATATCACAAAATTATATTTCTCGTACACTACGGTATACACAGAGCTACTCCATAATACACCTTCCCACACACACATTCTCAGTCATATTGTAACAACCATAAATATCATGTCTCGATTCCAAATAAAACCAATGGGATAGGACAGGTATATCCCCTTGGCAATCACCCAAGGCCTTAGCACATTCCCACAAATCAACAATGTAGGAACAAATCTTAAATCTATATTATTGAATTAGGGTACCCACACCCTACAAAACCGCGCGGCTTGACACCAGTACTTCTTCACACAACTACCCAATACTTATCCTTCCTAATTAACTTCCATGACACGGCACAATCATAACCTCTACAGCACCCAATGGCCAACACACCTTATCCATGCTTCCCGAAAGCATTTCCGTTCAAACCCCCTGTCACGAATAAGTAAAAAACTCAATCCAAACATCATGATCGAACCAATGGTAACTATTTACATTTTCATTCAAAACTTCACAACCAAATTTCCTTCTTTCCTTTTCCCTTTTCCTTGTTTGCACCTCTCAACACAACCCACTGGTCACAAACCACCATCACACTTTCTCAGCTTGCTTCGTTTTAGTCACATATTTTCCCCCCATTTTCTCCCTCTTCCTTTTCCTTAAGAAAACTGGAAATTGATTCAAAATATGAGCTCGTATTATTTACACGTTTGTACAAGTCAACAGAAATGTGCACAAGACAACGCCATCCTTAACACTACACTACGATCACCTTAACTAACTCCACATACCTGCCACAACACAGAACGATGACAACAACTGCGGCTGGCCACCCCAGCACCTGAACCTCAGGGTCGCAGCACACAGAAACACAGATGACTTGCACAGCCAAGAGCAACACGCTCACGAGGGCCGGCTCACCATGTCGACCGAAGTCGGGACCCACAGCACAAACGCTGGCACCAAGACAAAAGCCCAACTGCTCTTCACCAAGGACTTGACCGAAGTGATAGCCACCCGGCCCCACCAAACTTTAAAGCCTGATGACTCAGCACTCACTCCTTGCTGAGTTCTGAACTCTACAACACCGCACGTGCAACGGGACTCCACACGACACAAAACAGGAGACGGAAGGCTAACCCCCTCTCTCCCCACACTTATCCTTTCCCTGCCTGTGCCTGGTAGCAAACGCACACCCAGTATATGAATGTAACATACAGGTATCCAACACCCCCACCATCCCTCCTGAACCCAACAACTACCATATATGGCCCGGTAAGCCTACACCCCCATCGTGGAATGATGCCACGAATTGATACAGAGCCGTCGGCGCGTCTGTACGATTTCCGCGCTGATACAGATCGGTGACATGAGTGACTTGACGTTTTCTCCTCGGGACTTTAGCAGGATTCCTCACATTGATTTTAAAGTGTAAACGTTTCTATCGAATGGCTCCAAACTGCACTGCATCGGTCGTGCTTATTTAATGAACGTACTTATGTGTTAAATGGGACGTAGCAGGGGTGGTGGGTGTTTATGTTATGTAGTTACTTGTGTTTGTTCGCCACTTCTTCACAGGGCGGAAGGTAGAAAGAGAGAGAGAGAAGAGAAGAGAGAGAGAGAGAGAGAGAGAGAGAGAGAGAGAGAGAGAGAGAAAGAGAGAGAGAGAGAGAGAGAGAGAGAGAGAGACAGAGAGAGAGAGAGAGAGAGAGACAGAGACAGAGAGAGACAGAGAGAAACACAGAGAGAGAGAGAGAGAGAGAGAGAGAGGAGAGAGAGAGCGAGAGAGAGAGAGAGAGAGGGAGGGAGCTTTCAAGTAATATTCGCTATTATTGGTTTTTGTGTGTGTTTTTTGTAAATAACTTACTGTTTTAATTGACAGATTTTGCTTTTTTTTCCACTTCTTTCTTTGTTTTCTCGCCCATAACATTTCACAAAACCAATCAAAAACATACCTCAATGTATGAATCACATTGTCAAGTTGTAGAGCAATATTTTTCCAATTCTAGGTGCTGCTATTCGGAGTCTCGCCTGACTCGAGATATGTGCCTGCTCCTTCCCTTTGTGACGTAAACTCCGCGGTATGAATCGATCCCTGTACTACAACTGAGCCTCGCCTCTCTGTTTTGGTTCCTTTGATCGAATTATGTCAGAAAATAGTTCACCACGTCAGTTCCAGCCGTCGGCGCTAGCGATTTCCCATCTCCAAACTGCATTGCGTGGTGAGATTTAGAGTCAGATCAGGTAAAGCCCCCGGAGCAGCAGCAGCATCCTGTAAGAGCTGGAGTGCTTCCGCCACAGACGACTGTAACCTCGAAATGTCCATATTCTTATGTCCACTCGCAATGGCAGTTTCGGTTTGGATTCCTTTTTCTAAGGACATATGCGTCACGTGACAAATCGGCGAGGTCGCCCCGAGAACTCGGCATGGCGGTCGGAGAGTGTGGCAAGTCATTTCCGTCCTTGCTGAAGACGTTTTCCCTTCCATTTGCCATGATCAGTGTGTGGATGAATTCACAATGCAGCCAGATTTGATCTTTGAAAACCAAAGCTTTCTGACAGTGTGAATTAGGGTTTAAATTTTATTTTCCTTTATGGCAGACAGAGAACGGACCAAGTCTGGGATGGGGGTGGGGTGGGGTCACACTGTTTGATAAATAACCGTCAGTATATTTTGAAGCCGCATCTGTAAATATCTGGGTCGGTTTCTTTTCCCACTCTCTGCTGCTCCAGTACCATGGAAAACAACGGTGCGGAAGAGACAGTTGCGAAGGACGTTAATTTGCATGATGTTAGTAGAACCAGAGACCCAGAGTAGAGACCTTACTATTTTGAGTGCATAGAAAAACACAGTGGCTTTACATAGATTTTTAAAAAGTTTCTTTTTCGACCGCTGTTAGACAGTATTTACCTTGTTTGCATCGAAGATGAGCCGGATTGTGAACGGGAAGATGCTGAGTTATAAACAAAAATTGTTTAACCTTCGTCTTCGAGTTGTTTTTGCCCGTTTTTTTTTCAATACTAATAGATATGTCGGGCTGCGTGATTCGCTCAATTCTGTCAACTTCTGTGTGATTGGTAGGGAGATTCAGGAAAGTTCACCTATTGGACAACCGAAGGATTTTGCTGTCCTCAACGCATTAGAAGATTTCTTAGAACATAGGAACAAGCTTGTCGGTTACTCATCAGTCAGTGATACGTCGCTGTTGGACTGAGCAAAAGTAGAGCATGAACATGAAAACGTGGCATTTGCATAGTGTATGCGTGTGTGTGTGTGTGTGTGTGTGTGTGTGTGTGCGTGCGTGCGTGCGTGCGTGCGTGCGTGCGTGCGTGCGTGCGTGCGTGCGTGCGTGCGTGCGTGCGTGTGTGTGTGTGTGTGTGTGTGTGTGTTTTCTTTGTTTGTTTTCTCTCCCATAACATTTCACAAAACCAATCAAAAACATACCTCAATGTATGAACCACATTGTCAAGTTGTAGAGCAATATTTTTCCAATTCTAGGTGCTGCTATTCGGTGTCTCGCCTGACTTGAGATATGTGCCTGCTCTTTCCTTTTGTGACGTAAACTCGGCGGTATGAATCGATCCCTATACTGCAACTGAGCCTCGCCTCTCTGTTTTGGTTCCTTTGATCGAATTATATCAGAAAATAGTTCACCACGTCAGCTCCAGCCGTCGGCGCTAGCGATTTCCCATCTCCAAACTGCATTGCGTGGTGAGATTTAGAGTCGGATCAGGTAAAGCCCCCGGAGCAGCAGCAGCATCCTGTAAGAGCTGGAGTGCTTCCGCCACAGACGACTGTAACCTCGAAATGTCCATATTCTTATGTCCACTCGCAATGGCAGTTTCGGTTTGGATTCCTTTTTCTAAGGACATATGCGTCACGTGACAAATCGGCGAGGTCGCCCCGAGAACTCGGCATGGCGGTCGGAGAGTGTGGCAAGTCATTTCCGTCCTTGCTGAAGACGTTTTCCCTTCCATTTGCCATGATCAGTGTGTGGATGAATTCACAATGCAGCCAGATTTGATCTTTGAAAACCAAAGCTTTCTGACAGTGTGAATTAGGGTTTAAATTTCATTTTCCTTTAAGACAGGCAGAGAACGGACCAAGTCTGCCATGTGGGTGGGGTGGGGTCACACTGTTTGATAAATAACCGCCAGTATATTTTGAAGCCGCATCTATAAATATCTGGGTCGGTTTCTTTTCCCACTCTCTGCTGCTCCAATACCATCGAAAACAACGTTGCGGAAGAGACAGTTGCGAAGGACGATAATTTGCATGATGTTAGTAGAACCAGAGACCCAGAGTAGAGACCTTACTATTTTGAGTGCATAGAGAAAACACAGTGGCTTAACATAGATTTTTTTAAAGTTTCTTTTTCGACCGCTGTTAGACAGTATTTACCTTGTTTGCATCGAAGATGAGCCGGATTGTGAACGGGAAGATGCTGAGTTATAAACAAAAATTGTTTAACCTTCGTCTTCGAGTTGTTTTTGCCCGGTCTTTTTTAAGTACTGATAGATATGTCGGGCTGCGTGATTCGCTCAATTCTGTCAACTTCTGTGTGATTGGTAGGGAGATTCAGGAAAGCTCACCTATTGGACAACCGAAGGATTCTGCTGACCTCAACGCATTAGATTTGTTAAAACATAGGAACAAACTTGCCGGTTACTAATCAATTCAGTGATACGTCGCTGTTGGACTGAGCAAAAGTAGAGCATGAACATGAAAACGTAGCAGTTGCATAGTATATGCGTGTGTGTGAGCTTGCATGTATATATATATATATATATATATATATATATATATATATATATATAAAGAGAGAGAGAGAGAGAGAGAGAGAGAGAGAGAGAGAGAGAGAGAGAGAAAACAAGTTAAAAAAGGATTCCTCTTTTAACTTCTTTTAACTTATTTTAACTAATGTTGCTCCCCAAGGGGTTGAGCACTTAAAAAATTGTTTTAGGCATTTTAAATATACTGATCTATATATATATATATATATATATATATGTGTGTGTGTGTGTGTGTGTGTGTGTGTGTGTGTGTGTGTGTGTGTGTGTGTGTGTGTGTGTGTGGTGAGAGGAGAGAGAGAGAGAGAGAGAGAGAGAGAGAGAGAGAGAGAGAGAGAGAGAGAGAGAGAGAATAGCATTCATCTATAAGCGCAATATCTTGCAAACCGCAACTCAATGTGCTGCCCTTTCACCATTCCCAAAACAAACCACACATTCGAAACCAATTCCTCGATCCTCCCCTCCCCTCCTATTCTCCCACGCAACAGACACAAGTTACTTCACGGGTGGAGGGAATGCTAGTGGAGAAAGTGTTGTCGTAGGACTATTTCTTTATCAGGGCAGAGATGAGATGTGCAGACAAAACGGGAGTCATTTTCAGACACGCAGTGCATAGAAACCAAAACTGCTTTCTCCCACAGACTTCGTGTTGCTTGTTGGAACTCCCAGTCGCTTTTCGTAGAAAGAACGATGTGCACGGGCAGAATGATACGGGCGGAACGAGGCAGAAACGCACGGCGAGAGTGACCCATCAAAGAACTGCATCTGTTTCATCAGGCTTCAACATCAGCTGGTGACTGCTCATCCACAGCTGAACATCACGGATATACGACTGGGTGTCTGCACACAGAAAATATGTTCAAAGAAAGCGCTGTCAGACAATTCAGTGACATTTGAATATTTGTGGGAACCACATTTGTCAGCAGAGATTACCATGGAAACAAAATCACTTTGCCGCCGAACGAAAAAAAAAACAAATTGCAAGACAAACATGGTGCGTTTCAACCTCTTTGGTCTTCAGGCGAGACAAAGGACATTCAAGACAAAACAAAGAACGAATGGACAGTCACTTATCTCTCCACAAACTGGTGCAAAATGGAGGAGCTAAGTGACTGTCTGTTAGTTCTTCATTGCTAGACAAACAACAATCCAGACAATAAAAACAAAACAAACAAAAAAACGAACAGACAGTCACTTATCTCCTCAAACCGGGCGCAAAATTCCACCGTCTTGATTGTTGTCTATCCTGAAGAAGAACGTACAGGTCGAAACGCGTCGTGTTTGTCTTGTATGTCCTTTCTTTCACTCGGCAGCATAGTAATTTTTCTTTTAAGTTTGTTTCAATTTCCGCCTGCAGTAGCGTCACTTTGAAACTAGCGGAAATTACGTTTGACCGTGGCCGTGCGTACAGGATAAACAAGACAGGCCTTTACACTGATCTTTGACGCATACCCCATGCAAGGCACGCACACGCAAACTGATTTGGGGCCATGATAAGGAAAATATCCAGAAACAAACATTTTACCCCGCCACAAAAGGCTTGATGACATCACGCCAACGAAATGAATGAAAAGACTCATATATGAGAGAATCGAGGTCTGTGTCGTGTGCTTTGGACCCCCATCACAAAACCTTGCGACGACAGTCGTTGGAAATGTCATGGAATTCAATGCACTAATGGAAGAACAACGAACTGTGTCCTCCATCTCAAGCATTTTCGAACTCTGCTTTCGCTCATTTGCCCGGTTTGGCTCTAAAA
>CM031603.1:65365148-65380148 GCA_018398815.1 Conus ventricosus
TTGAGAAGTGAACCTCCAGTGATTGTTTTGTGGGTTTTATTGTTCCCCTAAAGTTTAAGTCAACAGGACAACAAGTGACAGCTGTTACACTCCATGAAGAGCTCATCAGAGCTGCTATTGGATCCTGGTGTAATGACGAGCACTTCCCCCCCCCCCCCCCCCAAAAAAAAAAAAAAAAAAAAAAAAAAAAAAAAAAAAAAAAACTGAAAAATGTTCAAAATCGTGAAGATCCTGCTGCATATTTTAAAAAAAATCACCCAGTGAAGGGAAAATAACAACTTGAAATAAAATATAGTAGACATAATTCGTCTAAAAGTATGAGGGTGGAAATGTAAAAGACAGCGTATTGGGGACAGTAATTGGGGATATAGGTCTGCAGAGGTTAAACGTGGTTTTAGAAAATCCCAGAACGCTGGACATCATTCCACAGGCCTGTATTGCTCACGCAGTAATGGAAAACAAGCAAAGACAGGAAACTTAATTCTAAATATAAAAAAAACCTTGAGCCAGAAGCCTTTAATATCAGACAAAGGAGTGGGGCAAGCATCAAAATCCTGTCTAGGTAAAATTATAGTGAACTGTAAAAGACAGACTTATGATACGGGGAAAGGGGCACGAGAAGAAATCCTTCTCCAGTGAATGAAACCCACAGATCGCAGTCAGCATGCGAATGACAAGCACGTGTAATAGCTAGAGAGAGAGAGAGAGGGGGGGGGGGGGGGAGAGACACACACACACACACACAGAGACAGACAGACAGACAGATAGAGACAGAGATGGATAGATGAATGGATGTGTGTGTGTGTGTGTGTGTGTGTGTGTGTGTGTGTGTTTTTACAGAACGCATTTTGATGAGAACTAGGATGAGAGAAGGACCGTCTTTGCTGCCCCCCTCACCCGCCCCACTCACGCCCCTCACCGCCATCACCACTTTCACTTCCTCCTGTTCAAAAATATTTTGGCACCTTTGGACCTCTAAAAGCTAAATGAAAGTATCTTGTCTCGCATGGGAAAGATTTCCGATCCTATTTTCTGCAAGAATATTTTTGTTTCCTTTGTGTCTTTTTTTCCCCTCTTACTACTTCTTATCTAACTTCTTAACATTGGCTTGTTGCAGTCTCGATCTATCGGCTGTTACTGATCATACAAGCATTTTAAAAAGAGAAATAAGAAGGACACCTTTTGTACAGAATGCTTGAAGAAACACACGCACACACACACACACAAAACGCACACACACACACAACACACACACACACACACACACACACACACACACACACACACACACACACACACATTTGCAACTTTACTTGATACCTTTACCTTTCTGGTTCATGCCGTGAATCCTAATTGATGAACTGTGCCCCAAGCTGAAAAGCCGTGTTTATGCTGGAAGCGTTATCAACTTTTCAAAAGGGTGACACTATATTTTTGGCGCTAACACTTACTTCCGCTCCGTCACCATCAAAAGGGACGATAACGCTGTTTTACAGGACGCGCTCGCCGTGGCTTTAGAGTAGTTTCCCTTCGTTAAATATCCAACATGCTCATTTCTGGATTTGTCTAGCGGTTTCAGTTATGCCAAACATGACGAGCAGAAAAAAAAGAGGAGGGAGGGGGGGGGGGGGGGGGGGAGGGGGAGGGGAGAGCGAGGGGAGGAGGGGGAGAGGGAGGGGTGTAAATCCAAAGGATTGCGGTTCTGATGTATGTAGATGCTTATCAGATGTTGCAGAGACTTTGGGGGCCACTCTCTCCTCTGCCGGATGAAGGATGATGACATTTCTCCATTTTCTTATCCTGCGTGGCACCACGAAAATGAATGGCAGGCAGTACACCAGATCCGACAGATCAAAAGTGACATCAGAGGAACTCTTATCGCCTTAAGATGTTTAGTATAACTGTACAACTTTCTCGTACGTCGGCCACACATGCATTGAGTATAAAGAGATAGCTATAATAAAAAAAATAATGCTTGGTATGACAAGAGGCAAGAAAGAATGCATGATTTATTTTTGTACATTAGTTCGTCTCTGAAGAGTTGAACGTTTTGTCTTCATACTGCAAAATACATTTTACACGGAAAACATTCATGATTTCCGCCTCTTCTTGGGTATGAAGCGTATGATTCAATAAATGGTTCAAACCCAAACACTTAAAACAAGTTAAAGAATGAACCAACTAAAGAACTAAGAACATCATCAATCAATTTGAAACCAGTAAGTATGTGTCAATCTTGTCTACGCTGGCTGGTGATGTAAATGAGTGAGTGAAAGAAACAACACATTCAGGTCAGGATGGACTTGTGTGAGGTGGAGGTTGTTAGCTTTGAGCAAGAAAGAAAGAACAGAGGTAGGATGGTAAATCTGGGAAACATTGGAGATATTAGGCCAAGTGCATGAGCTCTTGCACGACACTAGCAAGCACTCATATATGCACAGATGCAAATGTTAATGCTCCCACACGCACACACACACACGCGCGCGCGCGCACACGCACACATACACACACACGCACGCACACACACACACACACACACACACACACACACACACACACACACACACACACACACACACACACACACACACACACACACACATACTCACACACACACACAACTGTTCATCTTCCTGTCTGTCTGCTGTCTGTCCGTCTGTCTGTTAATCTATCGATCGATCTATATATCTATTAATCATAATTTGGTTCTATGTCTGACTCTCTCTCTCTCTCTTTCTTAGTGTGTGTGTGTGTGTGTGCGCGCGCGCGCGCGTGCGTGCGTGCGTGCGTGCGTGCGTGTGTGTGTGTGTGTGTGTGTGTGTGTGTGTGTGTGTGTGTGTGTGTGTGTGTGTGTGTGTGTGAGTGGGTGTGCGTGCATGCATGCGTGCGTGCGTGTATCCATGATAGATTGAAGATTTACAACTGAAAAACGTCTGTACCCAAATTGTCGATGACAAATGCAGTATTCCCATCCATTTAGCTTTCTTCTTCTGACTGAACTTATGTAGTATATATGTATGTGTGTATGTGTGTGTGTGTGTGTGTGTGTGTGTGTGTGTGTGTGTGTGTGTGTGTGTGTGTGTGTGAATAAAAAAAAAATATGAAAAAGTCAAACTGAACCAAAGATTATCAAAATCACTAATCACCCAGTGAGCATTGATTACCTCCGTAAATCACCGGATTAAAACCAGAAACCAAACAACAAAAATATACTTTAACATTATTTGCCTCCCTTTCATGTAATAACGCCCGACTTCCGGTAGCCTTGCCAGCACCATTAAGGTGATAGAATGTGATCGGGGGGGGGGGGGGGGGGGGGGGGCGTGAGGGGGTGTGTGTGATTGTCAAGGACTGTGTTCTCATTACAGGATTTCTCAGACAATTTCACCGATTAATGGCATTTGGACTTGCATGCCCGCAGGACACGGGGAGGGTGTCGTTCGCCATAAGTAAACCTACCCTGTCAGTGCTGCGCACACGTTGCTGCCAGTATGGGAGCCTGCCCGTCTGATCTGATTGGTGGTGTGGCGGGGACTTTGCCTGCTGTATGAACCCAGCAGGGTCACACAGGCTTTCATACTGTGCAGATGTTCAATACACTCGTTCAATTTCACAAATCGTGCTTGTTATATGATGACCTATTTCATACGAAGTTTTTGGTGCCTATCTGCAATATCTTCTTGTCTTAGAACCATTAGAACACCACGACCAAACTGCCAGTTACATGAGTACCTCTTGATTTCGGTAAGCAACAAGAGGTGGTGGTGGGGGTGCCGGTGTTGGAGGTGGGGGTGTATTCTAAGTACATGCATACAACGCATAACCTCTCCTACGCATGCACTGTGACTTGAACTGAACACATGCTTGCGGATGCAGGTGAGTGATGAAGGTGGAGACAGAGAGGAAGTTAGATCGAGAGGAACAGCAGACAGAGGATGATGCTGAGACGACAGGGGAATGGAGAAAGACAAAAACATTGCGTTTATGCGCACAATAATTAGAGAAAAACTGAGTGAACGATGCGAAGTATATTAGAAATATATAGCACATACAAACGCACACCCACATTCAACAGTGTATACACGTGCATGTGTACGCGCTAGAGGCGTACACGCGCGCATACACGCGCGCACGCATGCACACACACACACATACACACACACGTGCATGCCTGCGCGCGTGCACACCACACACACACAACACACACACACACACACACACACACACACACACACCACACACACACCACACACACACACACACACACACGCACGCACGCATGCATACATGCATTCAAACAAACAGGAAGGCAAAAAGCTGACGATGGGAAAAGTGGTGGGTAATGAAACAAAGAAGGAAACAATCTTACACAAAACCTTCACTGCTGACATTTAGAACACATTTGGTTTTTCATTCTAAAAGCGTAGCTTTCATGCATGAGCACATGCTTTAGTTTTCGTTTATTTGTACGAAACAACCCCAGCCCCTGGGAAGCCTCACAACAACTTCAGATTGATAGAAAGTGAGTTGTCCTGAGAGCAAACACTTCAACTGCTCTTCGTTCTCAACAGAAGATGTTTCTTTTATTTGGGTACAACGAACGTATGTTGTTTGTATTGCCAGTGAAGTAGATTTTAAATGGGAGGAACTGGAATTAGATTGTTGAATGTTTGTCTTTGTTTTTATCTGTGTTTCTACTGGAATTAAACTGTTGAATGTTCGTCTTTGTTTTTATCTGTGTTTCTATTGGAATTAGATAGTTGAATGTTTGTCTTTGTTTTTATCTGTGTTTCTACTGGAATTAGACTGTTGAATGTTTGTCTTTGTTTTTATCTGTGTTTCTATTGGAATTAGATAGTTGAATGTTTGTCTTTGTTTTTATCTGTGTTTCTACTGGAATTAAACTGTTGAATGTTCGTCTTTGTTTTTCTCTGTGTTTCTACTGGAATTAGATTGTTGAATGTTTTGTCTTTGTTTTCATCTGTGTTTCTTTTTATTGATGATCATCACTGTCTATGGCAGGCCACGTGATTTGCCGAATACTGTAAACTCCATTGTGATTGGTAGGAAGAGCTCTCGGAACTCACCTGTTGTGTGGAAGGTGGAACGGTGATAGGAATGGGTTATCAGCGTCGGCTCCCCTACCACACTCCTCGTCCATACTGCCTGCCGTTGCAGATGGTTAGATAGCTAGCCCTCGGGTCACCTCTTCCCCCCCCCCCCCCCCCCCCCCCCCCCCCCCCCCCCCCCCCCCCCCCCTTCCAGGCTTCCCGTGACTAAATCTCCGCATTCACAGCTGTGCCATGCGCTGCTCGCCATACAGGAACCAGTACAGTCTGTCTGATGTCATTGGTGACCTGGTTCAGCGTTTTGCTCGCCATGGTGTCAGGCAACTTTCGTGTTGCGGCGGGCGAGTGAAGGCACACAAAGTACAGACACATCTCTGAAAGGATGGGAGGCGGTGGAGTCGTGCTGTGGGAGGTGAGAGGGCGATGGCCAGGTTGACTGAAGGATGGGAGGCGGTGGAGTCATGCTGTGGGAGGTGAGAGGGCGATGGCCAGGTTGACTGAAGGATGGGAGGCGGTGGAGTCATGCTGTGGGAAGTGAGAGGGCGATGGCCAGGTTGACTGAAGGATGGGAGGCGGTGGAGTCATGCTGTGGGAGGTGAGACGGCGATGACCAGGTTGACTGAAGGATGGGAGGCGGTGGAGTCATGCTGTGGGAGGTGAGAGGGCGATGGCAGGTTGACTGAAGGATGGGAGGCGGTGGAGTCGTGCTGTGGGAGGTGAGAGGGCGATGGCCAGGTTGACTGAAGGATGGGAGGCGGTGGAGTCATGCTGTGGGAGGTGAGAGGGCGATGGCCAGGTTGACTGAGAAGGACCGGAGAGATGAAGCAGGGTGTATGAATACTCATGTTCCTATGTCTTGCTTCATCCCTCCTCTTGCACGCTCACACACACACACACACACCCAACACACACACACAAGCACGCACGCACGCACGCACGCACGCAACGCACGCACGCACGCACGCACGCACGCACGCACGCACGCACGCACGCACGCACGCACGCACGCACGCACGCACGCACGCACGCACGCACGCACGCACGCACGCACGCACGCACGCACGCACGCACGCACGCACGCACGCACGCACGCACGACCACGCACGTACACACACACACACACACACACACACACCACACACACACACACATATACACACATACGCTCGCGCGCGCGCGCACACGCACGCACACGCACGCACGCACACACACACACACAAGGGAAGGCGAAACAGATTTCTGTATTCATGTGGTCATTTTCCTGAAATGCAGTGATAATAACAAAGTGAAGCTGCAATACTTTCAAAATGCCTAAAGGCAGAGAGAAAGAGATGAGAGAGAGAGAGAGAGAGAGAGAGAGAGAGAGAGAGAGAGGAGAGAGGAGAGAGAGAGAGAGAGAGAGAAAGTAGTGAGGTAGAGAGAGGTAAGGTTTTACATGAAATGTAGTGAAAGCTACACAACGAGAATAATGTTCTGCTCTGCACATTCTGAAGTGGGCTTCATAATTGCCATCTCGGATCTTCAAGCAGAGTTCTTATTAGATTTCTTTTTCTTTTAAACTTTTGTTGTTGTTTTTCTTCCTTTTATTTTATTGTCTGAACTTTCCAGAAAGTATGATAGATAGTAACTGCCATCATATCCAGCTTTGAATAGAAAGATTCACAAGAAGAATCTCTCTCCTGACTTATCAAAGAGAAAAACAAGAAGACGACAGAAAAAAACAAACAGGCAACGTCAAACTTAATGAGAGAAAAAAGACAAAGACAGAAAATGTATAAAAGGAAACAGTAAGTGTCACTCAAATCTAATGAGAAAACAGAATGAATAAGACATCACAAACTTATCATGAGCAAGATGTTAATAGCCAGCATAAACAAATCATTTTTAATCCCGGCTCATTTGCATGAAGAAACGCCCGACTACCGGGAGTAATTCCTGTTACCATTTGGGTGAAGAAAGTGACAGGGAGTGAAAGAGTTATCAACAGTGTGTGCTCGTTATCAGATTCTCAGCCTCTTTCTCCAGATTAGTGGGGGCCCTGACGGCACGCCCTCAGGGCATGGGAACTGTCGGCTCGTGAAGAACCTCCCAGTCCCTGTTATAGCGTGCGTCGTCGCAGGGTACGTTTGTCAGTTTCAACCAGACCGGTGATCTGCTTAAGTCTTTGCCCTGCTGAACAAAGTCATTTTTTGGGTTTGTTTTTGTTGTTGTTGTTGTTTTGTTGTTGTTGCAGGAGTAAAAGGAAAGCCAGATCCTTGGGTGAAAGGAAGAACATTTTTAACAAGAAAAAAATTGTATGAGATCAGCTGGGTTGGATTGGATGGTGGTCATTGAATGCAGGCACTGAAATAGAACGCTTAAAATAAGGAAAGTGAAGAATGGTTAGTGGAGGAGGTAAGATTTATGACCTTGCGTTTTTTAGTAGAAACATTTCCTCTTGCACAATAATACTATGAACCATGCTGATTATGTCTGGAGAGGGAAACACGATCACAGCCCCCTGTGTTAGGAGCAGTGATCGATCAAAGTTTTCAATAACTGAATTTTTGACACAATCAGAACACCATAGCACCAGCCAAAGCATCCCGCTGCCGAGGTCGGGGAGCAGACTCACGCCTGCTCCAGATCTGTCATCGCCGTTAGCGGTATATAGTTAGATGAGTCAACCACGTGAAAAGTAACACATTTCACTTGGTGTTGTATTAAGTTTCTTCTGTTTAAGTAACGTTTGAAACTGTGAATATCAAATAAAATTGAGAACAGAATGTCTGTGTACATTACTTGTAATCAGGAAAAAATACATATAAGACTGATATGGTTGCAAATATTCCATGGGGGTGCAAAAAAAATGTATCACCGGTCGTGGCCATCACGCGTGCGAACGGCTTTGTTTATTCTTGGTGTACTATTTTGATGTCTGTTTGTAAAATCAAGTTTCAGTGCATTTGGAGCGGCTTTCAGCATAATGCAGCTATTTGAATGGGGACTAAACAACCTTTTCACAGCTGGTGAGTTTACATACATTATTTTTAATCCAGTTTTATTTCCATTTTAACTTTTAATGATTAAAAATCGGGTTTTAGATATTAGAAATATTCACGTTGTTCTTCTTAAGATAAAGACTGCATTCAGCCAGAATTACAAAGCGATTCTTGTGTATTATTATTTTTTTTTTTTTTTTTTTGGTATATTACTGCCTGTGTCTGATCACAAATGCCACAGTTCTTATTTACAAGAACAATATCAATTATAAGCTCGTATCAACATAATTTTTAATTGTATTGATGATAATTGCTCAAATAATAAAACAAAATATAAAATCAGTTCTGTGAACTTAGTAAGATGGTTGTCATTATAGCGGAATCAAAACTGATCAGTGCAAATTGTATGGTTTTCCCATTGGGCGTCCAAAACTCAGGTTTTTTTTTTTTTTGTCTTTGTTGCAGTTCCGAGTCTGTAGGCAGTCAGAAAGTGGCGCTGTTTCGTGACTATAAGAGGATAAACGCCCCCAGTGTACCATTTCCCTCTGAAGAAGTTGATGACTTGACAGTTGACTGGAATCTGTGCGCTCTGTGCCAGAACCCATTAAGCAAAGCACCTTTGATATGCCCAGCAAAGGGAGCAAAAGGAGATGGAGCAGGGTATACCTACGTTACTTACAATTTGACAGCTCTCAGGAGTAGGGTGATTCCCCACTTTCTATTCCCTTGTCTAAACTGGATAAAGGAACTGGTTTTGAGGAGACCTTGAGGTAGCACAAAGCTTCTTAGCAAAATCCTGCTGTGCAAAAAATAAGCGACACTTTTTTAAAAACAGGAAAAGAAAGCCAGCAAGTGATAAACCCAGTCCTGTGAAAACACGGAAACTTGCAGATGAATCTAGCTGTAAGACAGATGAGATGGGCACAGGGCCAACATGCTTTTTCTGCAATGGATCTCCCGGTGCAGCTCATCGAGCTCTTACTTTGCCCTGGATGATAAAGTTCGTGCACATGCTCAGCAACTGAACGATCAAGAGCTACTGACAAAACTTGCTGTCAAAGACATGGTTGCAATGGATTGTCATTATCACATTAAATGCCTTTTTGCCTTCTACAGACGTTGTACCAGCAAACCTGGCACAAGAATCAGAAGAAACAACAAACAGATCAACAGCACATGCTATTGCACTTGCTGAGGTTGTGGCTTATATTGAAAGCTTCAGAGATAATCCCCAAACAGCCCTGTCTTTGGCATGACATTTCTACTTCTTTTCCCGGCTAGTGTGATGGCAGTATTCATCAGGAACAGTATAAAAACATTCATCGAAGAGCGCTTTGAAAAAGAAATTAAGCCACTTTCTGAACCCATCAAAAGAAGCGGATTCCCCTTGTCTCAAACCAAGTTTGCAGACTGCCGTCCAGCGTGAAGAGTAATCTGGCAATGTTGAAAAATGATGTTCTCTGTTTTCTAAGCTCTACATCGCATGCCAGTCCCGAAATGGAAATCTTGAAGAGTTCTTTAGGCATGAAAACCACCCATGGCCGCCATCACTCTCAGGATTTGGTCAACTGAGAACAGAATCCAAAGCAGATCTACTTGCGACTTTAACTCGAAGTAAGGCTGTGACGATTCCGGCACCAAACGAGGAAATGGAAGATACACATGAAGATTTCTCCCAAAACCATGGCTGATATTCCACCTATGTGTTTGACAACATTACTGACATCATTGAAATGGAAGATCCTTTTGAAGAGGCTGGATGTCTGCTGGATGCTGAAGCTGTTCTGATCCCTCTGTCTCCCCCTAAAGTTGACGCAAAATTGCTTGACGGAGCTGCAGTGGTCCAGATGCTGTCGCCCAAACTAAATAAGACATTGCAGGAGTATGTTGACAACATGTTTGTGCCATACGTATTAAAGAATCTGGAATCGACATCAAGAGTTGACGTCGTTTTTGACGTGTACAACTCTAGCAGTCTGAAGGCAAGTGCAAGACAGCACAGGGGATGTGGTGTTCGGAGAAGAGTTTTGCCAACCGCACTGCTACCTGGTAACTGGCACAGTTTTCTCCAGGTGGATGACAACAAAGCAGAACTGTTTCAGTACATCGCTGAAAGAACGATTGAAACAGTCAACACGCAGGGGAAGGTGGTGGTAATTACCTGTGATGAGAAGGTGCTCTGCATCCCTGCTAACAAACAAGTTGTCTGCAAGCTTGCACACACGAGGAGGCTGATACTAGGATCTTACTTCACCTTGCAGATTGTGTGCAGGAGGTTTGGGCAAGATCTTAGTACGAACCACGGACACAGATGTTCTTGTCCTTGCAGTAGCTAATTTCCAGGTCACCGCTGCACAAGAAATCTGGTTAGCTCTGGGCACTGGAAAACACTTCAAATATGTCCCAGCTCATCAGATAGCCAGACAGCTTGGACCAAGAAAATCGTAGGCCCTTCCAGCACTTCATGCCTTTACTGGATGTGACACAGTGTCTTTTTTTAGCAGCAGGGGCAAGACAACAGCGTGGAATACATGGACTATCTTTCCTGAAGTGACAGACTCCTTCTTGGCCATCGTGGGCAGACCATGTTCACTGACAGATGCTTTGTTGGAAACCTTCGAGAGGTTTGTTGTACTCACGTACGAACGTACGAGTGCACTCCATAAAGTTGACCAGGCTAGGAAGAAACTGTTTGCCCAGCAAGGAAGGTTCCTTGAGAACATTCCCCCAACTTAAGCAGCTCTTAGACAACATCTTCTCCCTGCTATCTACCAAGCTGGACACGTCTGGGGTCAGTGTCTAGCAAAACAACCTGTGCTCCCATCTCTGCAGACTGGGGTTGGAAAAAAGAGGGGCAAATGTGGCAGCCCGTGTGGACAACTCTTCAGCAGGCACAGGATTTTATGTCTTGAACTGGTTCACTGTGGATGCCAGCAAGGCTGCAAAGGCGTTGCAAATGTGTGAAGGCCAACCTGCAATGTACAGCCCTCTGCGCTTGTGATGGAGACTACTACAGGAAAAGTGAGCTGATTTGAATGTGACGTGAGGTAAAGCAAACTTTCTTCTTTAGAAGAAAAAGGTGTGTGTGTGTGTGTGTGTGTGTGTGTGTGTGTGTGTGTGTGTGTGTGTGTGTGTGTGTGTGTGTGATTTATGTGATTTGCTTGGCACCGACAATTCACAAACTGTTTCCCTTTAATGTTCATCGGAATATATGGTGCTTTGGTGTTAAAGACATATGTAACAAACCACATAGTATATCGATAGCAAATGAGTCCTAAATAGGTCAACTCTTGCGATATAAAAAGGCAACTCAACAGTCTGTCAACGTATGCAATAGGTATAGAGACAATCAAGTACTTGAAACCCCATCTTTCCCTTCTATAAGCAGCCGAATTGGTCAAATCTGATACCAAAACATGTAAAGATAGGCCATTAAGTAGTCAAGAATACTTGACCTACTTGTTTTTAAAGAGACAAAATGCTTGTTTTCATTTTCAAAAATAAGTTTACATCATTTTTTCTGCTATAAAGGTAATCACTGTTAGTTATGAACTTTGCAAACTACTTGGAGCCAAAAACAAATGTAAAAAATATAAACAATAAGATTTTAAAGACTTTGACCTACTTTTAAATGACCTACTTTATTTGAGTCTTACAAGTTAGCTTCAAAATTGGCTTGTTTTCATATGTCTCATCAAATACATACTCAGGGTTATTCTGAAGCAGTTTTTTTTTTGTTGCAAGAATGCACTGTTTTGTGGCAAAAAAACGAAAAAGAAAGAAACATGACACACTGACCTAATTAAATGTATGGCCACGCCCTCCAGAGGTCACGCCCATTGTGTTTCCCTCTCTAATATCATTCAGAAAGGGTCTAGGTACCCACATGCCAAATGGCATGCTTCTACTATGAAGTGCACGATTCACTGATATTTACTACCTTGACTGCCCCACTAGGTTGCACAGATGAAGCAGAATATGTTAACTTATGCATGAGACATGCATGACATATGCATATAAACACACGCGCGCGCACACACACACACACGCGCGCGCGCGCGCGCACGCACGCACGCACGCACGCACGCACGCACGCACGCACGCACACGCACACGCGCGCGCGCGCGCGCGCACACGCACACGCACACATACACACACACACTCACAGTCACACATACACACGCGCGCGCGCACGCTCGTGTACAAGCACGGACAATGATGAGAAACATTGGAGACATGAGACAGACTACATGCCCATACACATGGCACGGCACATGAGTGCGCACATACACACATGCACACACATGCACAGTTGTCAAATATAACTCTTGGCGAAAAGACATAAAACTAAAAAGACACCCTTGAAAGACACGCATATTGTCAGCTCCTGGACTTCGTAATGCATAATCACAGTCTCAGCTGGAATGCTCCTAGACTTTGATATAATTTTACAAAAATTCCAGGAAACCACTTTTTTTAAAAACCTTTTTTATGCTTTACGACACATCTAACAAGGTTGTTGTTCGAGCGTTTCCTTAATAGTCATCACTGGAAACCAGTGCTTCAAAGAGCACTGGAAAATATCATTGCTTCACTTTTTCATGAAAATGTGTATTATAATCTTCTTATTGCTTCAGCGTTCCTGGCTTCTGACATCGATAGTTTGCTCTGTGTTCGTCCATCATAAGGAGAATGGCACCAGCACGGATAGCGGCTCTGCAGACAATTCGACAGCTGTTAGAAATTTTGCAAAAGACGCTGAAGAGGCGTGATCTTCATGTACTATATTGGTCTGTTGACTGATCGTCAAGAAAATATCTGATCTCTTGAACAGTTTGTCTTGAATAGAGAGGTGAGTAGATGGATGGATGGGTAGATAGATAGATAGATAGATAGATAGATAGATAGATCGATAGATCGATCGATAGAAAGAGATAGATAGATAGATAGATAGATAGATAGATAGATAGATAGATAAACTTACCAACTAACTATGAATCATTCAGTATTGATATGTGTATGAATCCTTATGCTGGACATGGACAGGAGAACGGAAAGGCGGGGGGGGGGGGGGGGGGGGGGGGGGAGAAGACATCAATGTATTTCTGAACCTTCTCCCCATGCTTCCACTCCAGCCATTGTACCACACCCCCACCGTCCTTCACCTTTACTTCCGAAAGTGCCCCATAACCACATTCTGAAATAGGAAAAGATACATGAAAAAGATAGGACACAAACAACAACAACAACAACATAGAAATGCATGCGGAAGTAATTTACATTTCCACTCCCTCCAACCTCACAAAAACCTGCTGCCCCATATCTTGCCTTTTACCGTCTGCATCCTATTTTTTTATGAAATGATGACGTGTGTACTACCTTCGTTCACTCAATGGGAATAACTTTTTTCTATCCACTCTCTTTTCATGCGCAACATTTTTTAAAGAATGCAGATCCTTCACTAAAATGGAAAAAGTGAATTGGTTTTGGAATTGCCTCCACTCTTCCCCCCCCCCCCCCCCTCCACACCCCAAATCCCATCCTAGCGTTCCCCTCCCATCCCCTCTTCTCCCACAACTCGATGTCCAACCCAGCCCTGACCATAACTTTTTTTTTCTGTGGTGCTGTTGAGGTCGTCCTTCCGCACCCCTTCCGGTCCCTCTCCCACCTCCATTCCACTGACCTCAGAACACCTTCGTTTCAGCAGAAGTTGTTATTCAGTTCATTTGGTGTTACAGGGCAAACCATGCTGTTGCAGGTGATTAATGTGGTATGCGCGACCTCCATGTGCATTGATCACAGCTTGTCTGCAGCGTGTCATGGAGTGGAACAGGCAGTTGACGGCTGCACTGGGGATGGTGATTCAGGCAGTTCTGTGGCTGTGGTTGATAGTGGATGGATACTATAACGACTTTTCAGATCTAGTTGCACAGTGAGACCACAGCAGGCGGAAATCTAAACAAATCTTAACTAAATGTTAGCGAACCGCCAAGAGAAACGTGGACAAACGAGTCACAAGACAACACACGACGCGCTTCGACCTCCTTGGTCTTCTTCAGGCAAGACACAAACAAACAGGACAATGAAAATGAGTGAGTTTGTCACTTAGCTTGATCTCTTCAGCACAAGGTGGGCGTTGAATCTTGTTTCAACGCCTACCTTGCGCTGAAGAGATCAAGCTAAGTAACATTTATTCAAGATTTGTTTAGACTTTTCAGATGTTTGCTAATACTGATTCAGGTTTAGGTTTAGATTCCTAAGAGGCCACAGTATGGTCGGGAAGTTGTGGTTGTTGTGGGACATCCTGTGCGGTTTTTGAAGCATAAGGATACGTAGTGCAGTGCTCTAGGATGGAGTTTGTAGTTATGATCCTGGAAAAAAAGGATGAACGTGTGGCAGGCAGCGGGACTGGGGACTTGATTCATGAGCTGTAGTGCCTTTACGGCATTCCCGGAGCCAGGCCCAAGTTTGTTTGTTTTTTAAGTGCCTTCTATTACTGATTCAAATGAGGGATGCTCCTATCCCAGACGGAGGCAGGTTGGAGTACGGGGGATTGTACACTAGTAGAACATTATCACATTATAAAACAGTTAAATAGATGGTTTTGGCTCCAGCATGTAGTTTATTTCATTTGCATGAAACAACGCCCCACGACCGGAAGTCTTTAGCGTGATAGAAAGTGACAGAAGATGAATGAGTTATCAATACTGTGTGCTCGTTACCGGCTTCCTCAGCCTATTCCCCCTGCCTGCACATGCTTGGAGAGCCAAACAACCTCATGAAGGGAAACTTGGGCCAGTTCATAAACTTCCGCTCAGTACGCAGCATGCGTTGCTTGCTGCACAGGTGGTAGCTTTTAATGGTGTGGAAGAGCTGAATTTGATGTGCACGCGTGAGTGTGCTCTCTCTCTCTCTCTCTCTCTCTCTCTCTCTCTCTCTCTTTCTCTCTC
>CM031603.1:65382648-65385148 GCA_018398815.1 Conus ventricosus
GCATCCCAAGGTAATCATGCATGCCATCTTGTTGCTGTCCGCAAGGAGCAAGATCATTGCTCTGACTGCACACAGCCTTTACTCATGCGCAAACCGTCATGCATGTGCTTCAAAAATGACAGTTTGACACTATCAGTTTGAACAGATTGCAGAGGGCCAATCAGATGAAGAGGATGTAGTGAATGCCTTCACTCAAACTAGTGAAAGACAAAGAGACATTTCCCCCTGCTCCACAGTTTCTGGTTACGAACAGCGTGGGAGCCAACCTGTCTGATCTGACTGATGATCTGTTGTGGACTTTTGCCTGCTGTGTGAAACCAGCGGGGTTGACTGGGCTTTCATACGATGCTGCACGTCTGACGCACTAAAGAAGTTTCATGAAAGATGTAGAAGTTCATTCACTTCTGCAATTAATTCTAACTGCAGTTTTATGCGCACGTCTGTGATATTAACTCTTGACACTTGACAAAACCTTTAGATATTAACATAGAATGACTAATCTAGTTATTGTTTATTGACTTTAATATACAACAAGGGAAAGTGGATTTTATGTCCATGCATGCATCACCAAACATGTTATCTGTACTGTAAACTTCGTAAAATTTGTGTGCTCAGTTCTGCAGGCGAATGATAACAGTAGGAGTAAGTTAAAGGGTGATAAAGAATAGAGCAGGGTCAGGATAGAATGGAGTTAAGGGACATTGTTGGACTGGGAAGATGGAACACAGTACATGTAAAAATGCATAGCAAATCAACACGCACACAGAAACATACATGAAACACGCATCCACGCAATCGCGGATGCACACATACATACAGATGTACTCGTGCGCGCGCGCGCGCGCGTACACACACACACACACACACACACACACACACACACACACACACACACACACACACACATTTAATAGGGGACAAAGTGAAGTGATGACACAAGTTTACGAATTAATACCACGCAGAACCTTTCCCATGAGCGTTGACTATTTGATATCTCTCAGTTAAAAGAATGCAAGTTTTAGACCAAAACAAGTAATTCCTCTAATACACAGGAAGCAACTACCAGCTTTCAGAGAGCCTTCTTACCACGGCGGCGAAACTGATTGAAAATGAAAGGGAGCAGTATATGTTGGGGACAGAGGAAGTCAGCTACAAGCAAACGAGTTATCTTTCTTGCAGTTTAGGGGTACACGCTCTCATCTCATAGGATAAAGTTGACGATGATGATCCTCGAAAAAGGAAGAAATCGTTACAGCAGCAGTTGGGACTAGACTTACAAACTGCAGTGCCTTTATAACTTTCCTATCATAAGGTCCATCCATGACTGTTTAAAAAGCACAGGTCCCATTGTCGGTGAGCTTGAGACCAGTTCCACACAAGATCACTGTCTACCCAGCCAGGGAGGGGAGGAAGGTTGATAGGAGTGAGAGGGCTGTTGAACTGGTGGAAAATACGATATATCCACTAAATGCCATCTTTAATCACATTATGAAAAAAAGTGTTAAAAAAAACAACAGGTGTCAGCCATGACATGTAGTTTCTTTCCTTTGCATGAAACAATGCTCAATTCTTCTCGATCGCCTATCACACCTGTAGACAGGATTGTAATGAATCTGGTGGTCCTCTGCAGGGCCTCCACAGACCCGTACAGCTTGTCGTTGATGGGCACCGGCTGCGGCCATGTCCTATCCCTCAGACACTGCAGGTCCCCACAGTCCTGTAGAATGTGTTTTGTGGTTTGTTCTGCCTGCCCACATGTGCACATTGGGGATGGTTTCAGGTGCAGCTTGCGTAGTAAATGGGAAACAACGCTCAATGACCAGAAGCCTTCCTGCTGTCCTTAGGCTGATAGAAAGTGACACGAGGTGAATGTGTTATCAATACTACGAGCTTGCAATCAGTTTCCTTGCTCTTTTTCCCCAACTACAGATGCTTTAAGAGCTATCCTTCAGTGCCACACGGGTCATACGTAGGTTAATGAAGTGGAAAATGTGAAACTGAGGCACAGAAACATGCACACACACACACGCGCGCACACACACACACACACATACACACACGCACGCACACACGCATGCACGCACGCATACACGCACGCGCGTACGCACGCACGCATGTATGCTGACACAGACAGACAGAAAGACAGACAGACAGACACACACAGACACACACACACACACACACACACACACACACACACACACACACACACACACACACACACGCCCCCACCCCCCACCCACACACACACACATTTAAGTGAAACTGAAAATAATTAAGGGAAGAACAGAACAAATGAAATAGTTTGACGAATAACTAACACACAGAACCTTAGTAGCCAGCACAAGTTCATATGCCTCACATATGGAAATGACATATGTATTACCGAGCATTACTTTGCTGATTCCATACAAAAAAATACACTTTGGAACACATTGGGTTTTTTTTCTTGGTCAGTATATGGTTCCATAATCTGTACGATTGGAATACTGTTTAGGTA
>CM031603.1:65390148-65392648 GCA_018398815.1 Conus ventricosus
GGGAGGTAGTGCAGTCCTTGGTAGAGGAACTTGGCTACACCATTTAAGTCTTTCAATTTAGTTTTCGTACTTTTAAAGCAGGAAACACACGTACACATTAAGTTCAGTGTAGTGTGCAATTTTATTTATTTGGCTTCGCACTGGTTTTTAAAGTTACGTGAAACCATATGACACATTTATCTCGATGTGTTTTTTCATTTATCTCTTTTTTTCTCTCTCCTTCATTCATTCATTCTTTCTTTCTTTGTAAAACGTGATGTGGAACACAAACAGAAATGAAATATTATTTTCGTATTTTCACATGAACTATGCGACCATTAATGTTTGTATTTGTGGTGTTTTCTATTTATAGAATGTCGTAGAAGTACCCAAATAAAAAACGAAACTCAATCTCATCCTTCTCTCTTTTATTCACCCATTTTTCACCATAAGCGCTTGCACATCTCTGTTTAGAATGTTCTTATCAAAAACGCCATCTGCTGCCTCGTTCAATAAATTTGCATCCCTATTCCATGCTGCATATACTATATGATATATTACGCTCAAAGCTGAAGAAATATATTTATGCTGGAAGTGTTATCAACTTTGTTATGTATATTGTGCTAACAAACACTTCCATTTTGTTGCCATTGAAGGGCAAATAATGCTGTTTGTCAGGATGGGCTTTCCGTGGCATCAGAGTGGTTTCCCTTTCGTTAAATACCCAAGGCTTTCATCACGGCATACTCTAGCGGTTCCGGTTATGCCAACTGCGGCACGAGGAAAAAAAGGCAGAAGGAGCCGAAACGTTTGTCGAGCTCGTCAGATGTTGAAAGGAACCAAGTCTCTTATGGGGTCACTCGCTCGTCTACTAGATGAAGGATAATAATTTCCCCATTTCTTTATCGTTCACGGCGCCGTGAAAATGGATGGCGGGCAATGCATCAGACCCAACAGATCAAAAGTCCCGTTTGAATGTCACATCAGAGGAACTCTTATCGCCTCAGGAAGTTGAGTATGACTCTGCAACTTTCACTTACCTCTATCAGACATGCACGGATGATGAACTGATAGCTAATGCTCGGTATGACAAGGTGCAAAGGTAGGGTATTTCTGGAGTGGACAATTTTATCCTCAGACAGCAAACATTATTTACCAGGAGACCCTTCAAGGTTTCTGCCTCTTACATGTCATTAAGCACATGCTTGAACAGATGTGTGTGTGTGTATGTGTGTTGTGTGTGTGTGTGTGTGTGTGTGTGTGTGTGTGTGTGTGCGTGCGCGCGCGCGCGCGCGCGCGCGCGCGCGAGCGTGCGTGCATGCGTGCGTGCGTGCGTGCGTGCGTGCGTGCGTGCGTGCGTGTGTGTGTGTGTGCGCGCACGCGCACGCGCGTGCACAAGTGCATGTGTATGTACGCCTGCATCCGTGCGTCCACGCATGTCTGTTAAGTGAATGTTTTTGTGTGCATGCTGATGTGTCATGCGCCTTTACATGTACTATGTTCCATCTTCCAAGTCCAACAACTTCCCTTTACTCTGCACTATCCTGGTTCTAGTTTGTTCTCTATCATCCTTTAGCGTACTCCTACAGTTAATCATTTATCTGCACAACTAATCACACAAATAATTTTGCGAAGTTCACAGTACAGATCACATGTTTGGTGACACATGCGTGGACATAAAATACATTTGCATATTAAATAATCACCGAATCAGTTATTCCCCCATATTATATAATGGTTTCATCAAGAGTTATCACAGAGATGCGCCAAAACTGCAATTTCAACTACTTGCAGACATGAATGTGCATCTTTCATTAAACTTCACTAGTGGATCGGACGTGCAGCATAATATGAACGTCCAGTCAACCCAGCTGGCTTCACTCAGCAGGCGAAAGTCCACAACAGATCATCAATCAGATCAGACAGCTTGGCTCCATGCTGTGTGCGACCAGAAATTATACAGTGGGGAAGACAAGTCTCGTTGTCTTTCGCTTGTTTGAGTTTCGTTGCTCATATTGAAGGCATTCACTGTTTCCTCTTGATCTGGGTGGCCCTGTCTGCCAGATATTCACTGGTTTAGCGGTCTGATTACCACACTTCACTACTGATAGTGTCAAACAGTCATTTTCGAAGCATACGCAAGGTGGTTTGCGCATGAGCAAAGGCCGGCTATGTGCAGGCGGAGAGATGATCTTGTTCAATGCAGGCAGCAATAAGATGGCTTATGAGCTTACCTTAGGATGCCGCCAAGCCATTTGATCAACGGTCTTGTTGTGCATAAAATGACTGCGTTACCTGGAGGCAGCGACCAGCTTTTGTGTATGAGTCGCTGACAAAGGCAGGTACTTGGAAAGCGAGGGGAGATACTTATCCTCTACCATCAATATCTTTGGAGCGACGTGCGCAGTAGCACTGACTGGGTAGACTAATGTATGGGCCAGCAGTTCCCGTGTCGTGCGGGCATGCAACCCCGAGTGCAACTAGGCGTTAAAAATGGCCAAGAAATCCAGTAACGAGCACA
>CM031603.1:65397648-65415148 GCA_018398815.1 Conus ventricosus
GGGAGGGAGGGGGGAACGTGTGGAGGTCTCTATGTGTGTGAGAGAAAGAGAGTAAGTGTGTGTGTTTTGTGTGTGTGTGTGTGTGTGTGTGTGTGTGTGTGTGTGTGTGTGTGTGTGTGTGTGTGTGTGTGTGTGTGTGTGTGGTGCAAGGGGGAGAGAGAGACAGAGACAAAGAGAATGTGTGGATGTCTGTGTGAGAGAGGGAGAGTGAGAGAAAGCGGTAGTGAGTGAGTGTGTGTGTGTGTGTGTGTGTGTGTGTGTGTGTGTGTGTGTGTGTGTGTGTGTGTGCGCGTGTATATGTGTGTAGGTGTGTGCGTGTGTGCGCGCGTGTGTGTGTGGGAGTGTGCGATTACGCGCGCACTTTAATTCCAGCTCTTCCACACCGTTAAACTACCACCTGTGCAGCAAGCAACGCATGCTGCATACTAAGCGGAAGTTTATGAACGGGCCAAGGTTCCCTTCACGAGGTTGTTTGGCTCTCCAAGGATCTGTAGGCAGGGGGGAAAGGCTGAGGAAGCCGGTAACGAGCAGCACAGTATCGATAACTCATTCATCTCCTGTCGCTTTCTATCACCCTAAAGACAGCGGGAAGGCTTCCAGTTGTGTGGATTGGTTTCATGGAAATGACAGAAACGACATGTTAGAGCCACAACCTGTTATTCAACTTTTTTTAAAAATTATTATTAATGTGATTTACACTGCAATGTAATTTCTTTGTCATATGTTTCACTGGTTTATAGCACCCCCCCCACCCCTTCCCTCCCCCCCTAACTCTCACCTACCTTCATGTGGAATAGACAGAATGCTCTCCTTTGACGGAACATCTGGACCAATGTATGTCAGGCCTCTCTTGTTGAATAAATTTTCAGTCTGGTTATGGGAATGCCATAATGCACTGCAGCTTATAAATCGAGTCTCAAGTAAATCATCTTTATATTTACGGAAAACAAAATCATTTGATTCATAGAAAATGAAATGAAAAGGAAAAAAAAAAAAAACAACAACAAAAGTTTGAAACAAGGAAATCTAGTAAGAAGTTGACTTGATAATCTGAGAAGGGAGTCAGTGAGGTCACTTCAGAATGTTCAGAGCAGAACATTATTCGCGTTGTGTAGCTTTCACCTGATTTCATGTAAAACCTTACCTGTCTACCCCACTCCTTTGCCACTCTTTCTCTCTCTCTCTCTCTCTCTCTCTCTCTCTCTCTCTCTCTCTCTCTCTCTCTCTCTCTCTCTCTCTCTCTCTCTCTCTCTCTCTCTCTCTCTCTCTCTTCCCCCATGTTTGCCTTTAGTCATCTTGAAGTTTTCACAACTGTTTCTATCACTACATTTCAGGTAAATAACCATTATGCTTACATATATCTATTTCGCCTCGCCTAATATATTGTGTGTGTGTGTGTGTGTGTGTGTGTGTGTGTGTGTGTGTGTGTGTGTGTGTGTGTGTGTGTGTATTTATATATATATACGCACATTCACATTCATACATCCTGCTTAATCTCTCTCCAGTCTCTCTTCAGTCAACCTGGCAATCGCCCTCCCACCTCCACAGCATGATTCTGTAACCTTTTCTGCCTGCACTCACCCGCAACACATGGAACCAGATCACCAATGAGATCAGACAGGTGGGTTTCTGAACGGCGAGCTTGGAAAAAAAGATGACTCGACGGCTTGCTGTCTAAGAGTCCGTAACGGCGGGGAAAATGGACGAGACATTTGGCAGAGGGTGCAGTGTTAGTAACCCATTCGTATCACTGCTCCATCTTCCACACAACAGGTGAATGCCGAGACCTCTCCGTACCAATCACAAGGGAGTTCACAGAATTTGGCAAATCGTTGATATTCATGAACAAGAGAAACACAGATGAAAACGAGTATGAAGATTCAGCAATCTAATTCAAGTTACTTTCCATTTAAAATCCACTCCGTTGGCAATCTAAACGGCATATGTTCATGTATCAAAAGCAGTAACGTCTTCTGTTATAAAGGATGCGCTGTTGAAGTGTTTGCTCGCAGCACCCTCGCTTTCTATGAATTTGAAGGTGTCGAGAAGCCTCCAGCAGTTTGGAGGTTTTTTTCATCCAAATGTAAAATAAAACCAGGTACCAGCCGCCGTGGCGAAGTGGTTAGCGTCGCGGACTCCCGGCTGGGAGGTCGTGGGTTCGAATCCCATCAGAGTCATGTGGGGTTTTTCTGCCCGACCGGCTCCTACCCAGAGTTGAGTTTGCTGCGGACTCAGTTGGGAAGACTGGGACCACACAGTCGAGTTTCATCCACTTAATGGATGCGTTTCTGAGAGTGTTGCTCAAATTTCCTGACCAACACTGCAGGTGCCTGTATCTCTCGGGCCTGGTTGACGCCAGGATATATTATGAAAGGAAGCGTAGAGTACAGCCCTGTCATGTAGTCTCAGACCAAAATGGAAATCCGTAGCATCATCTTAATCATCCTCATTCGCATTGATCAGCATTTAAAAAAAAAAAGTCTCAAATTCTGTGGCCCTTCATGCCCTGCTCTCATGGTGACCTCAGTTTCGATGTCCTCTCCACGTCTGTGGCCATGGTTTGCTTCCGTCGGGGTCACCGGTATCGGCGAGTCCATGGGGGCTGTCGTTGGACGGACGTGGTGGCGCCCTCCGGAGGGAGAGCTCACTCACGCCGGCTCCGCGACTAAGCAATTATTGTCGTCAGTAGGGGGCTTAGTAGGTGGTGTCCTGCGTATGTTAGATCAGAACAGGCGCCACTGAACACCACCGAGGTGACTCGGCAGCAGTACAGTGTCTCCTCCGGTGGGTTGCCTCATGACGACTTGACATTGACTGCTCCCTGTGGATTGCTGGTGCCGGGGCTGCGGCGGGGCTGACCGGGCTGTGGCTGTGGACGGGGTGTCGGAATGAGCGGCGTGGGTGCACTGCCTCTGAGGTAGCGCAGAGGTTGGGACAGCAAAAAAAAAAAATAAATAAAAATAAAAATAAAAAAACCAGGTGATCATGACTGTCTGAAAGCTGCGCTTTTAGAACGAAAAAACAAAATAGGTTATAAATGTCGGTGATTGAGGTTCAGTGTATGCTTATTTCCTTCTTTGTTTCATTACTTCAGTTTCCCCTCATCAGAGTTTTTATACTTCCAACTTGTTTCCATTTAAACATGTGTGTGCGTGCGTGCTTGCGAGCGCGCGCGCGCGTGTGTGTATGTGTGTGTATGTATGAGCGTGCATGCATGCGCGTGTTTGGGGGGGGGGGGGGGGGGGGGGGAGGTGTACGCGTACTGGCACATACACACGCACGTGTATGCATGAGTGTAGGTGCGCGTATGCATGTGCCATGAATTTCTTTTACACTTTGCATCATTTGCTTAGTCTTTCTCCAATTAGTGTGGGCATGAATGCCATGCATTTGTATAATGTACACTTTCTCCGGTCCCCTTAAATCCCAACACCATCGTCTTTCTGCTGTATCTCTCCATATAACTTCCCTGTCCGTATCCACCTCCATCACTCATCTACATCTGACAGCGTACATTCCATTCAAGCCGTTTTTCGTGCATCCGACATGTACAGTGTCATATGCATGTCTTTAGAATATGTCACCACCTCTTGCTGCTGACAGAAGTCAATACCAACTCATTTCATTGGTAGGTTGATTTTGATGCTATGACGGTCTGAGACAGACAAAACATGGCAGAAAGGCTGTAAAACTTCAGATCAAATAGGTCATCAGATAAATAAAGCATAATATGCGAAACGTAATGAGTCTACTGAACGTCTGCATAGTCTGAAAGCCCGTGTGACCCTACTGGGTTCATACAGCAGGCAAAAGCCCCCGCCACACCATCAGTCAGATCAGACGGGCTGGCTCCCATACTGGCAGCAACGTGTGCTGCAGCACTGACAGGGTAGGTTTACTTCTGGGCGAACGACACCCTCCCGTGTCCACGGGCATGCAACCCCAAATGCCATTAATCGGGGGAAATGGCCAAGGAATCCGATAATCAGCACACAGTCTTGATAATTCACTCACCGCCACATTATATCACCTTAATGGTGATGGTAAGGCTACTGGAGAGTCGGGCGTTATCACATGAATGGGAGGCAAATTATGTTATCGTCTATTTTTGTTGCTTTGTTTCCTGTTTAATCAGGTGATTTGCGGAGGTAATTAATGTTCGCCAGGTGATTAGTGTGTTATGTTGATCTTTGGCTCAGTCTCACTCTTTTCATGTTTTTACTTTCTGTATGCACACACCTACACACACACACACACACACACACACACACACACACACACACACACACACACAGAGTATATATTATATATATATATATATATTATATATGTCAGACCGATCGATTGATCGGTAGATAGACAAATATGTGAATAGATGTGTGTGTGTGTGTGTGTGTGTGTGTGTGTGTGTGTGTGTGTGTGTGGTGCGTGCGTGCGTGCGTGCGTGCGTGCGTGCGTGCGTGCGTGCGTGCGTGCGTGTCTTGAATATGCGACATGTCATCATCATCTCGAATCGACTTGATGTGTTTGTCAACCTCGGGTGATGTCGATGGAGGAAGGACTAGCGCACAGCCCAAACACACTCACAGCTTGCTTACGATCTCACTCATATATCATGCATTCGTCACATCAAACCACTAGTAAAGTCTATAACTTTACTACACATGTTCATAGAACGAACCATCAATGCATATGGAATCAAACAAAATAAAACATTCTCTCTTTCTGAATTTCCCACAAAATCATTTGTCTAAAACATCATTAACTAACCCGGGTATAAATAGATTTCTACTTTACCTGGCCAGGTGATCTTAACTATTCACGAATCACTGTCTTTCTTTTCTTTTCTTTTCTTTTCACTGTCACTTTCACAACACGACACAACTGCTGGCACTGGTGTTGGTCTACTTGCCCCGGTCAAGCTGGACTGCGGGCACCGGTCAGGCTGGACTGCTGATGAAAGTGGCGCTGGCCAAGTATGAGGTCGAACCCCAGTGAGGATAGAACAGTGACTTTTCAACATCGATCTGTTCTCCTTTCTTTCTTCCTGCATTAAACGCATTGCACTCTCTCTCTCTCTCTTCTAGTCTGCTCTTATCAAATGGACATGGTTGCTTTCTTTTCTTTTTTCTTTTCTTTCTTTTCTTCTTCATTAGTTAGCAACTCTCTCTCTCTCCACATCTCTCCTCAGTCCTTCCTCTGCAGACTATCTCATGCTAATCTCTCAACTTGGTTCTCTTCTCTCCTCCCCTCATCTCTCTGCTTTTCTCTCCTCAGAGATTACACTCAGACCTCTCTCTCTCTGTCTCTCTGTTCGTTCTCCCCCTCGTTCCCCGTTCTCTCACTCTCACATCCTTCTTATTGTGTTCCGATCTGTCCAAAAAGGGCGAGTACCATTGGTCAGTATTTTTACCCCTGACACCCCGAAGTTATCTCCCTCTAATTCCATTGGATATTCAAATCATGACAGTCACGCCTACAACCTTACTCTCTGTGGTGGTCAATTGGTCATTTAATTGATTAGCTAGATTTCACCCACCACAAAACTACCTTCTCCCTCTCCCTTTCCTGCTTTAACCTGCGACGTCCGACTAACAATGGCGCTGGTTCACAAATTGGCTATCTGAGCCTGAGCCAGGCGCTACGACTCGTCTCGCTAGACATCGAGGCGTCGGTCAAAGCCGCTTAGTCGTCTGGCTGGACAGACCGTCTCTGTGGAGCCTCTCCCCTATGCTTAATTGGCTAGATCCGAACCATGGGCCCGTCTACGTGGCGCCCACAATGTCTGCGTTTGGACTTATGTCCAGTTGAAGTGGCCGGCGACGGACCACACTTTGGTTGTGTTGAATTTTGACCGTGACAATTTCCCCCTTGCAAAAGGGACTATGCACCGCATTGTCTCAAAAAACGGTACAAAAAAGACAACAACCGAATTTGCTGAACCACAGCTACACGTGCAAAGTTTGAAAAATACTTTACAACCAACGGTTTATAATTATAAAATATATCATTAGTGGATACCACTCCAATGAGTTATCATTGACGTGCGCTCTTGCGTTATTTCAACTCATTTTATAACGACCTCTGTGCGCACTTATGAAATTCCCCTACCTGCGGATTGCCATCTCTCCTCTTCACAACTACTTTGAAGAGCACAATATCATATGATCACGATCCATGACACTTCACTGAGGAATCTCCATCCTCACTTATTGCAAATAATGCATCACTACACAAGCGATTGTATGCTCCAAGCATAAACTACATTCACATGAACAAGTCTCACAAAGAAAATATGAACAAGTCTCACACACAAAAAAAATATGAACCATAGCCAACTGGGAATGAACCCATATCCAATCAACATAACTGTAATCAACACATACTATCAACAAAGCACCCCGGATATGACTGACTTCCTCTGAGTTGCAGCTTGCTAGACTACACGGCTTAAATAGTCAGCTCCGACATTCTGTCGACCTGGAATGTACTGCACTCGATACCTGTAGGGCTGCAATGCCATTGCCCAACGCAGAACCCTGCTGTTTATCAGCTGTGCCCCCTGCAGGAATTTGAGTGGTTGGTGATCTGTCTCTATCACGAACTCTTTCCCATACAAGTATTTGTGGAACTTCTGCACGGCCCACACGACAGCTAAACACTCCTTCTCTACAGTTGCGTACCCTTCTTCACACTTTGTCAACTTCCTGCTAGCATACCTCACAGGAAACTCGACCTCTTCATGCTCCTGCAGCAATACTGCACCTATCCCACCACCTGATGCATCTGTCCGCAAACAAAAATGGTTTGGACATATCTGGTAGCTTCAAGATGGGGCGGGAACCTAGTCTTTCCAACACCGTCTGCAGTGTTTTGCTCTGCAGCGTCTGTCCACTCGACCACTGCCGGTTTCCCTGCCTTGACCAGATCACTGAGAGGACTCGTGATTGCTGCGAAATTTGGAAAACAAACTCCCTATAGAACCCAATAAAACCTAGCAGACTCCTGACTTCTGTTTTGGGTCTTTGGTCTCTCTGAATTCATCATCTTCCCCACCTTTCCTCTTTCCGGCTGCTTTGTGTCGCCTCCGACAACAAAACCTAGGAACTCCAGGCTTGGAAAACCAACCTGGCACTTTGTTGGTCTGGCTGTGAGATTGTTTGGGTCTCAACCTCTCTAAAACTGCCCCTAGCTGCCTCATATGCTCCTCCCATGTCCTCGGATGCTATCAGAATGTCATCCATGAAATTCACAACGCCTTCCAATCCCGTCAATAACTTCCTCATCATCCGAGAGAAGACTGCAGGCGCGTTGACCATACCAAAAGGAAGTACTCGCCACTGGTATAGCCCCATAGGAGTGGAGAATGCTGTGACTTCCTTTGAGTCCTCACTCAGGGCTATTTGCCAGTAACCCTTGCTCAGATCTATCCTGGTGAAATACTGGCTCTTGCTTGTGGCGATCTGAGCGAACAGGTCTTCCATGTTCGGTATGACCTCTGCATCGACCTTGGTGACACTGTTCAGGACGTCTATAGTCGACACAGAATCGATGCTCACCTGACTTTTTCCTCACTAAGACGACGGGTGCACTATATGATGATTTGGACGGTTCAATCACCCCAAGGTCCAACATCTTTTCTACCTCCTCCTCGATCACTTGCTTGGTGGCATATGGGATCGGGTAGGCTTTCACATGTACGGGTTTCTGTGATGTTAACTCCACCGTACATGTCTCTAGAGTTGTCCTGCCTGGTTTATCAGTCAGGGACGCCCTTTTACTGTTCTAGGAGCCCCTAACTTCTCCTGTCTCCTACTGTCTAGCCCTTCATACAGTGACACATCCCTGTATGACTCTTCCCTGGAAACTCAGGCAACAAAATCTCCCCTTCTTCTGCTGGGTCTCCTTCACCTCCATCAATGATTGCTGCTGCGCCTATGTGCTGAGTCTCACGCTGAATATATTTGCGGAGCAAATTTGCATGGAAAAGTTTTGATTTCCCATTCACATCGATTCGGTAGTCCTGATCTACCTTTTCAATGATGGTGAATGGTCCCTTCCAATGCATCAGCAGCTTGTTGTGATCCGTGGGAAGCAGTAACAGGACTTGATCTCCCACCTTGAGGAATTGCTTCCTCACCTTCCTGTCATACTGCTTCTTCTGGACGACCCTAGCCTCCTGCAAACTCTCCCTTGCGACCTTACATTGTCTCCTCGAGCCTATTGCGTAAGTCCACCACATACTGATATGTGGTTTTGACTTCTTCGGACTCCTGTTCTCCGGACCACAGCTCTTTGAGAATGCACACCGGTCCCCGAACTGTCCGCCCATACAGCAGCTCAAATGGCGAAAAGCCTGTGCTTCCTGAGGGGCTTCCCTGTAGGCAAACAGTGCCGCTGGAATGTAGCGGTCCCAATCTGCTGGCCTTTCCTCACAGAGCTTCTTTAAGATCCCCTTTTCAGCACACCGTTGAATCTTTCCACCAAGCCATTGCATTGTGGATGGTATGGGGTAGTGAGCAGCTGTGTGATCCCTAGCAGCCTGTTGACCTCCCTCATCACGCCTGAGGTGAACTGTGACCCCCCTGTCACTGAGAATTTGTGCTGGCACACCACGCGAGAGAAGATGTCTACCAGCCCTTCAGCGACCCGTTGCGTATCTACGCCTTTCAATGCAACCGCTTCTGGTATCTGGTCGCGTAGTCCACCAGCGTCAACACATACCTGTGCCCACCTTGGAACAGGGCGCGATTGGGCCAATCAGATCAACAGCCACCCTCCTGAATGGTGTGTCAATTAAAGGAGGCTGTTTAAGAGGGCGCCTTCCTCTTCACCCCTCTTGTGGCTGATCTTTGACACACATCACATGACATGCAGAACCGCTTTATGTCTGCCATTGCCCCTGGCCAATGAAAGTCATCAAAGATTCGGTCAGCCGTTTTGCTGGTGCCGAGATGACCCGCCATGAGCGACTTTGTGACCCACTGACATGACAGTGTCACGATAACCTGCTGGTACCTCTAACTGAGTGGTCACCTTACCTGTCTTCCCCTTGGTGAACACTCGGTACAACAGCCCGCCTTTCACAAGAAATTCTGTCTCACCTCCTCTAACCCCTGTTTCTCTCCACCTCTTGCCAACTCCCAAGACTTCACGAGCGAAGGGTCTTGTTCCTGCGCTGCCCTAAACTCATCAGGCGACACGTCTATGCCCGACTTCCTTCCTGGAACAATAACGGTTTAACAACCTTTTCCTCCTTCTTGCTCCGTGTCTGAACTGCTGCCCTGTAGCAGTCAACAACTCGGGATCCCCTGGATCCCTTGCCCCTGGAATATTTCCAATGATTCAAATCATGAAGGGGTTTCTCCATCACCAACGCAGACAACTCGCCTGAGAAGTAAGGGGTACGTACTTCTAAACTTAGCAACTGGAAACTCCCTCACAGTGCATCGATTAGAGTTTCAGGTCTGGATTTGCCCTGTCAAATCCCCTTTCTCGACCAGCGTTTTTCGTACTACCCCCCATGAACAACCAGTGTCTCGTAACACTTTCACCCTCTGCTGGCCATCCACCCTTCTTCCACTGGTAACGAACCACTCAGCCTAGTGCCCTCCATCCCTGACACTGACTGCTGTCCAGTGCTAGCCATTAGGCTGCACTCCCCCCTCTTCAGACTGAATCCCTTTTGGTTCCACTGCAGGTCGTTTCCCTTGACGACCCTTATCCACCTCTTGCAAGGCTGCTGCCTTCTGGAACCTCATGCGACAATCCCTCGCCACATGTCCCTTCTTGTGACAAATGAAACACCTAATGTCCTTTTCCCTTCCTTCTGCCCCACCACTGGTTTGCAGACTTTGCAGAAAACTCCCCTGGTCTCCTTGCACTCTCTCACCTGTGCCTAGCACCTGTTTCTCCTGCACCTTAGTGCCCAAACGTGCCCCTCTATACACCTCTGCGAACTTCAACAACTCTCCTGCTGTCTCTGGCTGTCTCTCTTTCAATGTATAGTTAACTCAGGGCCGCAACCTGACAAATCTGTTCCTTCATAACTAGCTCTTTCAATTCAGCGAACTCCTTCTTCGTACCGCTCAAAATCTACCACTTATCAAAATAGTGATCTAAACGTGCACCAAACTGAGTGTACGTTTCACCTGCTTGTAATTTAGCTGAACGAAATTTCTTCCTGAACCCCTCCTCTGTGAGGTCAAAACCTTTCATCAACGATTCCTTCACAGCGCCGAAATCAGACGTTGTTCTGCTGGTAACGCAGTGAAAAATTGTAATGCCTTACCGTCAGTAACGCCGACAAAATGACTGCCCACTCTTCTGAAGGCCAACCCTGACTGGTCGCAAACGTTTCGAAACGACTGATGTATGCATCAATCGAATCGGTTCCTTCAGAGAATTTTGGCAACTTGGGTCGGGGAGCATAGCTGCGCACAGAGTCACTGGAAAGTGAGCTACCAATCCTCGGTGGTCTCCCTTTGTATTCTCACTTTCTCCAACTCTAATTGAACCTTTAATCTTTCGTTTCCTGCGTTTCCCTAGCTTTAATCCTTTCTGTTTCCTGCTTCATTCTTTCTGTCTCCTGCGCTTCCCTTAGTCTTTCTGTTTCCTGCGTTTCCCTAGCCTGATTATCATTAGCCTGAATCCTTATCTTTCTGTTTCCTGCGCCTCTACTGCGATACGGCGTCTTTCCGCACGTTCATCTCTTTCCATCTTTTGCTGGTTTTTAACGAATGCTCGCAACTCATCTCCTGAGTAACCTAGATCACGAGCGACGCTCACAAGTTGTTCAATAGGGGTGTTCTTTTCTTCCGCCATTATATCTTCCTCTTTTTTTTTTGAACAAGACTTTACTACTACGACAGCCAAACTGGTGGTTACCGACACGAGTGACGTAATAGCACAATCCTATGAATGATAATATTAGCTTGGGACAACGTAGTTTGTTTTTATAAGACGCCCAGCGCCTGACCCAACTATGAGAGCGAATTATAGGTAATCTGTGCGAAGTAAGTACTCTGGGGCTGAAATGCCAAGCCTAGTATTAACTATCTTGGAAGCAATGCCAAGCCTAGTATTTAACTATCTTGGGAACATACAGTAAGACAACCCCTTGTCTTAGGATTACAATACTTGAATCCCACCCAGCTTCCTCTCTGAGAAGTTGAACAATTATAATAAATGGGCCAGAATATCCTGGCAGGCTCGCCAATAAATTGTCAACCTCGGGTGATGTCGATGGAGGAAGGACTAGCGCACAGCCCAAACAAAACTCACAGCTTGCTTACGATCTCACTCATATATCATGCATTCGTCACATCAAACCACTAGTAAAGTCTATAACTTTACTACACATGTTCATAGAACGAACCATCAATGCATATGGAATCAAACAAAATAAAACATTCTCTCTTTCCTGAACTTCACAAAATCATTTGTCTAAAACATCATTAACTAACCCGGGTATAATAGATTTCTACTTTACCTGGCCAGGTGATCTTAACTATTCACGAATCACTGTCTTTTCTTTTCTTTTCTTTTTCTTTTCACTGTCACTTTCACAACACGACACAACTGCTGGCACTGGTGTTGGTCTACTTGCACCGGTCAAGCTGGACTGCTGGGCACCGGTCAGGCTGGACTGCTGATGAAAGTGGCGCTGGCCAAGTATGAGGTCGAACCCCAGTGAGGATAGAACAGTGCTATCAACATCGATCTGTTCTCCTTTCTTTTTCCTGCATTAACGCATTGCACTCTCTCTCTCTCTCTTCTAGTCTGCTCTTATCAAATGGACATGGTTGCTTTTCTTTTCTTTTTTCTTTTCTTTCTTTTCTTCTTCATTAGTTAGCAACTCTCTCTCTCTCCACATCTCTCCTCAGTCTTCCTCTGCAGACTATCTCATGCTAATTTTCAACTTGGTTCTCTTCTCTCCTCCCCCCATCTCTCTGCTTTTCTCTCCTCAGAGATTACACTCAGACCTCTCTCTCTCTCTGTCTCTCTGTTCGTTCTCCCCTCGTTCCCCGTTCTCTCACTCTCACATCCTTCTTATTGTGTTCCGATCTGTCCAAAAGGGCGAGTACCATGGTCAGTATTTTTACCCCTGACACCCGAAGTTATCTCCCTCTAATTCCATTGGATATTCAAATCATGACAGTCACGCCTACACACCTTACTCTCTGTGGTGGTCAATTGGTCATTTAATTGATTAGCTAGATTTCACCCCCACCACACACTACCTTCTCCCTCTCCCTTTCCTGCTTTAACCTGCGACGTCCGACTAACAATGGCGCTGGTTCACAAATTGGCTATCTGAGCCTGAGCCAGGCGCTACGACTCGTCTCGCTAGACATCGAGGCGTCGGTCAAAGCCGCTTAGTCGTCTGGCTGGACAGACCGTCTCTGTGGAGCCTCTCCCCTATGCTTAATTGGCTAGATCCGAACCATGGGCCCGTCTACGTGGCGCCCACAATGTCTGCGTTTGGACTTATGTCCAGTTGAAGTGGCCGGCGACGGACCACACTTTGGTTGTGTTGAATTTTGACCGTGACAGTGTTCCTCCTGTGTTGTGTACTATGTTCATCCAATTCGGTGTTAGGTACGGCCAGTTTATTCGCGACACAAGTGGTACCGAGACCAGCTCCAACCTGTTCATGTCGTCCGTTCTGCTGCTTCGATCTCTCTTGATCCCGTCGCTCCTGGCTGGGGGAGGGGGGAGGGGGGGGGGGTGCAAAGGGGTACAAGATTGTATATAATGGGCAGAATTCTATTTTTATTTTTTTTTTTTTTTTATTTTTTTAATTTTTTTCTGTGTGTGTGTGTGTGTGTGTGTGTGTGTGTGTGTATGTGTGTGTGTGTGTGTGTGTGTGTGTGTGTGTTGTGTGTTGTGTGTGTGTGTGTGTGTGTGTGTGTGTGTGTGTGTGTGTGTGTGAACGTGGGTGTGTATGTGCGTGCGCGCGTGTACGTGTGCGTGAAAGAGTGTGTTTGTGAGAGTGAATGCATGTGTGTACGAGTGCTCGAGTATGAATGTGTGTGTGTGTGCGTGTGTGTGTGTGTGTGTGTGTGTGTGTGTGTGTGTGTGTGTGTGTGTGTGTGTGTGTGTGTGTGAGTGTGGGCGCCCGGGTGTGTGTGCGCGTGTGTGTGTGGGCGTGTGTATGTCTGTGTGTGCGAGTGTGTAAGTTTGAGTATATGTGAGGGTATGGGTGTGTTTGTTTTGAGATGTGTGTGTTTGTGTATTTATGTAAGTGCGTGTGGTTTGTGCGTGTGTGTGTGTGTGTGTGTGTGTGTGTGTGTGTGTGTGTGTGTGTGTGTGTGTGTGTGTATGTGTGTGTGTGCGCGCGCGCGCGCGCGCGCACGTATTTTTGTGTGTTAATTATGCTTCTTTGCTTTGAATGAAAAACGTTCATATTCTGTTCATAATGTTTTCTTAAATGTCAGTACAACCGTGAGTTAATCTGACAATAAATTGGTTTCAGTCAGTCAGTGTGTGTGTGTGTGTGTGTGTGTGTGTGTGTGTGTGTGTGTGTGTGTGTGTGTGTTCATTTTCAGCCGAGTGAATAAAGGGTAAGAAATGTCATAGCAAGGGTGCAGTGATGATAACTCATTCATTTCCCATCACTTTCTCTCACCGCTTTGGTAGCGGGAAGACGTCCAGTCTTTAGGTGTTCAATGAAAAGGAGAAACTAGAGCACGAGTTGGAGCTAAAAACCTGTCTTTTGACTTTGTTCATATGCGATTTGCGTCCAGATGTAATACATTTGTTGTAGTTCTATTAGTCCCGCAGACATCTTCTTGAATGGTGTTGTCGTAGTAGTGGTGTGGTGGTGGTGGTGCGTGTGTGTGTGTGTATGTGTGTGTGTGTGTGTGTGTGTGTGTGTGTGTGTGTGTGTGTGTGTGTGTGTGTGTGTGTGTGTGTGTGAAGAGGGGTGAAGTCAGAACCTATCAAATAGCCCGCTTTCGCGAAGAATCTGAAGAGCTTACTCTTGTGACGAGCGAAGGGAGTACACTCGTCATACTATTGAAAAATGGAGTGGGCGACTGGCCAGAGATGGGGAAGGTGGGTGAGGGTAGGGTAGAGGGGAGTATGTATTCTGCTATCGCACGTATTTCTACAATTTTTCATGTCTTTTTTATTGTTGTTATTATCATCATTATTATTATTGTTATTATCATCATTGTTATTATTATCATTCATTATGATTATCATCATCATCATTAATTTATTATTACTATTATCATTATCATTATTGTTATTATTACTATCATTATTATATTGTCTTTTCAATATGCACCTCCATGGCACTTTAAGATTTTGTTTGAGCTGGGCAGGTTGGGAAGAGGGAGAGGCATGGAATGGGACTGGGGGAATAAGTAGGATGAGACATGGGGAAAAAAGGATGAGCCATGGGGGGGGGGGGGGGGAGGTTTCCGACATTGAGTGGACCCATTCCACCCCTCCCTGTCCCTTCTCTTCCTGTCTAGCATAAGGATTAGTACACATTAAACATGACTGGCACATACTTAGTCCTTTAGATGTTTTAAAGTTTATTGATATACACTTGGTTCTTTGGTTGTGTTTCTCCTTTGTTTGTTTATCTACTCATTTAAGAGTTTGGGTTTTAACTTTTTGTTGAATCATTTCCTTCATAGTCTACAAGTGTTTGGGTTTTAACTTTTTTGTTGAATCATTTCCTTCATAGTCTACAAGAGGTAGAAATTACTAGCGTTTTCTAGGTAAATAAGTTTTGCTGTCAGACGATAAAACTACCCGCTCTTCAAAGATCATAGCGATATGTTGAAAAAGAATCATACACTCTTTCTTGCATCGTGTCATACCAAGCATTAACTATCTGTTCATAGTCCGTGCCTGTCTGACATACGTGAGAGAAAGTTACTAAAAGTCCTAAGGCGATAAGAGTTCCTCTGATGTCACGTTTGATCTGTGGGATCTGGTGTACTGCCTGCCATCCATTTTCGTGGTGCCACGCAGGATAAGGAAAATGGAGAAATGTCATCATCCTTCATCCGGCAGAGGAGAGAGTGGCCCGCAAAGTCTCTGCAACATCTGATAAGCATCTACATACATCAGAACCGCAATCTAGCATTTACACCCCTTCTGCCAGCCTCCCCCCTTCTCCCCAATTTTTTTTTCTGCTTGGCATAACTGAAACCGCTAGACTATCCAGTAATGAGCATGTTGGATACTTAACGAAGGGGAAACTACTCCAAAGCCACGAAGAGCGCGTCCTGTCAAACAGCGTTATCATCCCTTTTGATGGCAACGGAGCAGAAGCGTGTGTTAGCGCCAGAAATATAGAGTCATCCTTTCGATAAGTTGATACCGCTTCCAGCGTTAACACCGATTTTCAGCCAGAGGCGTAGTTTATCAATTAGGATTCGCAGTATGACCTAGAAAGGTAAAGGTATTAAGTGAGGTAGCAAACTTGAGAATTGTGTGCGTGTGTGTGTGTGTGTGTGTGTGTGTGTGTGTGTGTGTGTGTGTGTGTGTGTGTGTGTGTGTGTGTGCGCGCGCGCGCGAAATATTCTAATCCGAAATGTTTACTTTTCTTCATTTCTCTTTTCAAGACACTTGTATCATCAGTCATGGCTGATATATGAAGACTGCAACAAACCACAGTTAAGTAGGTGAATAAGAAGTAGTAAGAGGGGAAAAAGGACACGAATGAAACGAAAATATTGTTACAGACAATAGGATGGGAGGTGAGATACTTCCAGTTTGCTTTCAGAGGTCCAAATCTGAAACACACACACACACACACACACACACACACACACACACACACACACACACACACACACACACACACACACACTTTTGAACGGGAAGTACGGGAGGTGGATGGGGGAAGATAGCAGACATATTTCTCTCATTCCCCGCTTCACATCAAAATTGGATCTGGAGCATTTACACACACACACACACACACACACACACACACACACACACACACACACAACACACACACACACACCTTTATATCTATCTATCTATCTATCTTTACAATTGCTTGTCATTCGCATGCTGACTGAGATATGTGGTTTTCATTCACTGGAGGAGGATTTCTTCTCAAGAGCCTTTCCCCTTGTTAAAAGTCTGTCTTTTAAAGTTAACTGTTTCACCTACAAAGGATCTTGATGCCTGGTCCATCCATTTTGTTTGGATATTAACGACTTCCAGGCCAGGGTTGTTCTGTATTTGCTTATTCTCCATCAATCTGTGAGCAACTCAAGCGCGTGGAATTGTGTACAACGTTTTGGGATTTTTCTAAACCTACTAATAACCTCTGCATATCTTTATTCCCAATTACTGTCCGCCATCGGCTCTGTCCTTTACATTTCCACTATTGTATTTTTAGGCAAATTTTGTCTGCATGCTATATTTTATTTTGAAATCTTACTTTTCCCTTCATTTGGTGATTTTTTTTTAGACATCTTTCAAACATGCAGCAGGATCTGCTTGATTTTAAAGTTTCCTTTTTGCCTTTTTTTGGAACTGCTTCTCGTCAGCAGGTAGCCAGGGTCGATTAGCAGCTCTGATGAGCTCTTCATGGAGTGTAACAGCTGTCACTGGTTGTCTTGCTGCCTTAAACTGTAGAGGAATTGTAAGGGAAAAAATATTGAACACACGCTGGAGGTTTACTTCTTCTTAAGGCCCCTTCAACGTAAGTCTTCTTTTAAAGTTAACTGTTTCAGTTGGGACGGATTTGTATAGTAGCTCCATTCTCTTTAAGTAGTTTAAAGGCACCAGGCCAAGATGTTATTATCATTTCCATTTTTGCATGCGCTGTACCAGCCTATGAGCCCGTCACGCAGTGTAGAGCGGCTTTCAATATATTGGTTAAAAAATTAAAACAAAAACAAAAACAAAAAAACAAAGAAAAGAAACGCATGTTTTGGTTTTCTGTATGGATGGAATGCATGCTTCTGAACAATATCGTACAAAAACTGGCAATGCAAATAATTTGTAAGGATTGGACTTGGTAGCAGTTTATCGCTAAGTAACTGGGTTTAAACAGCTCAGTGTCTTACCGCTAAGTGTGAACGGAAGTCAGTAGGTGTAAATATAGATATCACCGGCTGACATTGTTCAAGTTACATTCAAACACGTTGCGATGAAAAGATCAATATCAGCAAATTCATTGACACTTTTCTTTGACATTCTTTCAGAAGACATCTGAACTAGTTGACAGTCTTCGTTTTTCTCAGCATAATGTGCAGCCAGGATAAAATCAAATATCAGACTGCAGTTGTGTCACCGTTTCGTCTGACTGAAAAGAGGTTTGCAGTGCTGAGGATGAGGTTTTTCACAAAAAATCACTACGTGTATAAAAGTCCATATTACACTGAAAAAAACCGAAACCAGTGCAACACATGATGTGGTACAGATTCACCCCGTGTAAGGCCAAAACGGATCGTTTAAGAGCACTTTAAGCTGAGAAAGAGTTCTCGTCTAAGAGCACCTTAAGATGAGAAAGAAT
>CM031603.1:65420148-65430148 GCA_018398815.1 Conus ventricosus
TTTCGCCTGCCACTGTGTCAAGGTAGTTCCGTGTTTTGTGGGTGAGTGAAAGCAGAAAAAGCCTAAGAGTTTATCGTAAAATAAAAGGATGTCATGTTGTATATAGCTCAGTTGACTGTGGAGGAGGCTGTACTAGGGTTGAAGTATGGGGCAGTGAAGGCAGGTGAAATTGTGTGGAAACAGGTGGAAGGTTAGTACAGGGGTAACTGGAGATAGACCGGAGAGGTCAAGCAGGACGTTTCAATGTGTGTGCACTAACACGCACACACACACACACACACACACACACACACACACACACACACACACACACACACGCACGCACACACACGCACGCACGCACGCACGCACGCACGCACGCACGCACGCACGCACGCACACACACACACACACACACACACACACACACATATGAACATGCGCTGAGCTGTAAGGGATAAAAACTGAGCAAATGAAACATTTTGACAGATCAATAACACACAGAACCTTGATCACCAGCGCAAAATACTTGCTTTCTCTCATGTAAGAGAACGCACGTTTCAGACCCAAAGACCTGGTTTCTCTCATCAGCAGCAAACAAACAACAAATTCCTATGAGCTTTCTCGCCACAATCAGATTGATAGAAAGTGACAGGGGACTGCAGAGGTTGGGGGAGGGAAGGAGGGGGTGACGAGAATGACTTATCAATATTGCTTCTTTACCCAGGTTCCTCGGCCATTTCCCCCATTTCATGGTGCTCAGACTGCATGCCTTCAGGGCTTCTTCTCTACGCCGGTCCTTGAGTAAACCACCCGGTCATAGCAGTGGCGTGCATTGCTGGCCGTAAAGCAACCACTCTGTCTCTTCGGATTCCTGACCTGGCTGAGCTTTTTTGCCTAGCTCTGTGTCAAGGTAGTTCCGTGTGTTGTGGGTGAGTGAGAGCAGAAAAAAGCCTAAAATCTCTTGGAAAGGAAAGAGAGGTCATACGTCATGTTATGTATGGCCCACCTGACTGTGAATGCTATACGACGGTGGTATTGTATGCGGGGGAGATTAAAGGGAATCGTGAAAACAGGTGAAAGGGTGAGATCAGTGTAACTGGAGAAAGACCTGAGAAGTCAATCAGGACGTGTGAATGTAACACACACACACACACACACACACACACACACACACACACACACCACACACACACACACAAATTATTTACTGAAGAAATTGCAGTGCGTGGACTCAAAGGCGTATAAATTAGCATTGGGTATACCTGTGCATGCTCCAACTCTAGCTACATATAAAGAAGCAGGAGTTATAGCTCTAGATGATTATCGCAGGCTAGCTACTGCTAAATATGTTCTAAGAAGTAGCTCTGTTGATCATTTTAATGAAGTAGAAAGAACATTAAGATCCGATATTCACTTTCCGAAAAGGGCAAGAGAAATAAAATCACTGACAACAATTGCCACTTACACTTCAGACATTCAAAGCAAATCAGGATTAAACGATAAAGATATATGTAGGTGCCCGCCATTCTCTCCCATTCCTTCATGGGAATTAATGAAAGCAAATTTTGATGTTGACTATGGTATTTTGAAAAAAGAAAATAGCCCTCACTATACAGCATTTTCTTTTCGATCGCATGTTGAAGCTCTATATCCGAACCATTTGGAGGTATATACAGACGGTTCAGTGATAAATGATGGAAATGCTGGTGCTGGATTTGTTGTTCCTGGCTTAAAGAAAGAACAAGCTTATCATGTTGGAAAAGGCCATTCCATTTTTTCTGCAGAGCTGGTAGCTATTCTCATGGCCTTAAGGTATATTGCAAACCTTCCCATGATTATTTTACGAATTCTTTTGTGTGTTGATTCAAGATATGTTTTACTGTCGCTAACTTCAACTAAGCTAAAGGAAAGAGCTGACATTATAATTGAAATAAGGCATCTTGTTAATTTTCTAATGCAAAAAGGTTCTGATGTAACTTTTTGTTGGGTCCCTTCTCATTGTGGTGTCCAGGCAAATGATTGGGCAGATAGAATGGCAAGGAAAGGTGCAAGGAATGCAAATGGCTGCACAACTGTAAAGATTCCATTATCTGTAAAAGAGGGATATCATCTTCTGGAGGCAGTCTATAAAAAAGCCAGCCACAGCTTTACATTTCCGTCCTGATTGAGACACTTAGTGAAAGGGCAAACAAACAAGGCTTTACACATTTGTAATCCAATATTTTTGTTGCTGTAGTCTGAGCAGAGGCATGTATCAAACTTGTGTACTACTTGACTATGGAAAATTAACTTCCCAGAAAGCGATGACGTCATTTTTGCACAATATTGTGTTAGTTGTCATTGTTCTAATATTGCCTGACCACTTGCGTACAAGCTTTCATGCGGCATCTATGTTATCTACAAGAAAATAAACCCAGTCGAGTTTGGTATTAAAAGAATTGTTGGGAATTCGCCAATTCAGTCATCTCAATAGTGCAGATATATTACATTTTTCATGACAATGTCACGGTCAAAAATAAACACAACCAAACTCGTGTCAATCGCCACCAGCCCAGTCGGACATAAGCTCTAACTCAAATATTCTGGGCATCAGGCAGACAGCCCCATGCGTCGGATCCAGCCAATTAAGCATAGGGGAGAGGTTCCACGGAGACGGTCTGTCTAGCCGGACGGACTAAGTGGCTGGACCGACAGGTCTCAATAGGTCTCGTCAGACGTCTCGGCGCCTACCCAGACTCATCTAGCCAATTTACGACGTAGCCGGAAAGTGAGAGGGAGAAGGTAGTAGGTGGTGGGGGTGAAAATCAAGCTAATCAATTAAATGACCAGTTGACCACCACAGAGAGTAAGGCGTGTAGGCGTGACTGTCATGATTTGAATATCCAATGGAATTAGAGGGAGATAACTTCGGGTACGAGGTGGTAAAAATACTGACCAATGGTACTCGCCCTTGGACACGGAGTTAGTAGATAAAGTAATGCGTGAGTGAGAGAAGGGGGAGGGGAGAACGAACAGAGAGACACAGAGAGAGAGGTCTGAGTGTAATCTCTGAGGAGAGAAGAGCAGAGAGATGAGGGGAGGAGAGGAGAGAACCAAGTGGAGGCATTAGCACAAGATAGTCTGCAGAGGAAGGACTTAGGAGGGATGTGGAGAGAGAGAGTTGCTAACTAATGAAGAGGGAAAGAAAGAAAAGAAAAAAAAAAGAAAAGAAAAGCAACCATGTCCATTTGATAGAGCAGACTAGAAGAGAGAGAGAGTGCAATGCGTTAATGCAGGAAGAAAGAAAGGAGAACAGATCGATGTTGATAGTCACTGTTCTATCTTAACCGGGGTTCGACCTCATACCTGGCAGCGTCACTTCGTCAAGCAGAACCACAGACCAACGCCAGTGCCAGCAGTCTGACCTGACCAGGCGCCAGCAGACCAAGACCAATGCCAGCAGTTGTGTCGTGCTTGTGAAAGTGACAGTGAAAAGAAAAGAAAAAAAAAAAGAAAAGAAAGACAGTGATTCGTGAATAGTTAAGATCACCTGGCCAGGTAAAGTAGAAATCTATTTATACCGGGTTAGTTAATGATGTTTTAGATAAATGATTTTGTGAAGTTCAGGAAAGAGAGAATGTTTTATTTTGTTTGATTCCATATGCATTGATGTTTCGTTCTATGATCATGTGTAGTAAAGTTGTAGACTTTACTAGTGGTTTGATGTGACGAATGCATGATATATGAATGAGATTGTAAGCAAGCTGTGAGTGTGTTTGGGCTGTGCGCTAGTCCTTCCTCCATCGACATCACCCGAGGTTGACAGACAATAACTAATTATCAAACCTACAGCCCCATTTGTAATGGCCGCTCAACCTTGCCGAACGCATTGCTGCCAGACCAGTTATGCACAGATGACATTCAGTTGGCCGAATACAGTGCGGTTAGCTGGCTGGTGGGGAGCGGCCTGCAGAAAACATTCCTTTCCCTCACCTGCATTCACAGCTTGGTCTCTGCAGCTGTAAACTCCCCTGCGACTCAAAACTAAGTAACTTGCTCTGAACAGCCGTGGCAGCCACAATGTCACAACTTTTGACAGTAAAGACTCCTTATTGCAAAAAGGTATTAATAATGAGTCACGAGAAGTTAGCTCTTTATGTTACAGACTAAAACTCAATGCGTTAAAATGCAAACATATAAACGACATTAGGTGTCCCTGTGGAGAGAGAATGTTAACGTTCCATATTTTATTCTATTGTCCGTTCACAAAGCAATATTTGCCCGATTATCCGGCAGTCAAAAACAATACTAAAGATGACGATCTCAAAGCCATTATTGATGATAAATCACTTCTTGTCACTGCAGCTAAATCTCTTCTTCGGAGTCCTATAGGGACAGCTCTGTAGTTTGCTCGTTTTGAACATTTTTAAAATTTAAATTATAGGTATTGTTTATTGATGGTTTTTTGTTTGTTTGTTTGTTTGTTTGTTGTTGTTTTTTTCTGTCAAACATGGTATTACGTTGATGGGGGATATGAAATGACGGGGTATTCTATTTGTGATAAAATACTAATGTCATTCAGGATGATTTCAAGGTCCGTCTAAAAACACTATTTTGTGAAAAGACGCTAAATCAAACAAACAAAACAAAACACACACACACACACACACCACACACACACACACACCACACACACACACATATATATATATATTATATATATATATATATATTTATATATATATATTATATATATATATATATATATATATATATATTCACACGTGCGCACGCACGCACGCACACACGCACGCACGCACGCACGCACGCACGCACGCACGCACGCACACACACACACACACACACACACACACACGCACGCACGCACGCACGCACATGCACACACTTACAGAGAGAGAGAGAGAGGGAAAAGGGAGGGAACAAATTATTGCATACTTTCACAATTATTTTTCCTTAAATGTCGTGATCAGTAGAAACAAAACATATCTGATGAAATTAACGATGGGGAGAGAGAAAAGAGAGAGACAGAGACAGAGAGACAGAGAGAGACAGAGAGAGAGAGAGAGAGAGGAGAGAGAGAGAGAGAGAGAGAGAGAGAGAGAGAAGGCAGACAGAGAAAGATAAAGAGACAGACGCGCAGAAAGAGAGAGAGAGTCAGAAACACACACACACACACACACACACACACACACACACACACACACACACACACACACGCGCGCGCGCGCGCACAGAGAAGAGAGAGAGAGAGAGAGAGAGAGAGAGAGAGAGAGAGAGAGAGAGAGAAAGGGCACTTAGTCAAAGAGGAGGGGGTAGGGAGATGGGAATGGTAACACGTAATTGAACACTGTATGGAAGAAAGACAATGAGAAGTCTTTTCTGCTGTGATCATGTTTAGTTGGCTTCATTGGTAAGGTAGATCAGGAAGTCAAACAATGTCCGATTTTGATGTCTATTTTTTTACTATTCTTTTTTCTTTCGTTTTGTTCTTTGTAAAATAAACATCAATGCTTGACAGTTATTTGATTAAAAAAGTAACTGCTGTAAAATTTCGCCATAGCCGACAAATTCCATTGAAGGATTTCCTTCTGTCTCGTTGAAGTGAGAAAAGAAGGGAACAAAAAGCCAAATTTTGAGAGACGTCCAACCCAATACAAAACAGAACCAGAGGAAAAAGACACAAAATCCTGAGAACCAACAATCAGAAAGAAACACTGATGAAAGATTGAAGCATCACATATTACGTAGAGGACGTTAATTGGAAACATACATGAAACATAAAAACCCATGTTCAAACACACGGTTTCTCTCATTGGCACGGAACGACGCCCAACTCGAGGGGGCAGTCTGGCCACCATTCGCGTGAGAGAAAGTGACTGCAGGCGAAAGAGTTATCAGCGTTGTGTTTCTCCCTACAGGATTCCTCGGCCTTTTTCTTCTGATTAACCGGTGCTCGGAGCTCGTGCCCTCAGAACATGGGAACTACAGGCTCGTCATAACACTCCTCAGTCAGCGTTGCTGCATGCGTTGCTGCACGATGATATCTCTGTTCAGATCGGAAAGGGGTGGAGTTAAGAGTTTTTACGCGCTGTGCCATACCAGTTTGCTTCTTCTGTGTTAGTGTGATGAAGAACTCTCGGCAACGAGGAGAGGGTTGCGGTGGAGTCACGTTGATACTGACCCAGCCGACCAGGGAAGCAACATCATGGCTGAGGGATGGAAGTCGATGGAATGGTGATAGCTGGATGCATAAAAATGGAGGCAGAACAGGAGAGAGAAAAAAAAAACAAGTAAAGGAAAGAGGAGAAAGGCTGGAAAAGGCAATGTATGTGGGTGCATGCTTAACATTGCTTTTTTTCGTGTTACCGTGTTAATTATGTACATTTTTGCTGTTTTAGAATACGTTTTATATAGTGTTCATCGGGGTAAACAAACGCAATATAATACCGGTCTCCTTTTACTGTCTTTTTTTTTCTTCACCTCAGGAACTTGCATACCTCTTATCCGAAATCTAAAACACATTTGTTGCCCGGTTGAATACCCTCACATTCCTATTCCTTGCCACAGAGGCAAAATGATAAACTATGCCTCAAACTAAAAAACAAAAAATCATACCGGAAACGTAATCAGCTTACTTAAACGATGACTTTATATATGTAGTGCTAAAAAAAACCTCTTCCGTTCAATCCCATCAAAAGGGACAATAACACTGACAGGACGGGCTGTCCAGGCCTTGGAGTGGTTTCCCTTTCGTTAATTATCCAACATGTTCATTACTGGTTGCTCTATGGTTTCAGTTACGCCAATTGCGACGTTGGGAAAAAAACGGTGGAAAGGGAGAAGCCAATGGACTGGGGTTGTAAGGTTTGTCGAGCTGATCAGAGGTCGAAGAGAATCAAGTCTTTTGTGGGACACCCTCTCTTCTGCTACATGAAAGATGATAATCACCCATTTCCTTATCGTCTGTGGCACCGTGAAAATGGATGGTGGGCAATGCATCTGACCCGACATATCAAACGTCACTTTTAAATGTCACATCAGAGGAACTCGGTGTCACCGTAAAACGTCTTGTCCAACTTTATAACTTTCTCTCATGTTTATCAGACATGAACGGAGGATGACCTAACGCTAATTGTATGCCTGGCATTACAAGGTGCGAGAAAGAATCTATGATTGAAAAAAAACAAACATTTTTAGACTGTTTATGGAGTGGACAAGTTTATCGTCAGACAACAGAACATATTTACAAGAGTCTTTTCAAGATTTGTACCTCTTGTTGAAGAAAGAGTTTAGACTGTTTTGGGAGTAAAATAATTTATCTTCAGACAGCAGAACATATAGACTTTTCAAGGTTTCTACTCCTCACATGTCAGTAAACACGTGCTGCATACGTGATTCTTATCCAGACACTTAAATATTGAATTAATAAGCAAAGGAGTAAACGAGCTGTGACTATGACTTAATCGGCTGTATTGTATGTCAATCTAGATAGGAGAGCGAAAGGGAAAAGGTGGGAGTAGGGGATCCATGTGTTCGGGAACCCGCTTCCTCCCAGCTCCCGCCCATCCCATCGTGCCCCAAAACCCACCCTCGCATTCCTAGCCCGAGACTTCAAAAATCTTAAAGCGCTCAGAAGCGCATCCTGGAAGAGAAAAAAAATATTTGGATTGATTAAAAGAAGATAAATCATGAAAATAATATATGGTAGCAGTTTGCACACCTCCCGCCTCTTCCCCTAGCTCCCTCCTCCACCCCACCTTAATCCTCTCCCCATATCTCTGGCCACTTGTCCTCTCCATCTTCCACTAAAAGATCAACATGAGGTTTCTCTAACTTGAAAATAAATGAAAAACTAACAACAACAAAAGACTGAGATGGAAGCAAAGAAGCTGACAGAGGGAAAGCCAAAGTTATAAAAATGCCACAGACAATTAATTAGAAGTGGGGAAAATTAAGCATAAGTCGCTAATATTATATAGAAAAAAGAACAAAACATTTTCAGGCCCCGACTTGTGACTTTGCTCATTTGCACCAAAGAACACGCAAGATCTGGGAACCTTCTTGTCAGCATGCATCCATACATGTGATGGGAAAATATGGGAAATGAATGAGATATCAACACTGCACCATCAGTTATCGGATTCCTTGGCCATTTCCCTGAGCGCAGATACTGGTATGCATACCTCAGAACACAGATAGACACTCTTGTTCCCACAGATTTCAAGCATTGTGGCTGCAAAATACAACCGTAGCTGGCTGGACTGACTCGAATGGTACTTTGGCTGACCATTTTGGCAGCTTTGATTTGCTTCTTCATTTTGCCAGCTGTGGACTGCTTGAAGATGTTGCCAGTTATTTTATACTTATCAGTGCAAACAATTTCTGGTTAGGATAGTGTCAGTCCAGCTTGGTAATGTTAGTATATGACTGAGTGAAAGGAGCGAATTAAAGCTTTAGGAGAGGATAGGGTCACGTGGGGTGGAAACAGCTCTGAGACCGAACGCAAAAATAGAGGCAAGATGCTGAAACTGAGGAAAATTGGAGGAACACTGAGGAGATGATACAGGATGCATAAGCATGCAGAAAGACACACAGACACACAGATCGACAGAAAATAGTGGTGGGTGGGGGAAAGAAAGAAAACGGTAAAACTGAACCAATGAAGAATGCAACAAACGTATTGTTCCGAGATCATTAATCGCCTCCAAAAAACACCTGATTAAACAACAACAACAACAACAGCAACGAAAACAGACCCCAACACCGATTTTCTCATTTACATTAAACAACGCCCAACTTCTGGTAGTCTTCCCGCCACCGCTAAAGTGATGAAATTTGACAGCGAAGCGAACGAGTTATGAACACCGTATGTATGCTCGTTACTGAATTCCCTGGCCGTTGTCCCCGATTAACGGCACTTGGGGTTGCTGGCCCTCAGGATACGGGCACTGCTGGCCCATAAATAAGCATAATCAGGCGGTGCCGCACCATCCGTTGCTACGGACACGGGAACCAGCTCGTCTGTTCCGATTGATGGTCTGATGGTAACTCCACCTTCTGTGTCAAGCCAGCAAGGTCGCGTGGACCATGATATTCTCCAGGACGTTTCAGCTCACTCGTGAGGTGCCATGTAAGATGTATATATAATTATATATATATATATATATGTGTGTGTGTGTGTGTGTGTGTGTGTGTGTGTGTGTGTGTGTGTGTGTGTGTGTGTGTGTGTGTGTGAAAACAAGGTAAAAGCAAGCTTTTTAAGCTTGGTTTTAGCTTGTTTATAATCTGACAAATGTCGCTCCCGCTGTGGTTGAGCACTTTTTTTTTAAATTGCATTGATTCTGATCGCTATTCTCTCTCTCTCTCTCTCTCTCTCTCTCTCTCTCTCTCTCTCTCTCTCTCTCTCTCTCTCTCTCTCGCTCTCTCTCTCTCTCTCTCTCTCTCTCTCTCTCTCTCTCTATATATATATATATATATATATATATATATATATATATATATATTTTTTTTTTTTTTTTTTTTTTTTTTTTTTTCCGGGTTTGTTTTAACTGCAGTTTTGGTGCATATTTTTCGAAGTTAACTCTATGACTAACCGTACGGTACGCGGATAGAATTAATTGTTTGGTGGGTGTCTGTCGACTTTAACATGTAAGAGAGGAAAAGTGTGTACGAAGTACATACACATTTTGACTAACCTGTCGCAGACTTTGTGTATTATAAATGCGCTTAACAGTTTACTGATTTGTCAGGATGGGAATAAGCTGGATGGAGACGAACAAAAAAATACAACCAGGGTGGAGAATGGGGACAGGTACACTGCAGGAGTGGAGACATTAAGCGGAGTGCATGTACAAATGTGCACGCACGCATGCACGTGTGTGCGCGCGCGCACACACACACACACACATATGCACCCACGCACGCACGCACGCACGCACGCACACACACACCAATTGTGGGGGTGGAGGGAGGAGGGGGTAACTCAACTAATAAAACATTCTGGCAAATTAACAAGACA
>CM031603.1:65435148-65437648 GCA_018398815.1 Conus ventricosus
CCAAAAAAAAAAAAAAAAACAACAACAACAACAAAACGTAGACAAACGAATCACAAGACAAAACACGACGCGTTTCGACGCGTTGAATCAACGTCCATCTTGCGCTGAAGTGGATGAAGATAAGTGATTGCTCGTTCATTTTCGTTGTCTTGAGTGTTTTGTATCTTGCCTGAAGAAGACCTAAGACGTCGAACCACGTCGTGTTTTGTCTTGTGATTCGTTTGTCTAAGTTGTGTGTGTGTGTGTGTGTTGTGTGTGTGTGTGTGTGTGTGTGTGTGTGTGTGTGTGTGTGTGTGTGTGTGTGTGTGTGTGTGTGTGTGTGTTCGCTATCAATTCCATTTAAAATTTGTTTAGATTTCCGCCTGCAGTCGCCTCACTTTGCAGCTAAAAAGAAGAAGCTTAAACGAGTGTTTTGAAATGCCACATGTGAAATATTTTCTTTTTGTTAGTGTTTGCGGATTAGAAGGGAGATAGGATTGATTATTCTTTTGATCAATTGGATGTTTTTAAGTGATAGCAGATTAGAATGGAGATTGTATTTATTGCTGTTGTCATCAATATTCCTCCTGATTGTTTTTAAGTGATAGCAGATTAGAATGGAGATTGTATTGGTGGCCGTTGTAATCAACATTCCTCCTGATCTTCCGTTCCAGAACAGAAAAAGCAACATAGAACAGTTCACTGAGAACAACGCACTAGTCGCTGATGTGTGGTTTCAGCACGTGAGAGTGCGCGCACGCACACACACACACACACACACAACACACAACACACACACACACACACACACACACACACACACACACACACACACACACACACACACACACACACACACACACACACACACACACACACACACACACACACACTCACGCACGCACGCATGCACGCACGCACAGAACACACACAGACAGACACACACACACACGCGCGCGCGTGCAATATAGTATAGCATAATATATTAGAACCCCACGCAGTTCAATATAATCATCTATATAACAGTAGTATATCGCGTAACAGTATTATACAACAAATAATTGAATAGTGAAAAGAAAAACCATGCGGAAAAAGAGTCCTTTCCACAGTTACGAAATATTTTTGTGAATGTCTGTAATGTTACAATACCTAAATACTGTTTTAAGATGTAACGAAAACGTTGTAGAGATCAAAAATACAATAATGTCATTGAAAACATCTAAAGTGTGAAACAAGTGTGGTAAGACTTGAAATGCAAACTCTGCAAGAATCTTATATATACCACTTATTTGAAAAGATCTGAAATGTTTCATAAAGAGTATGATAACACGTTTGTTCTAATATTGTGGTAACGATCTGGACTAAAAACGATGCCTGGTAAGGATCTAAAATGCGATAAAGGAAAAAAATGTAGGCATTTCAAATATGACAATAACTTGTTGAATACCTAGAACGTGACAAAACGTTTGAAATACTCGTAGAAGATTAGCTTCACAATGATCTTAAATGTGACTGCAACTTTGATCAGTCATAAAATGTAATCATAACTTTGTCACCGTCTACGATGTGACACAAACTTTGTGAAATTTTAAGATATGACATGATCAGTGTAAGCATGTAAAACATTAAAAAAAAATATACATAGGTTGCAAAAGATCTCAAAAATGAGATCAACTTTGCAAAGATATAGCATGTCACTATAGCTTAACAAGATCTAATATAAAATAGTAATTTTTGTTAAGACCTTTGTTGTAAAAAACAACCTTCCGAACTTGCAAAATATAACACAAAAAACTGTTGTAAAGGTCTAAAGCGTAACAATAATTTCAACAGGTCTAAAATATGGCTCAGCCTTGTAAAGATATCTAAAATATGACACTGTCTTCCTAAGCATGTCCGAAATATAAAGATGATTTTGTATAAGCATTTTGGATGTGACGAAAGTTTGAAAATATCTGAATGTGACAAAAACTTTGTACAGACGTCAAGAATATCACAGTTACTTAGTACAGACGTTACAATGTTACAATAAGTGTGTGAAAATCTGAAATGTGGTAACAAATTTGCAAAGATGTTTGAGATATGACAAGAAATTTATGGAGACAATTGCCAAAATGATATTGCGAATCTTGTCAAAAACTTGTAAAGATGATAATAATATTTCTTTCTTTCTTTCTGCGTACGCAGGCTGATACTCCTGCGAACACTCCCTGTATAGCCAGGCAGTGGAGTTTTGTGTGTATGACCCTTTTTTATCCCGCCATTAAGGCAGCCATACTCCATCTTCGGGGAAGGTGCATGCTATGTGTCACGTGTCATCCATACCAACGGCCAAACTGGCCTTCTCTTCCGAAAGTTGGTGATGGGATTTTACGTGTGTGCAAGATGTTATGCGTGCGTTCACACACGGAACCTCGGTTTATAGTCTCATTCGAAGGACTATATGGGGAATGGAGTCAGAACCAATGTTAACTCCGAGGGAAAAATCCCCCTATACCGAAATTCGAACCCGCAACCCCAG
>CM031603.1:65447648-65452648 GCA_018398815.1 Conus ventricosus
ATTCATATTTCTTAGGGGTTTTTTTTCAGTATACTTGGCCAGTGCAGAGAGAAGTTGAAGACTGGGATATTGACAAAAACCCTGCATTCGAAACGACAATATTCAAAGTTCTGCTACAGCGCATCCACGTCATTCAATGTACACACCTTCACGCTTGTCTCGAGCAATATACCACACGAGAAGCCGTTGAAATCACTCAGCAACCAGCGCGCACGCTCGACTATCTCTCTAACGCTGCTAGGGGGAAAAAAATAACACGGTCAACCACATCAACTATGATGCACCGAGAAAGACACTGACGGCACCCGCGATCTCGTGCAACTCATCAAGTCTGGCATCAGCTTGATTCTTGATTCTCTAACTGTCAACCTCGGGTGATGTCGATGGAGGAAGGACTAGCGCACAGCCCAAACACACTCACAGCTTGCTTACGATCTCATTCATATATCATGCATTCGTCACATCAAACCACTAGTAAAGTCTATAACTTTACTACACATGTTCATAGAACGAAACATCAATGCATATGGAATCAAATGAAATAAAACATTCTCTCTTTCCTGAACTTCACAAAATCATTTATCTAAAACATCATTAACTAACCGGGTATAAATAGATTTCTACTTTACCTGGCCAGGTGATCTTAACTATTCACGAATCACTGTCTTTTTCTTTTCCTTTTTTTTCTTTTCACTGTCACTTTCACAGCACGACACAACTGCTGGCACTGGTCTTGGTCTGCTGGCGCCTGGTCAGGTTAGACTGTTGCACTGGCGTTGGTCTGTCGATGAAAGTGGCGCTGGCCAAGTATGAGGTCGAACCCCAGTGAAGATAGAACAGTGACTATCAACATCGATCTGTTCTCCTTTCTTTCTTCCTGCATTAACGCATTGCACTCTCTCTCTCTCTCCTAGTCTGCTCTTATCAAATGGACATGGTTGCTTTTCTTTTCTTTTTATTTTTTTCTTTTCTTTCTTTTCCTCTTCATTAGTTAGCAACTCTCTCTTTCCACATCTCTCTTTAGTCCTCCTCTGCAGACTATCTCATGCTAATCTCTCAACTTGGTTCTCTTCTCTCCTCCCTCATCTCTCTCTCTGCCCCTCTCTCCTGCAGAGCTTCCACTCCGAACCTCTCTCTCTCTCTCTCTGTTCGTTCTCCTCCTCGTTCTCCCGTTCTCTCACTCTCACATCCTTCTTATTCTGTTCCGATCTGTCCAAAAAGGGCGAGTACCATTGGTCAGTATTTTTACCCCTGATACCCGAAGTTATCTCCCTCTAATTCCATTGGATATTCAAATCATGACAGTCACGCCTACACACCTTACTCTCTGTGGTGGTCAATTGGTCATTTAATTGATTAGCTAGATTTCACCCCACACACACTACCTTCTCCCCTCCCTTTCCTGCTTTAACCTGCAACGTCCGACTAACAATGGCGCTGGTTCCATAAATTGGCTAGATGAGCCTGAGTGGGCGCCACGACGTCTGACCAAACCTACCGAGACCTGTCGGTCCAGCCACTCAGACTGTCTGGTGTCTCCCCGCTATGCTAAATTGGCTGGATGCGACGCATGAACCCGTCTTCCTGAAGCCTCTCCGCTAAGCTTAATTGGCCGGACCCGACCCATGGGCCCGTCTTTTCGGGGCGCTAGAATGTTTGAGTTGAAGCTTATGTCCGAACAAATTGGCTGGGGGACTCCACGAGTTGGGTTGTTTCATTTTTGTCCGTGACAATTTCCCCTTGCAAAAGACCATGCTCCGCATTGTCTCAAAACAACGGTACAAAAAAACAAAAACCCGAATTTGCTGACACACAGCTACACGTGCAAAGTTTAAAAAAATACTTTACAACCAACGGTTTATAAATTATAAAATATAGCATTAGTGAATACCACCCAATGAGTTTATTGACGTGCGCTCTTGCGTTATTTCAATTCATTTTATAACGACCTCTGTGCGCACTTATGCGATTCCCTACCTGCGGATTTGCCATATCTTCTCTTCACAATTCTTATGAAAAGCACAATATAATATGATCACGATCCATGACACTTCACTGAGGAATCTCCATCCTCACTTATTGCAAATAATGCATCACTACACAAGCGACTGTATGCTCAAGCATAACTACATCCACATGAACAAGTCTCACAAAGAAAATATGAACAAGTCTCACACAAAAAATATGAACCATAGCCAACTGGGAATGAACCCATATCCAATCAACATAACTGTAATCAACACATACTATCAACAAAGCACCCCGGATATGACTGACTTCCTCTGAGTTGCAGCTTGCTAGACTACACGGCTTAAATAGTCAGCTCCGACATTCTGTCGACCGGGGAATGTACTGCACTCGGTACCTGTAGGGCTGCAATGCCATTGCCCACCGCAGCACTCTGCTGTTTTTCAACTGCGCCTCTGCAGGAATTTGAGTGGTTGATGATCCGTCTCGATCACGAACTCTTTCCCATACAAGTATTTGTGGAATTTCTGCACGGCCCACACGACAGCTAGACACTCCTTCTCTACAGTTGCGTCCCCTTCTTCACACTTTGTCAACTTCCTGCTAGCATACCTCACAGGAAACTCGACCCCTTCATGCTCCTGCAACAATACTGCACCTATCCCACCGCCTGATGCATCTGTCCGCAACAAAAATGGTTTGGACATATCTGGTAGCTTCAAGATGGGACGGGAACCTAGTCTTTCCAACACTGTCTGCAGTGCTTGCTCTGCAGCGTCTGACCACTCGACCACTGCTGGTTTCCCTGCCTTGACCAAATCACTGAGGACTCGTGATTGCTGCGAAATTTGGAACAAACTCCCTATAGAACCCAATAAAACCTAGCAGACTCCTGACTTCTGTTTTGGTCTTTGGTCTCTCTGAATTCATCATCTTCTCCACCTTTTCCCCTTTCTGGCTGCTTTGTGTCGCCTCTGACAACAAAACTAGGAACTCCTACTGTCTAGCCCTTCATACAGTGACACATCCCTGGATGACTCTTCTGGAAACTTAGGCAACAAAATCTCCCCTCCTTCTGCTGGTTTCCTTCACCTCATCAATGATTGCTGCTGCACCTATGTGCTGAGTCTCACGCTGAATATATTTGCGGAGAAAGTTTGCATGGAAAAGTTTTGGTTTCCCATTCACCTCAATCCGGTAATCCTTATCTACCTTTTCAGTGATGGTGAATGGTCCCTTCCAATGCATCAGCAGCTTGTTGTGATCCGTGGGAAGCAGTAACAGAACTTGATCTCCACCTTGAGGGATTGCTTCCTCACCTTTCTGTCGTATTGCTCCTTCTGCACGACCCTAGCCTTCTGCAACCTTTCCTTTGCAACCTTACATGTCTCATACCTGTGCCCACCTTTGGAACAGGGCGAGATTGGGCCGATCAGATCAATAGCCACCCTCCTGAATGGTGTGTCAATTAACGGGGGATGTTTAAGAGGCGCCTTCCTCTTCACCCCTCTTGTGGCTGACCTTTGACACAACATCACATGACATACAGAAACGCTTGATGTCTGCCATTGCTCCTGGCCAATGAAAGTCATCAAATATTCGGTCAGCTGTTTTGCTGGTGCCGAGATGACCCGCCATGAGCGACTCGTGACCCACTGACATGACAGTGTCACGATAACCTGCTGGTACCTCTAACTGAGTGGTCACCTTACCTGTCTTCCCCTTGGTGAACACTCGGTACAACAGCCCGCCTTTCACAAGAAATTCTGTCTCACCTCCTCTAACCTCCTGTTTCTCTCCACCTCTTGCCAACTCCCAAGACTTCACGAGCGAAGGGTCTTGTTCCTGTGCTGCCCTAAACTCATCAGGCGACACATCTATGCCTGACTTCCTTGCCGGAACGACTAACGGTTTATCAACCTTTCCCTCCTTCTTGCTCCGTGTTTGAACTGCTGCCCCTGTAGCAGTCAACAACTCAGGATCCCCTGGATCCCTTGCACCTGGAATATTTCCAATGATAAAATCGTAAAAGGGGTTTCTCCATCACCAACGCAGACAACTCGCCTGAGAAGTAAGGGTACGTACTTCTATCTTAGCAACTGGAAACTCCCTCACAGTGCCATCGATTAGAGTACAGGTCTGGATTTGCCCTGTCAAATCCCCTTTCTCGACCAGCGTTGTTCGTACTACACCGCATGAACAACCAGTGTCTCGTAACACTTTCACCCTCTGCTGGCCAATCCACCCTTCTTCCACTGGTAACGAACCACTCAGCCTAGTGCCCTCCATCCCTGACACTGACTGCTGTCCAGTGCTAGCCATAGGCTGCACTCCACCCTCTTCAGACTGAATCCCTTTTGGTTCCACTGCAGGTCGTTTCCCCTTTACGACCCTTATCCACCTCTTGCAAGGCTGCTGCCTTCTGGAACCTCATGCGACAGTCCCTCGCCACATGTCCCTTCTTGTGACAAATGAAACACCTAATGTCCCTTTGCCCTTCCTTCTGCCCCACACTGGGTTTGCAGACTTTGCAGAAAACTCCCCTGGTCTCCTTGCACTCTTCTCACCTGTGCCTAGCACCTGTTTCTTCCTGCACCTTAGTGCCCAAACGTGCCTCTCTATACACCTCTGCGAACTTCAACAACTCCCCTGCTGTCTCTGGCTGTCTCTCTTTCAAATGTATGGTTAACTCAGGGCCGCAAACCCGACAAAATCTGTTCCTTCATAACTAGCTCTTTCAATTCAGCGAACTCCTTCTTCGTACCGCTCAACTCTAACCATTTATCAAAATAGTGATCTAAACGTGCACCAAACTGAATGTACGTTTCACCTGCTTGCAATCTAGCTGAACGAAATTTCTTTCTGAATCCTTCCTCTGTGAGGTCAAATCCCTTCATTAACGATTCCTTCACAGCACCAAAATCAGATTGGGTGTCTGCTGGCAATGCAGTGAAAATCTGTAATTTCCTTACCCGTCAATAACGCAGACAAAATGACTGCCCACTCTTCTGGAGGCCAACCCTGACTGGTCG
>CM031603.1:65462648-65472648 GCA_018398815.1 Conus ventricosus
ATAGCTGCCTTAGTACGACCTGATAATAATCGCTTCCTGAGGACTACTGGTGTTTAGGCTGTGGCAGGACCAGTCTGGATGTGGCTTTGCTGTAGCAGAGCCGGAATGAGCGACGTGGGAGGAACGTAACTGGACAGACACAGAAAACAGGACCCCTCCACCCACACCGAACGCACTTCTTATAAAGATAACTTCTAATTACAGCAAATTGGAAGACCGAGTTTTGATATGGGCATAAAAGCATCTGGCAGCCATTACGCTAGCTGGCCCTATAATCATTACCAAAAAAGTCACACCTTGAGGAACCACTGACAGACAGTTCCTATTAATCTCTCTTAGCGCTTGTCAGTCATCACAGACGTGTGTCGTTCTTGTAACTGTGTGATCAACTCCCCGCATCCACTGGAGATGGAGCTAGATGGACCACTTCCCCCCAGATTGGACCCTCGGATTATTTTGTTTTCATCGGAAGCAGAGAACCTTTTTCTTCTGGTTGTTGTTGGAAATGAAGAAGCAGAATACTGTCTTGTTCAGCAGTTTCACGCACAATATAGCACGTGCACACACACACACACACACACACACACACACACACACACACACACACACACACACACAAAATACTCACAACACACACACACACACACACACACACACACACACACACACACACACCGCACATTCTCAAACACACACACACACACACACACACACACACACACACACACACACACACACACACACACACTCACACACACACACACACACACACACACACACACACACACACACACGTCTTCCAGACACGTTTCAAGGGAAAGAAATGAAATGAAGTAAAGGTTTACATCATTGTAGGATGGTAAAGAAAATCGAACTGTCATGATCTCCATTCCCACCCTTCAGAATATGCGAACGAAAAGGAAGATACAAATAAATCACTGAAAGAAAGAGACAATTCTAGAAAAAAAGAATGAAAAGAGAAAACGTACTAACAACCAACACACAAGATAAAGCCAGAATCAAAGATTACAACACCGTTGAACAACGTAGGAAAAATATAAACATAAAAAGACAGTGAGGGAAAGGTGGAGGAGGATTAGGGGTCCAAGAAACGTGAACTTCATGACAAAGACCAGTTCGCGTCAGGTCGGGGTTCAGTAGCTGATGTTTGGCGTCAGGTCGGGGTTCAGTAGCTGATGTTTGGCGTCAGGTCGGGGTTCAGTAGCTGATGTTTGGCGTCAGGTCGGGGTTCAGTAGCTGATGTTTGGCGTCAGGTCGGGGTTCAGTAGCTGATGTTTGGCGTCAGGTCGGGGTTCAGTAGCTGATGTTTGGCGTCAGGTCGGGGTTCAGTAGCTGATGTTTGGCGTCAGGTCGGGGTTCAGTACCTGATGTTTGGCGTCAGGTCGGGGTTCAGTAGCTGATGTTTGGCGTCAGGTCGGGGTTCAGTAGCTGATGTTTGGCGTCAGGTCGGGGTTCAGTAGCTGACGTTTGGCGTCAGGTCGGGGTTCAGTAGCTGATGTTTGGCGTCAGGTCGGGGTTCAGTAGCTGATGTTTGGCGTCAGGTCGGGGTTCAGTAGCTGATGTTTGGCGTCAGGTCGGGGTTCAGTAGCTGACGTTTGGCGTCAGGTCGGGGTTCAGTAGCTGATGTTTGGCGTCAGGTCGGGGTTCAGTAGCTGACGTTTGGCGTCAGGTCGGGGTTCAGTAGCTGATGTTTGGCGTCAGGTCGGGGTTCAGTAGCTGACGTTTATCATAGTGCTGGGTCGGAACTGGCACCACAGAAGACTATCAAAGTGACTCGGCAGCAGTGCAGAGTATTCTCTAGTGGGTTGCCATGTGACGGCCTGCTGCTGATTGCTCCCTTTAGGCTGCTGGTGCTGAGTGCGGCGGGGTACGAGAGAGCTGAAATGAGCGGCATAGGAGCATAACACTGGACAGACATGGAAGATTTATCGGGGAGATAAAAAAAAGATAATCCCCATAAAGATAACTTCTAATTACACCAAGTTCCAAAACTGATTTTTGATGTGGGCAAAAGCTTCTTGCAGCCTCTTCGCGGGCTGGCCTCATAATTACAAACAAAAGAAATAGTGCGAGGAGGAACCACTGACAGACAGTTCCTATTAATCTCTCTTAGCGCCTGTCAGTCATCACAGACGTGTGTCGTTCTTGTTGTCTCTGTGTGATCACGCCCCCGCGGTGTTTCGAGCACGAACGCTTCACTCCGTCAGATCTGATCCCTAGATTATTTTGTTTTCATTTTAAACGAGGAACCTGCAGGGTTTTGTTGTTGTTGTTTTTTTTGGTCATGTTGTTCGGGTGCTCTGGAAATATAGAAGTGAAAAAGCCGAATTTTGTCGCAGTAAGCAGTTTCACAAACCTGTTTATGCATGTGCACACGTGCGTGTGCACACGGACGTACGTGCGCACACGGACGTGCGCACGCACGCGCACGTGCACACACACACACACACACACACACACACACACACACACACACACACACACACATTTGTACATAAGGCAGACAAGTGTATCAAAGTGCCATGACTTTTGCGTCGATACTGTCACTTTGTAAACTGATATGACCACTCTGCCGATGCCTCTGAGGAAGGAAAGAAGAAATAAATTATAAAAAGAAAACAGAGAGGATGTGATAGAAAGATAAGAGAGTTACGTCCCTTCGCCTTGTGTGCTCGAGGGAACTGCTCTGTTACCAATTCTGTGTTTGTGAGAGATTTAGAGTGCTGCTGTGTGATTGAATAGCATCATTGTTTTCGTCATGACACGCCCGTCATTTTGGTGTCTTTTTTGGCACTTTTTGACGATGGACAACGGATTTATAACCCGGTTCTTATACCTGACATTTTTGTTTTTCTTCTACCAATTGACCCTGTTGAGCGAGCGGCCATTCAGCTTGCAGTCGGCACGTGCTGACCATGCTATGCAGCCAGGTGTTTCAGTGTCATCGCTGCCCGCTCGGGTTACATACAGCAGAGACCAGCTTCTGTCACTGAGGAAAGTGCACACTGAACTTGCCCCAACTGTGTGTGACACACTTAGGTGTTTTAGTCTGCACAGTCGGTTTCCGTGTTCGAGAAAGAAGAAACGTCGACCGTTTCGTGGGGGCGTCGGAGATTCCAGAGAGGTAGGCCAATTCCAGTGATCATCTCCAGTCGTGATCAAACCTACCTTTGTCTCACTCCTGATCACCCCCAACCCTCAACATGTAAACAACACGCCAAGCCTACTGTGAATTCAAACAATCTGATCTCCATTCCGCTCACACCCTCTTCTCCTGATCGCACGCCGAATGGACTCAGAATCGCATCTTTTAATGCACAGTCTGTCGGTCCCACATGCAAAGAAAAGAGAACTGAGATGAACACTTTCATTGTTGATAATGACCTCGATATGTTGTTTGTTGTGGAGACGTGGCTTAGACCACGGGGTGACGAGGCACTCTGTGCCGATCTCACACCTGGTGGTTACTCCATCAAGTCCCTCCCCCGTACCTACGGCAAGCGCGGTGGCGGTGGTATCGCTGTCATCTATAGAGACAAACTTGCTCCCCATCTTACCTTCATAGACAAATTTACTTTCGATCATGCCGCTTTTGAACTGCTACAAGTGTCACTGACATCACAGCATAGTGTACTGCACTTTATGTGTGTGCATCGCCCTGGGCCCACGTCTGCCAACAAGTATACGTTGACAGATGCGATGTTTTTTGACCAGCTTCCAGAGCTTCTTGATCACTGTAACACCCTCCGTGGTCACTTGTGTTTATTGGGTGACTTCAACTTTCATGTGATTGACCTTCGTGACAGAAGTGCATGCAGGTTTTTAGAGCTCCTGTCGATGTATGATTTAAGTCAGACTGTGTCTGGCCCTACTCACAAGGGGGGTCACACTCTAGATCTAGTGATTGTGCGGCCTTCTGATGGAGTTCACCGATCATCCGAGGCTACGTGCGCCTTGGAGTCTGACCACTTTAGTGTGGTGTCTGCCTTCGACATTGATCTCCCTTCCCCTGCCCCGGTGTTCCGCAACGTCCGCAACACCCGTGCCATTGACAGAGCAGCGCTGAGAGACGATCTGCAGGTGGAGCTGGGCAGCATTGAGAACTGCACCACTGACCAGTACAACACTGCCCTCCGGGACGTTCTGGACAAGCATGCCCCTGTGTCTCGACGCAGGGTGATGGAGAGGAAGGTGGCGTCCCCGTGGTTTGGTGTCCTTGGCGATGAACTGCTTCAGGCAAAACACGAGCGGAGATGTGCAGAGCAGCAGTGGAGACTGACAGGACTCACCGTTCACAAGCAGATCTATCAGAAAACCAAGAATTTTGTGACTTTCCTTGTTCACAAAGCCAAGACTTTATTCTACATCACCAGTATTTCGGAGGCAAAGTCTAGCAAAGAACTGTATCACATCACCAACACTCTGTGTGCTAGGACTAAAAGTAATCAGCTTCCCACTATCTATCCATTGTCTGCATTGCCAAATATGTTTTCAGACTTCTTTTGTTCCAAGGTTGAGAAAATTCGGAAAGATCTGGACGCTCAAGTGACTGTGGCGCACCCCCTTGGTAAACCGTTCAGTGGTGATCCACTTTGTGCATTCAGTCCTGTCACTAACGAAGAGGTTTTGGTAATTTTGAAAAAATCAGCTCCCAAAACTTGTGATCTTGACCCACTCCCCACGCCCCTGCTCTATGAATGCTTGGAAACTGTTCTGTCTTTTTTGACAAAGATGATCAATGATTCTCTACTTTCCGGTATTTTCCCTGATGTTCACAAGAATGCGATTGTAACCCCTCTATTGAAGAAGCCAACACTGGACTCTAACGATCTGAAAAGTTTCCGTCCAGTTTCAAATCTGTCGTTTTTGTCAAAGATTATTGAGAAAATTTATCGTCCAACCAACTATTCAGTATCCATCAGTTGGCCTATAGACCCGGTCATAGCACGGAAACTGCCCTGATGAAAGTTGTAAATTATCTCCTGCTTTCTCTTGATGAAGGAAAACTCTCTGTTTTGACATTGTTAGATCTCTCGGCCGCATTCGACACCATTGATCACAGCATTCTTCTCTCTCGTTTAGAACATGTGTTTGGTGTTTCTGACACAGCCCTTCACTGGTTTGAATCATACCTGTCCAACCGCACTCAAACTGTATCTATTCAAGACTGCAAATCTAACCCAGCGTTAATCGCCTATGGAGTGCCACAGGGTTCTGTCCTTGGCCCAGTTTTGTTTGTTTTGTATACAACACCCTTGTCTGATATCATCTCATCTCACTCTGTTCTGTCTTACTCTTTTGCAGATGATACTCAGTTACAAAAGTCTGCAGAACCCAGCCATGTCAACGAGCTGGTTCAGTCAATGCAAGCATGTATTCAGGATGATAAATCATGGATGACATTTAACAAACTCAAGTTAAACGATGAGAAACTGAAGCTTTAGTCATTTCTTCACCAAGAACGTCACTGTCTACTCCATTACCGGACTCGCTTGTTCTCGGTGATGCCACTGTTCCATTTTCAAAATCAGCAAAGAATCTTGGCGTTGTTCTTGACTCACATCTGACAATGAATGCTCAGGTCATGAACGTAATTCGTACAGTTAACTTTGAGCTCCGTCGTATCAGCTCAATTCGCCATTTCCTCTCAACTGAGGCAACAAAAACTCTCGTTTCAGCATTTGTGCTCTCCCGTCTGGATTATTGCAATGGTCTCCTTGTAAATTGCCCACAAGATCTTATACAACGAATTCAGAGATTACAAAATACTGCAGCACGCCTGGTCTTGAGGGTTCCCCGTAGAGACCACATCACCCCGCATCTCTACACTCTGCACTGGCTCCCCATAGCAGCACGCATTAGATACAAAATTGCATGCATGTGTTTTCGCGCCGTCAATGGATCTGGCCCTGTCTATCTTTCTCACCTGGTTAGCATATACACACCGGCAAGAACACTCCGCTCATCATCTGACACTCTCACACTCTGCAAGCCACGCGTTTCAACAAAAACCTATGGTGAACGTTCCTTCTTTTTTGCAGCCCCTTCCGTTTGGAACTCTCTCCCATTTTCGATCCGCTCTGCTAAAACTGACTCTGCTTTCCGCTCTGCTCTCAAAACCCATCTGTTCAAGGAATTTTTTCTATAGAAAACATTTTTGTCCTGTTATTGGGTGTTATTGGGTGTGTCATGGCGTTACGTGTTGTAAGTGTTACACTTGAAAACTGACAGTGTGCGCGCGCGCGCGCGCGCGCGTGTGTGTGTGTGTGTGTGTGTGTGTGTGTGTGTGTGTGTGTGTGTGTGGTGTCAATGTTGGTTGGCTAGCCCCCCCCCCCCCCTCCCCTCCTTTCCTTGCTGTGTTTCATTGTCATAATTGATGAGGTGACTGGGTTTATGGTTTTGTATAGTGATGTTTGTTTTTGACATGTTTATAGTTAAACATTGTAAAGCGCTGTGAGCTCTAGTGAGAAAGGGCGCTCTATAAATGCACGTTATTATTATTATTATTATTATTAAGAGAAAAACAAGATGCAAAGCATATAAACGTACTCCAAGTTTATCCTGAATACGCGTGAGACATTCCATAAAGAGGAAAACCGTCTTGGGCTGGTGTAACCGTTAGCATTGGCTATTCTGGTAAACATCGGCTATCGTCTGTGACCCAAAATGAACATACTTACAAATTTTCAGAAAGATCGGCCAAGAACTTTCTGAGATTTTCCATAAAGAAGAAACCATTATGGGCCGTCAGTAAAGGCTATAACGGTAAACTGAAACATCGGGCATCATCCGTGACCCATAATGAACATATCTACAAATTTTCAGAAATATCGACCACGTACTTTCTGAAATATTCCATAAAGAAGGAAAACCGTTACAGGCCGTTACAGCCGTTCGTAACGGCAATAACGGTAATCTAAAACATTGGGCGTCATCCACGACCCATAATGAACATACCTGCTAATTTTCACAAAGACCGGCCAAGTACTTTCTGAGATATTCCATAAAGAAGAAGAGCGTTACGGGCCGTTACAGCCGTTAGTAACGGCTATAACGGTAAACTAATACATTGGGCATCATTCGTAACCCATAGTGAACGTACTGCTAATGTTCACAAAGATCGGCCAAGTACTTTCTGAGATATTCCATAAAGAAAAACAAAAACCATTACAGGCCGTTACAGCCGTTAGTAATGGATATAACGGTAAACTAAAACATCAGGCATCATCCTTGATCCATAATGAACATACCTGCTAATTTTCACAAAGATCGCCAAGTACTTTCTGAGATATTCCATGAAGAAAAACAACCGTTACAGGCCGTTACAGCCGTTAGTAACGGCTATAACGGTAAACTAAAACATCAGGCATTATTCGTGACACATAATGAACATACCTGCTAATGTTCACAAAGATCGGTCAAGTACTTTCTGAGATATTCCATGAAGAAAAACAACCGTTACAGGCCGTTACAGCCGTTAGTAACGGTATAACGGTAAACTAAAACATCGGACATTATTTGTGACCCATAATGAACATACCTGCTAATTTGCAGAAAGATCGGCCACGTGCTTGCGGAGATATTCTATAAAGAAGAAAAACTGTTACAGGCCGTTACAGCCGTTAGCAACGGCTGTAACGGGGTAAACTAAAACATCGGGCATCATTCGTGACTCATAATGAACCAACCTGCAAATTTTCACAAAGATCAGCCAAGTACTTTCTGAGAAATTCCATAAAGAAGATAAAGCGATAGAGGCCGTTACAGCCGTTAGTAACGGCTGTAATGGTAAACTAAAACATCGGGCATCATCCGTGACCTAAAATGAACATTTCTACACATTTTCAGAAAGATCGGCCAAGTGCTTTCTGAGATATTCTATAAAGAAGAAAAAGCGTTACAGGCCGTTACAGCCGTTAGTAACGGCTATAACGGTAAACAAAACATCAGGCATTATTCGTAACCCATAATGAACATATCTACAAATTTTCTGAAAGATCGGCTAAGTAGTTTTTAATATATTCTAAAAAAGAAGAAAAACCGCTACAGGCTGGTACAGCCGTTAGTAACGGCCATAACAGGGTAAGCTAAAACATCTGGCATCATCCGTGACCCATAATGAACATACCTGCTAATTTTCAGAAAGATCGGCCAAGTGCTTTCGGAGATATTCCATAAAGAAGAAAAACCGTTACAGGCCGTTACAGCCGTTAGTAACGGCTGTAACGGTAAACTAAAGCGTCAGGCATCATCCTTGACCCATAATGAACATACCTACAAATTTTCAGAAAGGCTGACCCAGTAGTTTTGTCTGGAGCGAGTGGAACACATTTTGACCACGGACACACAGACAGACAGACAAACAGACAGACACACAGACACACACACAGACACACACACAGACAGCATTTCTTCGTTCTCATTCTAAAATGCTCCCTGTTCTTTAAGAACTGGGAGTACAAAAAAAGAAAAGTGTTAAAGAAATCGGGGGTGATATGGAAATAAAGTAAGTAAGCAATATACAAACAAAGACAAAAATAACAAGATGCGAAGCATATAAACGTACTCCCAGTTTTCCAAACCGCTTATAAATCGGCCAGGTGCTTTGTGAGATAAGAAATAAAGGCAAAATAACGGTTTTAACGGTTATTTAACCGATGTACACTTTTGAAACTGGTATCTTAGTCCTCACTGGGCTAAAGCCTGTGGACATACCAAATTTCATCCAAATCGGACAATATGTCAAGAATAACGGTTTCTAACGGTCAGATTTGAAACACTACATGGAAGTGCCATTTGTGTGTGATAGCCTTTCTATATACAAAATTTCATTAAAACCCACCAATATAATTTAAAAAAAATAACGGCAAAATAACGGTTTAACGGGTTATATAACCGATACACACTTTTGAAACCGGTATTTTAGTCCTCACTGGGCTAAAGCCTGTGTACATATCAAATTTCATCCAAATCGGACAATATGTCAAGAATAACGGTTTTTAATGGTCAAATTTTGAAACAGTATATAGAAGTGCCATTTGTGTGTGATAACCTTTCTATATACCAAATTTCATTAGAATCCACCTATATATAAGAAATAACGACAGAATAACTGTTTTTAACGGTTGCTTAATCCATTTTCAGCATTACATCACTTACATATGGACAGAGGCTCCAATTTGTCACAAGACCATCCAAACCGTTTATAAATTGGCCAAGTACTTTCTGAGATATTCCATAAAGAAGAAAAAACTGTTACAGGCCTTTACAAACGTTAGTAACGGCTAAAACGGGGCAAACTAAAACATCAGCCATCATCCATGACCCATAATGAATATACCTGCTCATTTTCATAAAGGTCGGCCAAGTACTTTCTGAGATATTTCCTGAAGAAAAAAAACCGTTACAGGCCGTTACAGCCGTTAGTAACGGTTATAACGGTAAACTGAAACATCGAACATTATTTGTGACCCATATTGTACATACCTACAAATTTTCAGAAAGATCGGCCTAGTACTTTCTGAGATATTCCGTAAAGAAGAAAAACCGTTACAGGCCATTACAGCCGTTAGTAACGGCTATAACGAGGTAAACTAAAACATCAGGCATCATTCGTGACCCATAATGAACGTACCTGCTCATTTTTACAAAGATCGGCCAAGTACTTTCCGAGATATTCCATAAAGAAGAAAAACCGTTACAGGCTGTTACACTGTTAGTAACGACTATAGCGGTAAACTGAAACATCAGGCATCATCCGTGGCCCATAGTGAACATACCTACAAATTTTCAGAAAGATCGGCCCAGTAGTTTTGTCTGTAGCGAGTGGAACACATTGTGACCACGGACACACAGACACACACACACACACACACACACACACACACACACACACACACACACAGCATTTCTTCGTTCCCATTCTAAAGTACTCCCTGTTCTATAAGAACTGGGAGTACAAAAACAACAACACCATATA
>CM031603.1:65482648-65502648 GCA_018398815.1 Conus ventricosus
AGACCTTTTGCCAACACATCAACACCTTCCATCAAACCATCAAATTCACAGTCCAGTCATCCAGACAGTCCATCCCATTCCTCGACATTCTCATCAAATTTGATGATGGTTTCATCATCACTGAACTGTTCACAAAACCCATAGACACTCATGCTTACCTCCACCATCGCTCATGCCATTCACATCATTGTAAGAACAACATCCCCTACTGCCAGTTCCTGAGGCTCCGTCGTCTTTGCTCCAAGACTAAAGACTTTGATAAACATGCTGATACCATCATGGGCATGTTCCTCAGCCGTGGCTACAGACCGAGCAAGCTACAACAGGCTTTGACAAAAGCACGAAGCCTCCCCAGAGCTGAGGTGTTAATGTACAGGGTAAAAACTGTCAACACCAGGGTCCCCTTCGTCATCACTCATCACCCTTCCAACCCACCACTACGTGCCTGGCTCAGGGAGCAACAGGCACTACTCCACACAAGTGCAACGCATGAAAAGGCTGTGCCTGAAGTGCCTGTTGTGGGAGAGAGAAACTCCAGGAGCATCCGAAACCTGGTCATGCCCTCCTCCCTTCCCCAAGTCAAGCCTACGCAAGAACAGGCTGGGGTGATGAAAATGCAACAACAGGTGCGTCATCTGTAGGGAACATCTGGTGGAGAGCAAAAATTTTCTCCAGCGACACCACCAGAGAAGTCTTCAACATCAGACACAGCATGACGTGCAAGTCTTCAAACATCATTTACCTGCTCTACTGCCAACAATGTCATGGGGCGCAGTATGTAGGAGAAACAAGAATGCCCTAAGAACACGCTTCTACCTCCACAGAACCCACATACTGCAAAACACAGGCACCCATGTTACTAGCCATTTCAACAGAAAAGACCATTCACTGCAGGATATGAGGTGCATGCCCATAGAGCAGGTCTTCACAGACAACCTTGCTCACAGGCACGCAAGGGAGCAGTTTCTGGATCAACAAACTCAGAACATTCATCCTCGGGTCTCAACACTCTCTGACTCTCCTAACTGGTTAGGGAGGGAGAGAGGTGAAATGGGCAGATAGTGTGGGGGGGGGGGGGGGGTATGGTAGGGGAGAGAGAGGGGAGATAGGACAGAGACGGCGATAGGGTTGGAAGGGGGAGGTTTTGAGGCAGACGGCCCCATGTGCAAGTGACAAACTCTATCCTCGGGTCAGAGAGGGAGATGTGTGAGGGGAGAGTAAGAGATGGCCCAGGGGCTGGGGTCAGGGACCCAAGAGTGAGGGCCTGGGGAATGGGCTGGGGACCTTGGTGGGCAGGGAGGTGGGGTCCCTGGGTGTTAGGGGGTGGGGGAGTTTAAGGGTCTTGGGTACTTGGGTCCCAGGGATCGGGGGATACAAATAATTAGGGGTCCCGGGGGGGGGGGGGGGGGGGGGGGGGAGGAATGGGGGATGCGTGACTTGCGGGCTAGGATGGGGGTGGTGTTCTTGGGGTAGGTGGGCGAATGAATGAATGGGTGTGGGGTGAGATTGGGGAGTTGGATGGGGGTGTGGAGTCGGGTGATCTGGGGGGCTGGGTGGGTTGGGGTGATGGTGAGGGCCTGACACCCCCCTGAATTCCCCCCCCCCCCCCATCCCCACCCCTCCGCTCCTCCCAGCCTTCTTAGAAAGAAATGAAAATTTTGCGAACGTGGTTATCATTTTGAGCTTGACGTCATTGTAGGGTTCATAGAAAAAAACGTCATTATACTGATAATGATCTCTGCAATAATAACAATAATAAAATAATAATAAAATAATAATAATAATAATAATAATAATGTATAATACGTATATAGCGCATTTCTTGTTGTACAATCAATGCGCTTACATCCACCATTTGCACTTATTCATACAATATTCATGCACACAGCAAAAAGAAAATACACAATGGCAGACGCACCTACATGCCTAACCGAACTAGTTGTGCAATGCATTCCCCCCCCCCCCCCCCACCCCCTCCGCTCCTCCCAGCCGTCTTAGAAAGAAATTGAAAATTTGCGAACGTGTTATCATTGTGAGCTTGACGTCATTGTAGGGTTCATAGAAAAAACGTCATTATACTGATGATGATCTCTGCAATGCGTCACTGTCAATAAGCATCGATAAAGGCAATCGCCGAAATATTTGCAGTCCGGAAAAGTGTTGTTGTTTTGTTTTTCTTGTGTATGATATTTATAATTCTTCTTGAGATGGCAAATGAATCCTTCCATTCTGGACGGATCCAACAACACCAACAAGGACATTAGAAAGGTAGTCGTATGCAGTTTTATTAATTTCTGTCTTGATCTCCATTGCATCCTTGACTGGATCCAGCATCATGACTAACCAGGCCCCTGGCAGACAAACGCTGGGGTTGATACTTGACAAGCTTATAAGATATAATCACACGTTCGTTTTCTTTCAATTTGTACAGAAGAAGGAATTGTACCAAGGGGAATGAGAATCAAATTTGGTGTGGATGCTCTTCCTAAGAGCGTCTATCTCCATAGACACATTGATAGCATCATGAGTAGAGCTTCATTTGATGTGATGTACTCATGCCTACAAACGTACAGATCTTTGGTCACAGAGCAACGCGCAGCACTGCACCAGTACATGTACAATGTACAACAAGACTCTGATTACTACGAGTTTGAAGCAGCTGTCGCAGACTTGAAATGGCGATCAAAACGACTGGCTGACAAGCTCTGGAATAAGAAGAAAAAGAAACTAGCTAGTCTCCGTCAAATACAAGAGAAAGAACCAAACAGACACACGCAAGAAAGTCAACACAAGCATAAATGCAGACGATTCAAAAGGCGACACCAAACCAACCAAAAACCAGAGAAATCTACAGTGGATAATCACCTGGTGGTCAATCTCTCCAGCACAACGCTGACTGAAGACCAGATAAAAGTGCTCAGTCTGGGCCCCAAGTTTGTTCCCACCCCATGACCTTCAACCAGAAGCAGCTAGAGGATGATATAAAAGAGGGATGCCGACTAGTAAGGCTAAAAGAGCTACATTTTGAGAGGAAGCTGAGGACACTACCCACCCAACTCCTACACCCACATTTCTACAAGAAAACACACTACAATCCAGGCAAAGGCAGAGACGCGGCTCTGGACACCTACTGCCAAAACCTAGATCTGAAGGCGGCCACCCACCAATGCCCTGGGAGACCCAAAGACAATCTTAAAATGAATGAAAGAAAGGCACTCAACCAGCTACAGGGAAAGTGTTGAACCGAGAAATACGCATCAGCACGGCTGACAAAGGGGGAGCTGTAGTTATTCATGACGTTTAGGACTACATCCAAGAAGCAGATCGACAACTGAACAACCAGCTACATTACAGCAAAGTTGACAAAGATCCCACAGTGCAGGTGGCCAAGAAGTGCAATGAACTTCTCAACAAACTCCATGATAACAACTACATTGATGACCAGACGTACAGATGGGCCTTACTCGAACCAAACAAAATACGTACACAGCGTTTCTACCATCTACCAAAGATCCACAAAACGCTCAATAAGCCCCCAGGAAGACCAATTGTGTCAGGAGTGGAAGGCCCTACAGTCAAAATGTCCCAGCTAGTTGACTCGTGGCTACAGAATCTAGTCGTTGGGCTCCCCAGCTACATCCAAGATTCCACTGCAATGCTAAGGATGCTTGAGGACCTTAACGTCAGGGTGGGTCCTTTTGGTCCTGAAGCAACTTTGGTGACAATAGACGTAGTAGGGCTGTACACCAACATACCCCACGACGACATGCTAGAGGCCATCACCTTCTTTCTGACGCTCCACCATCCTGACAATACCCCACCGAACTCTGTCATTATAGATATCGTCTCTCACGTCCTCAGAAACAACTATTTCACCTTTGAAGGACGCATGTACAAGCAGGAACATGGGACGGCAATGGGCACGCCCATGGCGCCAACCATTGCCAGTCTCTTCATGGGCTGGCTGGGAAAAGAGGATGCTGGAAGAAAGCCCTGTCCACATCGACAACAGCATGTGCAGACGCTACATCGATGACATCTTCTTGCTGTGGCAGGGCTCAGAGAAGATCTGCAGACCTTTTGCCAACACATCAACACTTTCCATCAAAACCATCAAATTCACAGTCCAGTCATCCAGACAGTCCATCCCATTTCTCGACATTCTCATCAAATTTGATGATGGTTCATCATCACTGAACTGTTCACAAAACCCACAGACACTCATGTTTACCTCCACCATCGCTCATGCCATCCACATCATTGTAAGAACAACATCCCCTACTGCCAGTTCCTGAGGCTCCGTCGTCTTTGCTCCAAGACTAAAGACTTTGATAAACATGCTGATACCAGCATGGGCATGTTCCTCAGCCGTGGCTACAGACCGAGCAAGCTACAACAGGCTTTGACAAAAGCACGAAGCCTCCCCAGAGCTGAGGTGTTAATGTACAGGGTAAAAAACTGTCAACAACCAGGGTCCCCTTCGTCATCACTCATCACCCTTCCAACCCACCACTACGTGCCTGGCTCAGGGAGCAACAGGCACTACTCCACACAAGTGCACGCATGAAAAAGGCTGTGCCTGAAGTGCCTGTTGTGGGAGAGAGAAACTCCAGGAGCATCCGAAACCTGGTCATGCCCTCCTCCTTCCCCAAGTCAAGCCTACGCAAGAACAGCTGGGGTGATGAAAATGCAACAACAGGTGCGTCATCTGTAGGGAACATCTGGTGGAGAGCAAAATTTTCATCCAGCGACACCACCAGAGAAGTCTTCAACATCAGACACAGCATGACGTGCAAGTCTTCAAACATCATTTACCTGCTCTACTGCCAACAATGTCATGGGGCGCAGTATGTAGGAGAAACAAAGAATGCCCTAAGAAACGCTTCTACCTCCACAGAACCCACATACTGCAAAACACAGGCACCCATGTTACTAGCCATTTCAACAGAAAAGACCATTCACTGCAGGATATGAGGTGCATGCCCATAGAGCAGGTCTTCACAGACAACCTTGCTCACAGGCACGCAAGGGAGCAGTTCTGGATCAACAAACTCAGAACATTCTATCCTCGGGTCTCAAAACTCTCTGACTCTCCTAACTGGTTAGGGAGGGAGAGAGGTGAAATGGGCAGATAGTGGGGGGGGTGGGGGGGTATGGTAGGGGGAGAGAGAGGGGATGATAGGACAGAGACGGCGATAGGGTTGGAAGGGGGAGGTTTTGAGGCAGACGGCCCCATGTGCAAGTGACAAAACTCTATCCTCGGGTCAGAGAGGAGAGATGTGTGAGGGGAGAGTAAGAGATGGCCCAGGGGCTGGGGTCAGGGACCCAAGAGTGGAGGGCCTGGGGAATGGGCTGGGGACCTTGGTGGGCAGGGAGGTGGGGTCCCTGGGTGTTAGGGGGTGGGGGAGTTTAAGGGTCTTGGGTACTTGGGTCCCCAGGGATCGGGGGATACAAATAATTAGGGGGTCCCGGGGGGGGGGGGGGGGGGGAGGAGCGAATGGGGGATGAGTGACTTGGGGCTAGGATGGGGGTGGGTGTTCTTGGGGTAGTGGGCGAATGAATGAATGGGTGTGGGGTGAGAGATGGGGAGTTGGATGGGGGTGTGGAGTCGGGTGATCTAGGGGGTGGGTGGGTTGGGTGATGGTGAGGGGCCTGACACCCCCCTGAATCCCCCCCCCCCCCCCATCCCCGCCCCCTCCGCTCCTCCCAGCCTTCTTAGAAAGAAATTGAAAATTTGCGAACGTGGTTATCATTGTGAGCTTGACGTCATTGTAGGGTTCATAGAAAAACGTCATTATACTGAAATGATCACTGCAATAATAATAATAATAATGTATAATACGTATATAGCGCATTTCTTGTTGTACAACTCAATGCGCTTACATCCACCTTTGCACTTAATTCATACAATATTCATGCACACAGCAAAAAAAAATACACAATGGCAGACGCACCTACATGCCTAACCGAACTAGTTGTGCAATGCATTCCCCCCCCCCCCCCCCCCCCCCCCCCCCCCCCCCCCCTCCGCTCCTCCCAGCCGTCTTAGAAAGAAATTGAAAATTTGCGAACGTGTTATCATTGTGACTTGACGTCATTGTAGGGTTCATAGAAAAACGTCATTATACTGATGATGATCTCTGCAATGCGTTACTGTCAATAAGCATCGATAAAGGCAATCGCCGAAATATTTGCAGTCCGGAAAAGTGTTGTTGTTTTGTTTTCTTGTGTATGTATATATATAATATATATAAATATAAATATATATATTATATATTATATATATAAAATCAGAGTTTAAGCCACTCAGAACGCTAAAAGGTTCACCCATGTTGGGAGCGACATACCAGTTTAAAATGAAATTTTAAAATGGAAAAAATTAAAACCTACAGCTTGTTTCAAGCAGATAAAACGCTCTCCCTCAGGGTATACAATTTGGGCCCGACGACCAGTGTTATAATTTGGTGTGTGAGCGTGTGAGCTCTGCATACAACAACATTTCTAAAAATGCAACTCTGTACTACAGAAAAGTGGCTGATATTAGTAAACCCCACCTAGCATCCCTGAACTCAAAGTAGAATGATAAACAATTGCAGGCATAAATGGAATCTTTGTCAATGGCACCATTCCGTGGCACGTCCCCCCTGAACGCGCCCCAAAAAAGAAAGAACCGGTAGGCCACGGCCGCACGCACAGAGCTCACAACGCTCACAACACCACAATATATATAACACCGGTGGCGTGCCCAAATTGTATACCCTGAGGAGAGCGTTTTATCTAGCTTGAAACAAGCTTGTAGGTTTTTAATTTTTTTCCATTTTAAAATTCTATTTTAAACTGGTATAATATATTCAGGGGGGACGTGCCACGGAATTGGTGCTTGGACAAAGATTTCCATTTATGCCTATCACACGCATGCACACACACACACACACACACACACACACACACACACGTGTGCATCACTGGACAAGCATATCAAACTTTAAACAGCTTTCAGGAGAATGAATTATAAGAAATAGAATTTGTCTGCATCAACATAGCATAATATAGAACATGAATACTATTACGTCGATTTGACTGTTCTTCCCACAGAGTAAAAAAGAAGTACTGAACGAATTAGTGGAAGAAAAGAGACCAAACGTAAGAGAGAAAAAAAAGAGGAAAAAGAAAGCAAAGAAAAAGAAAAGAAATCTGCTTTAGAAAGAGAAAGAATTTAAAATATAGAAAGTAACAAATGAAGAACCGAAACTAAGCTCACAGCACCATTCACGACAATTAGGGAACAAACAAAACATAGATACGATGCGGCAAGTGCGATGCGGACGAGGGCACTGACTCCCACGGTTTCCACGAGAAACCATCGATTTGCGTCTGTTGGGGGCTCACTGGGAGATATATCCTTCATGTCATGGATCGGAACTGGTACCACAGAACACTATCAAAATCACTCAGCACGGCAGTGTGCTGTGCTATCTGGTGGGTTGCTTCGTGATGGCCTAATACTAACAGCCTCCCTGCACACCGGCCTATGTTGTGGTTTTGATGGGATAAACCTGGGTGTGGTTTGACATGGAAGACCGGGAATAAGCAGTGTGGAGAAATAACACTGGACAGGCACAGAATATCAGACAGGAAAAAGAAACGTAGTTTCCTGAAAGGCAGCTCCTAATGACAGCAGGTTCAGGGACTGAATTTTGATATGGACAAAAGCTTCTTGCGACAACATCGGAAGCTGATCTTGTAATAATTACAAAAAAAAGACATATTTGGAAGAGGAATCGTTGACAGACAGTTCCCGGTAATCTCTCTCAGGGCCCGTCAGTCATCACAGACGTGTGTCGTTCTTGTTGCTGTGTGATCACGCCCCCGCGTCCCCAAGGGGTGTAGCTAGCAGGATAACATCCCTCCGTCAGATCTGACCCTTGGATTATTTTGTTTTCATTTGAACTGAAGAGCCTGCTTTCGTTTCATGCACACGCACACGTACGCACGCGCGAGCACGCGCGCGCGCTCACATGCACAGACACACACACACAGACACACACACGCGCGCGCGCACGCGCGCGCGCGCGCACACACCACACACACTAACACATATTAACACATCCTAACACACACGTGTGCGTAAATCAGAAAAGTGTACCAAAGTTTAAACACTTTAGACTGGATGGAAATTAAATGAAATAAAAGTTTGATTCACATTGGAACAGTTAAAAACAACACAAACGCCGGAACCATTACGTTGTGACCTGATATGAACGTCTTCTTCACATTTTAGAGGAAGGGGGTGAACAGGAAGAAAGGAACAAATCATCTACAAACATACAGGGTGTAAGAGGAAAGAATTAGAAAAAACAATATTAATGAAATCAGGAATGAAAGGGGACAAAGTTTAGTAAGGTATACTCAAAGGAAGACGGAAATAAAGATGACAACAGTGTTTACAACAATTCAGAATCACACTAACATGAAGATTCAGATAGTAGGCATCCTTCAGTCTCGAAAGACTATGGAGTTGCGCTCTAGGTGTCTATTCTGGTACAGCGACGGGTGTGCTGGCCAGTCCGATGCGGGAATGACAGTCCCTGTGGCAGAGGCACAGATGAAGTCTGACGCTGGTCTGTCTGCCAGGGCTGCAGCCTTTCTTATTCTCTTTTCCCCGTGCTGCTGAGCGAGTGTCTCTTCGAACTTGGAAAGACCTTTCTGCACAGTTTGCCTCCAGGCTGACCGTTCGAGGGCTGTTGCTTCCCAGTTGTTCTGGTCGATGTTCAAGGCTTTTAGGTCCCTCTTGCACACGTCTTTGAATCGCAGCTGTGGTCTCCCTGTGGGACGTTTTCCCTGCACAAGTTCTCCATAGAGGAGGTCTTTAGGTATCCGTGGGGAAAAGAAAGAAGAGTTCGGGCGTCCGCTTAAGGTGGGGAAAAGAAAGAAGAGTTTGGGCGTCCGCTTACGCCGGTTCAACGACATTTCAAACATCGCTATCATTTGGGGGACCCAGTACATGATGACCCGAGTAGGCTGAATCAAAACTGCCATCACAGTGCTTTACCAAAGTGACTCGGCAGCAGTGCAGTGCCTTCTCTGGTGGGTATCCTTGTGATGGGCCTGATACTGACTGCTACATGTGGACTGTAGGTGTTGAAAGCTGCGACCTTACAAACCTGGCTGTGGATGGATACGGGGAGGCTAGACTGGATGGGATTGAAGTATTGCCACTGGAGTGGGATGGAAAGATAAGGGGGGGGGGGGGGGGGGGGGGGGGGGGATCTTCATTCTCGTAAAGATAACTTCTAATTACAGCAAGCTTCTTGACTGATTTTTGATGGGGGCTAAAGCTTCTCACAGCCGTTTAGCAAGATGGCCCTGTAACAATTACGAGAAAAGAAAGACGGGGAGGAGGAACCACTGACAGACAGTTCCTATTAATCTCTCTTAGCGCCTGTCGGTCTTCACAGACGGGTGTCGATCCTGTTGTCACTGTGTGATCACGTGTCCCGCGTCCCCATGCGGTGTAGCGAGCATGAACACTTCACTCTGTCAGATCTGACCCTCCGGTTATTTTAATTTCATTTGAAGTATCGAAGCTACTTTTTTTAAATATAGTTGAGACGCTCCGGAAGTGAAGACGTGGCAGGCACCAAATGATGTCTTGCTCAGCAGTTACACACGTGAACGGATGCTTGCACGCCTACTCTCCCTCCCTCCCTCCCTCCCTCTCTCTCTCTCTCCTCTCTCTCTCTCTCTCTCTCTCTCTCTCTTCTCTCTCTCTCTCTCTCTCTCTCTCTCATACACACACATTTATTTTCTCTCTCTCCTCCCCTCTCTCTTTCTTCCTCTCTCTCTTTCTCTCTCTCATACACACACGTTCATTCTCTCTCTCTCCCTCCCTCCACCTCTCTCTCTCTCTCTCTCTCTATCTCTCTTCTCTCTCTCTCTCTCTCTCTCTCTCTCTCTCTCAACACATAGAGAAAGATAGAGGAAGACAGAGAGTGACATTTACATGCCCGTACACATGCATGCTACGAGACGTTATCATTAATTTTTTATCATTGATTTTATCGATTCAAGCTGGGGGAAAAGCTAACATTGTTTTCACCAACAGCCTTGAACTTCCGCTCCTCCTGTTTATTTACCTTTGATTTAGTAGTGTGGCAGGACGAACAGAAGGCTGGTAAGGTAAGGTAAGGCAAGGCAAGGCAAGGCAAGGCAAGGCAAGGCAAGGCAAGGCAAGGCAAGGCAAGGCAAGGCAAGGCAAGGCAGGCAAGGCAAGGCAAGGCAAGGCAAGGCAAGGAGGCAATGTTGTTTATAGCCCAGCCGACTGCAAAGGGCTATATCAGGGCTGTCACCGCGTTGAAGTCAACTCACAAGTCATTCATTCACACAACCCTTTAAAATACATCTCTCAAAAACACACCCGAAATTTGTTTTTTAAAAAAGTTTCCACTGAAAATCTCAGATCAAATGAAAAATGTTAATCTCTTTCAGAAATTCAAAGATCACATCAGATGGAACATCTCTGGATAATGTACAGTGTTATCTAAGTAAGATAAGATAATGTTGCTTATAGCCCAGCCGACCTCAAAGGGCCACATCAGGGCTGGTGTTATCTAAATACCATACTACCATTGAATGAGATCTGTTCATGGACGAAGAAGCTACGCTGTGGTGTGGTGGGCAAACGAAAGAAAAGTCCTGGATCATATATAAAATCTTTCGCAGTTTTCTTCTTGTTGGTTTTTGTTTTGTTTTGTTTTGCAAATCCACACTTTGGATATTTTCCGTTTTCAAAGCATAGACATTCTTGAGCCGAACGTGGCTTCTTCTTCCAAGAACAGGTCTTACTCACTGGTAGTATGGTATTTAGATGACACTGTACATTATCTCACCAAAATATGTTGTTTGGTTGTGAGAGCAGAGCCGGCGGGAGTGAGCCAAGATACACTTTCGTAACATAAAGCAAAACACAGGAACCGAAAAGAGCAAACAACTTCATTCGGAAGACGACAAATGCTGGAAGGTCGCGTGAGTACAATGTGAGAATAACGTGGAGAAGCCTTGACTGAAACGCAAACGAGATGTTCAGTGAGTTTTGCAGATTGGGGGAGGAAGGAGTTACGTGTGTTGTAGAATTCTGGAAGAGTAGGTTGTGTTTAAAGTTTATTTTGGGATGAAATTCTCTCTCTCTCTCTCTCTCTCTCTCTCTCACTCTCTCTCTCTCTCCTCCTCTCGTCGCTCTCTCTCTCTCTCTCTCTCTCTCTCCTTCTCTCTCTCTCTCTCTCTCTGTCTCTCTGTCTCTCTCTCTGTCTCTCTCTGTCTCTGTCTCTCTCTCGCTCTCTCTCTCTCTCTCTCTCTCTTAAAGACAGAAAAGAGGAGAGTGAGAAGAGAAAGGGAAAGAGTTTGCACTGAATATAAAGGGGGAAGAGAAAGAAATGGCATTCCTGTTAAAGCACAAGGTGAAAAAGAAGAAGAAACTGATGAAAGGCAACTGCATACATGCAGTTTCCAACCTGTAAGAACATTCCACGTTTGTTCCCTCCACTCACTACAAACACTGAGTTCAAGAAAGATGAGGAGCAAGGAAATGAGATGGGTGAAAGCGCAGAATGGATGAAGGAAAGAGAGAAGAGTGAACGATTTTAAGAAAAAATAGCGTTTGTGACAACACACACACACACACACACATACACACACACACACAACACACACAACACACACACACACACACACACACACACACACACACACGCACACACACACACACACACACACACAACACACACACCAAAACACACACACACACACACACACACACACACACACACACACACACACACACACACACACCACAACACAACACAACACACACACACACACACACACACACACACACACCACACACACACACACACACACACGTGGCTCACAACATGATTATCCCCTTACTGATGTTCTCAGCACCTTCGAGTAATGCCACTATTCCACACAAGCTACGAGTCCAACGAATCGCCACGAATTGATAAATTTTAGAAATCGTAAGGAATCGTGGATTTTTGCAAATTTCTGTACAAAATCTTGACGTTGTACGAATCGGTTAAGAATTTGTAAGACAGACTTAGGAATATTCGTGGGATTCTGCTCAAATTGGCGGGAACCATATGAAGATTGCCCAGAAATAACTACGATTTGCAAGAATCGCTTAGGAATACTAAAGGAATGTTAAGATTCAGTCACGAATAAGCTACGAATCTTCCGAAGGCATCACGAATCTGGTACGGTTATAATTAAGATCGTGACTGTTCTTGAAAATTCGTGGAAGTTTCCCTCAATACAGTGCTGGGCATCAGTTCCAAAATGGATTGCCAACGTAGAGCAGCTATTGCTCTGGCCCTGGAACTGGGGTATGAACAGCAGCTGGTGATGAATAGAAGAAGACTGGTTCGAAGAAGGAGAAGGGCTCCCAGGTGGTGGGTCAGACCATGGCTGACACCAGCGAGAAGACTAGAGTATGGGCACTATAGCAGACTGATGCAGGAGCTGAGGGTGGAAGATGAGAATGCCTTTGCCAACTATGTGAGAATGCCACCCCACCAGTTTGATGAGTTACTCAACAGGATCGGCCCATTCATCCAGAGGAACGATACCCACATGAGACCAGCCCTTGATGCCACAATGAAGTTGGCCATGACCCTGAGGCATCTGGCTACAGGAGACCGGTACAATACCCTTCAGTATGACTTCAGATGTGGCTACAGCACTGTGGTATGCAGTGTGCAGGAACTCTGTCAGGCCATCATACAGGAACTGAAGGATGAAGTCATGCCACTGCCACGGACCCAGGAGGACTGGAAGGCCATTGCCCAGCAGTTCCAATGCCTAGCAGTTCCAAGACCGTGGAATGTTCCTCATGCCCTGGGGGCCTTGGATGGCAAGCATATTGCTCTCAGGAAGCCACATAGCTCAGGCAGTGTCTTCTACAATTACAAAGGCTTCTTCTCTGTGGTCCTTCTTGCCTTAATGGATGCAGACTACAAGTTCATCTGGATAGACACTGATGGAGAAGGTCATCAATCCGACGGACAACTGTTTGGTGCTTCAGAACTGGTGGAGTGCATCGACGACAACACCATAAATTTTCCTGACAGTGATCCTATGCCCTACGATGACAGAGACACACCCTACTTCATTCTGGGAGATGATGCTTTCCCCCTCGGAACTTTTCTCATGAAACCCTATGGCAGGAGGGGTCTGGACAATGAGATGATGGTGGCCAACTACAGAATTTCCAGGGGCAGACGTGTGGTGGAGAATACTTTCGGAATATTGGCCAACAGATTCAGATGCTTCCTGGGCACTCTGGAACAATGACCTAAAATAGTGCGGTTACATGGTTCATGGACATTGCTGCAAATTCGTACCTGATTCTTACCCTATCGTAAATTCGTAGATAGTTCTTAATTGTTTCTTTGATGTTTCGGCGTGCATTCGTGGCATTCTTGACAGATTCGTAGCCCATTCGTTGTCAAGACACCGCTTTACGATTGCCAGAATGAGTTAAGAATAGATAGGAATGCCTACGAATCGATTAGGACTCAGTTACGACACATAAGAAATCACTACGATTTTGTTGAGAATTGACTAAGATTTTTTTTATTCGGGAGTTCGTGGCCAAAATTTTGAGCAGCACAAACTTTTGCCCCGAATTCCATAATGCTCAATAATTGCAAGAACTGACTAAGAACAAATGTGAATCAGTTACAAACTTCAGGAAATTATTACGATTTAACTAAGAATCCCGGAGTTTATCAATTTCTGGCCATTCGTAGGATTCGTAGCCTCTGTGGAATAGTGGCATTACGTCCACCTTTGAGCTGTTCTCTTGCCAGCCCTCTGATTAACCGATGAAATCAACAACAGATAGTGACTGCTGTTCTTCGTGCCACCTGTCAGTCATCACAGACAAACTGTCACAATTGGTTTAACACTGCATTCACGTGGTAACGTCGCATTGGGGTAGCTTGTAGGCAAACACTTCAACAGATCCATTTCATTGATTTAAAAAAATAAGACATGGAAATTGAAGTGGAAAGAAGGAACACACACACACACACACACACACACACACACACACACACACACACACACACACACACACACACCACACCACACCACCACCACCACCACCACCACCACCACCACCACCACCACCACCACCACCACCACCACCACCACCACCACCATCGTCACCAAACACCAAATACCAACAATGCAACCATTAACGTTTTAAAGCATGATTAACTATGATACAAACAAACTGAAGAGTGAATGCAGGAGTTGTACTGTAGTTGGGGTCTTTTCTAAAGTGGTCGAAACCATAGCCCTGTACTGATTTAATTGAAACCAGTCATAAAGGGAAAAAGGCATAAACAAAACAGAGGGTAAGAGAGGAAAGGATAACGAAACGGTAAAAATGACAAAAAGACAAAACCAAATAAATATATGAACATGTAATTTTCATCCGGTATGCATGATCCGATGAACGTGCAGTAGTTTTTTTTTTCCTTCACTGAAGATTACTCTGGTGCTTCATATGTTACATATGAATAATTATGTTGTTGAATACTATAGCAGGTCAACACAATCAAATGTGCTTGTCTTTTCGTGTTGTGGAATTTCAGAAGAAAAGAACGTTCCAAGAAGGATTTTAGAAATGAAAGGATACGAATTCCCATATAAGAATGAAAAGGGGGGCTTAGAACTCCTTGAACAATTGCAAAAAGAAATTCAAACATCCTTGAAAGAGTGAAGAAGGATATCAACCCTCCTGGATGAGTTAAAATGAAAACAAATGGAAAAATACCACTTTGACTTTGATGTGTGGGGTGGATGGGTTGATATTTGGGTGTTTCCTTTGCAAATAATGGGCTGGAGAGAAAGCGTTCTGGTGTCAGAGGTCCCAAAGCCCAGAAGGTCTAGAAGAGCATGGTGATGATGAATGCTGCACCAGTTGTCTCCACTCGATGACGGTGGTTGGGAGGGATGGGCGAACTACGACCAAAATACACTTCATGATATCTGTATGTTATCATACTTTTTGCTTTGAAATGCAGCATGCAGTAAGTCTGCCGTATGTCCACTGTATCTTGATGCATGCTGTCCTGTGCGGCAGCGTGCGAGTATTTCATGCAAAACAAAACGTAGTTTTATTTCTACCGGTAGCATTCAGTTCTTTCAAATTTTAGAGAGAGAGAAAAAAAAAGAAAGCAAAACGAAATAAATCGAAAAAAAAAAAAATTGCAAGATTTTAAAACTTGCAGTGATTACCAAGTCTCTGCCCATATTTGCCCATTAGCAACTTTTCGCGGTAAAAACGATCACATGCCAGCCACATGACAGACTTGTGGAATTGATGGCCGACAGATGTTGTTTAATATCTCATCAGCGCTGTCAGTCATCACAGACAAGCTGTCCCTCTTGTTATAGCAGTGCAATCAGGCGCCCTCGTCACATCCGTGTCCACATGCTGCTCCGCAAACTGTGTTCAATCTGCTCCCGATGGAATGGCTTTTTTCTGCAATGGCTGATTCATTTAATAAAGTCTTGTCATTTATGCTGATGATTTGAGGCAACATTCATTTATTCTCCTGTCATCGTGGACATAATAATCAGTAGGATATATCAAAGAAAAAACAAACTCTGAAAGAAAAACGTTCTGAGAAAGGAAAGAAAGTGAGATGAGGGAGAGAAAGGGAGGGGTGAGGAGATAAGATAGGAAAGAATCCTGGTCCAGCACTTTAAAAAGGGGAAGAAAGAGAGAAGAGAGAGAGAGAGAGAGAGGAGAGAGAGAGAGCAGGGGGGGGGGTCTTAAGCCATCGCAGAGGATCGGGGGTAAGAAAGTGGGGGGGTGCGAGGTTAGGTGGAAGGAAATCGCCAAATGACGACAAACAGGGGGGAGGGGGTGATGGGGGTGGGGGGGGGGGGGGGGGGGGGGGGGGGGGGGGGGGGGGGGGGGGGAGAAGCGGTAAGGGATGGAGAGAAGGGGAGGGGGGTGCAGACAGGTCGTCGTTTGAGCAGTCAATACACAATCAACACCGCAAACAAGATTCACTCTGAACGGGACTGTGATCGATCCTTTGCCCTTTTTCTCCTGGGTGTACTTCAGCCCGGCTGTTCTGGTGAGCTAGACAGACGGTTCCCGACTGACGTCGATTTGACACTGAGTGGTATGGACAATAGAAAGACGGCAACATCTGGTGCCGCTGCCCCCCCCCCCCCCCCCCCCCCCCCCCAGTTTAGTTGAAAGACGTCGGCATCATATCTGCAATGCTGCGTTCAGAACAGAAATCAGCCGTTGTTTTTCTGTCGATCTTGGGACAAGAATGGAAGCAACTCTTTCCCTATGTCTTTCCTGAGAGAGAGAGAAGAGAGAGAGGGGGAAGAGAGAAGAGAGAGAGAGAGAAGCTATTCTTTCTTTGTCTTTCATGTGAAAGAGGGCAACAGACAGACTGACAAGACAGACAGATAATTTGTAAGCTTCCAGCTTCCAATTTGATCTAGTGAATGGCTAAGTGTCCATTTTATAGTGAATAGTTTTGTCATGTGTTTTTGTTTTAAATTTCTTTTCAGTTAAATCCAGAAAGTAACTCTCAACAATTTTTCATTTGTATGAATTTATCTCTGTGTCTGGCCGAGGTCAGTGCAAAGTATCCTGTTTGGAGAATTGAATAATCGTCTGGGCAGTCGTAATTCAATAGCCCTATTCAACCCTCCAGTGCATCACCATAAAGACATGGCCAATAGGATGAAATAGTTATGAATCGTGTTTTTATATGTAAAAATATTGTCCTGCAGGAATAACATAAAAGCTACCTCTGAGTTTAATGTTCTTTGCAGCCAGACTTACAATCACCACCATCACTACTAACCACCACCAACAGCAGCAACAAGAGCAAACCAAAATCAACAATATCTGAGACGCAGAGTTACGTGTACACGAAGACTACAAGCTCGGTATATATCATGAATACTTTTACAAGAGAAAACCAAAATCAACAATATCAGAGATGCTGAGTTACATTGACACAAAGAATGCCAGCTTGGTATATATACTGAACAACATTAAAAACGCACCGCTTGCCAAAAACCCAGACAACGTTGGTAGTACAGAATTATTTAATGAAAGTAAGCATATTTGATTACGCATCCATTTTACAATTAAACAAAATGTCTGTTCTTGACAAGAATGGCCGAATTCATCTGAAATGAGATGGTGACTTCACTAGGGTCCCTGTCAAAAAGTACACGACGACGAGCATGTCCGTCCACGAGCTCTAATACCGAGTGTGTCCGCCATTTGCCCCGATGCACGCTTGGCAGCGCCTCCTCATGGAGTAGACAAGGTTGTGCAAGAACGCCTGTGGCAGTCCATCCCACTCCTCGTTCAGTGCGCGCCTCAAATGATCGAGAGTCTGTGGACGTCTTCCACGGGCCACAAGACGCCCCAGCTCATCCCAGACGTGTTCAATGGGAGCCATGTCAGGGGACAGAGATGGCCAGGGCAACACGGCAATGTTGTTCGCCTGGAGAAACGCAGCGGTGGCTCTTGCGGTGTGGGGTCGTGCATTATCATGCTGGAAGAACTGCAGCTCCGGGTGCTGGCCAAACAGTGGGACGACGTGGTTCTGCAGCACCTGCTGGTACGTGTTGGCATTCACATGGTTGTCAAAAAAGTACAGAGGTGTCCGGTAGTCATGACTGAATGCCCCCCAAACCATCAGACTGCCCCCTCCTCATCTATTGGCTTCAAACACGCAGCAGTTGGCGTAGCGTTCCCCGACACGCCTCCAGACTCTCATTCTCCCGTCAGCATGAGATAACGCGAATCGACTTTCGTCAGAGAACAGCACAGCTCTCCACTGACGTCGTGTCCATGGCAGATGCTGGTTGGCCCACTGCAGGCGTTGCTGACGGTGTCTACGGGTGAGGACTGGGCCAACATGAGGGCGTCTTGCATTGAGCCCTGATTCTTGCAATCGACGTCGAACAGTTTGTGCAGACACTGGACCCCGTCGACCAACCACCTGGCGACATGTTTCTGCTGCTGTAAGGAATCGATTACGAAGATGAAGTTGCCGAATGTATCGATCTTGAGCTGGTGTGGTAACACGAGGTTGGCCCGTTCGGCGCCGATCAGTGGTGGAACCAGTTGCTGCCAAACGTTGTGATAGCCTTACAATTGTAGAGTGACTGCAGTTCAGTTGTCTGGCTGTCTCTCTCGATGACACACCGACCATTAACATTCCAATGGCTCGCTCGCGTTCTTGCATAGACAGTCGCGGCATTGTTTTCGGACCACTTCGCCTGGTCGAATGACAACTGATACCGTTTTCCAGTCGGCATGACTTCAAACTCACCATTTGAGACAAAGAAACAGATGTGCTACGTTCAGTCTCGGCCCCAGTGGCAAGAAAAGTGTTTTGGGCGAGTTGCACGTGGGCGTCACACGAACGTCGGCAAGCGCGGAGAAACCGAGGCAGTGTGAATCTGTGTCCCTTAAAAATTGTGTCAACATACCAAATCCCAATACACATTTTTTCCAAATGGGAAATCGGCAAATCAAAACGGTGCGTTTTTAATGTTGTTCAGTATATAATCAATGCTGTTAAGAAAGTTTTAACAAATGCGTCTTTGCAATTTTCTTTGACAACGATGCTATCGCCATCTGTACTGATTCAATACAGTAATGTCTCAGGGAAACATAGACAATAAGCAAGAACAAAGAAAATGCAAACAAAAAAAATAGACAGCATAGAAGAAAAGAATGAAGGAAAACAGAAAGACAAAGGCAAAAGAGAAGCACAGAAAGCAGAAAGAAATCAGAAGTGCAGGAAGGGAGGAGGGGAAGGGTAGAAAAAGACAGACACATAAGAAGACAGTTCTGAATTTCAGTCGCATCGAAAAGACGTGTGACTTAATCCATACATACAGTATGCCACCTCTGCCAAGCCCAAAGGCTGCAACACATGGTTTAATGAAATGGTAAACGAGTAAATAAATAGGAATGAGACGGAAAGAGAGGCTTTCAGATGAGATTCAGCGAATGCCTAGATTAAGCGGTAACCCAATGTGATGACAAAGCCTGGGAGAAGGAGGGGGTGATGAGCAGAAAGAGAAAGAAAGGAAAGAAGGAAGAGAAAATGAGAGAAAGAACAGTGATAATTGTCCCAGTCACAACAAAATCCCCGAAGTACTAGCGACTAACCCGTTACCTCCTTGTCCTTTCGAATGCCAACTCTGCAATAGAGTGATAGAATCGATAGCAGACAGGTTCTATTAATCTTCCTGGTGCTTGTCAGCCCTCACGGACGAGCTGTCACACTTGTTGTAACAGTGTAACCACTCATCCACCTCCCGACCGGTGTAGCCATAAGGAAAACATCCCTACATCAGAAATGCGTCAGGTGTTGTCTTTTTAATTTTTTTAATTTCGTGTGTGTGTGTGTGTGTGTGTGTGTGTGTGTGTGTGTGTGTATGCGCGCGCGCGCGTGCGTGCGTGCGTGCGTGCGTGCGTGCGTGTGTGTGTGTGTGTGTGTGTGTGTGTGTGTGTGTGTGTGTGTGTGTGTGTGTGTGTGCTGCTGCTGCTGTTTTAAAATAATGTTGAATGAGTAAAAAGAGTTGTGATCAGTACTTCAGGGGCGACAATGGCGAAATGATAATTAACGATCATACCCAGGCCCATGTGTGTGTGTGTGTGTGTGTGTGTGTGTGTGTGTGTGTGTGTGTGTGTGTGTGTGTGTCTGTGTGTGTGTGTGTGTGTGTGTGTGTGTGTGTGTGTGTGTGTGTCTGTGTGTCTCTCTGTGTGTGTGTGTGATTGTGTGTGTATGTGTGTGTGTGGTATGTGTGACAAGACAAGACAAGACAAGACAAAATTCTTTATTTACGAGGATAATAGATAAGCACTGACGTGCTTTTTTACATCCAGTCCTCGCCCTGAGTAGGGA
>CM031603.1:65507648-65530148 GCA_018398815.1 Conus ventricosus
ATAGTAAACAAACTTACGAGGCACTCATACAAAACCAAAAGACAGTAAGATGTTTTGGAACATTATAAAAAGCACAAAAAAGAAAAAGATTACATACCAGCAATAAGTATTACACAATGGCAAGAACACTTTGAAAGTGTTTTAACCCGCAACTACCTGAAGTGCAAAACAACAATGAAAGGGTGCAACAAAACATTGAAGTCGAAGAAGAGGAAATCCATATACAAGAATTAGATGAAGAGATAACTAATATTGAAATAAGTCTAGCTATAAAGAAATTGAAAAAAGGTAAAGCATCTGGACTTGACGGAATACCACCAGAATTTTTTTAAGACCACAGAACAACACATAACCCCGTTTCTAATAAAATTATTTAATAAGATATTTCGGATAGTTATTTTCCTATAGAATGGACAAAAGCTGTAATTGTGCCTCTTTTCAAAAGGGCGATAAACAAATCCCAGGAAATTATAGAGGTATTTCCTATTATGCATCATTAAGTAAAATTTTCACAGCTGTAAAAAAATAGAAGACTATACAACTGGGCAGAGGAAGAGAACAAAATAAGCAAAGAGCAAGCAGGATTTAGAAAAACTTCTCTACCATAGATCATATATTACACTCTGGTAACAATGATAAGTAACTGCTTGTATGGCAGAAGAAGAAGCAAAATTATATGTAGCATTCATTGACTATCATAAAGCGTTCGATACAGTCAACAGGGATAAGCTATGGGAAATCCTAAAGAAACATAAAATATCTACTAAAATGTTAAAACATGTTAAAAGGAATGTACAGAACAGTTCAGGCATGTGTGAGACATGGGAATGAACTGACAGATTTCTTCGACTGTCCTCAAGGAGTGAAACAAGGGTGCTTACTATCTCCTTTAATGTTTTCCCTTTTGATAACAGAAGTGGCAGAAAAGGTAACATCGAGAGGAAGACATGGCTACCAATTGCTACCAGGAACTGAGGAACTATTCCTACTACTCTTTGCTGACGATATAGCACTAATATCGATAACCCCATCAGGATTACAAAATCAACTTAGAAATCTCCAAGAGACCTCTGACCAAATAGGCCTAACAGTGAATCTACAAAAAACAAAAGTCATGGTATTCAGGAAAGGAGGATACTTAGGAAGAGCAGAGAAATGGTATTATAAAGGTAATGAATTAGAAGTTGTAAATAGTTATAAATATTTGGGTTATACACTGACAACCAAACTATCAGCAGATATCTCCCTCTCAGAATATGCAGGTAGAGCAAAAGGTAAGGTGATTGAAAAAATGAAAACCATGTACAGTTTAGGACATATAGACATGAATATCTATTTTAAACTATTTGATACCCAAATCAAACCACTATTACTATATGCAGCTGAGGTATGGGGATTAACTATGTATTCAGCAGTAGAAAATGTACATCTACTTGCATGTAAAAAATATTTAGGGGTAGGAAAGAAAACACCAAATAATCTAGTGTATGGAGAGTTAGGCAGATACCCGTTATATATAGATAGTATAATAAAAGCAATTAGATTTTGGCTACGTTTAGTAAATATGCCACCTAATAGGATTCCAAAACAAGCATACGAAAGGGAAAAAATAGAAGTAACTAAAACACAAAACTGGGCACTGGGAAATAAAAGGATGTCTAGATAGGTATGGTTTCTCAGAGGTATGGGCAAATGAAGGGGTAAGTAATGAACATAGCTTTATAAAGGAGTTAAAACAAAGAATTATAGATTGTTATAAAAAACTTGGCATGAGAAAATAACAAATAGCGAGAGATTCACAACATTACTACACATTCAAAACCTTGCATCAAACAGAAGAATATCTACATCAAATTACTATAAACTAAATTAGGAAAGCATTAACAAAAATGAGACTAGGAATAAACGAATTACATATCAATAGGAAATACACTGATAGTTTGGTGATTGCAACCTGCCCCTTTTGTCCTGTAGATGAAACAGAAATGCACTTTTTAACAGCATGCCCAAATTATAACCAATTAAGAGTGAAATACATAACCAAACATTTTAACAATCTGAACACAATTAGATTAGATAATATACTACAAAACAAAAATACAGAGATCATACGAGATGTAGCTATGTACATCTTTTATGCTCTCAAATCCAGAGAAAATCAATTATAAGGATTAAAGTTCAAGGGCTGGCAATGTGGCCTACAGGTTTAAAACCGACTTGTTATACAATATACGGAAATTAGAAAGGAGGAGGGAAAGATAGAAAGGTTTTTGTCTTGTTTTTTGTATGAAATGGATTTGAAATTTAATAAACAACACGTATAAAAAGTGGGGAGGAGATGGAAAGGAACAAAAATGCAACAAAACAGGATTAGATTGCTGTTGAATGTGCTGCAAATTATTTACAAGTTTGATAAGCATTAGAGGTGAATAAGAAATGATGTGCTGATCAGTTTCATGCAGAGTGACATTTTTAGCACAACCCCTGTGTGTTATACATATTGTAGCTAAATACATATACTTATTGTGATGCGTGTGTGCAAAGAATGGATCTTCTTGAGAATCTGGGTCAATGGCTAACTTTTGGAGATTAACAAAGGTTACGGTCGTTTCCGCTGCCTGCGGTCTCTTCCTTCGTGAGACGAGACAGACGAAAGCGCGCTGTGCGCCTAGTCTCTGCTCACACACAGAGAGATCTAGTTTGACCTAGTTAGAACTACAAGTACAGTTCCACGCTCGCTCGAAAGGACTTTGCCCCACGAAAGAAATTTACCTCGTAAAGAACGACTTCGATTAAGTTCGAGGTTTAAACAGCTTTCATGAAAGATTCAGTTGTTGTCGATCGATACTTGAGGTAAAATCCTGTCTGTCCCAACGAAACCTACTACATAATGAAGAAGATGAGGGAAGTTTCAAGTGGAAGTAATAACAAAATATTAACCAACATTACATGATCAAACGGAAATAGAAAATGTTCCAACCTGTTTCAGATGACAGAGAGTCCAATTCAAATCATTTACATAATTTAATCCAGAGAACCACGAACATGCACGAACTCCAAAGTTGTATAAATAGCGAACGAATACTTCAACAGGAAACACGCCATCTTACAATGGTAACGCAAACAACGCTTGCTTAACTAGGCCTATGATATGGGGTCACACAGGTCAACAGGGGTGACACTAAAATAATAGGCGCATGCGCAGAGAAAAGGAATGTACAGAGTAGGTCAGACGGGATGTTATTAAACATGTTGTGCGTAACACGCTGATGTAATCATGCGATGAAGAAGTACTATATTATTAATAATAGATCTGTGTAGACTGGTTATGTAGTGTGGAGAAATGTTTGCTTGACTAGAATTCATATGCGGGTACGTTCGTATAATAAATGTGTGCTTGACTGAATATGTGTATGTTTTGAATTCAGGATTTGTGTATGAACTGAAAGATAATTTTGATTAATTAGGGCTACACAGTACAATATAAAGAACAGGGATCAAGCTGAGGACAGTAGAAGCATGGTTGAGATATAACTGAGACGATTTCGATGGAAATGTTTTAGTAACAATAAGACAAACCAAGCATATGTTTGAATATGTATGAATGATACTTATGTTTAACGCTAGGCGGTAAATAAAAGTGTAACAGGATATAAGATGAAAAGAACACAATATGTATATGTGTGTGTGTGTGTGCATGTGTATGTATATATATGTGTATGTGTGTATGCACATACGTATGTATACATATATATGTATGTATATGTGTGTCGACATATTAGTTTTGATTGAAATGAACAGATTCTTTGGTTGGACTGTTTAGTTGGTTGACACTGAAGTTAATAGAATATTATTGTTATGCTTCAAATGTCTTGCGTATGTAGAGTGGTTTATTTTTGTTCTATATAATTTGAAACTGACGCTGCGAACTCTTTGTGAACGGACCTTTGGACCCCACAATAAATGGCGCGGCGTTTACGCGCGTCAAGGGCAAGTCAAGTCAAGTCTCTCTCTCTCTCTGTCTCTCTCTGTTAATGTTATATCAACTCTTTTTCTTTTCATTTTTGAAGTTCGGTGTAGTGGCTGTTGCAATTCCAGCAAATTATACGACGATGGTGGCCATGATAATAACGATGGCAGCTCACTTTTGTGACGTGTATTGTCCAAGAATAGCGCGATATAGGAATAGACGCAGTTTACATTGGCTGATCCATCACTCGTTGATCATTGAATGTGTCAAACAGGAATTAAAAAGAAAATCATTCAGAAAGTCATTCCATTCTTTGCCACATACTTATGTTGGGATTTATCATCGCTCATCAAACCGGATTTCTTTTTCTCATGCATCAACATCGCCAGCGTTTCCGAACGTCTTAAATCTAACAAGATTCTTTTTCGCATACATCATTATTATAAACATTCTTTCTTTAATGCGTCAACATTGCTGACTTCTCTTCGCTCCTTGCCTTTTTGTGTACAATGAATAGGCCGTTCTTTTCTGTCAGTATTTCATTAATAACTTGGGGATCATTCAGAGCTATTTACCCAGTCCAATCCGCTGGGTCGGATGAATTAAGAGGATGAAGTGTGTGGAAATAAAGTGGAAAGGGAGGTCAGGAAGCGGCACGGGCTAGATTCTGCAACAACCTGGGCATGGACTCATCAGATTCACTCTTCAGTTGAAGATCTGTCAAAAACAAACAACAGCAAATAAACAAACCAGGATCGACCAGCTCATGCATTAGCATCGGACTTGGATCGAAGCTATGTGGACTAGCTCGGTGCCAAAGGTCCACTGTTGGGGCTATACACACTGCATACAGTCGAATGTCAGACTGTGACAGTACTGCTTCGATTGATTAGGACTGTCAGTCAAGCCCGTATCGAGATTCCTCGCTGTGTGAACATGATCTTGGCAGAAACTCTTGATATGTTTGGCCAAACTTTGCAATGTTATCAACAATGGAATGTGAACAAGAATCGCGATCAGTGTTTGTTGTCCTTTAACGCCACAACATGGTTTGACAGCCTCACAACAAGAAGGTCACAATTAGAGGAATCCGATTTGTGAACAGAGCTAATACGATCGTCTGCAGAACATAATGGGTCTAACTTGCTTTTCAATGATAAAAGCACTGTCTGATATTATAGTTCATATTTGCTGTGTTGCTAGCTTGAGAGATTGACTTCTGAAACCTCTGTCCAGAACTCACCGGTCTAACAATTGATCCAAACGCTGCATGCAGTGTTCTTCTGTAGTCCAGTCATCTGCGGATCATACAGAACTACAGCTACCCCTTCACACCTTTGAAAAACGTGTTCCATGCTGTAATGGTGCATAACAGCAGCTCGTATAGCCCCAAGGGGCAGGCAGGCGGCAACAACAGTAGAAACCCTTATAGGTGTCGATTGTCGGCAGGGGTTGTGATGTCTCATCAACATCCAGTAGATGGTATGTCTGACAAGTCTAGTTTTAGAAACATTTTCCCCCAGCTAGTGTCGAAAATATGTCGTTTGGCCTTCGAAAGTAGATACTGGTCCACCTCAGTGTCTTTGTTGCCTGTAACCTTGCATTCCCAGCATGTTCTGACTTTGGTTCCTGTCTCATCTTCTGTCCCTGGCCAGTAGCATAGCTCCCACAGCCTCTCGTCCATCTTCTGTCCCTGGCCAGTAGCATAACTCCCACAGCCTCTCGTCCATCTTCTGTCCCTGGCCAGTAGCATAGCTCCCACAGCCTCTCGTCCATCTTCTGTCCCTGGCCAGTAGCATAGCTCCCACAGCCTCTCGTCCATCTTCTGTCCCCGGCCAGTAGCATAGCTCCCACAGCCTCTCGTCCATCTTCTGTCCCTGGCCAGTAGCATAGCTCCCACAGCCTCTCGTCCATCTTCTGTCCCTGGCCAGTAGCATAGCTCCCACAGCCTCTCGTCCATCTTCTGTCCCTGGCCAGTAGCATAGCTCCCACAGCCTCTCGTCCATCTTCTGTCCCTGGCCAGTAGCATAGCTCCCACAGCCTCTCGTCCATCTTCTGTCCCTGGCCAGTAGCATAACTCCCACAGCCTCTCGTTCATTCCAGCCCCCATCCACGGTCACGCCCTGGCTTGCCACGCTGCAGCCCCAGCCTTCCACAGGTGGAACCAATACCAAGTCGTTCAGAGGCAACCCACCAGAGGAGTACTGCACTGCCGCCGAGTCACTTACGTGGTGTTCGGTGGTGCCTGTGCTGGTGCAGCATACACAGGAGACCACCTACTACACCCCCGACAGAAGACAGTGAATGTTTGGCCACGGAGCCAGTGTTGGTGAGAATCCCCTATCGGAGGTCGCCACCACGCCCTTCAAACGACAAACTCTCATACCGGTGATCTCTTCATGAACTCACCAATAGCATAGAGGTGGACAGGAGATCAAAACCGAGGTCACCATTAGAGCAGAACATTAAGGGCAATGGAATTTGAGACTTGGCGCTAATTGGTGAGAATGAGTATGATGAAGATGATGCTATGGATGTCTATTCTGGGCTGAGACTGCATAACAGAACTGTGCTCTACGTTTATTTTCATAGCATATGCCGGTGTCAATTATGCCTTAGAGATACGGATACCTGCAATGTTGATCAGGAAATTTGAGCAACACTTTCAGCGAAGCATGAATTAAATTGATAAATGTCAAATATTGTGTGGTCCATGACTACCCAATTGAGCCCATCGCAAACTCAGCTCTGGGTAGGAGCTGGTTATGGGCCCAAAAATCACACAAAAATGACTTGATTTGATGGGAATCGTATCCACGACCTCCCAGCCGAGAATCCCTGATGCTAACTATGTCATGGGGGCTGATATATTCTGATTTTTCTCTTTTCCTTTCTGACGACTACAATTGGAGTGGCCCGGTTAGTGTGTAAAATCTTCCAGATTACACTTTGCTTCTTCCACGCGGTCATTCTCTTCTTTGACCCTTGGTCTCAAAGCATAAAGAACAGCTCTTTGAGCTTGCAAAACTTCGGTTTCACTGTCCGCTTAACAATTAATTTGGCTTCGGTACTCTTCATTGTTCCCAGACCATCCTGAAAATGCTTTGCACTTTCCAAGCACACTATCCAACATTGATGATGGATAGAAAACACCGACTTGCATACTAAATGCCAGTGGGGGTGTCAATGTTGACAGCCAGTCTCTTCCTATGACAGGTGGTTGGACAGCCAGTCTCTTCCTATGACAGGTGGTTGGACAGCCAGTCTCTTCCTATGACAGGTGGTTGGACAGCCAGTCTCTTCCTATAACAGGTGGTTGGACAGCCAGTCTCTTCCTATGACAGGTGGTTGGACAGCCAGTCTCTTCCTATGACAGGTGGTTGGACAACCAGTCTCTTCCTATGACAGGTGGTTGGACAGTTACTTCTGGCACCAGCAGCTTGGATGTCTGTATTTGTTGTGTTCTAGTTCGGCTTCCACTGAGCCCTTTAGTGGCTAATTTTTTTCCCCTGAATAGCTTGTCAATTCTACGGACTTATTCTGGAGTTGTCAGGAGAACATTAAGAAATTGCCATAGTTATAATGCCTTGCTGAAGCAGTCAGTTTCAAAAACATGCTGAGAGGTCAGGTCGCTGACTGTTATGAATCTTTAAGTTAAGTCTGAGTTGTGTTCATGTTCATCCAGGTGTAACTTTTATGTACTTGATGCCGGATAGACTACCTTCAAACTTAGCTTATTTATTATGAATTAAACCATGAGAATCACTTCAGTCATATTCAACTTTTTGTTGTATGTCATTCGTCAAGGAAAATGTCTATCACCCACTAACATGACATGACAGAAATGGCGACGAGGAATCGTGAGCTATTCTTATCTTGCAAACAAAAATGACTTGGGCCTACCCGTAGCAACAGGAAAAATCCAAGTTTGCCGAGACGTAATTCTATCCAGAGACGCTTTGATATGAATCTTAAACGAAATCATGATCGTTCTTGAAGTGTACGTGCACCACGCGACGAAAGCGACAATTACATGAAACTGTTATTCTGTGAACTATGACGTTGCCTTTTGATATTTGTGTGTGTGTGTGTGTGTGTGTGTGTGTGTGAATACGTGGACTGATACTTCGCAACGACCAGATCAGATCAAACCAGTTAGTTTCTTCTGTCTATCAATCCAGAGATTTTGTTATTTGTTTCTGCAAAAGTCTAAACGTCAGATTAAGCTGTTCACAGATCTGTCAGCATATCTTACTTTGGAAAGCTGAAAGAATTTGATGTTTAATATCATGGTGCAGATTCGTCCTTTCAAAGGTTGTAATTCTTGTTCAGATCGAACAATCAACGTAAAGAGGCAAGAATTGTAACCCTGCAAGTGCAGCTGGACAGAAGACCTACAAACTGTTGGAATCCTTACTAACACCAAGGTCTACACCCACCCCACCCCACCACCACCCTCTCAATTCCTTGCCGTGAAAATTCTTGTGGAAATCAAAACAGTTGTCAAAGATAATCTTCAACCACAGGAATCACTCAGCTGAAGAAGAGTCAAATTCAACTTCAGAAACTAAAAAGAAGAGTAGTCAGTCACAGATTCAGTTGCGGGATTAAAGAGATCATCAGAGTGTAAATTTAGGAACTATAATGAAGTTCTCAGAGATATGTTTGTCATGGGTCTGAAATCCTCGGATACTCAGAGAAAAGTAAAAAGTGAAGGAGAACTATCTTGTACCAAAGCTGTTGGAATTGCCGATGCACGCAAAGCCTTTTCACGTGACTTTCTCAGCGCTGACAGGAAACACAACAGCAAGGCTTGAAGACTCAGTGTAGTTGTTGTTGTTGTTTCATTTGGGTATATTGAATCTGCTCATTCATGCCATTATCTTATCATTGTTTCAGACGATTGTTTTGTTCACCACAGGAACTTTACAGCAGTCTTGAAACTATTTTTACCTGTTGCTAGAAGAAGCCTATTTTGTATTCTGCATTAGAACAGTGAGTCTCATCCTCGTCGGCATTTTGCTATGTTACTTTGCTCAAACAGAATCAGAATCTCACAACTGAATCACACGAAGAGCCATTTGTCGTTTCAAGTTGTTACTGACTGGTCTTGTGTTAAACAGATCTGTCGGAGGAGACGAAGGAAGAAGTACTGTGACCGACTGTGGGCATGGGTGAAAGTCTTCCTCATGGAAGCGGAAATCAGCCGTTTGGAAAATGCCAGATAAGGAATTCTCGTTGAGGGAGTGTGGAGGGTGGTGGAGGGGGAGAGAGGAACACATTCAGACGTTTCTGAAAACGTCCTGAAAATGTTGAATACTGGGTGTGTGTGTGTGTGTGTGTGGGGGGGGGGGGGGGGGGGGGGCGAGAGGGAGAGGTATACGTTTTGTTTTTGTTTATGTTTCGAATTTCGCTGTTGTTTCGTTTGCTTCTGTACCTGTTACTTGTGGGTGTGCGTTCGAAACATTTTGAGTCGAAGACCGAGTGTTAAAGGCTTTGTCGCTGTCATTTGATTTTAGCACCATTTCAGCAAGACCTTGCACCTTACAAGAAAGCCTGTTCAAAGCACTTCAGTACGCCGAATAGGTTCTTCCCTTTCTTGAGCTTTTGGGGGAACGAAGCCCTCCAGACCTCCTGGCCCCCTGCGTCCCAACGGGGCCTTCACAGCCCCTTGACCCCAGCTTCCTTCGAGGGCTTTTTTTTGTTCCTGTTCAGGAAACTTCCACCCATATTTATGACACGGTCTGTATCTCAAGGCTTAGCTGCTTGCACGGCTGGTGGCGGAAGAGGGGCAGAAAGTGGAAAAATGGGCATTGTGTGTTCAGGGGTCAAAACGAGCGAAGATATTTAAAATTCCTACGAGGATTCTGGCTGGATAGTAATTCGTGGTAGGGACAGAGGAGCTAGGGGATAGAGGAAGGCAAAGTGGGATAGGGTAGTTGGGGATAATGGGTAGGGATGTTACATCACAGCTTAAGACTTTTCCCGCCTCCAGTCCATCCTCTCTCTCTCTCTCTCTCTGCCCGCCCCATTTCTACATTGACTGGATCGTTTTTTCCTGTCAGCGTTTTAACTGATGACTCGAGGATCATTCAATGTCGCGCAGGCCAGCCAAGGGGAGACATGGGTCGGAAGAAGAAGTTCAGTGGGGGGTGAGAAGGGGGTGGGGGTGCTGAGGATGGGGGTGGAAATGAAGGACCGGGTTAGGACGCGGAATGGGACGGACGGGCGGATTTTTTTTTTAATAGAAGAAACGGAACACGAACATGACAACATTTTCATCACAAATCTGTCATGGAAAAAAAACTATGCTCTCTCTCTCTCTCTCTCTCTCTCTCTCTCTCTCTCTCTCTCTCTCTCTCTCTCTCTCTCAGCCCTGATGTGGCCCTTTGCGGTCGGCTGGGTTATAAGCAACATTATCTTCTCTCTCTCTCTCTCTCTCTCTCTCTCATACACACATGTGTGTATGTGTGTGCGCGTGTGTGCGTGCGTGCGTACGTGGTCGGGTGTATTCCCTTGATGTGCATGGGTCACAAGTGCACTCACATACACCAGGAACACATTCGCTGATCGAACCTCAGCCAACTGTAATGCCCTCGCTCGTCGTCGACCTTGCGTGACATTTCGGTTTAGAGCGCTCTTTCCGTGCTGTTCTTATTCTCTATTATGGTATGGTATGGAGCGGTATTGTCGTGTGGGGGTTTCACTTTCTTGTCTTCATAGATATTTCGGTTCACCACTGACATGTTAAACACACACGCACGGCGCATGCCAACACAAACACACACTAGCCCGCACACACGCTTGGCATCACACACACACACACGCGCGCGCGCGCACGCACGCACGCACGCACACACACACACACACACACATACACGCACGCAAGCACGCACGCACACACACACACACACACACACACACACACACACACACACACACACACACACACAGCACGCACGCACGCACGCACGCACGCACCACACACACACACACACACACACACACACACATTACAGCACACGCTGAGTCCGTGCAAACATGCGAACTTATTCGTTGGACGTAGATTCTAAACAATGCCAGTAATGACGCAGGCTGCAAACGATTTTTTTAAAAACGACTCAGTCAAATGATATCAAATAGTTTATCATATTGAGGACGCAGTGGCACAACATATGCCAGAAGCCATTGTGATATGAATCTGTTCATGGGCTAGTTGCACGGAGGGCAGGGGTGTGTTGGGGTGGGGGTTGGGGTTGGGGTTGGGGTGAGGGCTTGATATAGTCCGTTTGCGTGTTGCGTGATCTCAGATTGTGTGTTTAACCTTATAATGAAATGATCTGATGTCTTGGACAAGCGTTATGAGAGAGCGAATTCATGATGACGATATTCATTACTGTTATCATAATCATCATCTTCATTTCATTACCATCATTATTATTATTATTATTATTATTATTATTATTATTATTATTATTATTATTATTATTGTTGTTGTTGTTAAAGATAAGAACACGTTTTGCGCCCCCGATCTCTTTCCACCCTCCCGAACTTTTCAAAGTTGGAGAAATGGGAGCAGCGAGAATACAGGAACGGTAACCTGGCGGACGTTACTTTACACGTTGCTTTTCCTTCTTTTTGTTGCATCTTTCTTCTTTCTTGTAAGCAAAAATAGGAGAAGCGACAGAGAAGATGGAGGGGAAGTCCAATCCGTAGAGAGAGAGAGAGAGAGAGAGAGAGAGAGAGTGAGAGTTCACACACACGCACACGCACACGTGTGTGCTTATGTGTGTGTGGACATGCACATGTATGTGGACATGCACGTGAGTGTGTGTGTGTCTATGTGTGTGTGTTTGAGAGAGAGAGAGAGAGAGAGAGAGAGAGAGAGGGAATTCACGATATTTTCGTTTTCGTGTGCTCTCTCTCTCTCTCTCTCTCTCTCTCTCTCTCTCTCTCTCACACACACACACACACACACACACACATCCTTGTGCTTGTGTATCAACGACAAGGCAGTGCATTTGAAAAACCGGCCTTCGAAAACCAGCTCATGAGCGACGGTTCAGAATGAGGTGCAATTCACGGGGTTTTGTGTTTGTCCGTGCTGCACGGGCACAATTGTCCAGCCTGCTTTCTGAGCAAGGAATCTGCGCACACTGTGAACGTACACGCACTGGGGTCGGATCAACATGGACAAGAAGAACCAACACCACCTCGACACCAACAAATGAATGCGTTTACCGTAAGTGGTCTTCGCAGAAGTTTCTTATTGTGGCGACACTGATGTCTGGTATTATCTACATTTACCGACGGTGGCTGTTAGGAGAAATAACTTTCTGAAACTTGTACGCACGCATGTGTAAGTCAGTCGGTCCCACTGGGAGACAGTGGCGGTTTCTGTACTTTCTGCGTTGACAGTGACTGAAGTCAGCCCTTTCTGTGATTGACAGTTCGCTCATTTCCACGATCGAGACGATTAAAATCTCTGCATGGGTTGCTGTCGTGTGGAACCAGTGGGTAAGTTATTCGTGCGTGCGTGCGTGCGTGTGTGTGTGTGTGTGTGTAGTTCTGTTGAATGTCTTTTCACACACACTTTGTAAACGACTAAGTAAGATAATTTTCACAATATCAGAATGTAGTCGTCATGCACGCGCGCACGCAAACACACACACACACACACACACACAAAGGCGGAGGGGAAGAGGGTTGCTGTCTGTCGATCGACTACATTGGCTTCATTTTTAAACAGTTAATTTTTGTCTGTGTGTGTTTAAAAGAAAGAAAAGAAACATTTAAAAAAAAACCCAGAAGGATGGCGCTCGATCAAAAGATAGCCACCCCTTCCATACATACACACTGGGCGGAGGGGGGTGGGGTGGAAATGAGATTGGAGAGGAAAGGGGCTGTTGGATAGTATGGAAGAACAAAAAGATGGAGGGATCAGAGAGACATCAGAGGTACCTGTAAGTGAGTGAGTGTTTGTGTGTTGTTGTTTCTGCTGTTGTTGGTGTTGTCATTGTTATTCCTTAATTAAATTTAGGATCAGGATCGGGCGTTGTATTGAAAGAACTTAGCCTATTTAGGCTTTTTACGCCCCGTCTATTTTTGGTGTCTGTTGGTCCGGTCGTTGACCAGCTCAGTCGTCTTTGACCATCAAAGTCTTATCTAATTTTAAGTATTAATTCATGTTTATCTATGAGGTTCTTGAATGTATTTGTACTTGGTGCACGTTTGATGTTAGTTGTTTATTTATTCCAGTAATTGGTTACTCTGCTAGTAAATGCAAATTTTATCAAATTAGCTCTGGAACATTGTTTGAATATCTTATCTTCACTGTTTCTTGTAGTTTATCTGTGGAGTACAAAAAAGCATGCTTTGTCAATATCATCAAAACCATAAAACATCTTATATGTCTGAATCAAGTCCCATTTTACTCTTCTTGCTTTTAGTGTTGGAAGTTGTAAATATTTTAATCTTTCTTGGTATAAGTAATCCTTTATACTATGGATCATCTTTGTTGCTCTTCTTTGAACTGTTCTAGAGCTGCTGATTGTCTCTTTAACATTGGATACCATACAGTATCGCCATATTCAAGAATGGGTCTCACTGTCTTATACAATTGTACGAAAGTGTCCTTTTCTATAAATGTAAAGGCTCTTTTTATTATTCCAATCATTCTGTTAGCCTTGTTAATGCTACTTGCAATGTGTTTATCAAATAGCAGGTTTTTGTTGAAAGTCACACCTAGATCTTTCTCTTCCTCACATTTAGACACTTTTTTCCTTGTCCCCAATTTTCATTATATAGTCATTTTGTGGGTTTGATTTACCAATATGAAGTACTTTACATTTTTCTGCATTGAAGTATAGTTTCCAAGTATCAGGCCACATTACTAATGTTTGAATATCCTTTTGTAATTCCTGCGTGCAATTTTGGAAAATTATGAAGTTCTGTGTCATCTGCAAAACTTTTACATATACTCTTTAGTTCAACAGGGAGATCATTTATAAACACAGTAAATAACATTGGTCCCAAAATACTGCCTTGTGGTATCCCACTAATGACATCAGCACTACGAGAGAAAGAACTACCAATCCTCACCTTTTGAGTTCTTTTTGATAGAAAGTCTCTAACCCAACCAAGTACATTGCCTACTATTACACACGACTCCAATTTCTTAAGTAGTCTTTCATGTGGTACTGAGTCGAACGCTTTTCTAAAATCTAAATACATCTATATTCTCTCCTTTATCAATTTCCTTTGTAAAGTCTTCCATCACTTCTCGGAGTTGAGTCACACAAGATCTGTTTTTACGAAATCCATGTTGGTACTCTGCATTAATTTATTTTCTGTCTTTAACAATAGCCTCTCTAATAAATGATTCTAAGATTTTACATATAATGCATGTTAAACTCACTGGTCTATAATTCCCTGGGTCTGTTCTCGTACCTGTTTTGAATACTAGTATAACTGTAGCAGTTTTCCAGTCTGAAGGCACTATCATCTCAGATTTAGTAAAATGTATATACAGTGGGAAGGCAATCGCCTCATTCAGCTCTTTTAGCAGTCTTGATGGAATGGCATCAGGACCACATGCTTTATTTGGGTTCAGAGATTGAAGTTTCTTATTTATTGATTCCACAGAAGTGTCTACATTTTCCAAAATTATACTTTTGACCTTGAAGCTGGACTTAGAGTAGGTATATTATTGATATCTTCCCTTTTGAATACACTAGAAAAAAAAATCAAAATATCTGCCTTTCCACTATCTGTCTCTACTGTGTCACCTTCTTTAGTTGCTAAAGGACGCACTCCTGTATTCATCTTTGTTTTAGATTGTACATATCTCCAGAAAGCTTTCCGGTTATTTTTGCATTCCTTTGATAGCTTCTTTTCAAATTCGTTTTTTTTTGCTTCTCTTATTTTTTGCTACAAGTATTTCGTGCTTTAATATAATTTTGATCATCTTTCCCCTGTTTAGTGACTAAAAACCTCTGGTACGTATATTTCTTTTTTTTTACAAATTTCATTGTCTTTGCATTCATCCACTTTGGTTTCTGTTTTTTTTTTAATTATTATTTTTAATAATTTGTTTTAGAACTTTCTTTTTTCTATTAAAGAATTTAACGTACTTTTAATTTCCCTCCAACATTGTTCTGCACAAAGATAGTTTGTTCCAGTCAGTCTCCTTCAGTTCTTCTTTCATTTGTATAAACTTCCTCTCTTAAAATTGTATGACTGCTTTGGCTCTTCTTAGCATCTGTGTACATGAGATAGATCAGACAGACTTTGTGTGTGTGTGTGTGTGTGTGTGTGTGTGTGTGTGTGTGTGTGTGTGTGTGCGCATGCGTGCGTGTGTGTGTGCATGCTGTTGTTCTTGTCATTATTTCTTTTTCAGTTTGACGTTATCCATGTAGTCTCACATGCTCGCAAGCGCTTGCGAGTTTTTATGTGGTTGTGTATGCATGTGTGTGTTTACGCATGTTCGTGCGTGCGCTTATGTGCGTGTTTGCGTGAGAGGGGAGAGAGAGAGAGAGAGAGAGAGAGAGAGAGAGAGAGAGAGAGAGAGAGAGAGAGAGAGAGAGAGTGTGTGTGTGTGTGTGTGTGTGTGTGTGTGTGTGTGTGTGCACGTACGCATGTGTGTGTGTTTGTGTGTGTGCTTCCTTCCGTGCGCGTGGAGGTGTGTGTGTGTGTGTGTGTGTGTGAGCGCGTGTGTGTTTTGTGTGTGCGTGTGTGTGTGTGTGGGGGGGGGGGGGAGAGGGTTGTTATTCTCGTTGTTGTTTCTTGTTCAGTTTAACTTCTGCTGACATTAGTGATATCAAACAGAGATGAGTGTTTGTGTGCACGCGCGTGCGCGTATGTCGTGTGCGTGTGTTTGCTGTGTTGTACTACTCCGTTTTGTGTCCTGTTGTTTTTGTGGTCTGCGTCATGCATGTGTGCATACGTGTGTGTGTGTGTGTGGGGGGGGGGGGGGGGGGGTACGCACGTACGTGTGCTTGTGGACAGCGCTTCCTCAAAATTTACTTTGCTGATTTCAGTACTGGATTAGTAATCGATTTTATCCTTGGTTTACGGAAAACTAATCAAGCAAATAAAAAAAAAGAGTCAAGATTTTTAGAAAACAAATAGGCTAATGAAAAAGATCAGGCAGGTCGTCGAGCAGTTTAATAAGCAGTCACTTGCTTTAATATAATATAAAATCTGTCCGTAATTCCTCTTGCAGCGACTTCGAACAGTTCATATTGCCGCCGAAAAAATAAAACGATGGCAGTTGATTGAGCAGGCACTCGTAATGAACAAAAAGGCTCGCAAACTGTAAGATTCCTTTTGGCAAGATTTCCGCTCCTTACCCCTTCGTTGTCTGCTCCAGGTCTGCTCAGACAACGAAGGGGTAAGGAGCGGAAATCTTGCCAAAAGGAATCTTACAGTTTGCGAGCCTTTTTGTTCATTACGAGTGCCTGCTCAATCAACTGCCATCGTTTTATTTTTTCGGAGCACCTGGAGCAGACAATATTCCAGCAGAGCTGCTCAAACATGGAGGGAAGGAATTGGTCACTCTAGTAACATCGATTTGTCAGAAGATCTGGGAGACAAAACAGTGGCCCACAGAATGGACTCAATCACTCATCATCCCCCTGCCCAAAAAGGGAAATCTACGCCAATGCCAGAACTACAGAACAATAAGTCTCATTAGCCACACCAGTAAAATCATGCTCAGAGTCATCTTGAATCGACTGAAGAAAGAGGCGGAAGAACACCTGGCGGAAGAACAAGCTGGATTCAGGGCAGGTAGAAGCACAGTAGAACAGATCTTCACCTGCCGGATACTGATGGAGAAACATCTGCAACATCAGAGAGACCTGTTCCACAACTTCATTGACTTTAGGAAAGCGTTTGACAGGGTGTGGCACAAGGGTCTGTGGCAGGTGCTCAGAAAGTTTGGCATAGAGGAGGGTCTCGTCCAAACCATCCAGGCGCTGTATAACACCGCCAGCAGCGCAGTCCTCAACAACCAGATTGGGGACTACTTCAAGACCACAGTTGGAGTCCGTCAAGGCTGCCTGCTATCTCCCGTACTGTTCAATCTTTTCCTGGAAAACATCATGCGTGAAACCCTCCATGACTTCCACTCCACTGTCTCCATCGGAGGAAGAACCATCAATAATCTGAGGTTCGCAGATGACATCGACCTGATGGGAGGCAGCAACGAAGAACTACAAGACCTGACAAAGAGACTGGAAGAAAGGGCAGGTGCATATGGAATGGAAGTGAGCACAGAAAAAAGCAAAGTCCTGGTCAACAGCACAACCAACACCCATGCTGAAATCTACATGAACGGACAACAGCTTGAAGAAGTGGGCGCTTTCAAATACCTTGGCGCCACTCTCACCAAAGACGGTCGCTCTACAACAGAAATCAAGACCAGACTAGCGATCGCAACAGCAGCAATGGCAAAGCTAAACAAGATCTGGAAGAGCAGGAAGATCAGCTTTCCTACAAAGATGAAGCTGTACAAGTCCCTGGTGCTGTCCATCCTGCTGTATGGCTGCGAAAGCTGGACCATGACAGCAGAGACCACCAAGAGAATCCAGACGTTTGAAACTAAATGCTTCAGGCGCTTGCTCGGGATCTCTTGGCAAGACCGGAAGACAAACGACCTTGTGAGGAGCCAAATAGCATCACTTGCAGGCCCCCAAGAACCTCTCTTGGCAACAGTCAAGAAGAGGAAGCTGTCGTGGTTCGGGCATGTCATACGCCACAATTCACTGCCCAAAACAGTCATCCAGGGCACGCTGGGAGGTGGCAGACGAAGGGGACGACAAGCCAAATGCTGGATGGACAACATCAAAGAATGGACCAGGATGGATGTCCCTACGCTGATGCGACAGGCAGAGGACAGGGCCGGATGGCGGTGCCTGGCTTCGAGAGTGTCTCTCATCTCTCCTCTACGCCCATCATGGGCAAGAGAATGATGATGATGATGACCCCTTCGTTAGACGTATTTTCTTCAAAGACAGGAAAACGAAATGTAAGCTGGAAGTAGTTGGTTTTTTAACCATCTTCATCTGAACAAGAGCTTCTTCCTGTTACACACTGTCGTGTTGGATTATCATGGCATTGTATGCTTCAGTAGCTCGTAACGTTGTCAATATTACTGCATCTATATACGCTCCATTGATTTTTTTTTTATGCCAAGAAGCTCTTTACTGTAGAGAACAGAGGGGTACGAAAGAAAATCTTCCCTTTGTTCATCATTTCCTTTCCGACCTGAGTCCTTCATTTTCTGAAAATGTCGTCCTTGGCCTTTTTCACTTTGTGCTCATTCGTTCTTGCTTTCCATGTTCCCGTCAGTCGTTTTCTCACCATGTCTTCATCCGTCATTTTCTTTCTCATGCCATTTAACCTTTAGCTGTTTTTTTTAAGCTGTGGCGCCCTCGTCCGCCCTTTTCATCCATCATTTCATTCTTCAGCATGCCTCATCCGTTCTTTCCTTCCTTATGTTCTCAAATATCATGTCCTTTCTTGCACGTGGTTTTCTCATACATCCTCTTCTTTCCTATCATGTCTTCGTTTGTTTTTCCTTTCTCTCCGTTGTTTCATCCGTCCTTTATTCTCGCCATTTTCTTCACCAGTCCTTTCTTTTGTCACCATTTTGTTCTCCAACCTTTCTGTTCCTGATATTCTTCCTTCAGTATTTCGTGCGTATCCTCCTATTTTTCCTTTCTTACTTGTTCTTACCCATCCCTCCACCTGCACAATGTCCTAATATGTCATTTCCTGTGTCATGTTCCCATGACGTATTCATCCATTTTCCCAATGTCATGATATTCTCGTCCCTCTTTCCGTCTTCCTTTCTTTCTTTCTTTCATTTTAACATCCGCATCCACCTGTTCTTTCCCATAAAAGTTTTAGTCCTCCCTACCCCCCCCCCCCCCCCCCCCCCCAAAAAAAAAAAAAAAAAGACGTCTTCATCTTTCTTTCCTTTCTCATGCTGCCTTTATCCATTTTTTCTCTCTCATAATGTTTATATCCACCTTTCCTTTCTGATGTCCTCATCCATCAATACCCTTTTCATGATGTCCTCATTCATCCTTCCTTTATCATGATGCCCTCGTCCATCTTTCCTTTCTCATGATACCCTCATCCATTCACATTTTCTACCATGTTACTTTCTCCGCAAGATGTGGGTTATCCATGCACACCTGGTACCGCGTTACTTTCTGCGTAACATGTAGGCTATCCGTGCACATCTAGCACCATGCGTCTTTCTCCGTAAAGTGTGTAAGCTCACATCTGTGGTACTTTAGCTGTAAGATGTAGGATATCCGTGCACTCCTTGCAACATGTTACTTAATCCGTGATGTTGGGATATCCGTGTGCACGTGGCACCATGTTACTTTCGCCTTTTAGGGTGTAGGATACCAGTCCACGCCTAGCATTGTTACTTCGCCCGTAAAGCGCATGATACCCGGTCCATTCTCGGCACTGTTACTTTCTCCATAAGGTGTAGGATAGTCGGTGCACGCCTGACACTGTTACTTTCACCGTTGACTGTAGGATACCCGGTGTAGGAAAACCAAGTAGTGGAAATTGGTTTTTTTTTTCGCTTTTTTTTTTTTTTTTTTTTTTTTTGGGGGGGGGGGGGGGGGGGGTGGGCAAATGAAGAGGACAGTGTGAGGCATCAACAAATGAAGAGGTGGATTTGGGCCTTAGGGGGAAAAAAAAAAGAAAAAAGGAAAAAAAAAACCAGAAAAGTCACCGCCTTAGGTGCTCCATTGATCCGATAACTGATGCCACAAAAAAAAAAAAATGAAATAATTGTAAAATATCTTTGCACACCTGGCGCCAGCAACATGCCCTCTCTGATGTTCCAGGCAACCAGAATGTGGCACCCCCTTATTTTCCCCGCCAGCTTCCAACCTGTTAATACCTTGAGATCTAAACCCCACATAGTTGTCTGTAATGTCGATTCAACCACTGTCATTTTGTTCTAGTTCAGCCGACCACCTCGAGCCATTGCAGGGCTGTCACCGCGCAGAGGACAGAAAAGTTCTGTCAGCACACGCACACACACGCACACGAACACACACACACACACACACACACACACACACACACACACACACACACACACACACGAACACACACACACACACACACACACACACACACACACACACACACACACAGATAGAGAGAGAGATAGGGAGAGGGGGCAAAATAAATAAATGGATGTTATACAAGCTGGAGATTTGCGTCTTAGGACATATAAAACTAAGCCATGCCGAGTGCGTCAGCCATTGGATCTTGCCACTATTAGTAAAGATGAATTTCAACGTTAGCTTGACGATTGCTCTCCCTCTCTCTCCGTTTGGGTTTGGGTGGTTTGGACGGCGGCTTCGACTTTTCTTTTTTAAATCCAATCTCTTTCCATATTCTTTGCCTTTTCTTGATCGGTTGATATGATTAATTGAATTATTGCTCATGGCGATCATCAAGGTCAAACTCGCGTCTGCTTCTCTGTGTCTCATTCCTGCCGACCTGCAATCATTTCGAGCAGATTTCACGCACGCTCAGTTTCGTTCTTATACAAGTTCTATCTTATTTGCCTCCCGTCGAAGTCGAGTTTCATTTTTCGCTCTTTAGTTTCTACCCCCCCCCCCCCCTCCCTCCCCCTTTTCGGCGCTAAACTATGTAACTGTTAAAGCACACAGTTGTTCTTCTCTTCTCATTTTTCTCATTTGACCGTATTGGTTTTGCGATAGAGGGTGGGATGTTGAAGAACGTATTAAATGCACGTGTTCATCGCACTTAGCAATGATCGTAGACCTAGAAGCTCGTGTGAAACGATCGTCTTTTTAACTCCGTATTCCCTTACACAGCAGCGCCTTGGGGAGAGCTAGGACAGCCATGACCCTTTCTCATCCTGTCTCCAGCGTCGACTTGGAACTGTCTCCCCCGTCCTCCCTTCTCCCCCCCCCCCCCCCCCCCCCCCCCCCCCCACCTTTTTTTTTAACCTCTGTATCTTTATTTTTTTTTTCTTCCTTGCTTTCTTTCCTTATTTTATAGATCTGTTCTTTCTTTAGTATGTAGACAAGCCAAGCCAAAAATGAGATTGTCTCAATGGGTGAGCTATCTGGTGTGTGTTGGTTGACGAAACTCCCGTTTCAACAACTCTCTTTATTGCGTTAGTCGCACCTTCCACGTCGAGCGCAGAAGAATCGGTTCCTTCCGTTCCCATCTTCATGAAGAAGCTGTCGCTACTTTTATGCGCTCCAGTGTCCATTGGACACCAGATAACGGCAAATCTTTTCTAGTCCTGAGAATCTAGTCTCTATAAATATAATCCCGAACAGGCTGCTGCACGACGTGTTTTCGGATCCTTTTACCATGCTTCTGTTGCTCCCGTCTCTTTTGTTTCCCCTTCGCCGGTCGCACGTTGAACAAAGGATACATTCCAATCTCTCTCTTCTGTCGATTAAGTCGCTTGAAGACCACGCTCTAGCGTGTCACTCTGAACCCTTGAATCTGTCCACACCTCATCTCCGTTCTGCTGCTGACATCCATATCTGCAGACTCCCTTATTTTAGGTCAAAACGACACGACCAACGATCTCTCTGACTCCACATGTACAGACTTCCTACTCGTAGGCCTAAATCCTATGGTCCTCGTTTTCCTTTCGTACTAGGGTTCCTCCATCTGTAACCAGCTCCCTTTCTCCGTTCGCCAAGCAGACCTCATCACAAGTTTTACAGTTTTCCTAAAACTGTTTCTTCGAAAAAGCGTTCTGACCCTTATCCATCACCCTTTTATTTAGTTTGTCTTCTCTGCCCGTTGTGCATGGACAGTGTGTGTGTGTGTGTGGGTGTGGGTGTGTGTGTGTGTGTGTGTGTGTGTGTGTGTGTGTGTGTGTGCGTGTGTGTGCGTGTGTGTGTGTGCGCGTGTGTGTGTGTTCACGCGTTTGCGTGCATGTGCATTTGAAATGTACGTGCCGAGAACGATTGTTGAGAAAATCTTGTTAGATCGTCTTGTCATGACTGGCGTGATGTACTAGGTATATAGCAGCAGTAGCAGTAGTTTTTAGTAGTAGTAGCAACAGTAGTGGCAGCAGCAGTACTGGCTTAGCACCCCCAGCGAATAGCAACACTAGAAATAGCAGGACTCGTAAGCGACAAACAACACTGATAATTGCAAGAGGTGTAATGTTGATCGTAATGACTGCCACTGTTGTAAATTTCACGTTTGTTTTTATATCACCTAGTGCTGCGACTCACAGTGAAATCCGTTTTCTTCTTCTTGTTCTTTTTTTTTTTTTTTTTTCTGGTATTTATGTAACGGATCCTATTCCCACTTCCGCGCTCCTCCCCTTATCTTCGCTCCTTCTGCCCCCTTCCTCATCTTTCATCAAACCACACTTATTAGTCTGCTTCTTTTTTTTTCTTTATCACAAAATGTGAAGCGGGTGTTGGGTACGGAATGAGTAATTCAGCAGTGCAAAAGAAACATACGCAAACGCTTAACATTCAACA
>CM031603.1:65535148-65540148 GCA_018398815.1 Conus ventricosus
TAGCGCCAGTAGCCGATGTGATTAAAGAACCACGCAGTTATCTCTTTGTGATATTTCTTTGAAGACATCTGCTAGCACTCTTCCACCCCTAACTGCAGCTCCCTTGACTTTTCCACCCCAACCTCTTACCCTCCCACCCACCTTGCCTTTTCAGAAATGAGATGTCACGTGGCTTTCTTCCCCTTTCGTGCTCCCCCGTATTAACTCCCCCCAACTCCTCATACACACGCGCGCACGCACGCACGCACACACACGCACACTTGCACGTACGCACACACACACACACACACACACACACACACACACACACACACACACACACATGTGGAGACCGCGCGGGCCCTCCTGTTGTTTAATAACACAAGCGGCAATGTTAGTCAGTTTCAAATCTGCAAGCGGCTGTACTGTAAGCGAATTAACAGAATTGTCGATTTCTTCTTTTTTTTTTTTACGAATCGTGGCATTTATCCAGTCTTCGTCATATGTTCGTAATCTACATGTTATGTCATTTCTTCCTGATCACATTGTTCTGTCATGTCTTTGGTCTTTCGTCTTCGTCCTACGTATTGTTTAACTGATATTACTGGCGTTTACCTCTCATTATCTTAGAGCCCACTTAATCCCTTCCGAAGGCCTGTGTCCATCCCTTCCCCCTTTCCCTTAGTGCCTTCAGGGCTTCTCGCTCACTGATGCACTCCCGCTTCCTTTCTTTCTGTGAGTTAAACAGAAACTCGCAACATCCTAGAGGAGAGGACATGAGAGGTCCCACAAAACTCATTCCTGTATCAACTTACATTCTCTGAGTATTCTGAAAACTTTCCAATCTTGCCGACATGTGAACGCAGTTCTTCTGTAAGGATTGTCTGTACAATACTTTACTAAAGCTGCTAGACCGTCCTTTGTTTGTGTGTGTGTGTGTGTGTGTGTGTGTGTGTGTGTGTGTGTGTGTTTACCTCGATCGTCTTGGTCATCCTGTGAGCCAATCTGCAGCACACCTCTCGCCTAGAATTGACATTGTACGGTGGAAACTCCATGCCAAAAGGAGAGCGGTGGGGACACGGAGAGAGCTCTTTTAGTATAAACTGTGTTCCAGTCTTCTTGGGATATTGTGCTCGTAATTTCATTTTTTTTTTTCTTTCGCTTTCAAAAAAAAAAAAAAAAACTTTTTTTGGGTCTCGGTTTCTTTGCTGTCGCTTTCTTCATTCTCCCTCTGTGGTCCATTCTTTAATCTGTGTGTTAAACACTCTGCATAGGAATGCATGGCAGAGAGGGGGTAAGTGAAGATCTTTCAATGTAAATTGTGCCCCTGCCTTCTAGAAATCTGATGCTGGTAATTTCTTTTTGTGTCACTCTCTCTAAGTTTGCATTCTTTTTGAATTTGGGCTGTTGTTTTTGGGTTTTTTCCCCGTTTTTGTGGTTATTTTTACGTTCATCTCCCATCTCTTTTTCATCACTGTCGCGTTCTCCTTTTCTCCTGTCTTTCACCATTCTTTACTTTTTCTTCCGCCCGTTTTCACCCCATTTTCTTTCCCTGTTGTCCCTCTTTCGTCATTCTCACGTTCTCGTCTCAATCTGTTCATACTTATCATGATCTTGTCCTGTCGATCATTCACCATATTCTTGTTCCTGTCAGTCAGTCATAAAATCATCACGGTTTCTTGTTCTCATTGTGTCTGTTATCTGCATTCCTTGCTTCTTTCCTTCCTTTGTCATATTTACGTTCTCACATTCTTCTTCTTCATAAATTATTCCTTCCGTTAACGTGTTCTCATTCTTTTAATCCCGTCTGTCACTCACTGCTTCTAGTCCTATCCATCACTGAAATTTTTCACATTCTTCCCTCGTCCACTATTCATAATGTTCACGTTTTTTTCTCTATTCATCTCATCTATTTCACGTCTTTCTCTATTCATCTCATCTATTTCACGTCTTTCTCTATTCATCTCATCTATTTCACGTCTTTCTCTATTCATCTCATCTATTTCACGTCTTTCTCTATTCATCTCATCTATTTCACGTCTTTCTCTATTCATAATAATAATAATAATAAGGAACAAACAAAAGCCCTAAGCGCTTACAGCAATAAGCCCTAACACACACACACACACACACACACACACACACACACACACACACACACACACACACACACACACACACACACACACACACACACACACACAAAACACACACACACACGCACACACCCACACACCAGCGAAGGAGCAGAAAAATTATGTTTTGAAGAGAGTTGTTTTGAGGGAGGACTTGAAAGAAGAAAGACTGTTTGAGTTTCGGAGTGCAGAAGGGAGATTGTTCCAGCAGGAAGGAGCCTGAAAAGAAAAAGAACGTTCACCAAGTGTTCTGGCTCGAAAACGAGGGATCTGCAGAATGCGAGTATCAGAAGAAGAGCGAAGCTGTCTGGAAGGAGTATAGGTCGACAGAAGTTTAGAGAGGTAAGATGGAGCGAGGCCATCCAATGCCTTGTAGCAGAGCAAAGAAAGTTTGTACTTGATGCGTTTTTCAACAGGAAGCCAGTGCAAAGATTTAAGCAAGGGAGAAACATGAGAGGTTTTCGGAGATTTCGAGACAAGGCGAGCAGCATTATTTTGGACTTTCTGCAATTTTGCAAGGAGATTCTGTGGACAGCCAGCAAGAAGAGAATTACAGTAGTCAAGTCTTGAAAGAATGAAAGCAGAAACCAGAGTCTTGGTGGCTTCTTCAGACAGAAGGTGGCGCACAGAACTGATTCGCCGAAGCTCCAAGTAGCAAGCACGGCAGATAGAAGAAATCTGATTTTGAAAAGAGAGTGTCTGATCAAGTACAACGCCTAGATTTCGCACAGTGGTAGAGGTCTGAATGAGAGAGGTACCAAGTTGGACAGAAGAAGGAACAGAGATTGTAGACATGAGCCGTTTTGGGAGAATGAAGATCAGTTCAGTTTTGTCATTGTTTAACTGAAGTTTGTTGCAAGTCATCCATGCCTTTATGTCAGAGATGCAGAGCTGTGAGCGATCAATGATGGAGGAGAGGAGAGAGATGTCACCAGAAATGTACATTTGATTGTCATCAGAGAAGCAGTGGTGTGAAATGTCATGATGGGCTACAATGTCAGAGATGGGTTGGGTATATAGAACAAACAGAATGGGACCAAGGACAGAGCCTTGGGGAACACCATAATTCAAGTCAGCAGAGCTTGAAGAAAAACCATTGACAGAGACAGTTTGGGTTCGACCAGAAAGGTAAGAATAAAACCATGCCAAAGCTTGAGAAGAGATGCCAAAAGTATGTTGAAGTCTAGTGAGGAGGGTGGAGTGATCAATGGTATCAAAGGCAGCGGACAAGTCAAGAAGAGAAAGCAGTGAAACCTGACCATTATCAAGAGCAGAGAGAAGATCGTTTATTATTTTCAGCAGAGCAGTTTCTGTACTGTGTCCAGTGCGATAGGCGGACTGCAACGAATAGAGCAAGTTGTTTTGGTCAAGGTGGTTTTGGAGTTGGAGAAGTGCTATCTTTTCAATTATCTTTGAAAGAAAAGACAAGTTGGAGACAGGTCGATAATTTTTTAGGTTTTCAGGGTCAAGAGAGGGTTTCTTCAAAAGAGGTCGGACAACAGCAGCTTTCATCTCATCTATTTCACGTCTTTCTCTATTCATCTCATCTATTTCACGTCTTTCTCTATTCATCTCATCTATTTCACGTCTTTCTCTATTCATCTCATCTATTTCACGTCTTTCTCTATTCATCTCATCTATTTCACATCTTTCTCTCCTCACTGCGTCCTTCCTTCATTATTTTCGTCATCACTCCATTTATTTCTTCCCTTCTTTAATTATTCTGACAGTATTTTACTTTGATGTGGTCATCGTCCAGACAATCTTTTCTCCCTCCTGTCTTCTTGCCCTGTCCCCAGTTCATCATTTTCTCTTTGTCTTCTTTTCACCTCGTTAACAATTTGTCGTTCTTGCGTTTGGTCCCCCCCCCCCCCCCAGCTTTGTCCATCACTGGATCATTCTCACGCTGTTTTATTTTCATGTCATTTCATACTGCCCTCGCCTTTTCCCTCTCATGTCAATGTCATACTACTGTCCTGTCCACCGTACATCATTTTCACGTTCTTCTCTTCGTCTCTCCATGGATTATGTCATCTCATCCCACCACTCATTTATAATGGTCTATTATTCATCATTCGCTTTTTCTCCTTTCGTGCCCCCTTCACTCTTCTTTTATCCGGTCCATTATACGTTCTTCTGATGTTCTTATTATGTCGTCCGAACTGTTTTTCATTATTCTATCGTTCTTTTCCCATCCATCTTTCAGCTGCATCTTTTTTTCTGTCATTTATTCATCATTTTCCCTTCTCTTGTCACTCTTAATATTTCTTTCACGTCCCGTCCATCATTCGTCATTCTTACGCTCTCTTCCCGTTACTCATTCATTGTGCTCACATTCTCTTCCAGGCAGTCATTTATTATTGTGACGTTTCTCTGACATTTGTCTTTCATCATGTTCGAGTTCTTCTTAGTCATTCATTGTTTTTACATTCTCCTCCAGTCGGTCATGCACCATTTTCATGTTCTTCTCCAGTTAGTCGCTTACCATTTTAACATCCTTTTCCAGTTGGTCAATGATCCTTTTCACGTTCTTCTCCAGTCATCCATTCATCATTTCCTCTTTCTTCTCCCGCTAGTCGTTCATTATTTTCACGTTCTTCTATCGTCAATCATTCTACATTTTCACGCTCGTCTCCCGTCAGTAATTCGTCATTTTCACGTTCTTCCTTTTGTCACTCATTACGTTCACGTTTTATCATAGCACCAGAGTTGTTGCTAAAACCGAAACTGTATATTTTTCTGATTTTGTCACTCTGAAATATCTGAATCAAAAAACTGTGTTCAACGCATGTGAAAATGAAATAAATTTAGAATAATTGTAAACCCCCATTGTATCCTATCAAATTAGGAAGCATTATTGTCGTGAGATCTTTTGACAAAGCACAG
>CM031603.1:65542648-65545148 GCA_018398815.1 Conus ventricosus
TTCAATCGGTCAGTCAAGCGTTCGTGCATTGGGTCAGTTGGCTGGTCACTCAGTCATTCACTCGTTCACGGGGGACGTGGATGCAGGGCGTGACGTGCAGGGGATTGCAGATCCAGTGTACGAATAGTGGCGAACATGGAGGACCACGGATACAGCGTTTGACATGGGTGAGGGTACGACGGTCGCAGATGCAGGGCGTGTCATGGGTAGGGGGTACAGGGGGGTGGGGTGGTGCAAATACAGGGCATGACATGTAGGGTGGGGGAACGGGAAACGTGTATGCTGGGCGTAATATGGTGGGGGGGGGGGGGGGGGGTGCAGGGGGCGCGGATACATGGTGTGACACTTGGAGTACAGCGAGTGCAGGTTTTTAGGGGCTTCACTTTGGTGGGGGAAGGGGGCGCGGATTTCAGATCATGATGTAGACTTTGGTATGGGTTGCTTCGATTGCTGGGCGTGACATGGGTGGGACCATGGGGGGTGGGACCATGAGGGGGGGGGGTGATTCAGCGCCTAACATGGGTGGGACAGTAGAAGGTTGGGGGTAGCTAATTTCAGGGCGTGACTTAGATTTGGGTGGGAGGAGGGGAGGGGGTCGGGCACGGATTTTTAGCGCATGACATAAATAGGGGTAGGATAGGGATGATGCAGGGGCGTGACATGGATGGGCGTACAGGATGCACAGATTTCAGAGCGTGACATGGGGGAGACTACAAGTCACGACATGACCGGTGGAACAGGAAGTAAAGATTCAGGGCCTGACGTGCGTGGGCGTATCGGGGACGTCAGTGCAAGGTGTGGCATGGGCGGGCGTATGGGGGACGTCGATGCAGGGTGTGACATATGGGTGGGCGTATGGGGGACGTCGATGTAGGGTGTGACATATGGGTGGGCGTATGGGGACGCCAATGCAAGGTGTGACATGGGTGGGCGTATGGGGGACGCCAATGCAAGGTGTGACATGGGCGTATGGGGGACGTCAATGCAGGGTGTGACATATGGGTTGGCGTATGGGGGACGTCAATGCAGGGTGTGACATAGGTGGGCGTGTGGGGAACGTCAGTGCACGGTGTAACATGGGCGGGCGTATGGGGAACGTCAGTGCACGGTGTGACATGGGCGAGCGTATGGGGAACGTCAGTGCAGGGTGTGACATGGGCGGGCGTATGGGGAACATCAGTGCACGGTGTGACATGGGCGGGCGTATGGGGAACGTCAGTGCACGGTGTGACATGGGCGGGCGTATGGGGGAGGCCAGTGCAGGGTGTGACATGGGCGGGCGTATGGGGGAGGTCAATGCAGGGTGTGACATGGGCGGGCGTATGGGGAACGTCAGTGCAAGGTGTGACATGGGTGGGCGTATGGGGGAGGTCAATGCAGGGTGTGACATGGGCGGGCGTATGGGGAACGTCAGTGCAAGGTGTGACATGGGTGGGCATTTTGGGGACGTCGATGCAGGGTGTGACATATGGGTGGGCGTATGGGGAACGTCAATGCAGGGTGTGACATGGGCGGGCGTACACGGAAAGAGGGACGTGGATGAAGGACGTGACGTGGGTGGGGGTATTGGGGCATGGATGCAGGGCGTGCGTCACACGGGTGGGCGTATTCGGGCAGATGGGTATCGGATGAAAGGCGTGGCGTGGGTGGGCGTATTGGGGCAGATGGGTCGCGGATGAAGGCGTGACGTGGGTGGGTGTATTGGGATAGAGGAGGCGAATGAAGGGCGTGACATGACTGGCGTATTGGGCAGAGGGGGCGTGGATGAAGGGCGTGACATGGTGGGTGTATTGGGGTAGAGAGGGTGCGGATGAAGGGCGTGACATGATGGGTGAATTGAGGCAGAAGGGACGCAGATGAAGGGCGTGACGGAGTGGGTGTATTAGGGCAGAAGGGGCGCGCATAAAGGGCGTGACGTGAGTGGGTGTATTGGAACAGAGGGGGCGCGCATGAAGGGCGTGACGTGAGTGGGTGTATTGGAACAGAGGGGGCGCGCATGAAGGGCGTGACGTGGGTGGGTGTATTGGAACAGAGGGGCGCGCATGAAGGGCGTGACGTGAGTGGGTGTATTAGGGCAGAAGGGGCGCGGATGAAGGTCTTGACATGGTGGATGTGTTGGAGAAGAGGGGGCGAAGATGAAAGGCGTGATATGGGTGTTGGGGGCAGAGGAGGCGAACTGAAGGAGGGAGGGGGGGGGGGGTGGAAGAGTGGATACAGCATTTGAAATGGATGGGCGTAATGGGGCGGAGGGAGCGCGTAAGCAGGGAGTGACATGGATGGACAAGCGGGGGGAGGCGGACACTGGGCGTGACAAGGATGGGGGGTACGTGGCAGGAGATGGGGAGGAACGAACGCGGGGAGGAGGGTCCGGATGCAGGGTGTGACATGGGTTGGTGAACAGGGGAGGAGGGTGCAGATGCAGGCTGTGACATGGGTAGGTGAACAGTGGAGGAGGGTGCAGATGCAGTGTGTGACATGGGTAGGTGAACAGGGGAGGAGG
>CM031603.1:65550148-65551638 GCA_018398815.1 Conus ventricosus
AAAATGTCTTTAATCATCGGAGAGTGATGAGCTGCTGCTACTCTCTCTCTCTCTCTCTCTCTCTCTCTTCGCGTGGGTGTCGAGTTAATCAATCCCTATGTATGACCGACTGATTCAAGATACGCAAACTTAAAATGAAATCTCGTGAAGTGCGCGTAGGCTTACATTGATCTTGTACTCATCTTTAACTGTCAGTTTATCATAGAAGAAGGCCATAGTGGCGCGCGCTTCGTGTGCGTGTGTGTGTGTGTGTGTGTTGAGGGAGAGAGAGAGAGAGAGAGAGTGATGTTGAGTGCGTGGCGTGTGAGTGTCCGTGTGTGTGCGGTGCGTGTGCGTGCGTGTGTGTGTGTGTGTGTGTGCTGGTGAGACGAGAGGCACTTTGGATATCCATCCGTTCAGACGGACTAAGCAACTAGTGAATCAAGCGAGAACGGTACACGGGAGACCACTCCATGTTTGAGTGAGACACAGTAGTTTAGAATGGGATGAATTGTCTTTCCTAAGCCATTTTTAAATTTTCCAATTTCCATCATAATAAATCATTTTGCGAATGTTAGAAATTCTTGTTTGCGTTCTGGGTGTGAATGCAAGTTATTTCACATGAATATAGACAGACTGACCATTAATACATGCATGTACATGTAAAGCCTGTAGTCAACTGCTCTCTCTCTCTGTCTCTTCACACACACACACTCTCACACACAGAGCTGGGTTCTCAATTTGAAAGCCTCAGTATGAACCTCTGACCCTCCTTGTGTTATAGCAATGTAAAAAATCAAACTTGCAATACCTGTTAATGTTAGGGTATTTTCATGTGTTCATAGTCCAGCTATGTGCTTGGAGAAGGCTAGCACTGTCAAGCAGGGTCAGCAATTTTGGTTTTCTAATCATGCGCTAACAGCTGTTATGTTTGTTCTAGCAATATCAACATCAATGTCACTATAGCATTGCTGGGTGTCAGGAGCAAGTGCTTGTTCAAATGGGAGGTTATAAACACCATGGCTTAAACTGAACACAATGTATTTCATACTATGCTCTGCATTACAGCTGGTAGAGAACCATTATGGTCAAGTGGCTCTCAGGACAAGGCAAGGGAAATCTGAACAACCTCCATGTCATGAAATTGAACTTTGTTGTGCAGCAGATGGTACTTGCAGATGCTGACCATTGTCTGAGAGAGAGAGGAGAGAGAGAGAGGAGAGAGAGAGAGAGAGAGAGAGAGAGAGAGAGAGAGAGAGAGGGAGGAGAGAGAGAGAGGGAGGGAGGGAGGGATTTTTTTCAATTGAATGATGTATTTGGAGGACATATCGTCATCAGCTGGCTAACTCGTTGATTCTTCCATTACTTAATGTAGGTTGTTTACATTGAGCAGGAAGCCGTTTGTGATGTTTCAAAATTTCCAGAAAATCCACTGTAGACCATTTTAAGACCAGAGATCCACTTTAATCTTGCCACAAGGGCCTTAGAAGTGTCTTTTTTTTTTGGCCAAA
>CM031603.1:65564966-65569966 GCA_018398815.1 Conus ventricosus
GAGGACTGGGGTTTATGTTTGGGGTGGACTACGAAACAATCGCTTCTTTTGTCGTTGGCAGAGCCGAGTGGCCCTAAAGGCAGTATAGACTTTGCTTGTCGGACCGCTAAAGCAAAAACAAGTTTGCGGGTTCTGTGGTTGGAAGTAACACAGCTGTGTGTGTGTGTGTGTGTGTGTTTGTGTGTGTGTGTGTGTGTGTGTGCGCGCGCGCGCGCGGGTGTGTGTGTGCGCGCGCGTGCGTGTGCGTGCGTGTGTGTGTGCGTGTGTGTGCATGTGTGTGTGTGCATATGTGTGTGTGTTTCTCCCTTCCGTCGGTCTGCGGTCGAAGTCAAAACCGTCAGGTCTGTCAGGAACATTAAAGACGGAGGGGGGGGGGGGGGGGGAGGGGAGGGGGGGGGGGGGGGAGGGTCGGGCAGATGGATGGGAGGAGGGAGGGGGTGGACCCTGGAAAGAGACAATTAACACAGTAGTGTTGTTCCCTGTGTGTTGCGGTTTTCTTTTTTTTTCTTTTTTTTTTTCGTTGATTGCTTGTTTGCGTTTCATGATTCCTTTAGTTCATCCTCCGACCTTTGTTTCCTCGTTCTTTTCCATACCTGTGTTGCCCCTTCGCTGATGGAAGAGGGACACTTTAGTGGATGAGTTACTTCCATAAATTAACACGCAAGTATCCCTCCCGTCACCCTTTCACAGTTCTTCATTCTCTGTACCTGTTTTTCAGCTTCCCAGACTCTTCTCTCTCTCTTTCTCTCTCTCTCCTCTCTCTCCTCTCTCTCTCTCTCTCTCTCTCTCTCTCTCTCTCTCTTGTGTGTGTTTGTGTCTTGCTCTATCTTTCTCTCTCTCTCTCTCTCTCTCTCTCTCTCTCTCTCTCTCTCTCTCTCTCTCACACACACACACACACACACACACACTCTCTCTCTCTCTCTCTCTCTCTCTCTCTCTCTCTCTCTATCTATCTGTGTGTGTGTGTGTGTTTCTCTGTCTTTCTGTTTCTCTCTCTCTCTCTCACTCTCTCTCTCTCTCTCTCACTCTCTCTCTCTCTCTCTCTCACTCTCTCTCTCTCTTTCTCCCCAAATTAATTAAGCCACATACAAGCACGCGGCAGGACCCCGCAGTGCGTGTAGCACGCTAGCCTCGGTGTAACGTTCCCTGACACAGCAAAGAGGCGGCCAGTGTCTCACAAATGGGATTTCCGCGTGTACCCCTTGTGTCCCTGTCCCTCTGTCCCCGTTCTCACTCACCCCCCCCCCCCCCCCACCTCTACCCCCCACCCCGTCTCGTCCACCTCTTTGCGGTTCCGCCCTCCCCTCTCCCCTCCCCTGCTCCCCCCCCCCCCCCCAAACACCCTTTCTGCTCCTGCGTGAACCCCCCCCCCCCCCCCCCCCCCAAACACCCTTTCTGCTCCTGCGTGAAAGTCATGTGTGTGCCGCCTCTCATCGCAACATCCCCATCCCCCTTCTCACAGACACACAGACACAGACACACACACACACACACACACACGCACGCATGCACGCACGCACGTACGCACGCAGACACACGCACACACACACACAAACACACACACACACGCACGCACGCACACACTCAAAACTTGGAGTTCCCTCCCTTCCCTCCTCCTCCACCCCCCCTCCACTGTTTCCCTCTCCACATCTCCCACCCCTCCACCCGTTTTTTTTTTTTCTCTCCCTACCCCTGTCCCTTCAAGCATCCTTCTTCGTGGAACTGAAAGACTTTGTTACAGGTGCCACCCCACCCCCCCCCTGTATCTGTCTGTCACTGCCACCTTCAGCCCCCTTCACCCCATCCCCAACAACCCTCCCCCCCTCCCCACCTTTGCCTCTCCATCCACCTCTTCAGTGTTCTCGGTCGTTTGTTTATGAGTGTGTTTTATTTTAAAGTGTTATTTATTTGTGTATTTGTTTATTTATTAGTTTATTGGCGTTGTTCAGATATGTAATTCGGTGTGATTGTTTTCCAACAATGGAGCGAGAGAGAGAGAGAGAGAGAGAGAGAGAGAGAGAGAGAGAGAGATTCAGTTTCAGGTGTTTTATTTATATTTAGGCAGAGAGAGAGAGAGAGAGAGAGATTCAGATTCAGGTGTTTTATTCATGTTCAGGCGCAGAGAGAGAGAGAGAGAGAGAGAGAGAGAGAGAGAGAGAGAGAGAGAGAGAGAGAGACCCATGAGGACCTGTCTTCCGACACACAACTCTCTCTCCTCTCTTTCTTTCTCTCTCTCCACCCTCCTTCCTAGCGCCGAACCCCATCGCTTATAGCGGCCTGTAACATCGCCTTCCCTGTCTGGCCGAGGTGATGGAATATCACGGCTGTTAGGTCCTCCTCACGCGTGAGGTCCCAGAACCCCCCCCCCCCCCCCTTTACCCCTCCCCTCCCCCCCCCTTCACCCTTCTGCATCCCTCCCCTTCAATCTCCAGACGCACCCACCGCCCCCCCCCCCCCCCCCCTGCCCGTGACCCCCCCCTTTTTACTGTCACTCCTTCCCTGGCCAAGTTTCTGCCTCAATGTCCACGAGCCTGCCAGAGTCATTCGGGTGGACGGGGAAGATGGGGATGACCCTGTAGTGATACTGGCCTCTTCCACAGCATTTTCCCAGCGCCAGTCCTCTACATACTACGCGCACGCGTACACACATATACATACATACATACACACACACACGCGCGCGCGCGCGCGCACACACACACACACACACACACAACACGCACGCGCGCGCGCGCCGCGCATACGCATCCATACACACACACTCAAGCGCAGGTCAAACACAGAGTCATAATGACACAATGACAAAGCATGAAGTCGAGCCACGCATGCTCCTCCCACAGAAAATCGTCCCCCGACGTTCTCAACACTGGCAATACAACACTGGAGGTTCAGAGCACACAGTACGGAGAGAAGATGAATGTGGGCGGCGCTTCCCACATACTGGCGCAAGCAGCCTGGAGGATGAAGAATGGTAGCAGGCACCGCTGCTGACTTGGCAGGGAGAGCATGGAAGGAAGGAAGGGGGGGGGGGGGGGGGGAGGCTGATGACCCCGTGATAGGTGATTAGGTACCACCGGTCTGCAACCGACTCTGTGAACTTCCGACCGACCCTCTGTGACCATCGAGGCGTTTTAAATAACCCTAACACAGGGCTGGTCCGGCTAAGTTCAGAGTGCTCCCACCCCCACCCCCACCCCCACCCCTTTAATCTACTATAGCTGGACAAGCTGCTGTACGGGTACCTCCTCTGACCTTTGCAAGGGATGGAAACCTTAATATCTGGTGTCCATGGAACTCAATGGAATGCTCTTTGTGCGTGCCTGCACCCTATATGTGAACACCGCGCAGGTTTCCAAGGGTGGCGCAGGATTGCTCCCGGCAGGTTTGTTCGGCAGTTCTTCTCTGGGTCCTACCCGCACCTTCGGGTGTTATCTTTTTTCATATATAATGTTCAAGGGATTATCAATGTCAATACAAAAAGGTCCAGGGAAACTCACACGCTAACCTGAAAAACATGTTTGGGTTTGATTTACTTTTAGAATGTAATCATGCGCAAAATGCAGACACTTTCATAACTCCTCTGGATAGTGATATATTTCTTTGTTCTTTCTTTGTTTTTTGTTTTAATGTGACCGTTAATGATTACGAGACTTCATCGCCCTATCCATTTGCACTCGCTCACCAGAGAATGAAATCTGTAATATGGGTGGGAGCAGAAATGCTGTAAGGCATTTTGGCAGTTCATGTATTGCCAGTCTTCATCCACTTCTGCTGCTGCTACTGCTGTTGGTGTTGTTGTTGCTGCTGCCGCTGCTGCAGGAAGAAGCAGTCTGAGCCGCATGCTGCTCATAACTTCTTACATAAAAAGAAAAGTAAGGGGAAACAAAAACCTTCATGCCTAAAACACGAACGTGAAATTCTTCCGACGTCTTTCCCCCTTTGCCAAACTAATGCATGCACGCTTTGCATACAGGAGTTCTTTGCCGTGACAGGTGTAGAGAGAGAGGAGGGAGAGGTGGGATGATCAAGAGTTACTTATTCACTGTTTTGACTGGCATGCACCAGCATGGAGACCATCCTGTTATATGGTTGCGAGACATGGACACTGATGGCCGAAACAAAGAAGAATCCAGGCGTTTGAGACCAGGTGCCTGAGGAAACTACTCCGCATCTCCTACAAAGAACACAAGACCAATGATTATGTGCGGAACCTGGTCACTAACCTAGTTGGGCCTCACGAACCACTTCTGCAACCGTCCAAACGACGGAAGATGGCATGGTTTAGCCGCGTCATTCGTCACAACACCCTCTCCAAAACCATCCTTCAAGGTACCGTTGAAGGAGGGCGCAGACGAGGACGGCAGAGAAAGAGCTGGTCCGAAGATATAAAGGACTGACCAAAATGACCATGCCAGATCTCCTCACGACAGCCACCAACAGAAGAGCCTGGAGAGAAACGGCGGCTGCCTCATCACGTCCTACCAACGACCCCAGCGGTCAGGGGAATGACTGACTGACTGATAGGCGTGCACACATTGTCGGTCGTTGTTGGACGCCCGTCTGTCTCCGCTGAAAGCAACGCCAGGGACTGAGGCAGTTAGTGGTTCATGTAGACCATGAATGGAGATCGATGGTCACAAAGTCATTGTGTATACGAGTGCGTCCGTAGGTCTGCACAAGTACATTCAATGCGTTCATGCAAATTACATGGGCACGTCTACATGTATGTATACACACGTGCATACATACATACATATGTATATTCATGCATGTGTAACATAGGCAAACACACATACATGTATGGATGCATGTGTGCATATATGCGTGCGTGGTGCGCACGTGCATACATACTGACTGAAACCAATTTATTGTCAGATTAACTCAAGGTTGTACTGACAAATTTTGGCGTCGCCGACAGGATACGTGCATACATACATGCATACACACACACACACATACATACATACGTACATACATACATACACACATACATACATACA
>CM031603.1:65577466-65579692 GCA_018398815.1 Conus ventricosus
CTTTCCCACCCCACCCCACCCCACAAACCCCCTCCATCCCTCCCCGATCTCTTCCTGCCTTGTACAAACACTGGCCTCCCCCTCCTTCCCCCTCTACCTCCCCCCCCCCCCCCCCCCCCCCGCTCTCCACCACCACCACCACCCACCCCCTGACCCACCACCCACCACCATCCTCATCCTCTCTGCACCCTTCCCTCTTCTTCGTCTCTCCCCCCTCCCCCTCCCCACCCCTACCTCACCTCCATCCCTCCACTTTGGGGAGCGCTGAACGGCCCCCGGGGTGGGGCTCTACCCGTCCATCCCGTGTCATCTCCGGCACTCCAGACTAGGAAAGCACGTGATGGAGAGGACCGGGGACAGACAGACAGACAGACAGACGGAAGGAAGGATGGACGGACGGACATCCAATATGGCGCTGAGGGCCAAGGCCAAGGTCAGAGGAAGCGGAAAATGCGTCACAGACGGCAGCGGCCTCTCTAACAGCGCCGCAGCCTTCTCCCTTCCTCCCCCTTCTCCTCTACTCCTCCCCCAGGAACATGGGCTGGGGCTGATCGGGATTCCAGAAGATTGGAACAATCACTTCCACGCCTGCTTGATGGGGCCCTGGGGGTGGTGGGGGTGGAGGAAGGCGCTGGGAGCCGGAGTGCCAATTGTAGGCCTGCTTCTCCCTACCCCCCCCCCCCCCCCCCCCCCACCCTACCCCCAGGGTCGTCGGCATCGTCGTCGTCGTCGTCGTCGTCGTCACCACCATCCACTCACTTTCAGCACGCCCCTGAGAGGTTCTGTCAGAGGACGTTGAAAGCCTGGTGTTGATCCATCCGCCCAGAGACCTCGGGGAACCTGATGATCCCGATACAGCACCCTACACAAACATCGGGTGGACGTTCCGATGATGAGAAGAACAGGGCTGTGGAGAGAGAGAGAGAGAGAGAGAGAGAGAGAGAGAGAAGAGAGAGAGAGAGGGGGGGGGGGGAGGGAGAAGGGCCAACGCTAGTTGCTGTTAGGATAAATCGCAACACACGCCGACACGACACAAAGGAAAAATGATGTGTAATTTGTCGATGTAATCGAAGATTTCTCTTGACCCTGACAACTGGAATGCCATGTGGCCATTTTGGCAGTCCAGTTGTTGATTTGCCTATGGGACCGAAAGAAAAAAGAAAAGAAATCGGTGTCCAGTATTCTCCATTTTGTCTTTCGTTTGCTGTCTCATCGCTTTTGTCCATTGTGGGTATATTTGCATCGGTTTTTGTATCGTCCATTGCAGATCACTTGTATCTATTTTGTGCTTGTATGATGAGTTTCTGCTGAATTTGTTCTGGTTGTTGTATAGGCCTGTTGGTTTTGTCCATTCAGTTTACCGTTTTGTTGGTTTTTACTAGTGTAAGATCGTGTAGATGGTATGCGTAGTTCTAGCGGAGTCCCAGGCCAGTGCTATATATTAAAAATATACAGACATCTGTGTGAAACGATACTGAAATTGTGAGTGCGCACGCGTCACCACCCCCCTCACTCTGTCTCTCTGTAGATCTGTGTGTGTGTGTGTGTGTGTGTGTGTGTGTGTGTGTGTGTGTGTGTGTGTGTGTGTGTGAGTGCGCGCGCGCCTCTGTGTGTGGTGTGTGTGTGTGTGCATGTGCGCGCACGCGCACGCGTGTGTGTGTGCGTGCGTGTGTGTGTGTGTGTGTGTGTGTGTGTGTGTGTGTGTGTGTGTGTGTGTGTGTGTGGCGCGCGCGCTTCCATCCGGAGATTGCGAGGTGCAGAGTATGGGGGTGTCTGAAGTATGTCTATTGCTGACAGCGATTTTGCTACCATCGATTACTGTGGGGGAAAAACACACCTTGGGCCGTGAAAGAACTGGAAATGCCAATTGCTACGTAGAGGGGGTGTATGAATGATAACTTTATTGCTGATAAGAGATGTTGTCACCATTAATTAGTGAGAGGGGAATAAGCACGCGCTGAATTCTTGAAACACACACGTCTCTCTCTCTCTCTCTCTCTCTCTCTCTCTCTCTCTCCTCTCTCTCTCTCCTCTCTCTCTCTCTCTCTCGTCTCATCCGGGTGCGTCTCTCCTCTCTCTCTCTCTCTCTCTCTCCTCTCTCTCTCTCTTCTCTCTCTCTCTCTCTCTCTCTCTCTCTCTCTCTATCCGCATGCGTCTTTCTCTGTCTCTCTCTCTCTGTCCTCTCCTCTGTCTCTGTCTCTCTGTCTGTCTCTCTCATCCGCGTGC
>CM031603.1:65590988-65600988 GCA_018398815.1 Conus ventricosus
GTCATATTGTAGTTTGTAGTTGTAGCCACTTTTGTGTAACGCTTCTTGGTATTCAGCTGCAGCGTTATTGAATGCTGTTTCGTTGCATGACAGGTTGGATAATCTTTTATTTATGCCTCTGGGTATTGTTTTTAGTATGGAAGGTGGATGGTTACTTTTGATATTTACATAGACAGGTGTATCATTTGTTTTTATGTATGGTTTAAATATATGTGCTGGTTGAGGTCAAACGTTATATCTAGGTAGTTCACTATCTTTTTATTTGCTTCTATAGTGATTTTTAGATTTTGGTTTTGGAAGATTTTACACAGTTCTTTTTTCTTATTTTCAATGTTTCTAGGGTTGTCGTTCAGCGCAGCGAGGCCGTCATCCCTGTACAGTCCGACTTGTTTTCCAAGTTTTTTTTTAATGTTAGATAGTATGAATAGTCCGACAAGTTCGCAAGTTTCGGCACCATCATACGATCCCATTGTGACATCAAAAGTTGAATTCTTGTTTGCGCTCTTGGTCCAGATTTCATATATATATACCGTTATTCTTGACATATTGTCCGATTTGGATGAAATTTGGTATGTACACAGGCTTTCGCCCAGTGAGGACTAAAATACCAGTTTCAAAAGTGTACATCGGTTAAATAACCGTTAAAAACCGTTATTTTTACCTTTATCTCACAAAGCACTTGGCCGATTTATAAGCGGTTTGGAAAACTGGGAGTACGTTTATATGCTTCGCATCTTGTTGTTTTATACTGATCGCACAAACAATTCTGTGAAATATTATTCCCTTTTTTTTCACTATCCGCGCAAACAATTCTGTGAAATACGATCTCATGCACACGCTAACTATACAAACAATTCTATGCATTATTATCTTAAGCAGGCACTAACTATTCAAACAATCATACGAAATGTTGTCCCATGCACACACTGACTATGCAAACGATTCTGTGAAACATTATCCATGAAGACACGTGCAGACGATCCCACGGAACGTAATTTCCTGCACATAGAGACCTTACACAGAAACCTGCGAAATGTTCTTGCTTATAGATACTGAAACCAAACAAGGAACCCACGAGTATCATAGGATCAGGCGATGCCAGACCAAATATTGGTGGTACCCAACATTAATATTTTTTTTGTCGCTAGCCATCTTAAAGAGTTGCTTTACTGGCATCTGTGTTGTGTTTGAAACGCCCACTCGCATAGCTCTTCATGGAGTGTTATCCCCGTCCGTCGTGTTACCTGAGGAAGGTATGGAGGCCAAACGTCATGAAACCACTAAGGGAAGTGTCCATGTTGGTTATGCTTGCCTTCTGTCTGTCGCTGGACGATACGTTCCGCTGAACTTTTGGTTTGGGAAGAGAGGAAACCTTGAGTGAGGCAGGAATCAGTGAACAACAACTAAAGAAAAACAAACAAACCAACCTAAACAAACAAACAAACAAAACCCAAAACAAAAAATACAGACAAATACCCGTATGGAAGGGCTGTTTCTTTCTTTGTTCTGTGTACTCTCTCTCTCTCTCTCTCTCTCTCTCTCTCTCTCTCCTCTCTCTCTCTCTCTCCTCTCTGCTGGGCGATCGGCTGTCGTAAGCAGCTATTCGTTTGGAGTTTGGAGTTATGGACGTCTATTCAGTTCATCCGAAGGAGCAAGGGTTACCCTTGAATTTGTTCTTAAATTTTTGATTTGGGTGCTTACATTTATTTTACCGTGGGAGGAAAGAATAAAGAAAAAAAGAGAGAAAAGAAATTTTATTTAAAAAAAAAGAAAGAAAGAAAAAAAAAGAAAAAAAAAGGAAAAACCTTTCCTTCTTCACTCCTTGTTTACTTAGTAATTAAAGAATAAAATGATGGGGGAAAAAAACCCAAAGCAAACGTTTGCCTGTTCTTCTTTTACATGAACAAAATTCCCTAGCAGTTGCTCTTGAACTCACAGCACACATGAAGTGCCACGATATGTCACGGATGCATAATGGCACTCTGAGTGTGCTTTCGATCGATAATGAGACGCTCTCAGACCCTCCCCCTGGAATCACTTCCACTGGAGTCGCGGCCACGGGCTTTCTGAAAAGTCTGCCTGATCCATCTCAAAGCAGATCTTCTTGATATGATCAGATACTGCAGAAGTACCCGTCATGGCTCTAACGGGGTGAGCTGCAATGTGAGACGACTGCAGGCGGAAATCTTAACAAACCTTAAAAAAGTATTTACACACCACCACACAGGACAGCGAAAAGGAACGAGCAACGTCATCATCATCATGGTCATCATCATCGCAGATCTATTTCCCATCTTGCGCCGAATTTGACGAAGGTAAGTGATTGCTCGTTCATTTTCGTTGTCCCGAATGCTGTTTACCTTGCGTGAAGAAGACCTGAGAGGTCGAAACGCGTCGAGTTTTGTCTTGTGATTCGTTTGTCCACGCTGTTCGGTGGAGTCATTGAAATACGTATAAAAATCTAACGGAGTGTTTCAGAACATCCCTTTCCATATTTTCGGGGGTTGTTGAATTCAGCATCACACGTGAATCCTATAGTGTCCTTATGACTCATTAGAACAATACTTTCTATCATGCGGATCAGCACATTTTTCAGCTAAATAAACGAATAGATAAATCGACGGCTAATTGAAGGAAAAAAGGATCAGTCGATTGAATGAACAAATGATCGATTCATTAATTCATTGATATTCATTGATACGTATTCATTGATACGTGTGGGCATTTCAGCCCCCCCCCCCCCCTCCCCTCTCTCCCCCTCAACCCCAAAGGAACACAGAACAAAACAACGCCATCGGCAGAGGAAACATCCCACCCTCACGAACCAGGGCCAAGGTAAACTGCCACCAAAATAGCCCCCCTTGGATAGCCCAGGGAAGGCACTCTGATCGTCAAAGGGGCATAACTCCGGGTTGACCTCTCCGGTTCAGTCAGGGCAATGTCCAGAAATATCCGGTTTGATTGACGTGTCTTCTGTCCAGCTTTTTGAGCAGCCGCTCATCCCTGGGTTCTTGATGTGTGCTGAGGAGGTGAGCATATGTAACACCCCCTCATCCACACACCCTCTTCGCTCCCCCCCCCCCCTACCCCTCCACCCCTCCTACCTCCCACCCCGTTCCCCGAGTTCGGCTGTACGCGTATTTATGTGCGTAAGTGCTAACATGAATGAGCGAGCGCGCAAGTGTGTGTGTGTGTGTGTGTGTGTGTGTGTGTGTGTGTGTGTGTGTGTGTTTATGTGAGAGAGAGAGAGAGAGAGAGAGAGAGAGAGAGAGAGAGAGAGAGAGAGAGAGAGAGAGAGAGAGAGGAGAGAGATTAAACAGAAGTTCAATGACAAGCTCACGGTCTGATTTGAAAAAAAAAGAAAAAAGAAATCAGATGTCCTTAATTGCAAATGACAGTGTGTGACAAAAAGTCTGAAAGCAAGCCGCACCCATTTACACACAAGCAATAGCTTTGGGGAATAAATATACAAACGCGAAACTAGGGTAAACTTAAGCAGTTTCAGTCGGCTTTCCTGGTTTCTCTGGGCTGTCCAAGACAGCAGCAGCAGCAGCAGCAGCAACAGCAACAGTAGCATCAGCAGCGGCGGCGGCGGCAGCAGCAGCGGCAGCAACATCCACAGGAAGAATGACCGTGGAAAATGGAGAACATGAAAGAAAGTGAGACTGCTCATTGACCTCCCATAACTCTTATTGATCGTCCCCGCTAATGACGTTTAGCCCAGAAAATGGCTGTGTTTGTCTTCCCTCGACGATTTTCGCTTCCACCGTCTACCCTTCCCTCCCTCCCCCCCCCCCCTTCCCTCCCGTTCCCATAATAACCCCCCCCCCCCACCCTTCTGCTCATACGCAGTTTCCCTCCTCCCGCCCTCTCCTCTGCCCTCACCTTCTCCCAGCTCAACCGGTCTCCCGTGGATACCGATTTGTTGTGACCACTTTCCCTGATTTGTGTAGTCTTCTGTTAAACCTTTACCGTGCTACCTGGGTCTTCCACGTACGACCCAGTGACGCAATGAAAACATCACATCTTATGAACGAACAGAGCTATGCTCAGGAAATCTTGGGAGTTTCTCAACGATTTCAATAGCAGTTGGTCACAGAAATTTCATGTGTGGGTACAATCAAATATCAGCATAATCAGTCTCGGTTGCCCCAGGACCTATATATTTTAATGGGTCGCACATGACCCACGTCATCGGGTGAGGAATAAGTTGCTGAAACGCCCTTTATCAGATGTGGGTCGTACAAGACCCACGCGATCTGAATAGGGATAAGCAATAGGAAAAGCCTCTACAGAATGTGTGGGTCTTGGGTGACCCGCACGATCGGGTCTGTGTAGACAAAATCGTCATCCGGTAAAGGTGAAAACAACACGCAAAGCATGTAAACGTACTCCCAGTTTATCTAAACGATCGCATCACGGGAGGGCGTGGGGGGGGGGGGGGGGGGGGGGGGGGGGGGGGGGGGGGGGGGGGGGGGGGGGGGGGCTGAAAAACGTCATACTCAAACATGCGTCATAATGTATTTCGTCACTGGCTGATATATTCCATAAAGAAGAAAAACCGTTTGGGGCCGTTATAGCCGTTAGTAACGGCCATCTGGGTAAAATAAAACATCGGGCATCATCCGTGATCCATAATGAACATACCCACACATGTTCAGAAAGATCGGCCCAGAAGTTTTGTCTGGAGCGAGTGGAACACATTTTGACCACGGACAGACACACAGACAGCATTTCTTCGTTCCCATTGTAAAGTACTCCCTGTCCTATAAGAACTGGGAGTACAAGAAGAAAGCTCTTCTTTTTGTGCTTATATTCTGCTTTTGATGAAACTGAGCGGTGACGGTGAGGAAGGGAGTGAGGCGGGGAAAGGGTTAGGTGGTGTCATGAGTTTGTCACGAGGCCTATGACGATTGACCCATCGAGGGTGATTCAGGGTGGAATTATTCATTTATTTATTGTCGTTGTTGTTGTTATGTAGCCGTCCCTTAATGTGGCTTGTGGTGCGTTTGCACCTTAATGTCGTTTAGCTCAGGTTAGGTTTACTTTCTCTCTCTCTCTCTCTCTCTCTCTCTCTCTCTCTCTCTCTCTCTCTCTCTCTCTCTCTCTCTCTCTCTCTCTCTCTCTAACTCCACTGCCCGTGCAATTCATCCTGCAGGTTCACGGGTGGCTGGTACCTTTCGCTTGAACTGGCTGTCTATCGGCCTCTCACCTGTCTTTTTACCTGCCGCACGTGCATCATTCCTCTTAGGCTTGAGGTATTCTCACTGTGACGTAGCGTGGCATGTTGGCTGCCATCGTTTAGGCAGGTTTTCTCTTCACTCGAGCGGAAGATGTCCCTGGGAGCGCCTGCTCCGGTTATGGTTCTCAACCACTTCGTCGAAGGTACGGTCGGTACCTTCATTCCTACAGTCGGCCTGTAGGGAGGGACATCACATCACGTCATCTCTTTTCCGCATCTGCTCTGCTGTCCTCTCGACTGGACAGAGGGCAGAGAGTCGCTTGACCCGCCACTTTTGGGTCACCCACGGGTAGCTGGTAAGCATCAGTTTCGTGGTTTTTTTTGTTGTTGTTGTTTGTTAGCCAGCTAGTTCTTCTCTTTTGCGCAATTTCCTTTTGGTTTCAAAATTATAAAAGAAATATTGTTTGAGACCACTTTTTCTGGTTAATTCAATCTTTAACCTGGCCAGTCAAAATTATATCCAAAAGTCTTTCTCCTTTTTATGCATCTGGTGATGCGGTAGTCAGTGGGGATGGGGGAGAACCTGGTGATTCAGGGTTGGAACTTGCTTGGTCTCGCTCGCCCCTGTCACAATCGCCGGTCTCTTATTCTTCGGCCACCGTCTGTTCGTGTTTGCAAGGGGAACGAGTGTTTTGTGTTTGCGAGCGTGCGTACGCGTGATTAGTCATTTGGATGCGTGGTTGGAGAATTGTTATTTTTGAAATGTTATTATAATATGTGGGGATAATCGTGCCATTGAATTATGATTATTTGCAATTGTGGTGGCAGTTTATAACGCAATGGTTGCTGTATTAGTTCAGTTCCTAAGAAAGGAAAATGTTGAACGTGAGTGAGGGAAGGATGAGGATATAATTGCTGTTCGTTTGTTTAGCCTGTTAATGTAATCCCTTACCTGCTTCGTGTGAGGAGACCTTTAGCGAACATTCCTCATTTGGTTTGTTTACTGTGTTATGCTCAGGTCTGTGTTGAGCTGGTGTTACTAATGTATTCAGCAAACACCTCCCCTCGCCCACCATGCGAGTGGCTGTTAGGATTAAGCAGCAAATTTCAGACCGTACTGACTGCGGGGTTCCAGTACCCTTTCTCCTTTCCTTCCAGTTCCGTTTCTCTCCTCCCGGGGGCGTCACCCGAGGCTTGCGCTGTTGGGGGCCACGCAGTGTGAGCAGTACGTGGACCTTGCTGGATGGTCCTAACCCATGTCCCGGACCTTCAGCGACAACGCCTCGACCCACGGGTACCCTTCTTTCCTTCCAGTTCCGTTTTCTCTCCTCCCGGGGGCTTCACCCGAAGCTTGCTCTGTTGGGGCCGTGCAGTGTGAGGAGCACGTGGACCTTGCTGGACGGTCCTAACCCCTGTCCGGGACCTTCAGCGACAACGCCTCATCCCACGGGACGCGTTCTCCACTGTCCTCGGACTTCCTACAGCCCATGTCACCAGTGTGGTTCGCTCTGTGTCGTGCAATTTGGGGGTGTGTGTGTGTCGGGGGTGTCGGCATTGAAAGACTCTGTTCGGGAACAGACCCGGTTTGGGGCACCTGAGTCGACACGGTACGCTCAGAGGACTTTGGAGAGACAGAGGTGTGGGGAACCACATGAAGCACGGAAAGGAATGTGTGTTGATAATAATTATTTATGATTATGGTTATGTTGTGTGCGGTGAAATGCTTGTTTATGACTATGTGTATGTTGTGTGTGTTGAAATGCTTAATTGTGATTGTGCATGTTGTGTGTGTTGGAATGCTTATTTGTGACTATGTGTGTGCTGGTGTGAATAAATGGTGTATTGTATTGTAATCTTTCTTGTGTGGTCTCTTGCGGGCGTGTGAGGTCTGTCACTCCCTTCGCTCCCATCTAGACCGATCCTATCAGGGCAGACCTCCGGGGTCGGTCGTGAAAGGTGGTGTGGGGATAAGTGACGATGAGAGTGGTCTTGAAAGTACTTCTCGTTTCCTCTGGATATGAGTATGAGAGCATAGGGAGTTCAAGAGAAAGTCAATGTTCCTTACCTGCTCCTTTGCCCTTTATACCACACATGTCCTAAAGCTTTGTCGTCATCTTCCATGATGTAACTGATGACGTTTTGTTTATTTGACGCCTTCTTCATGGATCTCCCAATTTTGCTCTGCATTATTACATGTTGTTTGTTTGTTTGTTTGTTCTTTTTGTACTCCCAGTTCTTAAAGAACAGGGAGTACTTTAGAATGGGAACGAAGAAATGCTGTCTGTGTGTGTTTGTGTGTGTGTGTGTGTCCATGGTCAAAATGTGTTCCACTCACTCCAGACAAAACTACTGGGTCGATCTTTCTGAAAATGTGTAGGTATGTTCATTATGGGTCAAGGATGATGCCCGACGTTTTAGTTTACCGTTACAGTCGTTACTAACGGCTGTAACGGCATGTAACGCTTTTTCTTCTTTATGGAATATCTCAGAAAGTACTTAGCCGATCTTTCTGAAAATTTGTAGGTATGTTCATTATGGGTCACGAATAATGCCCGATGTTTTAGTTTACCGTTATAACCGTTACTAACGGCTGTAACGGCCTGTAACGGTTTTTCTTCTTTATGGAATGTCTCAGAAAGTACTTGGTCGACCTTTATGAAAATTAGCAGGTATGTTCATTATGGGTCACGGATGATGCCTGATGTTTTAGTTTGCCCCGTTATAGCCGTTACTAACGGTTGTAACGGTTTTTCTTCTTTATGGAATATCTCAGAAAGTACTTGGCCAATTTATAAGCGGTTTGGATGATCTTGTGACAAATCAGATCCTCTGTCCATATGTAAGTGATGTAATGCTGAACATGGATTAAACAACCGTTAAAAACCGTTATTCTGCCGTTATTTCTTATATATATAGGTGGATTTTAATGAAATTTGGTATATAGAAAGGTTATCACACACAAATGGCACTTCTATATAGTGTTCCAAAATTTGACCGTTAAAAACCGTTATTCTTGACATATTGTCCAATTTGGATGAAATTTGATATGTACACAGGCTTTAGCCCAGTGAAGACTAAAGTACCGTTTTTAAAAGTGCATATCGGTTATATAACCGATAAACCGTTATTTTGCCGTTATTTTTATATATTGGTGGGTTTTAATGAAATTTTGTATATAGAAAGGTTATCACACACAAATGGCACTTCCATGCAGTGTTTCAAAATCTGACCGTTAAAAACCGTTATTCTTGACATATTGTCCGATTTGGATGAAATTTGGTATGTACACAGGCTTTAGGCCAGTGAGGACTAAAATACCAGTTTCAAAAGTGTACATAGGTTAAATAAACCATTAAAACCGTTACTTTGCCTTTATTTCTTATCTCATAAAGCACTTGCCCGATTTATAAGCGGTTTGGAAAACTGGAGTACGTTTATATGCTTCGCATCTTGTTTTGTTTTGTAATTTCCAGCACACTTTTTTTTCCGAAAAAGACACACAACTAAATAAATAAGCAAATGAATAGATAAATAAATAAATATAAAAATGAATAAATAAATGCGAGAAATTGATCTTTTTTCACAGGACAGGCAATTATCTGGTTCTTGAGAGTGGCGCGAAAAAGGAAAGACAGAAAGAGGGAGGGAGGAAGAGAACGAGCGAACAAGCAAGCCAGCCAGCGAGCGAGCGAGCGAGCGAGCGAGAGAGAGAAGAGAGAGAGAGAGAGAGAGAAGAGAGAGAGAGAGAGACAGAGAGAGAGATAGAGAGGGAGAGGGAGAGAGAGAGAGGGGAGAGAGAGAGAGGGGGCATAAGGAGCAGGCGGACAGTTGTCCACATTTCGCTTGGACAGACGCCAACAATGCATCATGTCCATCCAGTCGTGTGCGGTTCCATTAACCCGCCCAGCTATCCCCGGTCACTGCCGTCTTTCTTTTTTGTCAATTGATCATCTTTATTCCCAAAGGTAACAGATCAACAAGAAGTTGTTTTTTTTTTTTCATGTGGCACTCTTCCCTTCAGAGGCTAAGGATACTGACACATGAACACTATCGTGCAACATATAAATGATTATGACAACAACAAAAAGTGATGATTCATATTACGATAAAAGAAAACATGCATATACACTAAAAGTGTAAGCGCGCACACACACACACACACACACACACGCACACACACACACACACACACACACACACACACACACACACACACACACACACACACACACATGTTGTTTTTTTCTCAACCTTTCCCATACGCCGCCTAAACCTTTGCGTGCCGTACGTTGTTGGTGTGCTGTAACCCATGCTTTCAATGAAGGCGCAACACGCTGCCGTACGTCGTGTGTGTGTGTGCCGTAACCCATGCTTTCAATGAAGGCGCAACACGCTGCCGTACGTCGTGTGTGTGCCGTAAGCCATGCTTTCAATGAAGGCGCAACACGCTGCCGTACGTCGTGTGTGTGCCGTAACCCATGCTTTCGATGAAGCCGCAACACGCTGCCGTACGTCGTGTGTGTGTGTGTGTGTGTGCCGTAACCCATGCTTTCAATGAAGGCGCAACACGCCGTGGGCGCACAGTAACCCATGATTTCTATGAAAGCACAATGGCTTCCCGTACGCCGTAGTGTACAATAACCCAAGGTTTACACTAAAAAAACAACACGCTGCACTATTTCATGGACCTTTCCGCATTGCCATAGGTATAATGTAACTTAGCTTTTCCTGAGGACGCTTTCGGTTAGTTGTGGATGTAGCCTACAGTAAATCGCGTGTTCTAAGAAGGACCAGTGACTTTCCTTACATCATGCGAGG
>CM031603.1:65607789-65620289 GCA_018398815.1 Conus ventricosus
GACAAATAAGAAATAAAAATGTTTGGAGGCGGAGGTGTAGAAAATCCAAAGTTGACTTGGTCTAAAGATCACATCTTCACAGCGTTAGACTTGATCATTATTAACAACAAATACGGTTATGGATTGACTTAGTGACAGAGGATAATCAGTTGTATGAGTGGGAGAAAGGTTAGGATAAAAACATTCAATTGATAAAGAAAAGAGGCTGATAACCACTTAACGTGTGATTTGTTTTATATATGATGCGCGGCTGAATATTGAAAATAACGAATTAAAAAGTATAGTATACTAAATTATTTTTTCATTTTAAAAAAGCATGTCTGTTCAGGTTTATCCAAATGTGTCTACAACACCAGAGTCGCCAAATGAAGGGATAGTAGAAAACCCTGGCATAAAAACCTTCAGATTAACAAACATTACACAAATGCAAAAAAAACTAGAGCAGGACCTTTCAAAATACAGCAAAAACTAAACGAAGGTATTCTGCTGCCTTTAATGCTGTTACCTATTTTAATACTGGAGCATCAACTATAAGCGCTGCATCAGCAGGAACGAGTGTTGGTCTCTTAGCAACAGGAGTTGGTGCACCGGCAGCTTTACCTCTAGGCGGTTTGTCTTTAGCTCTTGGCCTGTGTTCATTAGCTGTAGGTGCTGCTAGCAAAAAAATAAAAACTAAACTCCAAAAGCACACAGCTATGGTTCAACTAATAACAGCTAAACTTAGTTCCTTTAAGCTGACAATAAAAAAAAGCATTAGCTGATGACTCAAACATCACGGATGAAGAATTTAATCGTTTACAGGCCGATTTTGATGACTACAAAAGACAAAAGTTTGATCTTCAAAGAAAGGCGAGGACAACTTTTCTCAACAGCCAGACACCGATCAGATAAAAAAGGAATGTTTAAAAAAAGTAGACGAGACATTAAACTCTGTTCTAAACAGCTCACATTAACAACGCCAAAGGGTGTTTATACTTTAGTTTATGAGTCCAAGCACAAAAAGACCGTTGATATTAATTCTAAATTAAGTTTTTTTTTAATTAAAATAAATATTTTGAGTTAGAAAAGAAACTCAGCATGGATAAGATATATGAAGGTCCAGACGAATTGTTTGAAGCAATGCGTAAGGAAGAAGTTTTAACAAAATCTTTAAATGATATCAGTCTAGAAGTCATTGATCCAGCAAACGTACAGGCAAGTGTTGCTCATGCTATTTCTCAAGTTCCGGGTAAACTGACAATAGACCCGCCAGTTAAAGTAATGTTAGCTGTTTTAATCGACTATGTAACAATAAATGAAGAAAGTCTAGAAGTCTGGGTCTCAACTAAACAACAGACTATTCTTTCTCATAATGACTTAACACCCGGTTGGGCAGACGAACTGCTTACACAGTTTGATGTGGCCACAGAAGAAGCCAAAATGAGAGGCTCTGGTTGGTCAGAGGGTGAAGTCTTAGAGATTAGATTAAAACAGGCTAAGTATGCGCCGATTGTTGGTAAGGCTTACATTCCACTACCTCCAGCATTAGTTGCAAAAAGAGCAGTTTTAAACATAAAGAATACAGACAACAAATGTTTTATGTGGTGTGTTCTCGCAAGGCTGCATCACGTCGGCAAAAACGCAGAGAGAGTGTCTAACTATCGTCCTTACACTAATGATCTTAACTTTAGTGGAATATCCTTTCCCGTTAGCGTGGACAAAATTGATCAGTTTGAAGAACAAAACAAACCAATAACTGTTAATATTTACACATGGGATGAGGAAACAAATCTACAGCCCATTAAAGTGTCTAAGAACAGCCCAACGATTGGCGAACCAGACAAAAATCATGTTGACTTACTACTGATGCTTTCACCAGAGGGGCTACCACATTACACATTAATACGCACAATGAGTAAACTAATGCAGCATGCTTCAAAGAATGGGCATAAGCAAGAATTCTGTAGAAAATGTTTTACAAGAATTCCATCTGTTCAACCCGCAAGCGAACATAAGAAACATTGTATCGGCCAGTTGACTGTAATACAGAACTAATTACGCCCCCAGAAGGCAGTAAAGTTAGTTTTAAGAACGGGAAAAACGGATGCAAACGAGCCCATATGTTGTTTACGCAGACTTCGAATCACTCATTGTTCCTTATGAGGGGCCCAACCCCACAGAAATTTCCCAAAAACAGCCTTTGTGAGTAATCATCAGATTTGTTCATTTGCTTTCATTGTTGTCAGGTCGGATGGCGCTCATTCAACACCAGAATTATACAGAGGACCAAATGCGGCTAGAAGATTTTTACAGCGCATGCAGCAAGTGCGTAATGATTGTTCTAATAATCTGAATTTATCTGAAATCATGATGACGTCTGAAGATCAACAACAGTATGACTCGACCACACATTGTTGGATTTGTGGTTTAGGCCTCTCATCAGACGCAGCAAATCCAACAGTAAAAGACCATGATCACTTTAGTGGGAAGTTCAGAGGAGCAGCGCACAGTAAATGCAATCTTCAACTAAAGTTTGAACCAAAGACATGGAAGCTGCCTATATTCTTTCACAACTTGCGAGGTTACGACTCTCACCTTATAATGAAAGCAGTAACCGACGCCTTCAGGGTAACATGCATTGCACAGTCATCGGAAAAGTACATGTGTTTCACTTTAAATAACATGTCTTTTTAATGACTCAATGCAGCACATGATGGGATCATTAGAGTCGCTGGCTATGTCCTTAAGTCCTGCCCAATAACGGAAGAATATTTTGACCCAACTCTCGTTAGAAAGGGTGTTTACCCTTATGAATACACGATACATGAACAGTTGGGAAAGGTTTGATGAAGACACACTTCCTCCTAAAGGCGCGTTCTTTTCTAGTCTTAGGGGAAAGGACATCAGTGATTCTGATTACCAACATGCTCAAGATGCGGGGCAGAAGTTAGAGTGAAAAAACGATGGGAGACTATCATGATGCATACTTGATGGCTGATACATGTTTGTTGGGGGACGTCTTTGAAAAATTATAGAAAGACCTGCATGAAACATTATAGCCTGGATCCGCGCATTATATTTCTGCGCCCGGGATGAGCTGGGACGCTTTCTTAAAGTTTACTGGAGTACAGATTGATTTATTGTCTGACCTACCAATGATTCAGATGATTGAAAACGGATTGCGGGAGGAATTAGTATGGCGTCACACCATTACTGTAAAGCAAACAACAAATACCTGGATGACTATGATCCAAGTAAAAGGTCTAACTATCTCATGTATTTAGATGCAAACAATCTGTATGGTTGGGCAATGGCGCAATCGCTTCCATTACGCAACTTTAAAATGTACACAGGGGCGATCCGAAAAATATTCAAAAAGCATTAAAGTGGTTGAGCAGTTTGACGCCGGATCAACAGCATGGTTTCATTCTAGAAGTTAACTTAGAATATCCTTATGAACTCCATGACCTGCATAATGACTATCCATTGGCAGCAGAAAGCCTAAAGATGGCGAAAACATAGCCCCCTAAACTTGTGCCTAATCTTCGAGGCAAAAAAAATTATGTCTGTCATTACAGACTTCTACAATTTTATTTAAGACATGGGTTGAAGTTGACAGTGTTCATCGTATAATTGCTTTTGATCAAGAACAGTTGATGAAACCATACATCATGAAGAACACTGATCTCAGAACTAAATCCACAGATGCTTCAGAAAAAGACTTTTTCAAGCTGATGAACAACAGCTGTTTTGGAAAGACTATGGAAAATCCGCACAAGCGCAAAGACGTTAGATTGGTCACCAGAGAGAACGAAGCAATTAAGCTGACTTCAAAACCCAATTATCAGGACTTTAGAAGATTTCATGATCAGCTTTTTGGCATAATAATGAAAAAAAGAAAGTCAAATTGGATAAGCCCGTTTTTATTGGGTTTACTGTTTTAGAATTATCAAAGCTTTGATGTTAAATTTCTTTATGACTACTTTAAGCCCTTGTATCATGAGTCCAGAGTGCGTTACACAGATACAGACAGTTTTGTTATAGATATCCCTACTGAAGATATCTATAAAGACATGGAATTAGAAGTAGCTAAAGGGCATGCAGGATGGTACGACACATCTGATTATCCTAAAGATTCGCCTTTGCATTCAACTGTTAACAAGAAGGTTTTAGGAAAGATGAAGGATGAATTATCTGGAAAGGTGATCAAGGAGTTTGTTGGGTTAAGGTAAAAAATGTACAGTATTTCGAGCCAGGAGAAAACTATCAAAAAAGCAAGGGAATATCTCGCAGTGTTGTGCAGTCGAGCAATATCGCATAACAACTACAAAGAAGCATTGTTCAATAAACATACTTTTCATCATGACAACGTAAAACTACGATCTAATCTACATGAGATCAACACAACTGTTGTAACAAAGAAGTCATTTAGATAGAACAAACACAAAACGAGTATTTGTTAATCCAGAGTTTTCATATGCAATCGGGCATTGGAGAACGGCATAATTATATATCTTCTTCGGGTTTATATTCGGAATCCATATTTTTCATCAACTTTATCTATAAAATCAATCATATCAACCTCCAATTCATTCAAAATTTTTCTCATGTTTTGCTTGATGCGCTTGAATTTTTTTTTTATTATTTCAAGATATTCTTTTATCCCATTTTGATAGTCAAAAATTTGGGATTTTGGGTTGTACTTGTAGGTGATCTGGATGCATTGCCATGTGCTGATGAGTCCTCGCAAATGTTTTCACTAATAGCAGAACTCAAACCATATGATTCCCGCATCAATTCCAAGGTCTTTTCATTTATCATTCTTGTATCATTCTGCGCTTCCTTCTGAGCTTCCATTTTAAACTCAAATATATTTACGTAAATTAATTAATGCGGAACTGTGTCTGGTGGAATTATCTGCAGTTCCTCCTTCAAAAAGATCTTTGAGGAGCTGGTTGTTTTGTTGTGTCAGTTTCTCGTAAATAATACACGGGCGGATTCATCTTTACAATTCTTTTTATTTCATATGGATCAACACTCCAAACTGGATTGGTTGCCCTGATGCGAGTGTCCCCTTCTGCTTCCCCCGGCAAATAAAGGTACCTTACTTTTAAACCAAATGGTAATAGTTTGCTGGTTGTACTGGAGTCCCCTTCAACAGCATTTATTGTTTGTTTTTTGATTGCCTGTACTGGTTTTAGACCTGTTAATTTAAATTCTTCATTATTCATTGCACGTAGAACTGAGGGCAGTCTTCTATTTTTATTATATTGGGTATTTATATAGCGCTTATCCTCGGTCACAGACCAAGCTCTAAGCGCTTTACAATAACACACTACCTCACTCACTCAACGGGCTGCCTACCCAGGTAGAGCCGGCCGAAGAGCAGCCTACTGGCGCTCATTCAGTCGTTTCCCGTACCATTCAAATATCAGTCACTCATTTTCATTTATCTCATTTATTCCTCCAGTTTCTCAGTCACTCATTTTCATTTATCTCATTTATTCCTCCAGTTTCTCACATAGGATGCATGCGATGTTTATTACGTGTCCTCCACTTCCACCGGTACACGATGGCACACGACAACAGTAAGTGACGATTTTTGTGGCTTGGTAAGAAATACCAGGCGGCTATCTTCAATCTACATCAATTTTGCCAGGGCAGCGGGGAACCCCCTACTCTTTTCGATTTTCGACTGCCGTGGGTTCTTTAATGTGTGCAGGGGCCAGGAAGGCACACGGGTCCGACTCGCTTATAGTCCCCATCCGAAGGACTTGACGTTCAGTTCGATTTGTTTCTGGTCTCCACTATTTGAACATAATCTTTCCTCTCTCTCTCTCTCTCTCACTCCCATTACGTCCCACACTTCAATTCCCTTCCATCCTGCTCCCTCCCCTCCTCATTCCCCATCCTCCCCAAAGAAAAAAAAAAAACAAGTGATCTATGCTGAAAGGTGTGGCAGTGGCTCTACATGGCAAACCAATGTACAAAGGAGAAAACTGGTCTCTTTCATTAAGTAAGATGAGATCTCACTTATCTCCCTCTACGGCAGTTTATGGAGGGGATGTGGGTGGGGGGAAGGGACCCACATTTGTATGGATTCTGCACCTAGCCATTTCAGTCTTGTGAGGGGAACAGGGGTTGGAGGCTAGAGAGGTAGAAAGTGAACGCAGAGTAACGAAACAAAGCACTGTACTGGAGAAATAAATCAACACACACCTGTCACTTGCTCAGACACTTTGGTGCTAATCTTCCAACAGATCTGACTTACAACAGTTAACTAAAAATCATGCATGAAATCACATCGCACATCAAAAAGTTGGTAACTGCCTTCAAATTTTGAATTTTTTGTACAGAAATCTTGAGAATCTGATCACAGAAAACGTTTGTGATGGCGGAAACAGTACCTATGGAAAAATTCCGAGGGCATGGCATCGAATGTAGCCATTCAAGATTAGCAAAACTGGTAATAGCAAGCGGTAGACAGCAGGTAACTAGCAGACTGATCAGCACACAACACACAAATAGCAGGCAGACCACAGCAGTCAACCAATGAACAGCAAACAGATCAGCAGGAAACAGATGCAGACCAGACAGACAACGAATGACAACTCAGCAGGAAACATGCAGACCAGACAGACAACGGATGACAACTCAGCAGGAAACAGATGCAGACCAGACAGACAACGGATGACAACTCAGCAGGAAACAGATGCAGACCAGACAAGACAACGGATGACAACTCAGCAAGAAACAGATGCAGACCACACAGACAACGGATGAACAGCAGACAGGTCAGCTGACAACAGATGAAGAACAGACCAACCTGCAGGCAACTGATGAATACAGGACAAAAAAAGCAAACAGACAGATGAAAAGAGAACCGACCAGCAAGCAACTGATGAATAAAGAATCAATCAGCAAACAATAGATGAGTAAGATCACCAACGCACAAACAACAGACAGATAGCAGACACATCATCAGACAGATGACAATTAGTCAGAATATACTGATCAGCAAACAGACAAAAAAAAAGGCAAAAGAAAGAAAAAAATATCTCCAGCAAACAGATAAGAACAACCAAATGGACCAGTCAACAAGAAACAAGATACAGACACAACAGTGAGCACAGAACAGATAATTTGCAGACAGAATAAACCAGCCCTCATGAATGTTTTGCGTCATGGGTCCATACCAAATTTAAAAAGATAAATTTTCCAAAGTGCCTGTAATAAATTCACTACTCCATCACCACAAAATTACATTCATGTATGATGATTGCTTCAGGTACCTCTTACTCCTTCACCAAAGCGCCTGTCCTAATCTTCATAATGTAGACTTAAAAAGCATAACCATCAGCACCTTGACAAGCTAGACCTCAACACAATGGAGACAAAAAAGCAAGACAACCGAAAACTCTGTGTCAAGAGTCGGAGAACATTAAACAAAACATTAAAAAAAAAATTGAGAAAAAAAAAATTGAGCACTAAGGAGAATGCAGAAATCTGTCAAGGTTTGAAAGAATCCTTAAAAAAAGGAAAAAAATTCTATGAGGGAAATTAATGTAGGTAGGGACTAAAAGAGTGATTTCCCAAGTCCTTTCTTGTTTAACTTGGATACTAAAAATGCATGAAACGTCAGCATTTGTATACTTGAAAGTAATAACATTCCCTGAAAATGCATTACTTTATAGATGATTAACTTGTTAACCTTAAATTCATAGTGTTCATGTTCAATGAAATAATCACAACAGTTTTGAATGAATCCTGGATTTGCTGTTGGATCCGGATCTGTACATCATTTAATGGCTTTGTCCTTGGGACCCATTTCCACTTTCAACCAAATTAAATACAGGTAATAAAAGGCATTTTCCTTTGTTTGTTTATTAATTGCTTTTTGTTGTCTTTTTTGTCTTTTTTTTGTGGTCGTGTAATCTTGCTGTGAAGATGAACATGAACTCCATGGAGGAGGTAATCCTAAGAAGAAGAAAAAAATGAGGAAAAAAAAGAAACCAACAAGAACAACCAAACAAAACAAGTTCCACAGACACAAAAACACAAAGGATATGACAAAGTGAGGACGTGGATGAGAGTGGGAGTGAATGTGGAAGGGTGTGGTGTAAATAAGAAAGAGGGTGGCATACACAGGTATGTAGGGAAGAGACAGAAGTTAAATGCACAGTTAATGAATCACCCTTCCACTGTTCACGCTGTAATCATTTGACCATTGACGACATCAATAAATCAGAACATAAGAAACATCTGTAATAAATGACACTGATTGTAAATGTAATCATAATCCATAAGGAAGCTCTGAACACAAGGACCAATATCATGTAATAATATCATCTAATACCCATAAAATTGAAGATACAGGGCAAATGACAACAAGAAGATTCAGTGATTCAAAGAAACAGGAATTAGGCACAATTCATTGAACCATCTTTCAATCTCAATCAGTCTATGAACCATTACCAGCAGATAAAAGGAAAAACAAACAAACAACCTGCTCTGATGACTTCAAACAATGGCATAATTTTCCCCGTTGTTTATACCTCCCTATGTATTTTCAGTCTCCTGAGGGTCCCTCAGTCTTGTCAAGAAGATGTCATTCTGTGTTGCGAGAATTGTCAATAAGCTCTCTGTGATACTGGTAGGAAAAACGTCTTTCGGCTAACTGTTTGTTAAAGTTTTCAACCAAAGCCTGTGATCTGTGAACTCCTGGAATGCCTCTTTTAATGGTAACTCTATGTTTTAACAATAATTGATTCACTCGGCCTTTAAATTCTTTTCCATCATCGACTTGAATCATGCGAGGGTAAGTTAAAGGACCTCGTTGGTATATCAGTTGTATAGCGACAGCAACAGCAGAGCACTCTTTTGTGTTAAAGGTTCCGCATCTTTGTATCTTGAAGCTATGTCAATGACTGTGAGTGCGTACTTAAATCTTTTTCGTCTAATCGTATCATGGGGTAAATATAGAAGATCCATTTGATGGGTGTCGTTCGGTGTTGTATTGTCAAAGTGTGGTCTCTGTATTCGTCTAGGCGCTGGTAAATAAATTGCCAAATCGCTTGTTTAGATAACCATTCCTTTGCTGTTTGTTCACTGACTCCCGCTGCTTGGCTTAGCTTTTTAATTGCCGTGATTCCCTTCCAATATCCTTTTGGCGAATAATAGATTTTGTTCATTTTTTATTCAGCCAATATTATGCGCAACAAAATAGACGACGGTCATACCAAAGACAATAAACGCGATTTCTTGCATCTTTTGTTTTTCTGATGGTTGATAAAAGTCACTGAATTTTGGTGGGGGCAATGTTTTCGATTGGTTTGCCCGTTACTAGATAATATTCTTTTATTGCTTGATCAACATCTTTAAATGTGTAAGCTGCATGCCCCTGTTTTTTCAGGGTATCGTTAATAAAATCTAACTGCTCAATTCTCTGCTTTTTCATAGTTATCTTGTGCTGCAGCTAGTTGCTCCATAGCTTTGTTGTGTCTTTTTCTCTCGCCGTCATCCCGCAGTTTACTAAACGCGTAATTACTTCTGCTAAAAGCAAGCGCATTAACCACAGCGCCGCCTATCATCATTACGAGTGAAGCCATTTTTTATAAATGTATTTTTTTAAATTTTACATACTGTCTGGAATTATTCCTTGCTTAACTAAAAAATCTTTCGTAGCAAATGAAGCTGTAATCTCTCTCTCTCTGCGTATGCAGGCTGATACTCCTGCGGACACTCCTGTATAGCCAGGCAGTGGAGTTTTGTGTGTATGACCCTTTTTTATCCCGCCATTAAGGCAGCCATACTCCATCTTCGGGGAAAGAAGCTGTAATAACAGCAATCAGTTTTGCCAAGTCTTCAAAGTCTAGTTTGCCAAGATCTGCCGGTTTTATTTTTAACAGGCTTTTACCAAGCATCGTGTATCCTACATTTAGACCTCCAATAACAGCAGAATGGTATACAAGGTTGGCAACAGTTTTTTCGGTGCTCATTTTTAAAAAATAAAATAATTATAATTAATAAAAACATGAACACCGATGATCTGCTAGAGCTACAGAGCGGCCTAAACCGTCTTGGACTTACAAATGAAGAAGTTGATGACCAAGCTATTATGTCCAAAAAGGAAAGGCTGTATTCTTTGGCAGCATGTGGAAAAACAAAACAGTTCCTCTGAACTGAATTCAGCATAGAACAAATTCAACAAATGTCGCTAAAGACATTGTAAAGTATCATAACAGGTATGAAGCGCAACTAGGATCAAGAATGGTAAAAAGTGTTGGGCAAACAGTTCTTAGTTTGTACACTAAACTAGTCAGTAGATTTGCTCCCATTGATTCTGAACAAGACTTTATGTATGATTTAACGCAGGATCCAGTTTTAACAAAATCATTAGAGTCTCTAAGCTGTGATCTATATTACAGATTCGGGACATTGTTATCACCATTAATCATGGGATTAATTACTTTTAATCATATAGATTTTATTTCCCTTCAAAATGACCAAGCCAGAAAATCAGCAGAATCAGAAAACACTGAATCAGGTGGAGAAAGTGACAGTGAAAAGCATCCTGGGCGCGTTGCAGCAGGAAAAAGAGTAGCAGAGTTTAACAGACAAAAACAATTAATGTTACAATCACAGAATATAACTCATAATGAAAACATAACACCGCCAACGCCAGAGCAAGTTGATTCAATGCCAGCTATAAAAACTCCATGTGATTCAAGGCCTACAGCACCAAAGTCTTCATGGAATATTGAACTTAAAACTGTTGTCATTTTTGGCGCCCTTGCTGCTGCTGGGGGCGGTTATTACGGTTATAAAGTATATAAACAACGCTGGCAAAAACAAAAGCAGTCAAAAAAATCTGAACCACTAAATACAGAAGACAAAAGCATGCCAGAACCACCAACAACAAAAGATCATTTTGATCCATTTCAAATGCAATAATATTTTAAGAACATAATTTTAATTTTTTTGATAAAAATAGATCATGGCATATTATTATTTGTTTAAAATGATGGAGTCAATAAATAAAGACATGGAGTCTATAAAAAACATTTCCATAGACCAGAATTGTAATCAATGCGGTTGCTTAGGATGTAAGAACTTCATTAAGATCTATGCTAACCGATCTTGCGCAGAAGGCGCTAAGCAAAACATCCTAAGCGATGACGCGTTTTTGAGGCGTGTGTGTACTATATTAGGCATCTACTATTTAAGACAAAAACATAGATTGTATTGTTTTTTGATAATTATAAGATAACTTGAATAAGAACTTGGTTGTACTTAAGGATGACTTAATTACAATCTGAGGCGACTTGAGTAAGAACTTGAGGTGACTTGGGGGATGACTTGAGTAAGAACTTAGAAGTGACTTGGGGTGACTTGAGGATAACTTGAACAAGAACTTAGAAGTGACTTGAGTAAGAACTTAGAAGTGACTTGAGTAAGAACTTAGGAGTGACTTGGGGTGACTTGAGTTAAGAACTTAGAAGTGGCTTGAGTTAAGAACTTAGAAGCAACTTGAGTGTGTGCATGCATGGGGTGGGGGCAGGCGAGGTGGGGTGGGGCAGGGGGGTAGGGGCGTGCGTGCGTGTGTGTGGGCGCACCTTTGATTATTTATAAGAAACGAATGTTCAGAATATAATATAGTTATTATCAGTAAAACAACAAAACAACAACAATAACAGCATATATACAAGCATGATCGCACGCACACACGCACAAACATTTAAGAAATAGGGAAGTGCTTGCATAGGGAAATGTGAACGGGTTTATGGTTTGCGCTTAAGCACCGTAAATTCAAGACGGGTGTCAGTCTCTCTGTCAACTGAAGATTATTCAAAGCGGCCACCAAGGGCATTTATCAAAAGCTTGATTTAATAAACAAGACAGTTGAATAAAGTACACTCTGTGGCCGCCTAAAAAGGCAGCCAAAAAGGTTGAAGCAGGTGTGCTGTTGGCAGCACTCCAAAACCGGGCTTGAAGGGCCAACTTTGGCATTAAGCCAAGCGCCCGTTGACGCAAAGCAGTGAAGACAGGTAGTGAAGCAAACGTTGAAGCACAGCACGTCTAAACAGGCAAACACAACAGCAAAATGTCATGGGCAGCAACAAGAATGCCAGTGAATCAGCAGTGTTCCAATACAGGTTGACCTATTTGAGCGCTACAGACAGTTGCGCGACCTACTTCAGTGTTACAAACAATGACAAGTATTGCTATGTTTCGCTGGTTCTACTCTTGCGATAATTGCGGTTCTACTCTTGCGATAATTGCTGTGCAGAGTCGGGAACCATTGATGTGGGTATTTTCTCGGCCCAGTAGTTCCGAATCTCCTCGCTGCTCTCAACATTGTATGGAGCTCCTTTTTAAGGCAGAAGATTTCATAGAAAGACAGCCCAACTGTGCTGAATTTGGATATGTATGGATGCAACAAACGAGCTATCTCTCTCAGTCTCCGTGCATATGAAGGGCTAATTCCAACATTTTCCTTTAGCCATTCATCCCACGTTTTA
>CM031603.1:65636063-65648563 GCA_018398815.1 Conus ventricosus
ACCAGTGTTACGAAGAACGAGGGTTGGAAAATCCCGAGCGTTTGACTTTGTCTAATTTAACAAAGTCCGTGCTGGCCGCCGACAAGACAGTAAGCAACATCTACAAGTGGTACTCCAGTTTTTCCGGAGCGGCGCTGACTCTGGCAGAGGGTTGCGTTTTTACCACCGAATTCATCAACAATCTGAACTTTTTGGAACTGGTCCCGGCCAGGCTTCAAGAATGTCTGGTAGACAATATATTCATTTACGTCGATCCGGCCTACGGAGGTAGCATAGAGCGGCATAGGAATAGCCTGTCTCGGTCGCGCCAACCGTTTATACCCCTATTCTGATTTTGTTCACCACGCCAAACAGCTCGTGCTATTGAGCATCGAGCATTACCGGGGAGGGGAGGGGGAGGGGCTCACCCTCTTGATCTCGACCAGCTGCTGCAGCTCCATGTGCATCTGGGCCACTTTCTCCTTCTCCTGCTCCAGGGTCTTCTGCAGCGTGCTCCGCCACTCCTCTCGATCTGCAGGTCCGTCTCCAGTGGGGAACAGTCACGACAACGACAACGAGGAGGGAGGAGGAGGAGGAGGAGGAGGAGGAGGAGGAGGAGGAGGAGGAGGAGGAGGAGGAGGAGGAGCAAGGAGGAGGAGGAGGAGAAGAAGAAGATGATGATGATGACGAACAAGAACAAGAACAAGACGACGAAGAAGAAGGAGAAGCAGCAGTCGTTGTTAAGCGGCGGCAGCAGCTGCAGGAGTAGTACTAGTCGCAGCAGTAGCAGTCGTAGTATTAGTCGTACAAGGAGTGATGGAGGCTGTTGCATGCTGTACACGTACATATGTGCAAATGTGTATGTGTACACACGCGCGTGAGTGTGTGCATGTTCATGCGCGCACGCATACACACACACACACACACACACACACACACACACACACACACACACACACACCACACACACACACACACCACACACACACACACACACACACACACACACACCACACACACAACACACACACACACACACATACACGCACAACACACACACAACACACGCGCACGCATACACACATGCACGCGCACGCGCACACGCGCGCACACACACGCACGCACGTACGCAAACACACAACCTACCATTACATCGTTACTGCCCACGTGAAGTTAAGTGCGGTAGAAACAAAGCACCTTTTTCTAGCAGAAAGAATATTGTGGTAGAAATGACATTATATTCCCCGGCTAGGTACAAAAATTAATTGTGACAGATGTTCCTCTATAGAAAACAATGCACCAGGATAGAAATGCGACACCTTCATAACTAATGCCCAGCATGACTGACATCTAATGCCAACAAGCACCCAAAACAAAACAGGAGTGTGTGTGTACGTGCGTGTGTGTGTGTGCGTGTGCGTATGTGCGTGCGTGCGCGTGCGTGCCCGCGCACGTGCAAGCATGCGGGCATGTGTGGGGAGGGAAATGAGTGGGTAGGATTGCAGCAGCGGTTAAAAGTACGTCGCATCGACTACCTCCCATTCTTTCTTATGTGTCTTATACACTCAAATTTTTTATTGAAATTTCATTCTTTGACAGACGTTTCGTGCAGTTTTGTCTCAAAGTAACAGTGTGTACAACATCGTGCGGCCGGAGAGACCACAAGTATTGAACACACAATGCATGCGGTTGTTGTTGCCTCGCTCAGGTCCAAGCTGAAAGTGGAGGACCTACGAGAGGCGCAGCAGCAGACCCGTGAGTTCCAGTGGGCCAGCGACGAGTCGGCCACCCACTGCAAGCAGTGCACCAAGGAATTCTCCATCTCCAGGAGAAGGTATTTAGAACTCGAAGCCCCCCCCCCCCCCCCCCCCATCCCCCGACTCCCATCTCCAATTAAGAAAAAAAGGGGAGGGGGGGTATATTTTCACATGGATAAGGGTATCTTAACGGTCCCTGTCTTTGGGAAAAGGGTATCTGGGGAGGGGGTGGGTGGGGGTGGGGTTCTTCAGGAAAAAAAGTTATCTGATCAAAGTTTATGTATCCTAGAAAAATGTCTCACAAAAAAAGGCCAATTCTTCATTTTCGGGAGAATCGTATCTGACAAAAGTTCGTCGCCCATCTCCAGTAGGGGGGGGGGGGGGGGGGGGGTCGTCAAGAAAGTCTTTCATCTCAAGGAGAAAGGTGAGGTGTATGTACAAAAAAGCCTTGCCTCTGGGAAAAAGGTATATGTGCAGTCATCTGAACTATGTCCCAGTGTCCAAGAGAAAGTCATTTGATTAACGTCCCTATCTCTTTGAGAAAGTTATCTGAACAATGACCCTGTTACCAAGAGAGAGTTATTTGAACAATGTCCACGCCACCAAGAGAAAGTTACGTAACAATATTGCCTATTTCCGGAAGAGCGTGATTTGAACAATATCCCTGTCTTTAGGAGAAAGACATTTTCCTGTCACCGAGAGAAAGTTATCTGAACGATGTCTCTGTCCCCAGGAGACAGTTGTCTGAACACGGTCCTGTCTCCAAGAAAAGTTACCTAAACAGTATCCCTGTTTCCGGGAAAACATGATTTGAACAATGCCCGTGACTCCAGAAGAAAGTTATTTGAAAGTCATTGTTTCCAAGAGAAAGTTACTTGAACACTGTCCCTGTTTCTGGGATACACTTATCAGAACAGTGTTCCTATCTCCAAGAGAAGATGGTTTGAAGATTGTGTCCCTGTCTCCAAGAGAAAGTTTTCTGAACAGGGGGAAATGATGTCAACAATATGACTAGTCTATATTCAAGAGAAAGTCAGCTGAACCATGTTCTCAACTCCAGGAGAAAGCTGTCTGAACAAAGTGTTTATGTCATACATCTCCAGGAGTATCTCTGTCTTCTCACGTAACGTATCTGGGAGGGGAGTGAGGGGGGCGGGGACATTTTAAAAAAAAAGGTATATCAACACGTTCCCTGCTAGGTCCGTTCAGGAACAACTAACATCTCAGAGAGCAAACAGGGCTTTTTTGTTCTGATCAATGGAGACCACTTCGTGGAGTTTTCCATCATCTCGGGGGGGGGGGGGGGGGGGGGGGGGGGGGGGGGGGAGGGGGGGGGGAAGGGGGGGCGAGACTGGTACTGAGAAAGAGGAGAGACGGGAAGATGAATAGGGGCAATGGGACACGAGGAGAGGGGGGCTATCAGCGGTTGGGGGTGGATGGAGGTGGGGGTTGTGACTGGGCAGGTAGGGGCGAGGGAGCTGGTAAAGTGGATAGTCACCAAGATCTAGCCGACGGCGTTTCCTCCACGGGTTTCGCTCGACCGGCACCACCTGTCGTGGTCGTCAGCATTCAACTGTAAATGCACGCACGCACGCACGCACCGCGCACACACACACACACACACACACACACACACACACACACACACACACACACACACACACACACACACACACACACACACACACACACACACACACACACACCCTACACGGTGCCACGTCTTTGGTTTTTTTTTTCGCTATCCCAACCTCTGCGCCACCTCAGAGGCAGTGCACTCACGCCGCTCATTCGATTCCGACACCCCGTCCACAGCCACAGCTCGGTCGGCCCCGTCGCAGCCCCGGCACCAGCAATCCACAGGGAGCAGTCAATGTCAAGTCGTCAAGAGGCAACCCACCGGAGGAGACACTGCACTGCTGCCGAGTCACTTCGGTGGTGTTCAGTGGCGCCTGTTCTGATCTAACATACGCAGGACACCACCTACTAAGCCCCCTACTGACGACAATAATTGCTTAGTCGCGGAGCCGACGTGAGTGAGCTCTCCCTCCGGAGGGCGCCACCACGTCCTTCCAACGACAGCCCCCATGGACTCGCCGATACCGGTGACCCCGACGGAACCAAACCAAGACAACAGACGTGGAGAGGACATCGAAACTGAGGTCACCATGAGAGCAGGGCATGAAGGGCCACAGAATCTGAGACATTTTTTTATGCTGATCGATGAGAATGAGGGTGATCAAGATGATGCTATGGATTTCCATTTCGGTCTGAGACTACATGACAGGGCTGTACTCTACGCTTCCTTTCATGATATATCCCGGTGTCAACCAGGCCCGAGAGATACAGGCACCTGCAGTGCTGGTCAGGAAATTTGAGCAACACTCTCAGAAACGCATCCATTAAGTGGATGAAACTCGACTGTGTGGTCCCAGTCTTCCCAACTGAGTCCGCAGCAAACTCGGGTCGGTCGGGGCAGAAAAACCCACATGACTCTGATGGGATTCGAACCCACGACCTCCCAGCCCGGAGTCCGCGACGCTAACCACTTCGCCACGGCGGCTGGTACGGTGCCACGTCTGGATGCAGATCCAGAGGAGTCTTCTCGCAGAAAACGCTACACAGACCACCAGACACAACATACAAACACGCTGACCTTCTTCTTCTCTACTCCAACCTCCTGTTGCCCCAACCCCCCCACCCCAAACCCCAACCCACAAACACACACACACACACACACACACACACACACACACACACACACACACACACACACACACACACACACCACACCACAACAACACACACACACCTGCACCAAACGTCAGCAGAATCGTCCTCGGGATCCATTTCATCTCCCATCAAAACCTGTTCAAGCAGTGGTCGCCTTGCCTTGTCCACAGACAGACGAACCCACATACGACAGTGACAACCAACTCTCTGTGGCGGAGGTGATACTTGTTAGAGTCACAACAACCCACCTCTGCACATGTCTGTCATGGGTCACGTGCGACGCACGTGCAGCGCTGACGCCCTGCAACTCCCCGCAGTCAGCACTTTTCTGCCTTCAGCCATTCAGTTCAACTTACTGAAATACTGTTGGGTTTTATTTCCTTTCTATTTATTTGATAAAGATTGTTTTTTAGAGAGTAAAAAGTCAGAGGAAATGTTTCGAAATCGTCTTCAGCTTTTTTTTTTCTTCAATTTTCTTTTCACGTCTGGTTCATACCCTGATGTATGGATGGAGTCTTTAATCCAACCATTACATAAAAAGGTGATACTGCTGTCCCAGGGGGGGGGGGGGGGGGAGGTGCTTGTTTGTTTGCCTTTTTCTTTTTCTTCCTTCTTGTTTTTGAAATGCATTTTCATTGTTTTCTATTGGAATGTTTACACTGCCTCGCCAGTGAGTATATACATATGATCACTTATTTTGGTTTTTAATGTTTCCTAACCAAGAGTCTTTTTTTTTAATCTTGAAAAAAAATCTAAATCTTCTATCTGCAAGGTCAGGTAAAAACGTTCCGAACTGATTTGAAAGAAATTTCATGGGAGGGAGAGAGAGAGAGAGAGAGAGAGAGAGAGAGAGAGAGGAGAGAGAGAGAGAGAGAGAGAGAGAGAGAGAGAGAGAGAGAGAGAGAGGAGAGAGAGAGAGAGACAGACGACAGACAGAGAGGAGAGAGGAGGGGGGGAGAGAGGGAGGGGGGAGAGAGAGAGAGAGAGAGAGAGAGAGAGAGGAGAGAGAGAGAGAGAGAGAGAGAGAGAGAGGGAGGAGAGAGAGAGAGAGAGAGAGAGAGAAGAGGGGACAGAGAGAGGAAAGAATTCTTTAGAATTCTAACATCATCATTCCAAAAGAGCACAAATTAACCAAGATATTTAACAAAAGCAACATCAAGTTATCATACTCATGTATGCCCAACCTTAAAAACATCATTGATTCAACAAAAAAAAATGAAAAGCAGTATAGAGAAAAACGAGGGTGATGGAAGGAAATCTTGCAACTGCATCAAGAAAGAACAGTGCCCTCTGAACAACAAATGCCTCTACAACAACATTGTGTACCAAGCACTGACTTCTATTTCCCTAGACCGCGCATCGCTGGCGGCGTGCTTTTCCTGGCAATGGAGCCACTGGGCACAGCTGTGCCAGACGCTGGTTACTATACACCGCTTCTTGTGTTACGGCAGATAAACACATTTTATAACGAATTCGCGTGTCATTTGGATGATTACGTATTTGGATGATTACAACGTAGTCCAAGTTTGACCTGGCGCGCGCGCGCGTGTGTGCCGTTGGAAGGATTTTGTTTACATCTTCTTCTTTTTTTTCTAATACCATTGGAAACATGCTGAGAACGTTGGGAGTTCTACATCTCCTTGTGGTTGACCATCATTAGAGTATATTCAAAATGTAGTAACCCAGCAATATTGTCTCCATGCGAGCAAACGGCGATCTTGCACGGTTCATCTGAGTAAATAAAAAGACATGAAAGAAGTTCGTTACATCTTTCCTCCGTCTTTTGTTTTTGCAAGCGCACGAACCATGCGTTTTTTTTCCTTTTGTATTTGTCTTTATTTTGTTTTACACCAGACTTTATTTGTTGTTGTGCCAGCGTTAAACATGAGGATCAATTTTTCTCTCAACTCAGTATGCATTTCTGCTGTCATGTTCGCGCTTTTCACGCAGAAAAATTAAATGTGAAGTTTTGGTCGTAGATGTTGACCATAGAAAGCCTCTCTCTCTCTCTGTCCCTCTCTCACTCTCTTCTCTCTCTCTCTCTCTCTCTCTCTCTCTCTCTCTCTCTCTCTCTTCTCTCTCTCTCTCTCTCTCTCTCTCTCTGTCTCTCTCTCTCTCTCTCTCTCTCTCTCTCTCTCTCTCTCTCTCTTTCTCTCTCTCTCTCTCCAGATATCTTCTCGAGTGGGATGCCGGACCAAAGAGTGCGTTGTGAGTTCTAATGGAGACTGTATGGCCGTGCAGAATTGCCAGACTCTTGTGGTCAGAAGTCTGAAGACACAGACCCTCCCTCTGAACTCCCCCCCCCCCCCCCCAGCCCTTTACGGCGCCCTGCGTCTGATTAAAACCGTCCTTCTGGACACTCGCGAGACTTGGGACCTGGGAAAGGGGGGAGGGGGCGGGGTGTTACTGTTCTTTGATGCAGGCCATTTACAGAGCCTCGGGGTCCCTTTCTTCTGCTCGTGTGGTGATAACTAGCGTGGGGAAGCCATAGACCACAAGTCCTGTCGGTGCGTGTTGGGGGGTAGGATGTGTAGATCTTGTGTGGTGATAACTAGCGTGGGGAAGCCATAGACCACAAGTCCTGTGGGTGCGTGTTGGGGGGTAGGATGTTTAGAGCTTGTGTGGTGATAACTAGCGTGGGGAAGCCACAGACCACAAGTCCTGTGGGTGCGTGTTGGGGGGTAGGATGTTTAGAGCTTGTGTGGTGATAACTAGCGTGGGGAAGCCATAGACCACAAGTCCTGTCGGTGCGTGTTGGGGGGTAGGATGTTTAGAGCAAAGCCGAAACGACAGAGAAAGAAGTCGGCGAACTTGGCATCCAGTGTCATTTCAGGCTTGTTTTTCACGGCAAAAAAAAAAAAAGAAAAAATCACGTCAGTTTAAAGTTTAGAAGAAAAAAAATCCAAGTTGAAAGTGTTTGTGTTTTACCTTGAACGTGGATGCCGGCAGTTACTTTCTAAAATAATATACACACCAAACTATGAAGCATATGACCTTCTGTTGACGTCAAACTCATCGGGATGGCAGACAGGAAAATGAGCAGTGTTAGCAGCGTAAATTCCATGACAGCCATGGGGTTTGTCCGTTAGCAGCGTGAACTCCATGACAGCCATAGGGTTTGTCCGTCTTGGGTTGCCGTGGCTTTGTTTTCCTGAGGACTGAATCACACCAGCACGGTGTCATGCGGCCTGAAGCTTCTGGGGGTCTGGGAGGATGGGAGGAGAGTACAAGGGAGGGGGGGGGCGGGAGGTTAGGAGGGCGACGTGTGTGTTTTGAGGTGAGAAGGGCACCAGCCACAGAGAGAGAGAGAGAGAGAGAGAGGAGAGGAGGAGAGAGAGAGAGAGAGAGAGAGAGAGAGAGAGAGAGAGAGAGAGAGAGAGAGAGAGAGAGAGAGAGAGAGAGAGGGGGGGGGGAGAAAGGAAGGGTGGGGGGAGGAAACATTTTGTGACACTACACAAATGCCACACACATTTCATACTTGCCGCTTTCTTCTGTTAAATGACTGTCATTCTCCTATATATATTATGATCTTAGTAAAAGCACATGTGTTACAACAGAATCTATCCACTGGGAGGAAAAAAAACAATTCCAGCAGTATCAACCCGAGTCATTCAAGCAGGCCATCGTAATTGCGGAAGCTTTCGCGGATGCCCGGCGTTATTTTAGACCAGCGTACCAGGGACAAGCAAGGAAGCAGGCAAAGGAAACCAACACTGGACAAGCCTCTCAGCCTGAGAGTAGTGCTAACTTCTCCAAAGGAAATACGAAAGAACGTCTTAGGAGGTGCTACTTGTGCGGTGACCTCAACCACATCGTGAAGGACTGCCCTAAGCGACTCCCTTTGGCCAAGACATTTACCCACACAAAGGTGGCATTTGGAGAAAGTGAGATCACTACACCATCTTGCCCGACGTTTCCCTCGGTGGTGTGCGGCAAAGCCATTGAAGCCATTCGTGACACTGGAGCCACGACAATATTCGTCGACGAGAAGTTGGTACTCCACGACAAGCAGAAGCAACCAACACCCCGCACTCTCTTTGCTCCTGCGTCTCTCTCTCTTCCTCTCTCTCTCTCTCTCTTTCTTCTTTTTGAATTTTAATCCCGTTTTGTAGAGGGAGAGAGAGAGAGAGAGAGAGAGAGAGAGAGAGAGAGAGAGAGAGAGAGAGAGAGAGAGAGAGAGAGAGAGAGGCGACAGAGGGAGAGAGAGAATGTGTGTGTGTGTGTGTGTGTGTGTGTGTGTGTGTGTGTGTGTGTGTGTGTGTGTGTGTGTGTGTGTGTGTGTGTGTGTGCGTGCGTGCGTGCGTGCGTGCGTGCATGCGGGCGCGCGCGCGCGCGTGTGTGTGTGTGTGTGTGTGTGTGTGTGTGTGTGTGTGTGTGTGTGTGTGTGTGTGTGTGTGTGTGTGTGTGTGTGTGTGTGTGTGTGTGTGTGTGTGTGTGTGTGTAATAATAATAATAATGATAACAATAATAATGTTATTGAGTCTTTGGACAATTTTTGCATCCAGTTTCTCCCAATCTTCAGTTTCGTTTGCTCGTGGCAGGTTGAGTTTCAGGCGCCTGGCATCGAGGGCCTGTGCAAATTCCTCATCCGAACCAACAGCGTGGATGTCCTTGGCACTGTGGTTTAAATCCTGGCCTTGGTCTTCCGACGTCTTATCTGCTGATGCAGTGCGCTGCTGCTCATTCAGATGAGTCTTCACACATCCCATCTTTGTTCTGTGGATCTTCATGCCACGGGTGGTAGCGAAACGCTTTCCACAGACACATGGATATTCCATTTGGTCCATGTTCATAGTCCGTTTGGGATTTGCAGTCGTGATTGGTTGAGCACCGATGGATTCATCATTCTCTCCCCCTTTCGGTGAATCCTGGGAGCATCTTTTCCTTTTATTTTTGGTAGCCACATGTTTAAGGCAAAGTGGGGAGCCAGCCCACAGAGCCCTTGGTTCTGGTCTTTCCCAGTGTCCTCCGGTCTTTCCCGGACGTCCTCCGGCCTATTCCCGGAAGTCAATGGTTTACCCATGCATTAGTAGAAAGAAACTCGTGGAGAGCGTGGCAGCAGAGAGTCCTCAGAAGAGAAGCCCCCTTCAGGCAAGTGTTTCGGCCCTTATCTCCTGACACTCTGGGGGGGGGGGGGGGGGGTTGGGCCACACCCGGTTCATGACTCCGGATGTCCCTCTGCTGCCCCCACACTGGACAAGCGCGTCGGCTTATCCCAGAAAAGGCTGGTGTGCAATACCGTAGTATGTTTGTTGAGTTTTCAAAAAACCAACCAAAGGAGCCACCTAAGAAAATCATGAAAGAGCAAAACAAGCTTTAAGACACAAGTGCTGAGGGTCAGTTCTTGGAATGAATCCGCAAGGGACTAAAATACAACAAACTAATAAATTCCAAGGATAAGTACCTGCTGCTTGGAACGGTAGATTCGCGTGGGCCGAAGATGCACCTTTTTGCCGACCATGGAGTGGTCAGTGTCGCAGTCAGCACTGTTGTAGCTGTGGGTGACGAGCACGTGGTTGAGCAAGGGTTTTCGGGTGATCACAAACATATCGCATGACAACTACAAAGAAGCATTGTTCAATAAACATACTTTTCATCATGACAACGTAAAACTACGATCTAATCTACATGAGATCAACACAACTGTTGTAACAAAGAAGTCATTAGATAGAACAAACACAAAACGTGTGTTTGTTAAACCAGAGTTTTCATATGCAATCGGGCATTGGAGAACAGCATAATATCACCCAGACAGACTAAGTAGCTTGACCGACGCCTCGATGTCTGGTCAGACGAGTCTCGGCGGCTACCCAGACTCATCTAGCCAATTTACGACCAATGCCCACCATTAGGTCGACGACACCGGAAAGGGAGAGGGAGAAGGTAGTAGGTGGTGGGGGTGAAATCAAGCTAATCAATTAAATGACCAATTGACCACCACAGAGATGTAAGGCGTGTAGGCGTGACTGTCATGATTTGAATATCCAATGGAATTAGAGGGAGATAACTTCGGGTACGACGCGGTAAAAATACTGACCAATGGTACTCGCCCTTGGACAGATGAGTTTCAAGATAAGATAGGGATGCGTGAGTGGAGGAGCAGAACGAGAGAGAGAACGAACAGAGAGACAGAGAGTGTGGAAGGGCTGCGAGGGAACTTAAGCCAGAGATATATACACACATTACATTAATCTACTTTGATGTGGAGAAGAGAGAGAGAGAGAGAGAGAGAGAGAGAGAGAGAGAGAGAGAGAGAGAGAGAGAGAGAGAGAGAGGAGAGAGAGAGAGAGAGAGAGAGAGAGAAGACAAGACAAGACAAGACAAGACACAATTCTTTATTTACGAGGATAATAGCACTGATGTGCTTTTTTACATCCAGTCCTCGCCCTGAGTAGGGTCAACAATATAAAATAAAAGGTAACAAAGGAAGCATGCAGAAGTGACTAGACAGAACCCCCACGGGAGCGTTCCCATGGCTGTGTCACAGCCCCAATTTCATGACTGCAGAGCCCACCGGCGAAAAAACGCCACCGTCAAGCAACTGCCGTGTGCATCCCGCAGCCTCACTAGTTGCTGTTCTGCTGACAGGCGAAGACAGTACAACTCCAAACACGACCAAGCTTTCGCCATGAAGTCTTACACGGTCTCAGAAGAGAATTCCGGATTACAGTCTTTTTCAATGTCTGTTGTCACCAGAGATGATGAATTTTCTATGTCTGTTGTCACCAGATGGCGGGAATCCCTTAACTTTTGTCCCCAGAGAGTTGATGGTTAGAACCACTGAGCTGTCGTCACCCACTGGCAGTCACACTCACAGCCGTTGATTGGCGAAGCAGTCCGCAAGGGGGGGGGGGGGGGGGGAGGTGTCTATCGACCTCCCGTAAATTGATGAATTAACTCACGAATAAATTTCTAGCGGCGTGTGGTGTTTTTGCCGGGCGTTGTGTCTGTGGCACCCTGACGAGGATAAATCGCAGTCAGCGTCAGGTCTGCGCAGTGTCAGCTGTCGTGGTGGACGTGCATGACCCGCTGTGTACGGGGGACAGCGGTGTTGGACTGCCCCGGCCCACCCTCTCTCTCTCTCTCTCTCTCTCTCTCTCTTTCGGTCTGTTGGCTGCACAGGGTCGGCTCCCGTCTCTGTCTGTGTGTCTTTCTGTGTGTCTGTGCGTCAGTCTGACTGTCTCTCTCTCTGTCTGTCTGTCTCTCTCTCTCTTGTTTTATGTAGTGTACGTTCTCTGTGTTTCTCGCTACCCTTCTGCCCCCCTCCCTCCCCTCTCTGCCTCTGCCTCTTGTCTCTGTCTGTCTGACTGTCTTCCTGTGAGTCTGTCTCTACCCCTCTCTCTCTCTCTCTCTCTCTCTCTCTCTCTCTCTCTCTCTCTCTCTCTCTCTCTCTCTCTCTCTCTCTCTCTCTCTCTCTCTCTCTCTTCCGGGGTGCGCGTGCAAGATGGCGCGAGGAAGGATGGGGGGGGGTGTTGTGTGTATGGGGGGGGGGGGGGAGTGTTGTGACAGACTGCTCAGTTGCACGACCTGCCATTGTCATCAACATAATGGCAGATTCCCTAGCCTTTAGGTGTTAGCAACGATGGCAGGTGATCTTGGTTGTGATGGAATCTCTTTGCCGTTGTCGCCAGAGATGAAGGAATCTGTTGTTTACGTTACCGGAGATGGTAGCGTTCTTGCCTGTATGATCAGAGAGAGAGAGGAGAGAGAGAGAGAGAAGAGGAGAGAGAGGAGAGAGAGAGGAGATGAGAGAGAGAGAGAGAGAGAGGAGAGAGAGAGAGAGGAGAGAGAGAGAGAGAGAGAGGAGAGAGAGAGAGAGAGATGACGGATCTGACTCCTCACTTTGTCAGCAGAGATGATGGAAACTCTAGAGTGTTTGTTTGTTTGTTTGCTTGTTTGTTTGTTTGTTTTTTACCAGAGATTGATGTTTGTTGTCCCCGAGGCTGGTGGAATCTCCTGGGTGTCTCACCAGAGGTAATGTGATGTCAGGGCTGACTGTGTTGCTATCCAACAGCTGTGGGCGATGTAATC
>CM031603.1:65653563-65683563 GCA_018398815.1 Conus ventricosus
CCAGGAGGTGATCAGGCTGCCCGCAGCAGAGGTGGGGCTCCCCAGCCAAGATCCTTTACCATCTTGGGGAGAAACTGGGGAGAGCAGCGCGATGTGGTCACCCTGGCCACAGCATTCTTCAACAGGCAGCAGGGCCAGGACGAGACCATCTGGGAGTATGGCTCCCATCTCCAGTAAACCCATCTTCAAAGTCAGCTAGAGGCACTCACAGCTACAGTCGCCCCGTTTGAGGCAGGGAAAACCAGCAGCCACCCCCTGCACGGCCACCACTGCAGATCCACAGCTGGTGGCAATGCGCAGCATTCAAGGGCGACGGCCCAGGCGGAGACGCGACGGAAGCTGGCACCTATGAAAACTGGGGCAAAACTCCAGTCCTTTGCCACTGTCAGCAGCCAGAATGCAGACAAGTCTCGGCAACATGGTTCAGCAGCACCCAGGCGACAGGCAGAGTCCATTTTGCCTCAGCTGTCACCAGGAGAGATGCACCCACTCCAGCAGGAGGACCCATCCATTGGGCCAATTCTGTCCTCCTGGCCAGAGAGGCCTGTAGCTGGCAAGAACCCGGGGGCTACAGGCTCTCATTCAGCAGCACAGCCGACTCACCTGCCGACAGGGGGTGCTGTATCGGCGAATGGGGAGAGACCCTAAACTTGGGGCATGGTGAGCAGCTACTCCCTTTCCCCGGGTTGCTCCACCCCAAGGTTCTGTCATCGGTCCACAACCGCCAGGGTCACCGGGGCTACCAGAATGCTGCGGAGATGTTTTCGCCCCGGTCTACTGGCCCGGTATGTACCGGGGCCTGGAGCAGCACCTGGTGATTGCCAACCCTGCAGAAAGGTCAGCCAAACTGCAGTGCCTCCATGCCATCAGACCGTGCGCCAGAACCGAGGCCACCACAGGCTGCTGTGGCCTCCAGACCATGGGTTGGCCCTGTCGGGCAACTTCCCCGCCTGACAGCCGAAGTGACGCACTGCCTGAACCACTGACTGGAGGAGAACCCCAAACTGGAACTATCACCAGACTCCAGGACAGAATGGGTTGTGGGTTCCCCCAACCCCAAACCCAGAACTGCTAGCCACCCTGTGCCAACTCCAGTTCCGCCCCTGAACGTAGTGTTAAATCCACCCACGCCAGCCCCACGGCGAATGCCTGTCTGGCGGTGAAGCCTGTGAAAAGGTATGCTAGTGACTGCCTGGATTGACCAGGAACACTTTCACAAATAACTGACCTGGTCAGATGTCGCAAGGGACAGTAAATATATTCCAAGGCTGATTGATAATTAAATACCTGTTTGGGAAGAGGTGTTGCAGACTGTTAAACAATTATGTTTTCTATTTTTATGCACAAGCTAGTATATATGTTGATTGTTTTTCAGGTTGGATAATAATGTATGCCACGGTTTTTTAGAAGCCAGCAGTAGGGGCCCACTGGCTAAGGATCTTATAGCAAAATCTGTTTTTGTCATTTTTGGTATTGACATTTTGGAAAATTTTTTTTCAAATAACAAGTCCATTGTTGTCACCGCGGTCCTACCCAATGGCCCCTGTTTTTTTTGTGCTAAAAGTAGTTGTGACGTGAAGGGAAATAGGTTGAGTTTGGGCTTTTGGGGAAATTTTGTTCAAAAAGACAAAAACCCCGCCAAAAACATACCTTCCTGGGGACTTGACCAAAGGAGTTATATGCAAATCTGTTTTTGCCGCTTTATTTTGACTTAATGGAATTTTGTCATTTTGGGAACCAAATACTTTGGATTTAAAGGAATCCCTTCCCAGTATATTTTATGTCTGACCCCTTGGGATTTTGGTTCAAATAACCAAGTCCATTATAGTCAAGTTTGGTGCCTACCCAATGTTTTGGATTTTTAAAAAAATCCTTCCTAGTCATTTTGGGATTTGATATTTTGGAATTTTGTTTAAATTATATGCCCGCCTGGACAATTAGAGACTTTCTTAATGGGTAACTGGCTTGGTCAGGCCTTCTAGAGGACAGTTATAGATTGTATATATTCCCCAATTAATCGCCGAACACCTTTTTAGGAAGAGGTGTTGCGGACCGTTTGCCCGACAGTTCATTTGTTCATTGTGGGTTTTTTTTTTCACAAGCTAGTCTATGTTGGTTGTTTTCATGTTTTATAATGTTTTGAACCCCTCTTTAGCCACCAGTAGGTTACGTTGTTGTTTTCTGTTTGATGATGATGTGAACCCCCCTTTTAGCCACCGGAAGTCATAAAAGAGAAATTTTAAATCGAGTAACTTTTGCTGAGATTCTGCCGCAAAGTGCTAAAACCCATCCAAATTTTATGAACTGGGGACTTGACTCAAAAGGGTTTTTATAAATCCTTTTTTTTCCCCCACTTTTATCGTGCTATGTTTGACTTTTATGGATTTTTGTTCAAATAGCAAGGGCCATTATTGTCACGTTGGCACCCCGTGTTTTGGGTTTTGATAAATCCTCCCAAGTATATTCTGTACCTGACATTCTTGGAATGTTTAAAATAACAATCCTTGCAAAGTCATTTTTAGTACCTGACATCTTGGAATTTTGTTTACATAACAAGTCCCTTTATTGTCACTTGGTACCTACCCAGTGCTTTGGGTTTTAACACATGTTCCTAATGATTTCTGATGTCCGACTTGGAACTTTGTTTTAAATATCAAGTCCAGTTTAGTCACTTATGTACCCAAAGTCCGGGTTTTGTTCATGAAAGGAATCCCTTGTTGTCATTTGTATTTGACTTTTGGGAATTTTTGTTTTAAAATACATTGTCCATTCTAGTCAGTGTGAATCTGCCGACTTTCAGGCACCTTGTTTAAAAGAACAAGCCCTTGTTGGTAGTCAGAGTAATGTGGATGCAAAGAATGAGAGGGAGAACAAGATGTTTCGACGTTTTGATGTTTTGATGCATTGATGCAAGTGGTTTGATTTTGGGGTAGCCATTGCCCCTAAAGACTTGATAGCTGATGCTTCATTTTTTTTCATCGATTGATTTTTGCACTCCTACTCAATAACTCTTGATTATTTTCATGTCATTTTGTGCCAGCGAGGACGCTGGTTGTAACAGAGTAGGGGGGGGTGTAGCCGGGTGCTAACAGTGTATATATTTCTTTTGGTTACCTTTCGTGGATGAAAATGTTTTGTTCGAGAGTTTATCTTCCTCTTACCTCCCTTGGTCGAATCTCATTTTTTTATTGTGTAATTCTTTAGATCATGAATACCTCAGAACCTACATAGTTGTATGTACGTCGCTGAAGTCACAAAAATTAATGTATTTGATTCATTACAACCGTACTGGTTGAGAAGCTCATATTTTTCTCTAAACTGGTATTTCGCACGAGCAATCTTGGCGCCATTTTCAATTGTCTGTCGAATGATATTGAATAATTCTTGATTTTACAAAAAGTAAGAGGAAAAACCGAAGAATCTGAAGATGCATGTTAAAAGTAAAGTCCAAATAAGTTTTCTTTTCGTATACCCAAATCCCCTATATCTTTTCTGTAAAACTGCGACTTTACAAATGATTTGACACCCGCCGGCCCCCTTTACGAGCCCGCCTTCTTTGTTTACTGTCGGATTTTTTTAACCAAATTATCATTTTACGAAATTCGGACTTCTCGATCGAAATTTTTGTTTTATGACCCATTTCTTTTTAAAAAATACAACTAAAAAATGTGTAAATTTTATTTTTTAAAACAGACCGTTTTCAACAGAGTTTTTTTCATTTTGAAAATTGTGTAAAAAGGTGGGGCCGACGGCCCGCGAGGTGAAAAGCCCAGCTGGTTTTCTATCAAACTTTAAACGCAAATTTCCACTTAAAACATTTTCCCCCTGGGAAAAAATGAAGTTTATATTTTAACAAGAGCGAAAATGCCACCCCCTTTTTTAAATTTCATTAAAATTTTTTTTAAAAATTTCCACCTTTTTAGGTATTTTTCATCGAAAAAAAGGGAAAATATACGTAAGTTTGTTAAAATGGTTTAAACTCTCGGACATTAATCAAAATTTATTTAGTACGGGAAAACAAAATTGTAAATGTGACTTGCTGCATTTTTTCCTTGTTTCGAGGTTTTCCCCGATATAAATATGTTTTTAAAATTTTGAAGGGACAGCGGCCAGCCCAACACGGAAGCTGCCATAGAAAACAAAAAAATTTCCTTTTGGTTCGGCCTCGCAAAGGCCGTTTTGGGCTCCGGCCGGCCTTGTTTCGCTGGCTATGGGGGTTTTCCCCGGTCAGGGGGGTTTATAAGTGGGCGCGCTGGTGAGAACGTCGTGCAACTCCTTAAAAATGTCAAAAAGAACATAAGACGGCGCTACCCAAAGGTAACAGTTGCCGCATTTTTCGACTTCAAGAAACCCTTTTGCCCCGGGGTGGGGCATGCAAAACAACAAAAACAAAATGCACCTACGGGCATCACAGGTCCCTATAAAAATTTTTGTGGAACTTTTTGGGCACCCCGAGACAAATGGAAAGTCAAGGTGGGAATCACCAAATCGGAAACCCACATCCTTGAAAAATGGGAGACCAAAAAGGAAAGTGTCATAGCTCCCATCCTCTTAAACATCATGTTTCCCCATGACATCAAACAGGAAATAAACAAAACATCAGACATGTTTTTAAAAAATCACTCTTCCCCCGCCCGTTCGGCGAAAATGGGTCGACCCATACCACTTTCAACAAAAAAAAGGGGGTTAAGGCAACCCCCAAAATTTGGGCCATAGCACAAACCACACTTCCAATGCAAAAAAAGGGATTCGAACTCCCCTCCCAGAAAAGACGGTCCCCCAGGGTTTTTTTTGCCAAAAAAAAGAACGAGAAGGGTACCAATACAAATTGGTGGACACAAAAAAAACCAAGTAAAGAAGTAAAAATTTTCGGGGCGTTACCATCACCCAAGACCAAACCCTTTGGGGTTTTCCCACACCCAAAAAAACGGGCAAACAAGGCCATGCTTTGCGGGGGAAAACAAAAAAACCCCCTCTCAAGAGAGACCTGGACAACTCCAAAAACCCTTATACACCTGCCCGGAGCCTGGTCCGCCCCAGACTGATCTAGGGACAAAAAGTCTTTTTCCCCCTGCCTCTGAAAGACAGGGGGAAAAACTACAAACGGGAAATTTAGCTAGCAGCTCTGAAGCAAGCCATGGGGGAAATCCCCCCCAAAACGCTGTTAAAAGACTTTTGGGCCACCAAAAAGCAGGCTGGGTTTTACCCTAAGAGACGAATGCCCCCCGGCCCCCTTGGGGCAAACCTTTGAAGTCCCCGCCACGAAAGTACCAAACCCCTGTCAAAGCCCGCTCAACAAGACCAATTCCCGGTGACATGGCAAAAAGGGGCGCCCTCTAGCCCCGGAAAAAACCCAAGTAACCAAAAAAAAACCCGGCCACAAAACTCGCCCGCAGCAAAAATCTGGGGGAAAAAAGGGCCAAATCAGACCGGGCCCCGGCATCCCCTCACCACAAAAGCCCCCACCCCCTTGGGAAGGGGGAGACCACAGACCTAACAACCTACGGAAAAGGGGCCACAAAACCAAAAAGCCCATTTTGGGCTAGCCAGCATGCAAAAAAACCCCAAATGTACGAGCGGGTTCAGCCACTACCTTCACTCTACACAGATGGTTTTTGCCTAGGGAAACGGGGGGGCAGGGTGCGCCTTTGTGTTCCAAACCTGGGAATCTCGAAACAATATCACCTAAACAAGGGGGGGAAGTATCTTCACTGCTGAAAATGCAAAGCCATCCTTATGGCATTCAAACAAGTGAATACAAAGCCCCCCCGCCACCAAGACAGTCGTCATCCTGTCTGAATTCCAAAATCCTCATTGCAGGCACTAGCAGTGGGAAGGGAAAGGAAAAATAGGAAAGAAATCCAGTCCGGGAAAACCTTTTTTAACCATCAAATCAAATGCAAGTGCACAGAACTGACATTCCTTGGCCCCCCTTCCCCCACAGGCAAAACGGGGCAAAAGAAATTTCCCACCAACAGCCAAGGCCCGCTTTTCGGGAAAAAGGGACACCCCCCCCAACCTTGGGCCCAAACAATGACCGAAGTTTATAAACCTGCTCAAGCCGCTTTTTTACAGAGAACGAGAAAAAAAAATCAAAGACCCCATTGGGGACCCAAGGGGGTGGTTTTTCATCCCTAATCAGAAAGGGGGAAAATAGGCCAGGAAACTCCCCAAAAAAAACCTCCAACTATTTAGGGGGGGCTACGCACAAGGGGCCGCAGGGATTCCTCATGGGCCCCAAATGTGCATGCGGGAGCGTTTTGTCACTCCCCAAAATGCCTTTTAGTTTGGTGGGCCCAAACCCCAAACCGGGCCCCCCTGGGGCCAATATGGGTTTTCAGGGGCCCCCCATGACCCAAGAAATTTCAGACTTTTCCCCCAAACCACACCCACCCTAGGGATGCAACCCATGAAGCCCTATGTGACTCCCTCCTTCCTCCGGGACAGGGCAGCTGGTTTTAACCACTGTGCAGGAAAAAAGGGGTTTGGGCGGTAAAGAGTGGGCGAAGAGACAAAGAGGAACCCCCCAAAAACCCCTTTTGGGGAGAACCCCCGAAAACTCGCGCCCCTGCCTCTTTGGGTTTTTACAGCTTTGGGGGGGGGAACCCCAAAATAAAGGGGGTTTTACCCTAGCTTGGGCCCAAAAATTGGAAACACGGGGGATTTCCCTAACAAATGGTCCTGGGAAAAGGGAAATGAAAAAAGGAAGGGGAAAGGGGAATGCCGCAAGGGGGTAACGACCAACACAGCAAACCCCACGAGGGGCACAGCAAACCAAGCCTACACAGACTAAAGTCTGAAAAAAACCTTTTCCTTAAAGGGGCCCAGGCCAATAGGGCGTTAATCCCACCATCAAATCAAAGAGAATGGATCAGGGTTCCCTGATGTGAGCACTGGGATGGAAAGGGGGAAAAAAAAGGAGAAAACCCTGCTTTGCCACTGCCTTCCCTTTACTGGGGTGCTGTCCCTTTTTCCCGCACCCTCACCCCTCCCGCCTTTCTTCCCCCTGCCCCACCCTTTTCCCCTCCCACTATCCACACACCCACACCACCCAAATATATAATAAATATAATTTTAAATATTTTATATAAAAAATATAATATATATATAAAAAAACGCACATAAACGAAGATAAGAACAACATGTAAAAGTACAAAAAGTGTGGGTGGGGTGTGTGTGTGGTGTGTGTGGGTGTGTGTGTGGTGGTGGTGTGTGTGGGGTTTTATGTATGAATTTTTTTTTATTTATTAATTTTTGTATCGAGCGTGCCTGCAAAGTACGTATATTTTAAATGTACATGCGGGGGGAAAAAAATTTTCCCAATTTTTTGTCCCTATGCCCTGATGCCCGTTATAAAAAAGGCTTTTTTTTTCCCCGGGTTTTTTTGGCGGCAGTTTAATGAAAATCTGTGCAAAAACTTAAAAAGAGGGAAAGGATAGAAGAAAAGAAGAAAAAAGAAACCGAAGTAAACCCAAAACGGTTTTCCACAGTTTCCTTGCGAGGGGTGTTTTCCCCGAGCTGCAGAGAGGGAGGGCTACCCCGTACTAAAAGAGAAAAAAGGCTGCTGCTTGAATACACTCACCTCAATTGTCTTGTGTTTCACCGTGTGTGTTACTGCGGAGATTATCGCCTGGGGAGAGAGTAAGAAACCCCCCTTATCATACAATCTCTTTCCCATCCCTTTCTGTTTCTCCTTGAATCGTAAAACACACGCGTCATGATTCAAAACACCTATCTCCCCCTCCCTCATTTTTTGGTTTTGTTTTTGTTTTTCCCGAAGAGTGCTCTTCATCTGGAGAAGTCATTTCAAAAGAAATCAAATCCTCACCTCCAACCCACCCACCCACCCACCCGAAAGTCATCTGAATTTCGAAGACCCCTTTTCATCGACTGAAAAAGGCCTTGAGCTTTGGACTTAATTACATGTACCGTAGATTGCTTTAAAGTACTTTGAGATGTGGATTTGATGGAGCAGTTTATAGTCTGCTGAGAAATTCTCAACTTGGTAACAGAACATTCGAGAGGTGGAAACATATATGACGGGGCTGAGAGACACTGTGTCTGTGTCTGTCTCTGTCTCTGTCTGTATGTCAGTCTGTCTTTCTGTCTTTCAGTCTGCCTGTCTGTCTGTCTGTCTGTCTCCTCTCTCTCTCTCTCTCTCTCTCTCACTCTCTTCTCTCTCTCTCTCTCTCTCTCTCCTCTCTCTCTCTCTCTCTCTCTCTCTCTCCTCTCTCTCTCCTCTCTCTCACACTCACACACACACAACACACACTCTGTCTGTCTGTCTCCTCTCTCTCTCTCTCACACACTCTGTCTGTCTCTCTCTCTCCTCTCTCTCTCTCTTCTCTCTCTCTCTCTCTCTCTCTCTCTCTCTCATCTCTCTCCTCTCTCTTCTCTCTCTCTCTCTCTCTCTCTCTCTCACTCACTCATCCCGCGACAGCTTCATTTTCTCTTTTCCATAATGCCTATTCATTTTCACTCTTACGCGTTGTTTACACCGTCGTCGGAAAGAGGTGAGCAGACCTCCATTCCAGCTCAGATCATCACCTATGCTTTTCAGAAACACAATAAACAGAAACAAAAACCGTGATCACTTTTGTGTCGTTGTCCTACAGATAGTCTGGAATATCACGTTTGGGAATCTGACATGGTTGCGGTGCCAGCCCCTGGGCCAGATGGGAATTGTCTGGTAGATTATTAGCTTATTTGAAAGTTGTCTGTAAATCATACCTGACAAATTGCCAGTTTCTGTGATATTAATGAAGATGGTGACAATGATGATTATTGTGTTCATGATTTTTATTGATTGTATGAATGACAGAATGATTGACAAATCTGCAGCACTGATGTATTACCAGAAATGTTCCAAGAAAAAAAAAGAACTGTTGCTTGCTTCTTTTTCTTTTGTTTGTTTTTGGTTTTTCTTAAGTTGACGTGAGTGTTTCATTGTTTTTGCTTTTGCTGTTTGTTTCTCTTGTGTTGGCTCCATGCGCTGTTTACCTCCACCCCTCAGGAGGTGTCCAAGTCTCACAATGACAGTGTGTTTGGCGATGGCTATTCCACACTGGGCCGTGACTCGGTCAACCTGTCTCAGCAGCCCCTTCGCTCGGTGGAAGACAGCATAGGCGATTATGAATATGATGATGATTTGAAATATGTGTCAGACGACGCTGTCTTGAAGAAGGTAACAGCTCGGGCCTTTTCATGTATAGATTGTTTTGCATGTGATGATGAGCCCTGAGTGAAAGATTCAGTCTGTGTACTAGAGTGGTTGTGACGGGAGAATGAAAGAGGTCTGGTTTGTATTCTATTGCATGTGTAGCTGCGAAGAATTGTGCATTGTGCAATTTTGCATGCCGTAAATTTGAAAGGTAGTAAAGTGATAAAAGCAGTTTAAAGCATGGTAGTTGAGAGGGGTGTTTTAGGGGCTAACCGGGGACGAAAGGGCTGATCTTGCGTTTCAAGGAATCGAAAATGAAGAAGCACTAAAACATAGAATAGGCGCTGAAGATGCTAAAGACGGTAAAAGGTTTGTAGCCGTAAGTTATGCGTATGGAAATCGCTTTTTCATACCCCTAGATTTTGAGTTGTTAAAAGCGCATGCCCCATACTTTCAAGGAGCATTAAAAGACAGATTGTCATATGGGCTTCCCGAATCACCTCCAGTTACGCGGTGAAAACTGGTTAGGTATATGAATATGTCAGGTATATGACCACTGAAGAAGAAGAAGAAGAAGAAGAAGAAGAAGAAGAAGAAGAAGAAGAAGAAGAAGAAGAAGAAGAAGAAGAAGAAGAAGAAGAAGAAGAAAGAAAGAAAGAAAGAAGGACAGAAAGAAGAAGAAGAAGAAGAAGAAGAAGAAGAAGAAGAAGAGAAGAAGAAGAAGAAGAAGAAGAAGAAGAAGAAGAAGAAGAAGAAGAAGAAGAAGAAAGAAAGAAAGAAGAAGAAAGAAGAAGAAGAAGAAGAAGAAGAAGAAGAAGAAGAAGAAGAAGAAGAAGAAGAAGAAGAAGAAGAAGAAGAAGAAGGGAAAAGAAGCAGGAAGCAGCAGCAGCAAGAGAATCGCAGCTATAGTAGCAGCAGTGGTACCAACAACAGTAGCACCAGCACCAACAGGAGAATCGCAGCTATAGTAGCAGCAGTGGTACCACACACACACACACACACACACACACACACACACACACACACACACACACACACACACACACACACACACACACACACACACACACACACACACACACACACACACACACACACACACACACACACACCTGTATATCTGTTTACAGTGATAAATTGAGGTCCTGTTGTTTCAAGTGAAAGTCTGAAGGGGAAATTTACAAAACAAGTCTACCATGACAGAAAAGTATACTTGTCCATCTAAGAAAGTTGTTTCTGATTGAAAACAAAAACTGACAAACAAAAGACAAATGAACAGAAATTTTTTTTTTTTAGTAAAGAAAATCTTGTATATCAAGATGTTATCTATATAGGGTCACTGTTTGAGAGCAGTCAGTACAATACCGTCTGCTCGAACTGATCTCCTATGCTGCACTGAGCTCCCCCCCCCCCCCCCCCACTACTAATTTGTTCAACATAGTATTGACATTATATTTGAAACGAGCTCTTAACTTTATATCTAGACCCATAAACGTTGAACTACTGTCATCTTTACAACAACGGGGTGACAGCTCTGATATACCCTCTTGCGGTCGGCCGGGCTGTAAGCAACATGACTATACCGTAAGTTACGGTCTTGTTCTTCCTGATTGGTAGCCGGGAAAAGCGCCTTTCACCTGTTACTCAGCCAGACAGGGTCAGTGGATTCATCTCTGTTTGACTTCAAGGGAGACATGACGCAAGCAGCCGTGCCTCACTGATGAGTCTGAACCAGCGGACGAAAGGTCTCTGAGCAGACTGATAGGAATGGCTCCGCTTTCAAAATAAACCACCATGGTTGCAGAATGCCGTTTTTAGTGAAGGATTTTACATGTATAATCTCACGCCCAAATTTGGTAGTGCATCACTGCGCACTGTTTTTTATGGTAGTGCATCACTGCGCACTGTTTTTTTTATGGTAGTGCATCCAGGATCCACCCGATGTGGGTCTTTACATCCAGACAGGCACCATGACCAAGGGCGGTGTCTGTCTGCCTACGTTGAGATGTGCCAGAGGATCCACGTCTCTGGAGAACTTCCATCTCCATCTCAACCGAAGGAGGAGGAGGAGGAGGAGGAGGAGGAGGAGGAGGAGGAGGAGGAGGAGGAGGAGGAGAAGAAGAAGAAGAAGAAGAAGAAGAAGAAGAGAAGAAGAAGAAGAAGAAGAAGAAGAAGAAGAGAAGAAGAAGAAGAAGAAGAAGAAGAAGAAGAAGAAGAAAGAAGAAGAAGAACAAAAAGAACAAGAACAAGAAGTAGTAGAAGAAGAAGAAGAAGAAGAAGAAGAAGAAGAAGAAGAAGAAGAAGAAGAAGAGGAAGAGGAAGAAGAGGGTGATGACGATGACGACATCTTCGTTATCCCCACTGATCGTCGTTAACAAAGTGAATACTATGGGAGACGAGAAAGAAAATAAAAGCACAAGAAAGCTTGTTTAGTGGGATTCCCGGGACGACTGAAGAAGACAGAAGAGGGCGTCAGGTGGTGCACTGTAGTCAAGCAATGGACAGAGATCCCAGACCCGGACAGCCAACAGACAGTGATGAGGTGGTGAGATTGCTGGGGAGGACGTTCACGGTGTATCTGAAGACCTCGCCTTATCAATCCGAAATAGTCGTTGTGGGAGAGCTGAAAATAACGGCCCTGAATCATCGAAGGTTTTCTGGAGTCGAGTTTCGGAGGAGAATCTGGGGAAAGTGACAAGAAGTGGACAGACTGGGGAAGGAGGGAGGGTGGAGGCCGCCACAGCTTTATTTTTCCGTCCCATTCGAGACAGTTAAAGGGCCGAACAAACAAGGCTTGCACATTTCTAATCCAACATTTTTGTTGTCGTAGTCCAAGCAGAGGCATATATCAAACTTGTGTACTAGTTAACTAGGGAAAATTAAGTTCCCAGAAAGTGATGACGTCATTTTTGCACAATTGTGTGGGATTTTACATGCGTGCAAGATGTTATACGTGCATTCACACACGGAACCTCGGTTTATAAGTCTCATTCGAAGGACTGTATGGGTCTTCGAACTCCCCCCTCCCCTCCTCCCTCCTTTAAGTCCAAATCTTTGCCAAGTCATTACTATCAAGACAGTTGAGTTGTTGGCCTGCACTTGTTTTTATCCCCCACTGTTAGATTGTTCGTCTATGTATTTGTCTGACCTTATTCAAGTTTAAAAGGCTGTGCCAGTCTTGAATAAAAGTTACTTTGTGTTAGGTTTCCTTATGGGAGCAAACGTTACCCCTGTATTCAATCTGTACTTTCGTCAACAACGTCAGTTGTAGATCTGTAGATTAGTCTACCGATGTAGATTATCTGTAGATCACGCTCTGCTACCATGAAAAGTCACTTCTGACTATACTAAAAAGTCTCCTCGACTTCAATCTATCGCATCACTCGATACGACTCGTTAAACAGCGTCCTACGCCATCGCTCGTTGTCAAGCCTACTCCTCTCACCGTTTCTTCCTCCACTCCTTCATTTCCGGTAATAACTTCCGGCTCGCTATCGTCGTATCGAAGCAACACATCTATCAACTCCGATGGATCAAAAGAATGACTCGATCAACACCGACACTTAGAAATACCACACCGCTTTGTGAAAATCGCAGTGGTGTGACAAACGCTTGAAAACGTGCGATTTCATGCACATGCATGCTGAGAGACAAGCTATATTTTCTTCACCAACAGTTGGGTGCGTAGATGTGTGTGTGCACGCGCATACAAGCGCTCACTCACCATGTACGCGTCTTTTCCTGCCCTCTCATGATGTAAGGAAATTTATTGTTCCTTCTTAGAACATACGATTTATTGTACATCCACAACTAACAGAAAGCTACCTCAGGAAAACAGCCCTGATGTGGCCCTTTGCAGTCGGCTGGGCTATAAGCAACATTATCTTATCTTACCTCAGGAAAAGCAAGATTACATTACGCCTATGGCAATACGGTAAGGTCCATGAAATAGCGCAGCGTGTCGCGGTTTTTAGTGTAAACAATGTGTTATTGCACACTCACGGCATACGGGAAGGCATTGCGCCTTCGTAGAAACCATGGGTTACTGTACACCCATGGCATACGGCAGCGTGTTCCTCCTTCATTGAAAGCATGGGTTATGGCTCACCCACGACGTACGGCAGCGTGTTGCTCTTTCATTGAAATCATGGGTTATGGCACACCCATGATGTACGGCATGCAAAAATTTAGTTGACGTACGGGAAAGGTTAATGAGTCTATCGAGTAACTGATTTGCTGTGTTCTGGCATGATTTGCTGTGTTCTGGCATGATTGGTAGTGTTCTGGCATGATTTGCTGTGTTGTGGCATGATTTGCTGTGCTGTGTTCTGGCATGATTTGCTGTGTTCTGGCATGATTTGCTGTGCTGTGTTCTGGCATGATTTGGTGTGTTCTGGCATGATTTGCTGTGTTCTGGCATGATTGGCAGTGTTCTGGCATGATTTGCTGTGTTCTGGCATGATTTGGTGTGTTCTGGCATGATTTGCTGTGTTCTGGCATGATTTGCTGTGCTGTGTTCTGGCATGATGTGCTGTGTTCTGGCATGATTTGCTGTGCATAAAGAAGTAAAACCGTTACAGGCCGTTACAGCCGTTAGTAACGGCTATAACGGGACAAACTAAAACATCGGGCATCATCCGTGACCCATAATGAACATACCTGCTAATTTTCACAAAGATCGGCCAAGTACTTTCTGAGATATTCCATAAAGAAGAAAAACCGTTACAGGCCGTTACAGCCGTTAGTAACGGCTATAACGGTAAACTAAAACATCGGGCATCATCTCGTGACCCCACCTCTGAAATGTTCAAAGCTTTTAGAGCGTTTGGTTTTAGGATTCATAAGTTGGCCGAACGTCACTTTTTATGAAATTTATGTCTTGTAATAGGGTTATTTTGATTATTGGTTGATTGATTTAAATGAACCTGTTGGTATCATCCTCTTAATATTGATACGGTTAGCTTGTCAAGCTGATGCAAAGCTAGGACCAGTGAATCTTGGAATACTATGACTGAGCATGGGTGTGTCAAGACATGGACACCTGGACTGTCTGGACAGATTTTGCACACTGTGCAGAAAAAGTAACCATGGAAAACTATTTAAAAATAAAAATAAAAAAATAAAACAAACTCTACCATGCCATAAAATGTTTTTTTTTTTAATAATCATGTGCTGTGTGTGTATACCTTACTGAGAAACTGACTGCCTGATTTTACTTTCTGCACATTCATGGGAAGATAGTGAAAGTTTGAAAGAAGGTGTGTCTTGATACTCTTGCTATCTCTGATATCTGTTGTCACATCACTAAACAAAAACCATCTAGGTACATGTGACGCAGAAAAGAGAGGAAATAAAACCAAAGGGGCAGCTCAAAGGACACTGAGAAGGCGGAGATCAGACGGCATACTAACAGCTTTCCTAACGTTGAAAGTCACTGTGCAAGGAAAGATTCTACAGGAGAATAATTTGGAAAGTTCCCTTAGTCTGCAAAAAATGGATGATCGGTAAAGTGATCGGTAAAGTGACAAAAGGAAGGATGCAAACCCCAGCTAGTGAAACCACATATAGAAATGTGTTTAATCGTTAATTTAACTTCAGTTTCCATAAACGGATGAACGCCAATGTGATATTTGTGCTGCCTATTAGTATAGGTATTTCACACAGGCAGGAGATGCAGAATACAAAAGGCACATTCAAGGAAGAAGCAGACAATTGAAAATGAAGTAAAACCAAGTTTAAAAGGTAATTCAAGTCTTACAGCTGCAGTATTTGACCTTGAAGAAGTCTTGCCTGTCCCATCAAGTGTCTAGACGGATGTGGTAATTTTCATAGTTCATTGAGAGACCCATTTCATTCACCACCTGTGAAACTTATTGTAAAGGGTCAGCGGCCATAGCAGCGTGCTTTGTCCCTACCTTACTCATACAGTCATCTCCAGTCACTATGTGTACTTTGATCACTGACTTGGCCAGCGGTGCTCCAAGCCTAGAAACTGCTTGGTGCAATGGAAGCATCTGCCGCTTCTCACTTGTGCCAAACTGCTGGCAGATTTCCTTCAACCCCAGCGCTTGGAACTGAGAGGTGTAGTGAGGCAGTAGTGCGAAAGTGTCTGTGTCGTTGGAAACTACTATAACTCTCTTGCACTGTTTGACACGAACGGCCCACTCCACATGTACCACCAGTCTGGCGTCTGCCTCTTCAATCCAGCTGTGCAGGTCTGGGATTTTTTCACCGCCAGCTGCTTTGGCTGGAAGCACCTCATCATTAGAGACGACAGAGCTGGCAATGATGACAGGATTACTTCAGCTCGATTGCTCACCATATCTCGAACCAGCAGCTAAAGATTCTGTTTGTTCTTCTCAGATGCCCATAACTTGTCAAGCTGTCGAGGGATGGGTGTGTCTGCGTTCATGCTAATAATGTCAATGGGCGTCACATCAGCTCGCCTCATGCGCTCTCCTTCTTTCAGGGAAAGTTCAACGTATGAATCTAACACCAGGTGAATGTAGTCCGACTCATGGCAGAGGCTTGTGGCTGATGTGATGACTGCGGTGACTACAGCACCGAGGGTAGAGAATTCTGCTAGCTGCATCTGTCGCATCTTTGACATGAAGTCTACCACAACATGAGTGGGAAGAAGAGACGACGTGTGAGGTCCCATCTCCCTCCCTTCCTAGGCACACCCAGTTGATGCACAAAACACAGCAAAGTTTAACTGGTTCTGATAAAACTGCATCGGATGACTGAACCACACTTTCGCGATGTAGTCTTTTTTAATAGGGGGGTTTAAAATATCTGCTTAATGGAGTACTCACCTTTTTATGAAAAGTGACAGTCTGGGTCACAGCAATGACAAGAGTATCAGTTGGGGGAGTGAGGAAGGGGGGCGGTAAGCCACCTGGGTAGTGCCGACTGAAGAGCTGCCGTCTGGCGCTTCATTCAGTCGTTTCCCGTGTCACCCAGTCCGTATCACTCAATATTGTTCACTCAATTTCCTTACTTCTTTTATTCTTTCCATTTCTTACGCAGGGTGCATGCTATGTGTAACGTGTCATCCATACCAACGGCCAAACTGGCCTTCTTTTCCGAAAGTTGTTGATGGCATTTTACGTGTGTGCAAGATCTTATGCGTGCATTCACACACAGAACCTCGGTTTATAGTCTCATTCGAATGACTGTATGGGAAATGAAATGAGAACCAATGTTAACTCCGAGAGAAAAATCCCCATGTACCGAAACGGCCCGGCGGAGATTCAAACCCGCAACCGCAGGGTCACCAATATTACGAGACCTGCGCTCTACCAACTGAGCTGCTGACATTTTCCCGTAGATCTTTTCCCTCTTCGAAATTCTTCATAAACAGCACGGGGAGAAGAGTGACAAAAGGGATAATTTGCTGTTTTTAATTTTTTTTCCCCAAAAAAACATGAACTCCTTCCCTGATGTCATTGGATCTGTATCTGAATTTGCAGCACAGGCAGCGAAGAAAAGAAAACTTTAAATTACAATCAATCTTTATGTAAACGTTCAGCCTGTAAATGGATCACGAAACACTAAAGACATGGACAGAAACAGGTTTTATGAGATGCTTAAACAGAATGTGTCTGCAATAACATATGAAAAGAGATTATTTTGAAGCTGATATGTGTCATTTTGTGCGTTTGTGTGAGCTGTGTGTGTGTGTGTGTGTGTGTGTGTGTGTGTGTGTTGTGTGTGTGTGTGTGTGTGTGTGTGTGTGTGTGTGTGTGTGTGTGTGTGTGTGTGTGTGTGTGTGTGTGTGTGTGTGTGTGTGTGTGTGTGTGAACAAGAACAAGAACAAGAACAATTCTTTATTGCCGTCACCGTTGAAAGATATTTGGAAGTGTCTGTGTCGTTGGAAACTACTATAACTCTCTTTGTGTTTACCCTGACTTTTGCCAGTAGGCAATTCTGTCTGTTAAGATAATAATTGAATAATAATTTTCCTCTCCACACTTTTGCTTTGCCATAATTATGATCTTTCTTTTTCTGTTTTTCTTATTTCTGTTCGTGTTATTGTCTGGGCTATATTGTAGTTTGTGATTGTAACTTCAGCACAAGATGGGCGTTTTTCTTAAATCCCTGCCTTTTGTTGTAGGTGTTGATACCAAACTCGCCCTTCGCGGTCGGCTGGGCTATAAGCAACATTATCTTATCTTATCTGATACCAAACTCAGGATGACAACAGGATGAATTGAAAAATCCTTTGAAGATCTTTTGATGCATAATTCTGTTTGATATGTAGTTGCACCAGTTTTAAAACTGATGATTATATGTTATGAATGAAAAGATTATTTAATTAAGATCAGGCACTTGACAGGACTTTGGTAAAAGAAGATGGGTCTGGGGTTTTTTTAATGCTTGTCCTGTGCTTTGTTTGTCAATGTCCCTGGCGGTAACTAACCCCCTCTCTTTCTAAATTTGGCTTCGTTCTCCACCCTCCGTCACTCCATTTTGAAACTTTCTCTGTCATGTTCTTCTATTCTCTTCTTTACCTTTCTTCACTCTGTCCCATGGCAGCATTATTCCGACTCGACTCATTCCAGCCACTTCATACACAGATTCTCATGATCAAGCAGCGTCAGCTTACCTTGAGCAGTTAGTATAACATCGGCTTCAGGCATCCTTCCAGAAAAGACACTGCATTGCTACTACTGGTGCTGTTCAGTGGAGCCTGTTCAGATCCAATGGACGCACGACATTCCCTACCAAGTCTTCGAAAGACGACAACATGTTGCTACTCGTAGCAAATGTGAGTGAGCGTTCGCATTCCCTCACAAACAGCACCACCATGTCCATCCAACAACAACCCCCACCAACTCGCCGGACTTTGACACAGACTCATTTACGGTCACGGACATAGTCAATGGCCTACATTTCAGTACTACATCCGTCCTCTCTCTACTTTAGCCAACATTTCAGAACTACATCCGTCCTTTCTCTACTTTAGCCTACATTTCTGAGCTATATCTGTCCTTTCTCTACTTTGGCCAACATATTTCTCTACTTTACTTTAAAGCCCTAGATCCTAGCTGTTTCTCCTTTGACCTACCTTTCTGTGCTATATTTTGCCCTTGCCTATGATGTCCTCCTCTTTGTCCTACTTGTTCTTCTGTTTCATATACATCTGTCTGTCTTGTCAAACGTAGTCGCAAAGTGAGGGGCTGCAGGCGGAGATCTACACACATTTTGAAAAGTAATTATAATGACTTCACCGAGTAACGTGGACAAACGAATCACATGAAAAAGTATTTTGTATTTCAGTTATTTGGTGCATTGATTTGTTCAAATCTAGTTTTGCATATTTTGGTCCATCTGTGTGGAACTCTCTTCCTCCGTCTGCCAAAACATGTCAATCACTGCCGTCCTTCAAATCAGCAGTACTTAAACATTTACTTGAACAATAAATCTAACCTTTTGATCATAGTCTCAACATAAAAAAGATCAACTCTATGCATAGACTATTTTGTAAATCAAAAAGCATATCATAGGCTTTTCTGGAATACCTTGTCAGTGGTTGCCTGCGTAGTCTGAACCAGAACTGAATACATCTCGTTGCTGAAGTAATATATAACGGAAAACGCCCCAGTTTCTCCATAAACCATATCATTAGGATGTATGAAGTGCTTAAGATGGGTACATGAGGCATGTGCAGGTGTGGTTGGACGAGCACATACCTACACATGCGAAATGTGCTAAACGTGACTTGATGTCTTTGTTATTTTTTCACTTTATTAGACAGGAACAAATTTAAAGAAAATTTTCTTCAGATTTGTATATCAAATGATTAGAGGTTAATTTGGAACACATGGAGTGGGTAAGTTGGAACACCGTTCCAACTTATCCTCCACCCTGTTTCAACTTTGCCGACAGGGTTGGAAAGTTGGAACAAATAAATGTTTTTTTTTCAAATGGATATAGCCATTTCAATGTTAAAGTTTTCGAGGGTTTTGTTCATTAAAGTTGTGTCAGATTTAGTTGCAAATAAAAAGAACCCAAACAGGCAAACATAATGATGCTATAACGATAATAAAAGGTGCTGGGTAACCGAGATAAGAGAAATGCTTTCTAAGGCGGGTTTTTATGAAGTGTGGATAAACCAAGGTGTTCAGAACGTTAATGCATTTTTGAAAATATTCAAGCAGCGTTTATTAGATATGTTTTTCCAAGAGTGGTCAGGCACAGTCAGAGACAGAGAAAGATATAGCTTGTATAGATTGGTTAAAGATAATTTGAATATCAGTACATATCTAAATGAAATCAATATCTTTTGTTTTCGGGTGGCATTAACGCAGATTAGATGTGGTGTGCTACCAATAAACAACAACATGAATAGATATGGAAATGATGTTGCACAAGTCTTACTGCCCATATTGTGAAATACATGTAGAAGATGAAAAACACCTTTTATATGTTTGTCCGTTGTACTCGGAATTGAGAAATAGATTTTTTCCCAATGGAATTAATGTTTCAGTTGAAAGATTGTTAGCTGGAGAACCCAAGCACTTGTCCATTGTGGTCTCAAAGTTTATTTTTCACGCTGTTAGGCAGAGACAGAAATTTTTAGAAAGTAATCTATTAAACTCAAATATGCAAATATGTGATGTGATTTCTATAGCAACATGTGCATACTATAGGCAGTAAGTCGATAGTGTTTATGTCAAGGTTTAATGGATGTAATGCTGTACTTATTGATGTATGAAAGCTCCAATCCTATTCACCCCCCCCCCCCCCCCCTCCCCCGCCTTTCCATTCCTTCATGTTTATGTGCCCATGGTCTCTCTCTCTCTCTCTCTCTCTCTCCTCTCTCTCTCTCTCTCTCTCTCTCTCCTCTCTGTGTCTGTGTGCTGCCTCTGTCTGTCTGTCTGTCTGTCTCTGTCTCTCTCCGTGTCTGTCTCTGTCTCTCTCTATTCTGTCGCTCTCTCTTCTCTTGTCTCCTCTCTCTCTCTCTCTCTCTCTCTCTCTCTCTCTCTCTCTCTCTCTCTCTCTCTCTCTCTCTCTCTCTCTCTCTCTCTCTCTCTCTTTCCTCTTCTGTTCCTCTCTGTCTCTGTCTGTCTCTGACTCGTCTCTCACTCTCTCTCTCTCTCTCTCTCTCTCTCTCTTCTCTCTCTCTCTCTCTCTCTCTCTCTCTCTCTCTCTCTCTCTCTCTCTCTGTTCCTCTCTGTCTCTGTCTCTGTCTCTGACTCCTTCTCTCTCTCTCTCTCTCTCTCTCTCTCTCCTCTCTCTCTCTCTCTCTCTCTCTCTCTCTCTCTCTCTCTCTCTCTCTCTCTCGCTCGCTCGCTCTCTCTCTTTCTCTCTCTCTCGCTCTCAGAATATGTAGGCAAGCCTACGAAATGCTTCTGTTGCAGCACGAATCTGGTCGCACGCACGCACGCACGCACGCACGCACGCACGCACGCACGCACGCACGCACGCACGCACGCACGCACGCACGCACGCACGCACGCACGCACGCACACACACACACACACACACACACACACACATACACACCAATACTCTGCATTTTCTTTTTAACTGTTCCTATTTTAACTCATCTCTCTCCAACTTCCGACAAAAAGATTCCCTATGCATTTTTCAGGGCTATTGAACTTCAGATCCACGTGTTTGCTTGGCGACAGTACAGCGCGATGTCAGTCAGACAGGGTGGGACACCAAGCCATTTCCTTGTGAACTTGTTGATTTTGGCTTCCATTGCCTCCACTGTGCTGGTGCAGATGTCGTATATCATCAGAGGCCATAGGAGCTTTGGTATCAGCATGAACTGCAGACACCAGACCTTGTATTTGCCAGGGAGCCCACACTGGTCAATGGTCTCAAAGCCTTCTTCCGCCATCTGCTTGGTTTCTTTTGCTCTTTGTGTGTCTTTCAGCGTATCATCATACCATCTTCCAAGGCTCTTGACTGGTTCTTCTGTGACTGTTGGAATGGCCTGGTTGGCAACACTGAAGACCACAGATTCGGCCACTTTTCCTTTCCTCAGTGAGAGACTCCGCGATATGTTCAGGCGATAGAGGTGGGAGAGCAACTGACAGTGTCCAGTTCTTAGCCTGAAGATGGCGACTTGTTGGGCACGGACGGAGAAAGAACGATTACACTAAACTGTACCTACGTAACCCCCTACAGACGAGAATGACTGCTTGGTCGCAGAGCGCGCGTGAGTGTTCCGGTCCGGAGTGTGCCATGACGTTCGTCCAGCAACAGCCCCCAGGAACTCACTGACGCCAGCAAACTCGACACGTACTCACCAAAGGCACACACGGGGGAGAGGAGATCAAAACGGAGATCACCATGAAAGCGTGGCATAAAACGGAGATCACCATGAATTCGTGGTATAAAGGACACAGATTGATGCTGATCGATGAGGACAATGATGGCGACAAGGATGCGTATGGTATGTTTCTTGCTCTTCCTTTCAGTCGGGGTATGTGACCTCTTCATCTCTTGATATTGAGCTCCAGAAGACGGTCTCGGGTTTAGTGACTTTGCCCTTTTTTTGGTTTGATGAAGTGATTCTTTAGATTTCTTATCGCATCAGTTCTTACAGTCGCATTGTCTGCCAGTGTGTCTGCTCTCTCCTTTCATTTGACCACAAACCAGAAATTGTGCAAATAGCAAAAGTGTTTTCCATGCATCAACTTGATAGATTTTTTATAAACGACCCCCCCCCCCCTCCCCCCCCTCCCCCCCTCCCCCCCTCCCCCCCCCCCCCCTCCCCCCCCCCCGCGTCCCTTTTTTCCCCCTTGCCTCCCTTTTTTTATCACCAAGTGTGTACAGACTCCTTTTCCGCTGAAACCTACCCTCATCTTCGACACCTTGATGCCACAGGTTCCCAAATGTCTTTCAGTGATTTGACGAAAAATGTCTATGTAGTTCGACTGCGTTTGTCGTATTGCAACATACGTAATATTTCACGTATAAAACTCACCAACCTTCTGCACATAGATATTACAAGTAATCAGATTGAAACAATCAACATGGCTGTCTTTCATGAGTTGCCAAATTTACACACTTTACAGGTTATGCACAATCCTCTCACCAAAATAGAGAGTACAAAATCAAAACAGGCACATTACGCACTAAAGACATTGGACATATCAAATGTACGAGTTAATACACTGAGCAGTGTCTGTCTGCATTTCTGCCTAAAGCAAAACACTTCAATGCATCGTTTTCTGCTGTTGAATCTATCACATTTATGGGGTTTAAAAACATGCCACTACTGGCTGAGCTAGATCTGCGACAAAATTCAATAGTTGACTTTCATCTGAATGTCTTCTCGGAATTAAATCACTTAAGTAACGTGTTTGCTCCAAACTATCGGTTTTGCTGCAATGATGTACTTCCCAGTCAGGCGAATAGAATAAAGTGTTCAGCACCTCAGACTGTGCTTGCGTCATGTGCAACATTGCTACCCACGGAACTGTACGTGATTTACTTTTGTTTTCTTAGTTACTCCGCTCTTTTAGGGAATTTACTTTCCATTTTTGTTTTACTTATGACTAGTAACACATTTGCATACACTTTTTTGATACACCCCAATCCTCACCCATACTTCATTTACCCACACATAAAACTGTCTGAATCACTGTAGTGGAAGGACATTAAACCGACGACAACACACACACACACACACACACACACACACACACAGAACCATTGTCTTCATGATGATGCTTGCCTAGTGGCTGTTTAGCTTCTGATGACTCGTTGTCTGTTACTGAATCGATGATTGTTCTTTTCCTCTGGCATTCTCTCTGAAATGCCTCAAGGCATTGCTAGCCGTTTATCGCCGTCTTTTGTCACCAGTGTGTGTGTGTGTGTGTGTGTGTGTGTGTGTGTGTGTGTGTGTGTGTGTGTGTGTGTGTGTGTGTGTGTGTGTGTGTGTGTGTGTGTGTGTGTGTGTGTGTGTGTGTGTGTGTGTGGTGTGTGTGTGTGTGTTGTGTGTGTCTCAAGAAAGGGATAGGTAAATGTGTGTGTGTGTGTGTGTGGTGTGTGTGTGTGTGTGTGTGTGTGTGTGTGTTGTGTGTGTGTGTTAGTGTGTGTGTGTGTGTTAGTGTGTGTTAGTGTGTGTGTGTGTGTGTGTGTGTGTGTGTGTGTGTGGTGTGTGTGTGTGTGTGTGGTGTGTGTGTGTGTGTGTGTGTGTGTGTGTGTGTGTGTGTGTGTGTGTGTGTGTGTGTGTTAGTGTGTGTGGGGGGGGGGGATAACATCCTCCTCCTCATCATCATCATCATGATTAGAGATAACACCCTCCTCCTCATCATCATCATGATTAGAGATAACACCCTCCTCCTCATCATCATCATGATTAGAGATAACACCCTCCTCCTCATCATCATCATGATTAGAGATAACACCCTCCTCATCATCATCGTCATGATTAGAGATAACACCCTCCTCCTCCTCATCATCATGATTAGAGATAACATCCTCCTCATCATCATCATGATTAGAGATAACATCCTCCTCATCATCATCGTCATGATTAGAGATAACACCCTCCTCATCATCATCATGATTAGAGATAACACCCTCCTCATCATCATCGTCATGATTAGAGATAACACCCTCCTCCTCATCGTCATGATTAGAGATAACATCCTCCTCATCATCATCGTCATGATTAGAGATAACACCCTCCTCCTCCTCATCGTCATGATTAGAGATAACAGCAGCATTACCACGGTTAGAGATAACATCCTCCTCATCATCATCATCATGATTAGAGATAACACCCTCCTCCTCCTCATCGTCATGATTAGAGATAACACCCTCCTCCTCATCATCGTCATGATTAGAGATAACATCCTCCCCCTCATCGTCGTCATGATTAGAGATAACACCCTCCTCATCATCATCGTCATGATTAGAGATAACACCCTCCTCCTCATCATCGTCATGATTAGAGATAACACCCTCCTCCTCATCATCGTCATGATTAGAGATAACATCCTCCTCCTCATCATCGTCATGATTAGAGATAACACCCTCCTCCTCATCATCATCGTCATGATTAGAGATAACACCCTCGTCCTCATCATCATCGTCATGATTAGAGATAACATCCTCCTCCTCCTTATCATCATGATTAGAGATAACACCCTCGTCCTCATCATCATCGTCATGATTAGAGATAACACCTCGTCCTCATCATCATCATGATTAGAGATAACACCCTCGTCCTCATCATCATCGTCATGATTAGAGATAACACCCTCCTCCTCATCATCATCGTCATGATTAGAGATAACACCCTCGTCCTCATCATCATCGTCATGATTAGAGATAACATCCTCCTCCTCCTCATCATCGTCATGATTAGAGATAACACCCTCGTCCTCATCATCATCGTCATGATTAGAGATAACACCCTCCTCCTCCTCATCATCGTCATGATTAGAGATAACACCCTCCTCATCCTCATCATCGTCATGATTAGAGATAACAGCAGCATTACCACGGTTAGAGATAACACCCTCCTCATCATCATCGTCATGATTAGAGATAACACCCTCCTCCTCATCATCGTCATGGTTAGAGATAACACCCTCCTCCTCATCATCGTCATGATTAGAGATAACACCCTCCTCCTCATCATCATCGTCATGATTAGAGATAACATCCTCCTCCTCATCATCGTCATGATTAGAGATAACACCCTCCTCCTCATCATCGTCATGGTTAGAGATCACATCCTCCTCTCCTCATCATCGTCATGGTTAGAGATCACATCCTCCTCCTCCTCATCATCGTCATGGTTAGAGATAACACCCTCCTCATCATCATCGTCATGATTAGAGATAACATCCTCCTCATCATCATCGTCATGGTTAGAGATAACACCCTCCTCCTCATCATCATCATGATTAGAGATAACACCCTCCTCATCATCATCGTCATGATTAGAGATAACACCCTCCTCATCATCATCGTCATGATTAGAGATAACATCCTCCTCATCATCATCATCATGATTAGAGATACACCCTCCTCATCATCATCGTCATGATTAGAGATAACACCCTCCTCATCATCATCGTCATGATTAGAGATAACATCCTCCTCCTCATCATCGTCATGGTTAGAGATAACATCCTCCTCCTCATCATCATCGTCATGATGAGTTGAACAAATTTCTCAAGTTTCTGTTGGCGGGAAAAGAACAAGCGCTGTCGGAAAAAAATGGAAAGACTTGTCCGTTCCATCGGACAGGACATCTGCAGAGCAGTTACAAACAGTGAATGGAAGCTTCCAAAGCACGTTTGATGTGCATGACTCTGAGACATCTGTACAGACAGACAGACAGACAGAGAGACAGACAGACAGAGAGTAAAACGTAAAATTTAAGCGCTTTGACATAACATGAATAAATGCAAAAGCTACAAATGCAAAATTGCAAGAAACGATATTTGGGGGGTAAAAAGAACAAAACAACCAAAAGCAGAGGCAGACACATGAGGCGGGGGAAGGAAACAACCGGGGGCGAACTAGATTCGAGCCCTTGAGCAGGAGTTGCTTCCCTTGGATCGCCTACCGGGCGAGGGGGGGGGGGGGGGGTGACGCATAGTCCACCTCATTGCCCGGGGGCCCGTACACCTTCGATTCTGCCATGGGAATCGAACTGTGAGCAGTAGAACACTGAACACGGGGTGTACTAACGGATGCGACAGAACCGCGGCTGAGTCGCTCACCGTTATGGGGCAAAGGGGCGAGATCAGCAGAACCGCAGCTGAGCTGATCACCGCCACAAAATGAGGGGTGCGAGAAAGAGCTCGCTGTGACGACTGGCACAGCCTTTTCCATCTCGAATAGAGTCAAACGAACACACCGACAAAAGTAACGAACACACACACACACACACACACCGCGCGCGCGCGCGCGCACGCATGCACGTACGCACGCACGCGCGCACAGGCACACACGCAGGCACGTTTAATCCCGAATTCGTCCGTTTACCTATTCATGTTTTCGTGCGTCATTGCTGTTCTAAATGATCATGTACCTGGAAACTGCAGTGACTGTTTAAATGCCCAAGGAGATGAGGACTTTTCAGAAGTTGAAATCCGTAGTGCTATTCATGCATTAAAACATGTGTCAGTGTGCCAGAGATCAAATTCTGTGACCTAGTGCCCAAGAAATCCGTGCTGATATAAACACAGCCTTCAGCTTTTTTTCCCATGTATTTCTATTTCGCGGTAACCCTTACCCTTTATCTATTCTAGATTTAATCACGTGTAAAACAGGAGGCTGTCTGCTCTCAACAGAGACACCACCTTACAAGTGGAAACGGCATTATGGAAGCCAGATCCCATCCTACCCCTTTCCCTCGTTTCAGCCTCCCTTGAACTGGGTCAAGTGGCCATTTACCGCTTCTGGACAGAGGATTTTCAAGCCGTTAAAATCCTACCCAGTGAGTGGTTCGAACTCACGACCGATACCTCCATAGCCGGACGCGCTGTCCACTCGACCACAGGCGCCACTTCAACCATGCGTTAACCCACCCAAACCCCTTCACACCCCCCCCCCCCCCAACTTCCCCCATCCCCTCTTCTCCCAAAATCCACAGTAAATACATTGACATTTCAGTTCTGAGGCATGGATTACACGTTGTGGGTTCCATGAAGTCATGGCACTGGGATTGCCCATGCTGTATTGACGGAGAAGACGAGTTTTTACTCTCCTTTTTTTCTTCGGACTTTTTCTGAAGATCTCTGCTCTGTGCCTAAACCTGTTCAGCTGTGACGGGCATTTACGGCGATACGCGATGCTGTGGCCTTGAGTTTAGCGTAGCAGGGGCTGGTCGGTCACTGTAGTCAAGGGCAGCATTGAGTGTCGCTTCTAAAGTGGAAGGGAGACCTTCATCGGGCATGCCGGACGATTTACATTTTTTTTCTAAGTTCATCTCTCCTTCCCTCTTTTCTACCACCACCACTACCACTACAACAACTACCCCCACTACTACTACTACTACTGGTGATGGTGCCTCTGTTTTTGCTGACATGGTTATAAAAAATATCGTTGTGACTATGGCTTTACATAATTCTTTTTTCTTATTTTCAATGGTTCTTGGTTGTTGGTTAGTGCAGCAAGGCCGTCGTCTCTGTATAATCCAACTTGTTTTCCGAGTTGTTTCTTGATGTTGGACTCTGTCACAAACAAAAACTGACACAGTTCCGTATCTGCATCTGTTCTTTGAACACAAGAAATTTCATGTGCATCTTGTATTAGATAAATGGAAATTAAAAGCGAGCGCCCATCTACACACGCGGTTATTTGCGACCGGAACATTGACTCTTCACCACCATGTCGGCGCGTATGAGAAGGAATCTACCCATGTTGCAGTTGTGTGGTGCCAAGCCTGCTGGGAAAATCAAAATGAAACGATAGGAAAGGGAAAGAAATAGATATTTACGAGAAGGGAAGGACTACCGACTCCCCAACGCCATGCCCCCCTGCTAAACGCAGGAAGAGGTTGGGGCTATCAGTCCTGGGGAAGGGGACAAAACAAAATCTAATACTCTAGGGGAAGGACAGCGACTCCTCAACGCCCATCTGCATCAAACAAGCTAAACACGAAAGTGAACCTGTGGAAGAGTGGAGATAAGTTGCAGATCCGTCGTTCAGACAACACAAATCTAAATCTGAAAGGACATCCTCAATTAGCAAACCTCTGGATGACGTACTGGCACTACCCCAAAGAGGATTGTGACCGTTAAAGTCACCCAACAGCAAAAAAGGTCGAGAAGTTCTCCTATCAGACTGACAAGTTCCTGACGACAAACCGGGACAGAAGGAGGTAGATAAAGAGAACAGATTGTCACAGTCTTGTGGAGAGTGACTCTCGCAGCACGGCGAACATGATAACATTTTTCGTGAATTACACACTAGATATGTAAAACTCTTGCGTGTTTTATGCATAACGCATGGAAGACTTATATAATCATGTCTACACTGTTCACAAAGCTTCTGCATGATCACATGGTACAAACATTCTCCCCATGGAGACCAGCCTGAATTTCACACAAGGAAATCTATTCTGAAGAAGAAAGTCACAATATTACCACCCCTGTCAAATTCAACGGGGTCCCCCCCCCCCCCCCCCCCCCCCCCCCCCCCCCCCCCCCGACACAGTATTCTTGGTGTGGACTCGATTCCTCACGAGGTCTTCCCTCTTCAGTTATCTTTGCGGCATGGATGTATGCGGATGCAGCATTACTTCCATTGCCAGCACTTACCGCGTCACCCACAGGCAACCTGCGAGGCCATTGCGATCTTTCAAACTGTCAGGGAGAAGACATCAGCAAGTCATTAAAGGCTCGTTAAAGAAGTTATTTTTGAAGCACAGATCAAGAGTCAAAATGGTTTAATGAAAAAGCAGAAAATATGCATGTCTTTCCAGAGAGAGAGAGAGAGAGAGAGAGAGAGAGAGAGAGAGAGAGAGAGAGAGAGAGAGAGAGAGAGAGAGAGAGAGAGAGAGAGAGAGAGAGAGAGAGAGAGAGAGTGTGTGTGTGTGTGTAAGAGAGAGAATGCAAGACAGAGGAATGGAGGCAGCAATGGTGTAAGGGGGAGTATGGGGACTGGGAGTTGATGAGAGCAAAATAACATGAACACACTAACTGGCATGGTAAACCTAATATTTGTTCAAAATTGGGGGAACAACTTACTTTAGATATAGAATAGTCAGGAGTAAACGCTGCTAGTGCTTATTCCCCAGACTAAATACTTGGTAACAAACGTGTTAGGTAACACTGCACCGGAAACTACACACTACATGTGCTTGGATACACAACTACCCTGACAGTTCTTCCTGCATCCTATATCATCTTCATCTTTTTTTTTTTTAGGTGTGGTATGTACTGATCTTGCAGCCTTCATCTCTACGGAGAACTCGTCAGGCTTGCCGACGGATCTTGCTTACCCGCTGATGAGAACCACTTCCTTATACACAGAAACTTAAATTCATGAGCCAGTCTAATACTCGTTCTTCATTTTCGTCGTCCTGAGCATTGTTTATCTTGCCTGAAGAAAACCTAAGAGGTCGCGTTTTGTCCAGTAATTCGCTTGTCCATGTTATCTGGAGGAGTTACTTCAATAATCAACCAAAAGCAACAAGAGCAACATGACAATTCAAGAAAACAGTTTTACAATTAAGCAACAACAAAATGACAGTAAAAGTTGACCGATTTTTTTTACTCAGCAAATTAATACTTTTTTTTTACTGACAAGAGTTGGCATGGATTTCCTTCCGACCGTCGTCATCCAGTTGTTCCACTCGGCATCAACATCCAAAAATAGCATATGCCTATCATCCCCCCCCCCCCCTCCCTCCCCACACACACACACAATATGTGCCCGCAGTACTTTTCACAGACACACTACTCATTATTTACCTCATATGTACGTTGCAACAATTTTCCCTTCACCCCTCCCTTCACAGTCTCTCTTTTCCTTTTGGATCTATTCTGTCCTCATTTGTCATGATTTGGAGTTCCATAAATCACAATTGAAAAAGAAAAAAAAATTATCTGGTCATTTTTCTGTTATTACTTTTGCTGTCGCTTCTTCCAAGCTCCCCACCCCCCACCCCACTATTCTTACCCACCCCATCCCCTTCATCCCTCCTCCCTGCAGCATCATTTCCACAGTGTTCATTCCCAACCACCCCCATACATTAACATTCAGGACTGTTCTTTCCCAGCAGTCCACAGAGTACAGTCCACATCAGGTCTTACCCGGGCAATTTCTTGCTTTTGTTTCTTGATGTTGGCCACTATCTCCATGATTTTGCGGGTGTATGCTGATTGGTTGACATCCTTCGTCAT
>CM031603.1:65691063-65703563 GCA_018398815.1 Conus ventricosus
TGTGTGTGTGTGTGTGTGTGTGTGTGTGTGTGCTGTGTGTGTTTGGGGCCAGGTTGTCGTGCTTTACGGTGATGTTTACCAAAACCACTTGGGACATTGCCTCCAAAATACATCATGCGCATTGATCCCAGCGTCAGACCAGTTGTCAAACCAGCAAGAAAAGTTCCTCAGGCCATGGAAAAGAAGGTCAAGATTGAGCTTGAGAACATGGTGAAGCGAGGCGTCATAGTGCGACAGACAGAACCGACAGAGTGGGTGTCACAGATGGTGGCAGCAAGAAAGAGTTGGTGATTGAGAATGACGTCGTCATGAAGGGACAGAGAGCGGTGGTTCCGAAAGCTTTGAGGTCCACCTACATCGCCGTTCTCCACAATGGCCACATGGGAGCAGAGCGCACCAGACTGCTTGCAAGCGACATCGTATTTTGGCCCAAGATGCGTCAAGACATTGAAGACGCAGTTTCCCAATGCTCAGCTATGCTGAGAGTGGCCTGGGAATCTGAGTTCCCACATGCGGCGCGCAGCAATAGTGGACAAGTCCACTATGTTGCTGAACATGACCATTGGCCACCGCCTCGTTTTGCGTTTCCCTCGCCAGCACTGGCAGGCCATCTGCAGCTTGTGCGTATTGATGTAAAGCCTTGCATGTCCTGTCAAAATTAGATGGCTTAAATCTTCATTCTGAGCGTCTATACGACAATCAATCAACGTCGTTCGGTCAACATCAGTCACTCAAATTTTCCTTCAACTCAGCTCTGCTTCTTCATTACTACACACCAGTGTCACACACAGTCTTCTTCATGACTACACCCCACAGTCACAGTCTTCTTCAATCGGGGTCTGGTGGAAAGAGGGAACGGCTGACCATGAGTTCCGTTTCCCCTACACTTCCCCCAGTAATATCATTAAACCCTTCGAAACGTTCGTTGCCTTCTTTTTTTAAAAATATTCTTCAGTAGCAAAAAGGAATGATGATGATGATGGTGATGATGATGATGATGATGATGATGATGATGATGATGATGATGATGATGATGCTTCTGCTGCTGATGATTTTGGTAGCGATAGTGGAGCTGGTGAGTAAGGTGATTGTGATGGTCGAAAAGGTGGTAATGGTAATGGTAATGTTGCTTATAGCCCAGCCGACTGCAAAGGGCCATATCGGGGCTGTCACCACGTTGAGATCAGCTCACAAGTCACGAACAAAAAAACAACAACAAAAAACTTTCAAACATCTCTTTAAAATGCATCTTCTAAAAACGCAGCAGAATCTTCGTTAAAAATCTTTCTTCTATAAAATCCTAGATAAGATAAAAACAAATGTTAATCTTCTTCAGAAATTCAAAGATCACATTAGGCGGTACATCTCTGTAATCTCAAGCACCCTCATCTGCTGAAAGTTTTTGAAACTGTACACCTCTCTGAAATCAGATGGATACAACGTACTTTTTGCTTGGGTTCCCAGCCATGTGGGCATTCGAGGCAACGAGATGGTTGATCATCTTGTCAAGAGTGTCAAAGAGGTGAGAGAGAAAAGGCTGTAGTGGTGTTGTGATGGGGGAAATATGTAGGATTAAGGTGCTGTTGTAGACGATAGTTTGTCTGCTACCAAACATTTATTATAGCTCTTTTTTTTTCTTTTAAGGGTCCGGACTCTTGGAATAACCCCCCAATATCTTTGTGTGGTTCACTCTCGCTGTCTTCCTTCAAAGTATCTCTCAAAACAACCCTCTCCACCTATGAATTGCAGTTCTTTTCCCCCCTTCCCTTTCCCCATCACATTAAATCTGCGTGCCGTTGTGTGCGTTGTTGTGAAGCTGTGTGTGGGATCGCGCGCGCGCGCGCGCGCGCGCGCGTGCGTGTGTGTGTGTGTGTGTGTGTGTGTGTGTGTGTGTGTGTGTGTGTGTGTGTGTGTGTGTGTGTGTGTGTGTGGTGTGTGTGTGTGTGTGTGTGTGTGGTGTGTGTGTGTGTGTGTGTGTGTGTGTGTGTGTGTGTGTGTGTGTGTGTGTGTGTGTGTGTGTGTGTGTGTGTGTGTGTGTGTGTGTGTGTGGCGTGGGCGTGTGCGTGAGTGTGTGTCAATATGCACACTTGTTTGTAGGTTCATGGTACTTATTGCAATATATTATCTTCTTTTTGTTTTTATTTCTGTTTTCTTGAATCTTTTCTATATTTGTAAGCACTCAGGGTTTATCAAAGATTAAGCGCCATAAGTAATCATTCATTCATTCATATGAGGCAGCGCAACAAAGCACAGGACAGGACAGCTCAATGTGGAACACTAGAAAACGGCGCAGTGCAAGTACTTGCTTAACTAGAAAATCGTAATGTTCTCATCCCCAGCTGATGCATTTGTGCCATAGTGTTCAAATACTTCGGCTGTTTGGATGATCCCTGGAGTCTTTTAGCCAGGGTACGACAACAACAACAACAACTAGAAAATCTTTCGTAGCAAATGAAACTGTAATAACAGCAATCAGCTTTGCTGAGTCTTCAAAGTCTAGTTTGCCAAGATCTGCCGGTTTTATTTTTAACAGGCTTTTACCAAGCATTGTGTATCCTACACTTATGCCCCCAATAACAGCAGAATGGTATACTTAAATTTCTTATCTCTTCTAGGGTAGGATATTGCTGTCGTTTTTTGTCTTCAATTTCTGTTCGTTTGTAAACCCCATCATCTGTGTACTCAAATCTATAAACATTTCCTGGCACTCCTATTAGATCAAACTCGGTTGTGTCTGCTAGGTCTTTTAGCTCTACTGCAGTGCATTTAGGAGCTAGCTGCGCTTTTGATTCTGGCCCCCGAGAAATTCTTTTTAATATTAAAATTATAATAAACAAACGTATTGAACTGGGGGTCAGTCCGTAAGCACAGCTTAGCGTGCTTAGATTTTTCTAACTGCTCTTTTATTTTTTTTAGCTCATCTTTGTCCCTTATTATATAATTTTCACTTAAACATTCTTCAAAACTATCTTTGTCCTTAGTGTAAAATAATACAACCGATTTTAACTGCGATCGAAAGTCTTTTAAGACAGCATTGTATTTTTGAGTTAAGAGCCACACAGAAACTAAGGCGTGGCGGCCACTAAAGGCTAGCTTTTACAGAGCTTTTCTTTTTTTTAACAATGTCTCGTTCAGCGGAACAGTCATCAATAATAAACAGTGTTTCAGTTCCCTCAAATAGTCTATAGTAATGTTCTAAACAGTCGCTCAGTTTGTCGCTAGGATCAACTAAAAATATATTCTCGTCTGTCCAAATAAACTTCCTTTCTTTGTAAGGCTTGTTGTGCTGGTTGTGCAGAATATAACAATCAGCTCGTAATGAAACCTGCATATTGTTTGTAACAAATCAAGTACGAAGACAGTTTTCCCACACCCTGTAATCCCGCAGATAAGAGAACAGTGCGGATCTTTTGGCAGAAACTTCAAACTGTCCATCTGTTTTAATAGGTCATTTCTTCTGCATTTTAATAAGCGACGTCTTTTAGCCTGTTTTCTTCAATGTTTAACTGAGCATCACAAACCATAAAAACATGCATTTGTATTGGGGCGTTTCCGTCTGCTTTCTTGTGAATATTTATTTTTATACCATCTTGCCCTACCCTTTCTCCACTTCCAAACAATCTGTTGTCAAATGTAGATCTAAAATCCAACCACAGCCCATATTTAGTTATTAAGTAGTCTTCGAGTCTTACATCATAAAGGCGAAGTTTTTTACATACACGATCAACTGCAGGATCCCTTTGCCTACCTCCAGCGAACAACTTTCTTATTTCATCAAAGTGTTGGTGAGGTAAAAGTCCGCGACATCGAACATCTTTGGGATGAGCTGGGCCGGAGACTGCAGCAGCGTCGTCCTCCTCCTGCTAACCTGGGTCAGCTGTTTGAGTAACTCCAGCAGGAGTGGGCTGCTGTTCCCCCGGCCTTTCTGCGCACACTGGTGAACTCCATGCGACAACGCTGCCTTGAATGCCTTGCCAATAACGGGGGACACCCACGTTATTAACCATGACATTAAACAAACACTCCTCCTGTGACTTTCAAATTTGGGGGTGGGGGTGTTTGTACTGCGCTCGATTCCAGTTTGTTGATTTCTCGGACTTGTCATTGTCTTTACACACTTTTCACATATTCAATAAATTCATGTTACACTTGGAGATTGATCACTTCCCAATTTTCCTTTTTATAAGTCAGTGAAATGTTGGTCTCTTTTAGTCTGTTTTCTTCACAAACAGCTCCAACCATGTGACTAGGCTTTTATGATAGCGGTGAAACATATCATATTAAAACGCACATGTACTTAGAAAGCGGACTTTATGAGTATGTGGGCAGTAGACCATCCGATTTCTCGTAAACTCAGTTTTGTATGTCCATTTACAACAGTTAAAAACAGATACTAATTTGTTTAATGGCTATCCATCTACACTTCTAAGAGTGCTGCATCCAGTTAATGCAGGGTTTTGCGATTATCAGCAAGGGACATTGTACGTGGTATACAAATAGGTAATTGACCAATTAACACGGCGCGGCCGAAGTGGTCAGATGACAAACAACACCTAGGAGAGAGTTCGGACCTGCCTGGTGGCGAAAGGGGGAAGGGTTGTAACCACTACGACCTCGGGGCCCCAAGTGAGCGCTAAATGCTCTGTCAGCTGAGGTTCTTTTGTAAACAGTCAGTGAAGAGCAGGGGTCTTGGACTCGTTCGGATGGTATTGCCGTGGGTCACTGTGTTGGTTCTATTGTCAGGCTGGTTGAATGCCTGTGGAGGTTGTAGCAGCCCTCCTTAAGATAATTACTGTGTTAAGTAACCACCGAAGTCGGCGGGAATGTTCGATGTCCATCTGGGGCTAAGAGTGTGTTTGCTAATCAATTAGGTAGGGGTGTGTGTAAATGCTGATGTGTGTGGAATGTCGCGAGTGGAGAATTCAGGGTACTTGTGAACTAGGGGTTTGAGAAGCAGCGTGGACAAAGGCATGGCCCTAAAGGGAATCCTTTGTTTCCCTCCCTATATAAACTGAGGGAGAACAACGTGTCAGGAGAACAACACCAGGAGAGAGAGAGAGAGAGAGAGAGAAGGCTGAGGAGAGAGAGAGAGAGAGAGAGAGGAGAGGAGTGAGCAGGACAGAGAAAGGGTCGAGAGAAACGTGGTCTGGGAGATAGAAGAGACAGCCAAGTCTTAGGGTTGAAGACAAGCTGGAAGAGAAGGAAACTAAGTTTGAAGCCCAGAGGTGGGTGAAGACAGACAAACTGAATTTGAACCCAGAGGTGGGTGAAGAAGACGAAGAAGAAGAGTTCGACGTCGAGATCCCAGAGACGACCACGAAGACCCAGTCCTGAAGCCTGGAGCCAGTCAACCAAGGGCATCACCATCAAGCAGTGCTGAAGAAGACGTGAAGAGACTTTTTTCAAGAACTGTGGTGTGGTGTGAAAGCGTGGTTGTGTGTGTGAAAACCTGGCCAGGTAAGAAGTCATTTTATTATAACCCGGGATTAGGAAGTATTGATCTTTATGTTTTGATATTTCATTGTGTGTGATTGATTGTTCATGATTAATTATAAGTAGCATAGAAATTGTATTTCTTGTTCTCAGTCGTGTTAGGAAAGAATCGAATGCGTGACATCCCATTCCCAGAGAGAGGTGAATGGTTGGTGTGTGCATGAGTGTGCATATGCGTGTATGAGTGCAAAGATAACCTTGGTGTGTTAAGCCTGACTAATAATACATCACCTTAGTGCACTTAAGCAATACCATCACGATTTCCCCCGTCCTGGACAGACTCCATGTTAACTCTTCATCCTCACTGACTCCATCACCAATGACTCCATGGTAACTCTTCATCCCCATTAGCTCCATGTTAACTCTTCATCCTCACTGACTCCATGTTAACTCTTCATCCTCACTGACTCCATCACCAATGACTCCGTGGTAACTCTTCATCACCAATGACTCCATGGTAACTCTTCATCTCCATTAGCTCCATGTTAACTCTTCATCCTCACCGACTCCATGTTAACTCTTCATCCTCACTGACTCCATGTTAACTCTTCATCCTCACTGACTCCATGTTAACTCTTCATCCCCATTAGCTCCACGTTAACTCTTCATCCTCACTGACTCCATGTTAACTCTTCATCCTCACTGACTCCATCATCAATGACGCCATGTTAACTCTTCATCCCCATTAGCTCCATGTTAACTCTTCATCCACACTGACTCCATGTTAACTCTTCATCCTCACCGACTCCATGTTAACTCTTCATCCTCACCGACTCCATGTTAACTCTTCATCCTCACCGACTCCATGTTAACTCTTCATCCACACCGACTCCATGTTAACCCTTTATCCCCATTTATTGCATGTTAACTCTTCATCCTCACTGACTCCATGGTAACTCTTCATCCTCACTGACTCCATGTTAACTCTTCATCCTCACTGACTCCATGTTAACTCTTCATCATCACTGACTCCATGGTAACTCTTCATCCTCACTGACTCCATGGTAACTCTTCATCCTCACTGACTCCATGGTAACTCTTCATCCCCATTGGCTCCATGTTAACTCCTCCCCCACATTTATTCCATGTTAACTCTTCATCCTCAAAGACTCCATGTTAACTCTTCATCCTCACTGACTCCATCATCAATGACGCCATGTTAACTCTTCATCCCCATTGGCTCCATGTTAACTCCTCCCCCACATTTATTCCATGTTAACTCTTCATCCTCAGTTACTCCATGTGAACTCTTCATCATCAGTTACTCCATGTTAACTCTTCATCATCAGTTACTCCATGTTAACTCTTCATCCCCATTTATTCTAAGTTGACTCTTCATCATCAGTTCTCTATACATACATGAAATAGCTCATGTGGATGCAAAAGCACTACTTCTAAGGCTAAACCAACCCATCAGTCCTGTACATAGTGTATCCACTGTCAGATCGGTTTGCCTTCCTGTGAATCAACAGCTGTTACTCTCAGTAAACTAAGCCACTGTCGTCAGCCTAAATGTGTAGTGAGAAACAGCCTACTCTTCTGCTTGTGTGTGTATGTGAGTGAGTGAAGGTGTGTTTTAGGCAGTTTTAGAGGTGTTTGTCAAGGTGAAAATCTTTCACCTTTGCTATTTTCTTTGTATTTGAATGATCTTGAACTATATCTCACAGATCGTAACTGTGCTTTCTTAAATGTTGATTTAAATCTTCCTGATTCAGATTTATTAAGTTACATTGAAGACTTTTCAATGTCTTCCTTGAGAGAATTATGACCGATGCGCTAGAAGACCATGAAGGAACTGTAAATATTGGAGGGAGAACCATCACCAACCTCCGTTTTGCCGACGACATTGATGGACTAGCTGGAAACGAACAAGAGCTCGTGCACCTGATCAACAGACTCAACAACACCTCTGCTGATTATGGCATGGAAATAAGTGCGGAAAAGACAAAGGTCATGACTAACAACCCAATCGGCTTTACCCAAGACATAACCATCAACAGCAAAAAGCTTGAGCCAGTCAATACATTTAAGTACTTGGGGGCAACAATCTCAGACGAAGGTTCAAGACCTGAAATCATCTCAAGAGTCGCTCAGACCACAGCCACGCTATCTAAGCTAACGCCTCTTTGGAGAAACAAAAACATCTTCATCAGCTCAAAGATTAGACTGATGCGATCCTTAGTCATGGCGATATTCTTATATGCTTGTGAGTCATGGACGCTGAAACCAGACCTTGAGAAAAAGATCCAAACAATGGAAATGAGGTGCTTCAGACGACTCCTTGGCATCTCATACAGAGATCACATCACCAATGTGGAAGTTAAAAAGCGCATCAAGAATGAAATTGGTCCATATGTCGATCTCCTAACCTCAGTAAAAAGACGCAAATTGAAATGGTATGGACACATCACACGATCATCAGGCCTTGCCAAGACAATCATGCAGGGCACAGTACCAGGACAAAGGCGAAGAGGTCGACAAAGGAAAAGATGGGAGGATAACATCACGGAGTGGACAGGCCTGCGCTGAGAAATACATTGCGGAGGGCAGAGAACAGAGAGGAATGGAGAAGGATGGTTGTCACTGCTTCAGAGGTGCCCCCACGGACCGACGTCTAAGGGATCAAGTCAAGTCAAGTCAAGTTACATTAGTTTACTTTTACTTTCTTCTTCTTCTTCTTCTTCTTTCAGGTGGGGATGTTTGACCTGCCCCGTGCCCACAGTCTTCATGTAGACTATTCTGGCACACAGGTTGCATGCATTGTGTGTATTTTCGTGTAGCCGGTACTCACCCGTCTTAGGACATGAGCATCGGGATCTTTAGAGTCCGTGTATGATCTTTAGATCTAGTGCATGTGACACAGACTAGACCTCGGTTTATAGTCCCATCCGAACGACTATATGGGGGATGGAGTCAGAACCAATGTTAACTCCGAGGGAAAATCCCCCTAAACCGAAATTCGAACCCGCAACCCCAGGATCACGAGTCCGGCGCTCTACCAACTGAGCTATCGGCCCCCATACTTTTGTATGCAGAGGTGCCAACCCCCTTCAAGACTTGACAGTACAATTCTAAAAATCTGTCAGTAAGATTTTGAATTCGTCAGTAAGATACAGGAAGAAACTTGTCCTATGGCTGAGTGCTCCACTTTTCTCGATGTGTCGAACAGATACACAATGTCGCTTTACGTCATCGAGTCCTCCATGAGAAATCTTAAAATCCAACTCACAAGGAACACAGTGTGCATGTTGAGATGAAACTTGGAGGCCACAACACAAGGATACTTCTGCATGTAGGCCTAGGTCTCACGAAACTTTGGGAATATGCTCCTGTTTTTGCTTTCTTTTTTGGCGGTTCTCCATTCGACGCCATGTTTCCTACCACAGAGAAAGCGTGGTGCTAGGCCTACTCATTGTCATTTCCAATTGGACAGAGAAAATGAGAGAGCACGTTTGATTGGTTACTGTGGCTATCGTTCTTACTACTGAGCCATCGTGGGCCCATGCAGTTTCAAAAATAGCGCAGTGGATGGAGAGAGAAACCTGCTTTGACCTAGAAATTGAGTACGATAGGCCTATGGCTGGGTGCAGTGTGAGAGAAAGCGTTTAGCCTTGCGCTATGCGAGCCCGATCCAGCGTGCGAAAGGCCTCGGAGCAGGCAATACAACTACATCTGCCTTCAAAAGGGATTGCGATGGTTTCCTTATGCAGCTAGTGAAGAGTTTTCATATCTGTAACATAATTTTTTTTTTTAAATTTCATTTTCCCAGTTTCTCCATCTTCAAACTCCCCTCTCCTCTCTCCTCCCCTCAAGTCCAAATCTTTGCCAGACAGTTCAGTTGTTGGCCTGCGCTTGTTTTTTCCCCCACTATTAGATTGTTCGTCTATGTATTTTGTCTGACTTTATTCAAGTTTAAAAGGCTGTGCCAGTCTTGAATAAAAGTTACTCTGTGTTAGGTTTCCTTATGGGAGCAAAACATACCCCACTTGTTTATCGTTTACTGTTCCCTACCTCATTTCATTTCCGATTTTGCTTTGATTAAATTGAGGTTATTTGTATTTGTTTCTGTTCGTCTGTGTGTTTGTCTTTTGATCTCCCTTGCATCTTTGGTGATCCTCAGGCGTAGGCTCAAAGACTGTCCCCTACATTTTAATTATTTGCATAATGTCTTTAGTTTTACAACAACTTTTTTTCCTCCCCACACTTTGTTTGGTTGCATTTACTACTCTTCGCTGGCTGCTCTGGGGTGCTATTGGATTCTTTTTTGCACCCATGGTGGTGAGAACACCACAGTATTATGGACTGTGGTGTGTCTCTATTTGACGCCGGGATCGCAGACACAATCAGCCGTGTCTCCCTGATGAGTCCCGATCCAGCGGGCGAAAGGCCTCGGAGCAGGCAATACAACTATATCTGCCTTCAAAAGGGATTGCGATGGTTTCCTTATGCAGCTAGTGAAGAGTTTTCATGTCTGTAACATATTTTTTTTTTTTTTTAATTTCATTTTCCCAGTTTCTCCATCTTCAAACTCCCCTCTCCTCTCCACTCCCCTCAAGTCCAAATCTTTGCCAGACAGTTCAGTTGTTGGCCTGCGCTTGTTTTTCCCCCACTATTAGATTGTTCGTCTATGTATTTTGTCTGACTTTATTCAAGTTTAAAAGGCTGTGCCAGTCTTGAATAAAAGTTACTCTGTGTTAGGTTTCCTTATGGTAGCAAAACATACCCCACTTGTTTACTGTTTATCGTTTACTGTTCCCTACCTCATTTCATTTCCGATTCAACAGAGTGGTTAACCCCCTGTGTGTCAGACTTTGCAGAAAACTCTCCTAGTCTCCTTGCACTCTTCTCACCTGTGCCTAGCACCTGTTTCTCCTGCACCTTAGTGCCCAAACGTGCCTCTCTATACACCTCTGCGAACTTCAACAACTCTCCTGCTGTCTCTGGCTGTCTCTCTTTCAAATGTATGGTTAACTCAGGGCCGCAACCTGACAAAATCTGTTCTTTCATAACTAGCTCTTTCAACTCAGCGAACTCCTTTCTCGTACCACTCAACTCTAACCATTTCTCAAAATAGTGATCTAGACGTGCACCAAACTGAGTGTACGTCTCACCTGCTTGTAATTTAGCTGAACGAAATTTCTTCCTGAACCCCTCCTCTGTGAGGTCAAATCCTTTCATCAACGATTCCTTCACAGCGCCGAAATCAGACTGTTGTTCTGCTGGTAACGCAGTGAAAATTTGTAATGCCTTACCCGTCAGTAACGCCGACAAAATGACTGCCCACTCTTCTGGAGGCCAACCCTGACTGGTTGCAAACGTTTCGAAACGACTGATGTATGCATCAATCGAATCGGTCCCTTCCGAGAATTTTGGCAACTTGGTCGGGGGCATAGCTGCGCACAGAGTCACTGGAAACTGAACTACCATCCTCGGTGGTCTCCCTTTGTATTCTCACTTTCTCTAATTCTAATTGAACCTTTAATCTTTCCGTTTCCTGCGTTTCCCTAGCTTTAATCCTTTCTGTTTCCTGCTTCATTCTTTCTGTTTCCTGCGCTTCCCTTAGTCTTTCTGTTTCCTGCGTTTCTTTATCATTGTTAGCCTGAATCCTTAATTTTTCTATTTCTTGCTCTTCTTTGGCCTTTTCCCGCTCTGCTATTTCCAATGCGACGCGGCGTCTTTCCGCGCGTTCATCTCTTTCCATCTTTTGTTGGTTTTCAACGAATGCACGCAACTCATCTCCTGAGTAACCTAGATCACGAGCGACGCTCACAAGTTGTTCAATAGGGGTGTTCTTTTCGTCCGCCATTATATCTCTTTTTTTTTTTTTTGAACAAGATTTTTTTTCTCTACGACAGCCAAACTGATGGTTACCGACACGAGTGACGTAATAGCACAATCCTATGAATGATGATATTAGCTTGGGACAACGTAGTTAGTTTTTATAAGACGCCCAGCGCCTGACCCAACTATGAGAGTGAATTATAGGTAATCTGTGCGAAATAAGTACTCTGGGACTGAAATGCCAAGCCTAGTATTAACTATCTTGGAAGCAATGCCAAGCCTAGTATTTAACTATCTTGGGAACATACAGTAAGACAACCCCTTGTCTTAGGATTACAATACTTGAATCCCACCCAGCTTCCTCTCTGAGAAGTTGAACAATTATAATAAATGGCCCAGAATATCCTGGCAAGCTCGCCAATAAATTGTCAACCTCGGGTGATGTCAGTGGAGGAAGGACTAGCGCACAGCCCAAACACACTCACAGCTTGCTTACAATCTCATTCATATATCATGCATTCGTCACATCAAACCACTAGTAAAGTCTATAACTTTACTACACATTATCATAGAACGAAACATCCATGCATATGGAATCAAACAAAATAAAACATTCTCTCTTTCCTGAACTTCACAAAATCATTTATCTAAAACATCATTAGCTAACCCGGGTATAAATAGATTTCTACTTTACCTGGCCAGGTGATCTTAACTATTCACGAATCACTAGTACTGTCTTTTTCTTTTCCTTTTTTTTTCTTTTCACTGTCACTTTCACAACACGACACAACTGCTGGCACTGGTGTTGGTCTGCTTGCAACCGGTCAAGCTGGACTGCTAGCACCGGTCAGGCTGGACTGCTGGCGTTGGTCAGGTTGGACTGCCGATGAAAGTGGCGCTGGCCAAGTATGAGGTCGAACCCCCGGTTTAGATAGAACAGTGACTATCAACATCGATCTGTTCTCCTTTCTTCCTTCCTGCATTAACGCATTGCACTCTCTCTCTCTCTCCTAGTCTGCTCTATTAAATGGACATGGTTGCTTTTCTTTTCCTTTTCTTTTCTTTCTTTTTCTCTTCATTAGTTAGCAACTCTCTCTTTCCACATCTCTCTCTAGTCCTCCCTTTGCAGACTATATCTGGTGCTAATGCTCAAACTTCACTCCTCTCATCTCTCTGCCTTTCTCCTGCAGAGACTACACCCCAGAACCCCTCCTCTCTCTCTCTCT
>CM031603.1:65706063-65718563 GCA_018398815.1 Conus ventricosus
AGAGAGAAGAGAGGGGAGAGAGAGAGAGAGAGAGAGAGAGAGAGAGAGAGAGAGGGGAAGAGAGAGAGAGACCCATGAGGACCTTCTTCCGACACACACACTCTCTCTCTTTCTTCTCTCTCTCCCCCCCTCCTTCCTAGCGCCGAACCCCATCGCTTATAGCGGCCTGTACATTTGCCTTCCCGTCCCGGCCGAGGTGATGGAATATCAACGGCTATTAGGTCCTCCTCACGCGTGAGGGTCCCAGAACCCCCCCCCCCCCCTTTACCCCCCCCTCCCCTTCACCCTTCTGCATCCCTCCCCTTCAATCTCCTAAGACCCACCAGCCCCCCCCCCCCCCCCCCCTGCCCGTGACCCCCCACCTTTTTACTGTCACTCCTTCCCTGGCCAAAGTTCTGCCTCAATGTCCACGAGCCTGTCAGAGTCATTCGGGGGGACGGGGAAGATGGGATGACCCTGTAATGATACTGGCCTCTTCCCAAAAGCATTTTTCCCCGCGCCAGTCCTCTACATACATACGCCACGCGTACACACATATACATACATACATACACACACAGCGCGCGCGCGCGCCCCCCACACACACACACACACACACACACACACACACACACACCACACACACAAAACACACACACAACACACACACCACAACACACACACACAAAACACACACACACACACAACACACACACACACACACACACACACACACACACGTGCGCGCGCATACGCATCCATACACACACACTCAAGCGCAGGTCAAACACAGAGATCATAATGACACAATGAAAAGCATGAAATCGAGCCACGGGATGCTCCTCCCACAAGAAAAATCGTCCCCGACGTTCTCAACACTGGCAATACAACACTGGAGGTCAGACACACAGTACGAGAGAAGGTGAATGTGGGCAGCGCTTCCCACATCTGGCGCAGGCAGCCTGGAGGCATGAAGAATGGTAGCAGGCATCGCTGCTGACTTGGCAGGGAGAGCATGGAAGGAAGGAGGGGGGGGGGGGGAAGCTTGATGTCCCCGTGGATAGGTGATTAGGTACCACCGGTCTGCAACGGACTCTGTGAACTTCCGACCGAACCCCCTGTGACCATCGAGACGTTTTAAATAACCCAAACACAGGGGCTGGTCCGGCTAAGTTTCAGAGTGCTCCCCCCCCCCCACCCCCACCCCTTTAATCTACTATACTGGATAAGCTGCTGTACGGGGACCTCCTCTGACCTTTACAATGGATGGAAAACCTAATATCTGGGGTCCCATGGAATTTATTGGAATGCTCCCCTTTTTGCGTGCCTGCATCCTATATGTGAACACCGCGCAGGCTTCCAAGGTGGCGCAGGATTGCTCCCGGCAGGTCTGTTGGGCAGTTCTTCTCTGGGTCCTACCCGCGTCTTCAGGTGTTATCTTTTTCATATATATGTTCAAGGGATTATCAATGTCAATACAAAAAGGTCCAGGGAAACTCACACGCTAACCTGAAAAAAAAAACATGTTTGGGTTTGATTTACTTTTAGAATGTAATCATGCGCAAAATGCAGACACTTTCATAACTCCTCTGGATAGTGATATATTTTCTTTGTTTCTTTGTTTTTTTTTGTTTTTTGTTTTAATGTGATCGTTAATGATTACGAGACTTCATCGCCCTATTCATTTGCACTCGCTCACCAGAGAATGAAATCTGTAATATGGGTGGGAGCAGAAATGCTGTAAGGCATTTTGGCAGTTCATGTATTGCCAGTCTTCATCCACTTCTGCTGCTGCTACTGCTGTTGGTGTTGTTGTTGCTGCTGCCGCGGCTGCAGGAAGAAGCAGTCTGAGCAGCATGCTGCTCATAACTTCTTACATAAAAAGAAAAGTAAGGGGAAACAAAAACCTTCATGCCTAAAACACGAACGTGAAATTCTTCCGACCTCTTTCCCCCTTTGCCAAACTATGCACGCACGCTTTGCATACAGGAGTTCTTTGCCGTGACAGGTGTAGAGAGCTAGAGAGGAGGGAGAGGTGGGATGATCAAGAGTTACTTATTCACTGTTTTGACTGGCATGCACCAGGATGGAGACCATCCTGTTATATGGTTGCGAGACATGGACACTGATGGCCGAAACAAAAAAGAATCCAGGCGTTTGAGACCAGGTGCCTGAGGAAACTATACTCCGCATCCCCTACAAAGAACACAAGACCAATGATTATGTGCGGAACCTGGTCACCAACCTAGTTGGGCCTCACGAACCACTTCTGGCAACCGTCAGACGACGGAAGATGGCATGGTTAGGCCGCGTCATTCGTCACAACACCCTCTCCACAACCATCCTTCAAGGTACCGTTGAAGGAGGGCGCAGACGAGGACGGCAGAGAAAGAGCTGGTCCGACAATATAAAGGACTGGACCAAAATGACCATGCCAGATCTCCTCACGACAGCCACCAACAGAAGAGCCTGGAGAAAAGCGGCGGCTGCCTCATCACGTCCCTCCAACGACCCCAGCGGTCAGGGGAATGACTGACTGACTGGCGTACACATAATGTCGGTCGTTGTTGGACGCCCCGTCTGTCTCCGATGATAGCAACGCCAGGGACTGAGGCAGTTAGTGGTTCATGTAGTCCATGAATGGAGATCGATGGTCACAAAGTCATTGTGTATATGAGTGCGTCCGTAGGTCTGCACAAGTACATTCATGCATTCATGCAAATGTACATGGGCACGTATACATGTATGTATACACACGTGCATACGTACATACATATGTATATTCATGCATGTGTACATAGGCAAACACACATACATGTATGGATGCATGTGTGCATATATGCGTGCGTGTGTGCGCACGTGCATACATACGTGCATACACACATACATGCATACATACATGCATGCATACATACATAATTATATACAAACATACATACATATACATACACATGGAAGGACTGACAGACAGACATGCATGCATGCTTTCATGCATACTTGCAATCATACTCACGCACGTTATGTCTACACACAAAAACATGCGCTTTTACTTTCGTACACCAAATAACACCAGAGTACAACAACAATAACAACAAAAACCCTCTCCAGTCTCTCCGGTAACACGTCAAAGTACATACAGCGAAAAAAACAAAAACAAAAACAATGAAAGGGGGGGGGGGGGGGGGGGACAAGCCAAAGGAATAATAAAGCCACACAGAAAGAGACACGGAGCCATAATATGCGGGCAATAAGACAGTCATTGTTGCTCTCCGCGACCCGGCACCGTGCTTAGCACCAGCAGTGGCGCCGTGCCGTGTTTCATGGCCCGAGCCGACGGTGCTGCCTGCCTCTCTGCCTGCCTGCCTGTCTGTCTCCGAGTGTGATCAGCTGTTGACTGGCATCAGGACGGCAGGCAGGAGATCCACGCTGACAGACGGCCTCTCTGCTTTGGTTCTCTGTCTGTTTGTCTGTCTGTTTGTCTGTCTGTTTGTCTATCTTTATCTCTCTGTACTCTCTCTCTCTCTCTCTCTCTCTCTCTCTCTCTCTCTCTCTCTCTCTCTTCTTCTCTCTCTCTCTCTCTCTCTCTCTCTCTCTCTCTCTCTCTCTCTCTCTCTCTCTCTCTCTCTCTTGGCTTCAGGAAAGATTTCTCAACAGTAGACCATATTTTCACACTAACATCTATGATAAGTAACTGCCTATACGGCAGAAGAAGAAGTAAATTGTATGTAGCCTTCATTGATTATCAGAAAGCGTTTGACACAGTAAATAGAGAAAAACTTTGGAAAATTCTACAGAAACACAAAATATCTACGAAGATGATTAACATGCTAAAAGCTATCTATAAAACAGAACAAGCATGTGTAAGACATGGAACTGAACTAACAGAATTCTTTGAATGCCACACAGGATGTGAACAAGGGTGTTTACTGTCCCCTCTAATCTTTTCATTACTAATTACAGAAATTGCAGACAATGTCACAGCTAAAGGAAGACACGGATATCAATTCTTACCCGGAAAGGCAGAAATATTTTCACTTCTATTCGCTGATGACATAGCTTTAATAGCTAAAACACCAGCAGGTCTGCAAAACCAAATTAAGAACCTACAGGAAGCCTCAGACCGCATTGGACTAAAGGTTAATCTCCAAAAACAAAAATCATGGTCTTTAGAAAAGGAGGATACCTTGGCAGACTAGAAAAATGGAACTACAAAGGGGAAGAAATTGAGGTAGTAAACAGCTACAAATACTTAGGTTTCACTCTAACGACTAAACTCTCAGTAGATATTTCACTTTCAGAATATGCAGGAAGGGCGAAAGGGAAAATAGATGAAATAATGAAAACAATGTATAGCTTAGGACATTTGGATATAAACATATTTTTAAGCTATGTGATACACAGGTCAAGCCACTGCTACTATACGCAGCAGAAGTATGGGGTTTCACTCGTTATTCAGCGGTGGAAAATATACATCTATTCGCATGTAAAAGATACATGGGGGTGGGGAAGAAAACGCCAAACAACTTAGTATACGGTGAACTAGGAAGATAACCGATGAGTATAGATAGTTCAATAAAAGCAATCAGATATTGGTTCAAATTAATGAAGATGACTCCAGACAGGATACCTAGACAGGCATATGAAAGAGAAAAAATAGAAATTGACAAACCACAGAACTGGGCACTGGCAATTAAACGCTGCTTGGATACATATGGCTTCTCTGAAGTTTGGCTGAACGAAGGCGTAGAAACGAGCAAACATTTATCATAACACTAAAACAAAGAATCATAGATTGTTACAAACAGAACTGGCATAACAAAATAGCGAACAGTGAACGATTTACTACCTATAATACGTTTAAAACTATACACCAAACTGAAGAATACTTTCGCGCAATCACAATCGCAAAGTTCAGAAAGCGTTGACAAGACTACGATTAGGAATAAACGAACTGTATGGCAATAAAAAATACATAGACAATGAAGCTATAACAACATGCCCCTTCTGCCCAACAGTAGAAACAGAAATGCACTTCTTAATGTGGTGTCCAAATTACAGGCAATTACGAACAAAATACATTTTCAAACACTTTAGTAACAGAAACGCAATCACATTGGAAAGTCTGCTACAAAACGATAACACCGAAACCATAAGAGATATTGCAATGTACATCTTCTATGCCTTAAAAACCAGAGAAACCCGTATGTAATAGTAATACTTATAGGAAGAACAGAAACTCTAATCAGAAAAACAAATTATGTTACAATCAATGTTTCAATCAAACGTTTTTGTCATGTTGAAATGTATGTTGCGTACTCCTGTGGACGGGCCGAGGGCCTCACAATAAATGGCGCGGCGTGAAAGCGCGCGTCAAGAGTCAAGAGTCAGAGTCTCTCTCTGTCTCTCTGTGCCCTCTTTCTCTGCATGTCTCTCTCTCTCTTTCTCTCCCTCTCTACCCCCCCCCCTCTCTCTCTCTCTCTCTCTCTCTCTCTCTCTCTCTCTCTCTCTCTCTCTCTCTCTCTCTCTCTCTCTCTCTCTCTCCTCTCTCTCTCTCTCTCTCTCTCTCTCTCTGTACCCCTCTATGTGTACTAACACCTCTCTCTCCTTATCTCTTTCTCTGTACTTCTCTCTCTCTCTCTCTCTCTCTCTCTCTCTCTCTCTCTCTCTCTCTCTCTCTCTCTTCTCTCTCTCTCTCTGTACCTCTCTGTCTCTGTCTGTCTGTCTGTCTGTCTGTCTGTCTGTCTGTCTCTCTCTCTCTCTCTCTCTCTCTCTCTCTCTCTTTTTTCTCTCTCTCTCTCTTCTCTCTCTCTCTCTACTCTCCTCTCTCTCTCTCTTCCTCTTCTCTCTCTCTCTCTCTCTCTCTTTCTGTCAAAAACAACGTAGCGTAAGTATGCATCTGTACATCCATCCATTGATTACAGTATTCGTTAGCTTAAACCAAAAAAAGAAAAAAAAAGGAAAAGAAATAGAGAATGTCAGATATGTTACTGCTGGTGAAACAAAGACGTAGGACATAATATTTGTAAACAAACGATTCTTTCACCAGATAGCAGCAAACCACAGCTGTTATGTTACCTGCGATGCTGTGGTGCCTTTGTGCTACTGGTCCACTCGCAGAACAGTCAGGGTGCCTACCTAATTGTCCGTTCAGTATTGTCTCTCATTAGTCATGGCTGACTAGAACAAAGGGCCGATCCAGAAAGCGCGCTGGGGTATAGTTGACGCATGCGCCGTGAGTTTTCCAACTTAAGGGAAGTCACTCCGACACGTAGCTTTCAGGTCATAATGCAACATCCTTCTCTTTTTAAAAAAGATAAAAAAAAAGTCTCTAACACAACTGTACATTTATATACATTTATATACACAGTCTCGTCTACTGTTTCCTTAGTAGACATAGTCTCTGTGCTGGTTTTCTTTTACCAGCCGTCCTGATCGCGTCCTCATTGTCCTGGGTGGTGATCTCGCCGGGGTATGAGCCTTTGGAGCGGGTGTTCTAGGAGTCTTTGTCTTAGGAGCTTCTCCGAGAGTCGACCGTGGCTCAGGTCCCTGAGTCTCAAGTCTTTGTGTCGGTCTGGGGATCTCTGGTTTCTCTGCTTCTGTGGGTTGTTCAGGTTCTGGAGGTGGAGCAGGAACTTTCTTCAAGTGGACTCTATTTCTTCTGAGGATGTTCCCCTCGGTTGTTTCGACGTCATAGGACCGTCCTTTGTTATTGACGATGGTTCCTTTCATCCACTCCTTCTGGCCTAGTGTTTGAGGTTTCATGACGACAGTTTCTCCCTCTTGAAGTGATTCGAGGTCTTTGGCGCGCTGGTCATGACGCGCTTTTGTGATTATTTGATTTTCCTTAATCTTCTTTATATCCTTCTTCAGAGTGATTCTAGGGTCGAGAAGATGACCACGCATCGGAAGAAGTGTTCTAGTTCTTCGGTTGAAGAACTTCTGTGAGGGGCTCGTGTTTGAATTCTGGCTGGGTGTGTTTCTGTAGTTCAGTAATGCCAGGAATTGATCTCCATCTTTGTTCTTCTTCAAGATTGACTTGGCTGTTTTTACCGCTGATTCTGCCTTCCCGTTGCTTCTGCTGTGGTACGGTGAAGAGGTGACATGTTCAAAATCAAAATCTAAAGCAAATCTTTTGAAGTTTTCTGATGTGAATTGCGGCCCGTTGTCTGATACAACTGTGCACGGCAGTCCGTATCTTGCAAAATGAGCCTTGAGAGTCTTGATGACCGTTGTTGCTCTTGTGTCATCTAGTCTGTCTATTTCCCAATAGTTGGAGAGATAGTCTACCGTGACTAGGTAGTCCTTTCCCTCACACTCAAACAAATCTACTCCCACTTTCTCCCATTGTCTGGACGGTAGTTCATGCGGTTGGAGAGTTTCAGGTTGGTTTGCTGCTTGGAATCTCTGGCAAACTTCACAGCCTGCTATGAACTGGGTAACATCTCCTGTCATTCCGGGCCAATACAAACACTCTCTAGCTCTCTTCAGGCATGCATCTATTCCTGAGTGTGTGGAATGCAGTAGTTTCTTCATCTGGGATCTCATTGTCCAGGGTACAACAACCCTATCCTGCTTGATGATAAGGCCATCTTGTACCGAGAGTTCATCTCTGAAGCTGAAGTAGGATGATAGCTCCATCGGTAGTGAGGACTTGTCTTCAGGCCACCCAGTCATGATGACTGTCTTGAGTTTCAGCAACACTTCATCCTGACTTGTTGCTTCTTTCAACTCCTCAAGTCTTTCTTTCCGTATGAGGATGAAGTCAAGGCTGTTGACGTCTTCGATATCCATTTGCTCGCTTGGCTTATTGAGTAGATATGCTCTAGAGAGAGTATCAGCTAGTACCAGGTCCTTTCCTCTGTGGTAGATGATGGTGAGGTCATATCCCTGGAGTCTCAGCATCATGCCTTGAAGTCGCCTGGGTGCAGAAGAGAGAGGTTTTTGGAAGATTGTCTCTAAAGGCTTGTGGTCACTTTGTACTGAGACATGTCGGCCAAATATGTACTGGTGCCATTTCTCTACCGAGAACACAATAGCAAGTAGCTCTTTTTCTATCTGAGCGTAGTTTTGTTCAGTCGGCGTTAGGGCACGGCTGCTGTACGCTATGGGGCGTCCCTTCTGCAGCAGGACTGCGCCTAGACCGCTCTGGCTTGCGTCGCACTGGATCTGTAGCTCCTCCGTTGGGTCATAGAAGGCTAATACTGGGGCGTCCGTGACAAGCCTCTGTACCGTTGCAAAGGCCTGGTCATGCGTCGCTGTCCACATCCAAGGAACGTCGTCTTTCGTCAACTGACGGATAGGTTCCAGGACTTCTGAGAGCTTTGGTAAGAACTTTGCGAGGTAGTTGATGAAACCACAGAAACGTCTGACTCCTTCTACGTCCGTCGGTTTGGGCATGTCTCTGACAGCTTCTAGCTTTTCAGGATCGATCTTGAGACCGTCGCTTGTCACCAAGTGTCCAAGGAAAGTGGTGGACTGCTTCTTCAGGTCCGCCTTTTCCTTGTTCAGGCGTAGACCTAGGTTGCGGCACCTCTCCAGGAGCGTGACTAGGTTTCTATCATGTTCCTCTTCGTTCTTCCCATGGACAATGATGTCGTCTGATACTCCTATGACTCCTCGAGTCCTTCCAGTGCCTGGTCGAGTCTTTTCTGAAAAAGCTCGCTGCTGACTGAAGTCCCGAAAGGTAGTCGTTTCCACCTGTACCTTCCATATGGAGTTTGGAATGTAGTCAACAGGGATGATTTCTCATCTAAGTGGATATGCCAGTAAGCATTGCTCAGGTCAAGTTTTGAAAAGACTCTTGACCTCGCCGGCGTGGCAGAATGTTGTCCATAGTGGGAATGGGATAGCGTTCCCGCTTCAGTGCCTTGTTGAGTGGTCGTGGGTCGATGCATATTCGAAGCTTTCCTGATCGCTTCGTCGCTACTATCATTCGACTGCACCAGGATGTTGGTTCATCAACCTTGACAATGATCTCTGCTTCCTGCAGTCTGTCTAGCTCTTCTTTCACCTTCTTTTCCATGGCTAAAGGAATACGGCCACTCGCAGAAACTGTCGGGGTCACGGTCTCGTCGACTTGAAAGTGTGCCACCCCTGGTAAGCTACCTTGTTCTTCCGCGAATACATCAGCGTAGGTTGACGTGAAGTCTGTTGATTCCTTTATCTGTGCTATGCTCATGTTATCATAGTGAACGGTTATCAACTTCATTGTCTCTGAAGTTGTCTTTCCAATCAGCGTTGTCAGTTCCTCTTCTACGACAACAAATTCCGCTTCCCAGCTTTGCTCAGTTTTGGGATTAGTAATTTGGAGGTCAGCTCTGCATACTGCGTTGATAGAGGCTCCATTGTAGACGTGAAGTGCTGTCTTGGTGGGCTTGAGTTGGCTTGTTTCAACATGCTTGGCTGATATTACATTAACGCTAGCCCCACTGTCTATTTGACAAATAATCTTCTTCCCTCCTATCATCATTCTTGCCTTGATGATTTTGTTGTCGTTCTTCTTTTCCACTGCTAGTAGATATTCATCTTCTTCATTTTCAGATTCAACAGCGTGAACTTTCTTTGCTTCTTTCTTCTTCTGTAAGCACATCTTTGCAAAGTGGTTATTCTTGCCGCATGCTGAGCATTTTTGTCCCCATGCTGGACATTCTTCTTTTTTCATCTCATGTTTCTTGCCACAATACTTGCAGTTTCTTTCTGTGGTGCCTTTGTCTTCCCACTTCCCCTTTTTCTTGAATTTTCGTACAGCGTGAGCTTGTCCTACCTCTGTTTCTTCCCCCATCACTCTGAGCTGTTCATTGGTGGTCTCAGCTGCTCTGCATTTATCAATACAGGTCTGGAGGTCGAGGTTGGCAATCTGTAGAAGGGATTCTCTGGTTGGTTGGCTTCTAATACCCAAAATGATTCTGTCTCTGAGCAGAGAAGGTGACATTGCTTCGGAGAAGTTACAAGTTTTGATGAGCTGCCTCAGCGCATTTACGTAGTCTTCTATGTTTTCACCTTCTTTTTGGTCCCTTTTATTGAACACAAAGCGCTCATATGTTTCATTGGTTTGGCCTATGAAATGATTGTCAAGGGCACCAATTATGGCGTCAACGTTTGCTCCCTCTGGAATTTCAAGACCATTGAATATAGACAGTCCATCTACACCTAAAGTGTGCAAGAATAAGGCTTTCACGTAAGCGTCTTCTTCATTTTCTAGTCTTGCGACTATGACATAGTTTGTCCACATCTGCTTAAACAGCTTCCATTCTGCGGCTCCACGTTTCACATTCAGAGGTGGTGGAGGGCTAACCTTCGCGGTTTGCGGTCTCCTAGGCTGCTGCTCATTTCGTTCGGCCATGCTTTCAGGCTAACGGTCGTACGTGGTCGAAATGGAGATGAGAAATGTACTCACAATTGAGAAACGTTGGTAGGTTCGTAGTCCGCTGCCACCAGTTTGTCATGAATGGCATCTTAAACAATTTTTCTCGATATATCTGCACACTATTCTGCTGGCATTTTACAAAAAGAGATACAGTGATGATGTTTGTGCATGGGCATCCGAATCGCATGCAGCTGAAATCTGTCGTACCACTCAACCACGCTGTGCGCTGTTCTGTTCCAGCGCAGTCGAGCAGTCGACACTTTCCCACGTTTCTTGCTAGTGTTTGTGTTTCCACAAGTGTGTATCACAAAACAGTTTATGTTTACTTAGGCCTAGATCATTGTGATACAGAGAATATCTATGAAAAGTAAGTACTGTAACATACGTTAGCGTCTGATCGGTGTCTCTCACTGGTCACACCTATCTTACGAAGGCGCATGTGTATTTTCTTCTTCTTGTCGCCACATCTAAATGTTGACTTTGTAAAGAAATCAAACATGCAAAACAGTCATGTATGCATGTCACTGCGTGCTTTAGCCTACTGTGATCTCTGTCTGCAGCATGATGTATGCATGTCCTTGGTATAAACCCACCTCACCCCATCTCCACACCTCTCTCTCTCTCTCTCTCTCTCTCTCTCTCTCTCTCTCTTCTCTCTCTCTCTCTCTCTCTCTCTCTCTCTCTCTCTCTGTGTGTGTAAAGCGTTCATGCACACCTCAGTTCTACACACCTCCGCCCATCCCCATCCACGTCGCGCGCGAGTCTCGTTATTTCGGCCAGACTCCGTGCTGAGCATGCCTTTAAAAAAAACCGCTGCTTGAGTTCGTTGCTAGTTTTAGTTCTGCGTTCTTCACCACTAAGTTTGCCAAAAGTGTATGAATTGGGCAAACCGCTTTGCCGCATTATAGTATCCATTTGTTTTTAACCGTCTTGTTTCATGTCATTGGGAATGGGCAGGTGTGCAGTCTCTGACTACACTGTAATGAAAAATGCATCATCTTCTCCATGAGACACGTCCTGTGTGAAGTCAGATTTGCACCATGGTAGATGAACAACCAGTGACTTTTAAAAGCACACCCAAATGCAAAAGAAAATGTTCAAGAGATGGGAGAACATGTATAATTCATTTCAAAAACAACAGAAAAGAGAAGACTATAACCCCACTAACTGAAGAAAGTAAACAAATTATCCAGAAGTCTCTCCACTTGAGACGTGCTTCAAATGTAGCATGTCATAGACTAATCAGATTTGTGATTGTATTCCAGAAGACATGGACTTTACTCGCCATGGTTATCACAGAAGCTGTTATGCACGGTTTACCAATGTGAAATTTGCCAGGAAAAGGAAACATGAGACAGAGAGTGAAGAAGTTGCAGGACCATCTAAACCAAAGAGGACTGCTGTTGCTACATCAGGCCCATTGCTTCTAAACGACAGATGCATTTTTGCAACAAAAAATTCAAGAAGAAAGCTTCAAAGGGAGTTGCATGTTTTGATAAACTTGTAAAATGTGTCACCAAGACGGCAGAACAGTCCATAAAGGATGCAGCAAAAACTAAGCAAGATGACATTTTCACTCATTATCAAGATGTAGATCTGGTAGCACGTGAAGCTCACTATCATGAGGGTTGCAGGAAAGACTATGTAAGATCTGAAGGCAGGCATGCTGAAACATCCACAGGCCAGATATCTGCTGAGCAGCAACAGGCACATGAGGGGGCATTTGAGTACATATGTGACTACATTGAAAATGCCTTGATCAGAGGTGCACAGGTGGAGAGAATGACCATGCTGAGAGAGAAGCACTGTGGATACATGCAACAACATTCCCCTGACTTCTACAACCCAAGATACAAGACTTACAAACTGAAAGAAAAGATAATGAAACGTTTTGGCTTCAGAATAAAATTTTGGGCTCCAAACCATCGCAGTGAACTTGTTTATTGTGACGAACTTGCCAGAGGTCAGCAGTTGAGACAGCGTTTGTGTCAGCAGCTTCAGAAGAAAGGCGACTTGAGGAGTCTGCATATGTCCTTCGTCGGCACATCATGGATGCTTTTAGAGCTGCACCTGACATGCCATGGCCTCCATCTGCAGAGTACCTTCAGTCTGATGCTGTCAATCCTCCAGCTATTCTCACAGACTTTCTCCAAAA
>CM031603.1:65723563-65726063 GCA_018398815.1 Conus ventricosus
TTAGTATGTTCGTTTGCTTGGTTTGGGAGTGTTTTTTTAAATATTATTATCATTATTACTGTTTCTCTCAGGCACTCAGACGTGGTGTAGGAAGTGAAGCATGATCAGTTCATTCAGCTATTGTTTCGTTCTTCTTGGTGTTGCTGAGATTTGATGGAAATCCAATCGATGAAGTGGATGGAATGGGGGGAGGGCAAGGGGAGACCATCTCAATAACTCGAGAGACAGAAACTCTGCATGGGACGTGCCTACGTGTCTGCACCAAGCCGATCGATCGCTGTTTCTTTTTTATTTCTTTGATGTTCTAATTAAGTTTGAAATGCCAGATGAAATAAAATATTGACATGAATTCGAAAAATCCCGGCGCTTCTTTCGAGTTAAACCGGTATTGCTCAAGGTTGCCTGTTCCAATTCGGTGTGCGCAGAGTACCGTTAAACCCCAAAAGACATACTGTAATTGTCCTTTTTTTATTTTATTTTTTCATTATGCAGTCTTATCTTCTGTACCACCTCAGGGGTCACCGCACACACGTCTGTGGTGGGCCTACGCTCACAGCGGAGACTTATCCTCACAGAAGTCCCAAATAGAGCACTTTGTGTTTCTTTTCGGCACTTTTGCCTATTATCAGGTGCATTAGATTAATGCACTGAGTAGGAAATCACCGGAAGGAAAGGATATTTAGAAAGAAAGTAAGATTTTTGTAATCAAACAGCAATGCAATCTCCCTTTATCAACGAATGAATGCATACCACAGTATCGTCTGCTTTTCGCGCAGTCAGTGGGAACTGGGTCATTGGCTCAGTCCGCACAGTCAATTGTCCATCTGGAACTGGCCTGTGATGAACAACACGTGCCATGTGCGCGGGGGTGGGAGAGAAGTAGGCCACTCCTGCCAGGGAGTGTGCATTGCTGTTAACTAAAGTCCAGCTGTGAGCGAAGGACCATCACAACCGTCACTCAGTCCGACCACCCATCCACACAGCCCCAGCCCGCCCGGCCACCACAGCCCCGGCACCAACAATACACAGGGGGCAGTCAATGTCAAGTCGACTGGAGGCAACCCACTGGAGGAGACATTGCACTTCTGCTGAGTCACTTTGGTGGTGTTCCGTGGTGCCTGTTCTGTCCCAACAGACGCAGGACACCGCCTACTAAACCCCCAACTGGCAATGATATTTGCTTAGCCAAGGAGCCAGCGTGAGTGAGTTCTTCCTCAGGTGTTCGTGACCACGTCCATCCAACGAGAGTCTCCATAAATTTGCTGATTCAAGCCACCCCGACAAAATCAAACCAATGCTACAGACATGGCGCGGCAATCGAAACAGGTCACCAAAAGAGCATGGCATGAAGGGTTACAGAATCTGAGACTTTTTTTTAATGCTGATCGATAAAGATGAGGATGATGAAGATGATGCTACGGATTTCCATTCTAGTATGAGACTACATAAGAAGGCTGTACTCTACGCTTACCTTCATGATATATCCCAGCGTCAACCAGGCCCAAGAGATACAGGCATCTGCAGTGTTGGTCAGGAAATTGAGCAACGCTCTCAGAGACGCATCCATTAAGTGAATGAAACTCGACTGTGTGGTCCCAGTCTTCCCAACTGAACCACAGCAATCACAACTCTGGGTAGGACCCGCTCAGGGCAGAAACTTCCCACAAATAAATAGCTGTGATGGGAATCGAACCGACGCCTCCCTTTCCATGAGCCGTGCGTCCATGACAATAATTGTAGTGTCGGGGTGCACCGCAACATCAATGCATTGCGTAACGTTCCGACTGACTGACCCATGAGTCATACGAATGGGATTCAATTGGATTGTTTGCACAATGACAGAGAAGAACTATGTCAACTGTGCAGTTGGTGTTCATTGAAGATGTGCGAGATCCAAGCATGATACCTCAACGAGAAAGGAAAAATAGAATGATGATAACAAAGCGGAAGGGTGGTAGCATGTTTCTTTTACACACGACGTTTCAATACCTAGACTTACTGGTACACCTGCTGACGTTTGAAAGTTTGCTCCTGAGTGTGTGCGTTTGCACAGTTTACTGCCCCCTACCTTCCCTTCCACTATCCCCATCTCTTCTCTACCTCTACCTGTCTGCCGCTATCTCTGCCTGTCTGCCATCCTGTCTACCTGTCTGTCTGTCTGTCTGTCTGTCTGTCTGTCTGTCTGTCTCGTCTGTCTGTCTCTCTCTCTCTCTCTCTCTCTCTCCTCTCTCCTTCTCTCCTCTCTCTCTCTCTCTCTCCTCCTCTTCTCTCTCTCTCTTTCTTTCTCTCCCTCCTCTCCTCTTCCTCCAGCCCCCACTTCTCTCTTTTCTCTTCACCCCCACCCTTCTCTTTCTCTTTCGACTAATCGGTTATTTGGATAAATCGGATGTATGTCGATTTCTATTAATTTTGAAACACGATGTTTAGAAATTCCGGACAGTTTTTCAGTATATTATTACACGCGTGTGGAGAAAATCCGGTTCAGATAAATTAGAGGACA
>CM031603.1:65740336-65750336 GCA_018398815.1 Conus ventricosus
CGTCAAGGACTACTGTAAGTCTTTTCTTTCGAATGGGTTAAAAAGGCATATCTTATGCCATCTGTTGTATGTGAGGTTCATGACCTCATTCGGCGTGATTTGTTTCACAGATAGAAATAGTACATTGTCGTTTTTACTGATATTGTGTTAAAGAAAATGGATAGTAGCATGTCTATTTTGTCAGTTAACTGCCAGGGCCTCAATAATTTAAAGAAAAGACGTGATGTTTTCCATTATCTGAGATGTAAAAAATACTCTGTGTACTTTTTACAAGATACTCATTTTGAAAAAAAAATGGAAAAGTATATCTTATATGAATGGGGCTACAAGGCTTTTTTTTCGAGTTATTCTTCAAATGCGAGAGGAGTCGCAATTTTGTTCAACAATAACTTTGAATTTAAGGTTAAACAAGTTATCAACGACGAGTTTGGAAATTTTATCTTAATACATGTTGAGACACATAAGAATAACTTCTTGTTTGTTAATATATATGGACCCAATAGAGATGACCCAGAATTCTACAACAGTCTGAAACAAAAGATTGTTGGACTTGGTTTAGAAAATGTTATAATAGCGGGGATTTTAATCTGGTCTTAGACCCGGCTAGAGATTATCATAATTATAAACACACAAATAATCCTCAGGCAAAACAAGCTGTTGAAAACATGATCGAAAATTTAGACCTGAATGATGTTTGGAGGGAACTAAACCCAGAGTGTCGCCGTTTTACATGGAGAAGAACTAATCCATTTCAACAGGCCAGGTTGGATTTCTTTTTGATATCAGACACAGTTGTTTCCTATACTGATGATGTAGATATTGAGTCTGGTTATAGAACGGATCACTCTGCTGTATTGTTGAAACTAAAATTTAATGAAGACTTAAAACGCAATACTTTTTGGAAGCTTAACTCGTCTCTTTTGAAAGATAAGACATATTTAGATGAAATAAATACTGTAATTGAAAATGTGAAAGAAGAATACTCGATAAATAAAACAGATAATGATAAATCAGGAGAAAAAGTACAATTCTCAATCGCAGATGATCTATTTCTTGATTTCCTGCTGATGAAAATAAGATCGAAAACAATTTCATACGCTACTGCAAAGAAAAGACAGACTAATGAAGAAGAAAAACAGAGAGAGCAAGTTATCAGGACTTTAGAAAAAAAAGAGAGGAAAAGTGAAAATGATATCGAAATCATTAATGAGAAGAAAGAGCAACTAAAGGAAATCAGAACAAAACGAATAGAAGGAGTTTTATTAAGATCACGGGCTAAATGGATAGCAGAGGAGAAAAAGTTAGTAGTTATTTTTGCAATCTTGAGAAAAGACACTACATTAGTAAAAACATGTCCAGACTAATTGATAAACAAAATAATGTTTTAACAAACCAAAATGACATACTTAAAGAAGTGCACAATTTTTATAAATCATTATACACTGATAACGCTGTGGAAAATTGTGACATAGATGACTTAGTTGAGGACATCCTCAGTTTGAATGAAACAGAAGCAGCTGAATTAGAAGGTCTTATTACATTAGAAGAAGCAACATATGTCTTAAAGACAATGAAAAATAATAAAAGCCCTGGTTCTGATGGCTTTACTGTTGAATTTGTCAAAGTATTTTGGAAACAGATAGGTTTTTTGTCGTCAGACCATTAAACGCAAGTTTTAAAAAAGGAGAACTGTCATGTGTACAAAGAGAGGGAATTATTACATGTATTCCAAAGGGTGATAAACCTAGGCAGTATATTAAAAACTGGAGACCTATTTCTCTGTTGAATGTAGTCTACAAGATAGGGTCTTCTTGCATTGCAAATAGAATAAAAATTGTGTTGCCGAAAATTATAAATGAAGATCAAACTGGATTTATTAGAAATAGATACATCGGCGACAATATAAGACTGATATTTGACACTATTTCGTATTTAGACGAGAATAATCTGCCCGGGTTGTTGTTGAATATAGACTTTGAAAAAGCCTTTGATTCGATTTCTTGGGAATTCATGTCTAAAGTCCTTAAAGCGTTTGCCTTCCAAAGAGACATTTGTAGATGGATAAACATTTTCTATAAAAATATTAAGTCTTGCGTTATTGTAAACGGACAGGTTTCAGATTGGTTCAATGTTAAAAAAGGCTGTCGACAAGGAGACCCAATTTCTCCTTATTTATTTGTGATTTGTGTTGAAATATTAGCCAACATGATTAGGGAAAACCAAGATATTCGGGGAATTAGAATAAACGAAACTGAATATAAGTTGTCTCAGTATGCCGATGACACAGAGTTTCTACTTGCAGGGGATAGAAAATCGTTTGAAACTTGTATTGACGTTCTTTTTAGATTTGACAGCGTCTCGGGTCTTCATATGAATCTGAGTAAAACGAGCGCAGTTTGGTTAGGAAGTTTAAAAAATAGTGAAAATCGCTATATGGAGCATTTGAACATTGTTTGGAACCCACAAAATTTTCGAATTCTTGGGATATGGTTCACAAATGACTTGAAAGATTGCGTAGAAATGAACTATTCAGAAAAGCTAGCAGATGTAAATCATTTGTTTAAAATATGGGTAAAACGCCAGATTACACCTTTAGGTAGAATAGCTATTTTGAAATCCATCATCCTTTCAAAACTGATTCATTTATGGCTGCTTTTACCAAACCCGCCGGATGTTTTCTTTCAAACATGTCAGAAAATATGTAATAAATTTGTATGGAATAAAAAACCAGCAAAAATTAGTCAAAAAACAGCTTATAAAAATGTACGGAATGGAGGTATTGTTCTTCCTGAGTTAAAACCTACGTCGCATCTCTTAAATTATCCTGGATCCGTAGAACTGAACGATCAAACCATAAATGGAAACAAATTTTAGTGAGTAACTTTCCTCAATGGCCTCTTATTAGTAAATATGGTCCAGAAATTGTCGCAAAGTTCACAAAATATAACCCGTTCTGGGCAGACGTTCTTGAAGCTTATATACTTTTTTATTACAAATGCCAACCCAAAAATTCTGCTGAGCTACTAGCAGAACCTATATCCTACAATAAACGTATTCAAGTCGGGAAAAGGTACATTGTTTCTAAAATGCTCGCAAACAAAGGTATTTATTATCTCGCACATTTTTTGATGATAATGGTCAGTTTCATTCCCACAGGAACTTCAAGGAAAAATATGATGTTAATATTGATTTTCTTACTTTTGCAGGATATAAGATGGCAATAACCAAATTTATAAAGAAAGTTGACATTCCATTGAAAACAATAAAGGTAATAATTCTTCACTCTGTTATAAGATATTGTTTGCCACCTGCAGAGGCTCAAAAACGTATTACGATGTATTGATTGATAACAAATTGAGAGCTCCATGCTGTGACAAATGGGATATGAAACTTTCGAAGACCCATGACTGGGAATCGTGTTTCTTTAATATACATAAGATAATGGATGTGAAGCTTAAGTGGTTTCAGCTGAGAATAATCCATAGATGCTTAGGAACAAATGTAATTTTGAAAGAAATTGGAGTAGTCGATAATGATAAATGTAGTTTCTGCGGCCTATTTAAAGATAGTATTGACCATATGTTTTGGAAATGTACTTACATTAAATGCTTTTGGAGTATGTTCACTGAATTAATAAAAGAGAAATGTACCCATGCACAAAATATACGTTTAACAGAGTCTCTTGTACTTCTAGGTTTTGATGCAACAATTGCAGGTGATGTTATTTTCTACTTTATCATTCTTCTGGCAAAACAGTATGTATATAAATGTAAGTTAGAAGGCAGTCTCCCACAATTAACAGTCTTTTTGAGAATATTGAAATATAGATTTAGAATTGAAAAATATAACTCATATTTAACAATGAACCATATGGATTTCCAGACAAAATGGCTTGCATATGAGCCCCTCGTCTTTGATGATTAACTGTTTTTTGTCAGTGTGAATGTATAATAATGCAATATGTGATAAATAAGCACTAGACTAACATATAGTATTTCTACTCCCTTGCTGATGACAGTCTATGAGGCTCATGTATGTTACTCAAGGTGTACAGTTTCTGTTGTTGTTTGTTTTCCTTTCAAGGTTGCTATCATTGAGACAATGTGTTCTGTGAAAATAGCTTATCTTCATTTGCTGTGAACCAACCCATTCTATCTTAATGTTTGTCTGGTTAATTGTCAGTGTGTCCGCTTATTTGTCCTTCTACCTGTCCCTCCTCGTGCTATACGTTTATCCTCACTGATCTCTCTATCTTATTCTCTTTCTTTCTTTTTTTTTTCTTCTCTTTAAAAAAGGAAAAAAAAAATTAAAGCATGATTACACTAGTCCATGCTTTAGATAGATAAATGATGATATGCTGAAGGCTATATTTCCTTCTTTTTGTTTGTGTATATACTTACTTGTCTGTGTATTTATATTTAGTTTGTCTTATACCTAATTTCTGAATATTGATGTTGTATATTTCAGTTTATGTAATAACAATAAAAGAAAATAAAAATGTTAAAAAAAAAAATTAAAAAAAAATAGAAGGGGGGCCGGAATAGCTCAGTGCGCCGGACTCGTAAACTTGGTGATTCTGGGGCTGCGGGTTCGAATCTCCGCTGGACCGTTTCGGTACAGGGGGATTCTTCCCTCTCAGTTAACATTGGTTCTGACTCCATGCCCCATACAGTCCTTCGAATGAGACAATAAACCGAGGTTCTGTGTGTGAACGCACGCTTAACATCTTGCACACAGGTAAAATCCCATCACCAACTTTGGAAGAGAAGGCCAATTTGGCTGTTGGTTAGGTTGACACGTTACACATAGCATGCACCTTCCCCGAAGTTGGAGTGTGGCTGCCTTAATGGCAGGATAAAAAAAAACCGGTCATAACACACAAAACTCCACTCCCTTTGTTGGGCAGATGGGGTTATCTTTGCCTCTCTATACAGGGAGTGTCCGCAGGAGTATCAGCCTGCGTACGCAGAAAAACACAAAACAAACAAACAAACAAAAAACAACAACAACGAGAGAAGGCCGGACGAATAGGGCAGTCGTGGTATTTCAGCGTGGTCTTTTCCTTTTTTTTCTTCTTTTTTTTTTTTTTTTTTTTTTTTTTTTTTTTTTACTGAAAAGTGAACTGCAAGTTGTGTTGATGAACTGTGTCAACCTCGGGTATGTCAGTGGAGGAAGGACTAGCGCACAGCCCAAACACACTCACAGCTTGCTTACAATCTCATTCATATATCATGCATTCGTCACATCAAACCACTAGTAAAGTCTATAACTTTACTACACATAATCATGGAAAGAAACATCAATGCATATGGAGTCAAACAAAATAAAACATTCTCTCTTTCCTTGAACTTCACAAAACCATTTATCTAAATCATCATTAACTAACCGGGTATAATAAGATTTCTACTTTACCTGGCCAGGTGATCTTAAACTATTCACGAATCACTGTCTTTTCTTTTCTTTTTTTTTTTCTTTCTTTTCTTTTCACTCTCACTTTCACAAACACCAGTCACGACACAACTGCTGGCATGATCAGGTTGGACCGCTGGCACTGGTCAGGTTGACTGCTGCACTGGTCAGGTTAGACCGCTGGCGTTGGTCAGGTTGGACTGCTGATGAAAGTGGCGCTGCCAGGTATGAGGTCGAACCCCGGTTCAGATTGAACAGTGACTAGCAGACATCGATCTGTTCTCCTTTCTTTCTTCCTGCATTAATGCATTGCACTCTCTCTCTCTCTCTCTTCTAGTCTGCTCTATCAAATGGACATGGTTGCTTTTCTTTTCTTTTTCTTTTTCTTTTTTTTTTTCTCTTCATCAGTTAGCAACTCTCTCTCTCAACATCTCTCCTTAGTCCTTCCTCTGCAGACTCTATCTAGTGCTAATGCTTCAACTCGGTTCTGTTCACTCCTCTCATCTCTCTGCTCTTCTCTCGTCAGAGCCTACTCCCAGAACCTCTCCCTCTCTCTCGGTTCTTCTCTCTCTTGTTTTTCTCTCCTTCCCCCTCTCTCACCCCCTCACTTTCTTATCCCGTTCCTATCTGTCAAAAGGTGAGTACCATTGGTCAGAATTTTCCCCACCTTGTAAAAGGTTACCTCCCTTCTAATTCCATTGGACGTTCAAATCGTCACAGTCACATCTACTGGCCTTGCTCTCTGTTGTGGTCATGGTCATTTAATTAATTACTTGATTTACCCCCACCACACAATACCTTCCCCCTTCCTACTTCAACGGCGATGTCTGCTTAACTGTGGGCGCTGGTCGCAAATTGGCTAGATCAGTCTGACCCAGGCGCCGAGACCCGTCTGGCCAGACCTCTCGAGACGTCGGTCCAGCTACTTAGTCTGTCGCTGGACAGTGCTGTCTCTCGTGAGGACTAAAAATAGCCTATTCGCTGTGCCTAATTGGCTGACGCGACACCGAGTCGTCTGCTTGGAGACCAGAATGTTTGGGTTTGGACTTATGTCCGATTGAACTGGCTGGCGACTGACCACGAATTCGGTTTTTCTATTTTTGTCCGTGACAATTTCCCCCTTGCAAAAGACTATGCTCCGCATTGTCTCAAAACAACGTACAAAAAAACAAAGAACGAATTTGCTGACACCACAGCTACACGTGCAAGTTTTTGCAAAATTATTTACACAAACGGTTTACAAATTATCAGATATATCATTAGTGAAATCACCCCAATTAGTTATCATTGACGTGTGCTTCTGCCTTATTTCAATTCATTTCTGATAACCTCTGTGCGCACCTATGCAATCCCCCTACCTGCGGATTTGCCACATCTTCTCTTCACAACTACTATGAAAAGCACAATCTAATATGATCACGATCCATGACACCTCACTGAGAAATCTCCATCCTCACTTATCGCAAACAGTGCATTACCACACAACGACTGTATGCTCCAAACATAACTACATTTACATGAACAAGTCTCACACAGAAAATATGAACCATAGCCAAATGGGATGAACCCATATCCACTCAATCTCACTGGAATCAACACATATTATTTACAAAGTAGCTATGCACCTCGATATGACTGACTTCCTCTGAGTTGCAGCTTGCTAGACTACACGGCTTAAATAGTCAGCTCCTACATTCTGTCGAACTGGGATGTACTGAACTCGATACCTGTAGGCTGCAGTGGCTATGTGCTGAGTCTCACGCTGAATATATTTGCGGAGGCAAATTCGCATGGAAAAGTTTGGTTTCCCATTCACATCAATTCGTAATCCTGATCTACCTTTTCAATGATGGTGAATGGTCCTTTCCAATGCATCAGCAGCTTGTTGTGATCCGTGGGAAGCAGTAACAGGACTTGATCTCCCACCTTGAGGGATTGTTTCCCTCACCTTCCTGTCATATTGCTTCTTCGGCACGACCCTAGCCTCCTGCAAACTTTCCCTTGCAACCTTACATGTCTCATACCTCTGCCCACCTTTGGAACAGGGCGAGATTGGGCCATTCAGATCAACAGCCACTCTCCTGAATGGTGTGTCAATTAAAGGGGGCTGTTTAAGAGGCTCTTCACCCCTCTTGTGGCTGACCTTTGACACACATCACTGACATGCAGAAACGCTTTATTTCTGCCATTGCCCCTGGCCAATGAAAATCATCAAAGATTCGGTCAGCTGTTTTGCTGGTGCTGAGATGACCCGCCATGAGCGACTCGTGACCCACTGACATGACAGTGTCACGATAACATTCTGGTACCTCTAACTGAGTTGTCACATTACCTGTCTTCCCCTTGGTAAACACTCGGTACACAACCCGCCTTTCACCAGAAATTCTGTCTCACCTCCTCTAACCACCTGTTTCTCCTCGCCTCTTGCCAACTCCCACGACTTCACGAGCGAAGGGTCTTGTTCCTGCGCTGCCTCTAAACTCATCAGGCGACACATCTATGCCTGACTTCCTTGCTGGAACGCTAACGGTTTATCAACCTTTTCCTCCTTCTTGCTCCGTGTTTGAACTGCTGCCCCTGTAGCAGTCAACAACTCAGGATCCCCTGGACCCTTGCACCTGGAATATTCCAATGATCAAATCATAAAGGGGTTTCTCCATCACCAGCGCAGGCAACTCGCCTGAGAAGTAAGGGGTACGTACTTCTACCTTAGCAACTGGGAACTTCTTCACAGTGCCATTGATTAGAGTACAGGTCTGGATTTGCCCTGTCAAATCCCCTTCCTCGACCAGCGTTGTTCTTACTACACCACATGAACAACCATGTCCCGTAACACTTTCACCCTCTGCTGGCCAATCCACCCTTCTTCCACTGGTAATGAACCACTCAGCCTAGTGCCCTCCATCCCTGACACTGACTGCTGTCCAGCACGAGCCATAGGCCGCACTCTACCCTCTTCCGATTGGATCCCGTTGGTTCCACTGCAGGTCGTTTCCCCTGGCGACCCTTATCAACCTCTTGCAAGGCTGCTGCCTTCTGGAACTCATGCGACATTCCTCGCCACATGTCCCTTCTTGTGACAAATGAAACACCTATTGTCCTTTGTCCTTCTTTCTGCCCCACCACTGGGTTTGCAGACTTTGCAGAAAAACTCCCCTAGTCTCCTTGCACTCTTCTCACCTGTGCCTGGCACCTGTTTCTCCTGCACCTTAGTGCCCAAACGTGCCTCCTGTACACCTCTGCTAACTTCAGCAACTCCCCTGCTGTCTCTGGCTATCTCTCTTTCAAATGTATAGTTAACTCAGGGCTGCAACCTGACAAAATCTGTTCTTTTCATAACCAGCTCTTTCAATTCAGCGAACTCCTTTTCGTACCACTCAACTCTAACCACTTCTCAAAATAGTGATCTAAACGTGCACCAAACTGAGTTACGTTTCACCTGCTTGCAATCTAGCTGATCGAAATTTCTTTCTAAACCCCTCCTCTGTGAGGTCAAATCCCTTCATCAAAGACTCCTTCACAGCACCAAAATCAGATTGTTGGTCTGCTGGTAACGCAGTAAAAATCTGTAATGCCTTACCCACAATAGTGCTGACAAAATGACTGCCCACTCTTCTGAAGGCCAGCCCTGACTAGTAGCAAACGTTCAAAAACGACTGATGTACGCATCAATCGAATCTGATCCTTCAGAGAATTTTGGCAACTTTGGTCGGGGGGGGGGGGGGGGGGGGGGGGGGGGGGGGGGGGGGCAATAACTGCGCACAGGGTCACTGGAAACTGAACTACCATCATCGGTGGTCTCCCTCTGTGTTTTCACTCTCTCTAACTCCAATTGAATCCTTAATCTTTCTGTTTCCTGCGTTAACCTTTCTGTTTCCTGCGTTACGTTAGCCTTAATCCTTAATCTTTCTGTTTCCTGCGTTCTTTAGCCTTTTTCCTTTCCTGCTCTGCTATTTCTACTGCGACACGGCGTCTTTACGCTCGCATCATCTCTTTCCATCTTTGTTGGTTTTCAACGAATGCTCGCAACTCTTCTCCCGAGTAGCCTAAATCACGAGCGACGCTCACAAGTTGTCAATAGGAGTGTTCTTTTCGTCCGCCATTACTTTTTTTTTTTTTTGAACAAGATTTTATTACCACGACAGCCAAAACTGGTGGTTACCGACACGAGTGACGTAATAGCACAATCCTATGAATGATAATATTAGCTTGGGACAACGTAATTAGTTTTTATAAGACGCCTAGCGCCTGACCCAACTATGAGAGCGATTATAGGCAATCTGTGCGAAATAAGTACTCTGGGCTGAAATGCCAAGCCTAGTGTTAACTATCTTGGAAGCAATGCCAAGCCTAGTATATAACTATCTTGGGAACATACAGTAAGACACTACCCTGCCTTAGGATTACAATACTTGAATCCCACCCAGCTTCCTCTCTGAGAAGTTGAACAATTATAATAAATGGGCCAGAATATCCTGGCAGGCTCGCCATAAATTGTCAACCTCGGGGTATGTCAGTGGAGGAAGGACTAGCCACAGCCAAACACACTCACAGCTTGCTTACAATCTCATTCATATATCATGCATTCGTC
>CM031603.1:65755336-65757836 GCA_018398815.1 Conus ventricosus
GTGAAAACCGAACACTGTCATCCCTGGTCTACAGATTCAGACTGAATGCTCTCAGATGCAAATTCAACAGTCATGTTAAGTGCGTCTGCGGTGATGAAATAACACCTGTCCATGTTATTCTACATTGTCAGCATTTGAAATCATTTTTACCCACTTCGATTTGTGATTCAACGGTTTCAGATTCATCTTTTAAGAATATTTTATTGAACGATTTGCTTATGCTGGATGTTGTTAAAGGCTTAAAACGGAGCCCAGTTGGCTCATTGATTTAATGTTTACAAATGTTTTGATGTTATTGTTGTTAAGATTTTCATTTTTGAAGGGAAATGGTAGGGAGGTTCAGAGATAGAAAGACGGGAGTTGTTGGTTTTTCATTTTTTTTTTTTTTCGTCTAATATCACAGCATTGTGAAAAGACGTTAAAGAGAAGAACGAACACACACACACACACACACACACACACACACACACACACACACACACACACACACACACACACACACACACACACACACACACACGTGTGCACACGAGCACACATATCCTTAAGAGGGTATATCGTCGATGAATGAAACCCAAGTGAACACACCGCTCTTACTACCGAATCTTGTCTCCCCTTCACTGGTACACACCCTCGTCGTTTCCCTGACGGTATCCCGAGTTTCACTACTCAGTGACCACCGTCTTTGACTGCTAAAGGTTGGTTACTCTCCATTACATTTTTCTTGCTGCCCCCTTCTCTCCTGTCTCAGCGGGAAGGCAGACTTGCTAGACACGAGGGTCTCTTGTTCGATGGTTGGCATCAGTCTCATCTGCGATGTGGAAATAATATCTGTGTGTATGTTGTGGGTCCCCGTAGTTTCGGGCACGGACGACTGCGTCGCATTATTCGTGCTGTGATGTGAGAGGGCAGGATGTGAGAGAACACAAGAGGGGATATGAGAGAGAGAGAGAGAGAGAGAGAGAGAGAGAGAGAGAGAGAGAGAGAACAGAGAGGGAGAGAGAGAGAGCGACACACACACACACACACACACACACACACACACACACACACACACACACACACACACACACACACACAGAGAGAGAGAGAGAGAGAGAGAGAGAGAGAGAGAGAGAGAGAGAGAGACAGACAGACAGACAGACAGACAGACAGACAGACAGACAGACAGAGAGAGGCGGCAATACATAAGGCAAAAGAAATTGAATGGGGTAGGAGATTGATAAAGACAGGGAGGACGGGGCCAGTGCGGTAAGAGGATGGACTGTCAATGGAGAAAGAAATGAGAGAGGTTGAGGCATGGTCGTGCATTAGTTAGCGGAGACTAGAGAGTCTCAGGCAAATAGAATTGCAATGTAAAAAAATGGAAGTTTTTTTTCTCTCTGAAACTGTATTGCTTTCCAAAATGAAAACTAAACAATTTACGCATCTCTCTCTCTCTCTCTCTCTCTCTCTCTCTCTCTCTCTCTCTCTCTCTCTCTCTCTCTCTCTCTCTCTCTCTCTCTCTGTCATAATCATACACTCACTCGATCATGCAAACATATACATAAACTTATACATGTACGTGCGCTTACAGACCCACATGCTCGCCCCATTTCTATTTATCCAAGACATTTCGAATATGTGTGATTGGCTGCGCGCTAATGATATAAAAAATGTCACTGATCATTTCTGATGAAATATTCTGAACGCTAGTATATACTGTGACTTTTCTGTACAGAAGTGTTATATAAGTCGTCACTGACATCAAGGAAATGTAAATCTGCTGGGCAGCCTTCTGATACAAGTCTCAACAATGGTGATCTAACTCCATCCGAAGGGAGTTCGTTTGCTTGCTTTCGGGTGTGACTCTGTTGTTGTTTCCATCAACCAACTCAGTCAAGGACTGGAAGTAAAAACAAAGAACTGGTCATCCCATTTTATTTGCACAATGTTTTTGTTGTTCCAGCTGTGTGATGGAAATCCAATTGACGAAGAGGCAGAAAACATCTCAATAACTCGTAAGATGAAACTCTACATGAAACGTGCCTATGTGTCTGCACGAATCCGATCGATGTCTTTTTTTTTTTTAGTTTTCTTTTTTAAATATGAACTAGGTTTACAATGCCCGATGAAACGAAATAACGACATAAAAACCAAATCAAAAGCGCACGATTTTGTCAGTCAGGAATCAGGCTTTTTTTTAACGCTATTTCCTCTTCCCTGCCATCCAAGCGACATTACTCCCACATAATTCATTCCGGTGTCGTAAAAATACTGTCGCTCATAAAATCGTGTCGCAGCGACAGTATTTCCCGGAAATACTGCATTTTATGGACAGCTACAATATTCTATGGGACATTTTTCGTGAAAAGTTGTCGCGCGACATTTTTTTCCAGCAATTATTGTCGCTGCAACAATATTTCACGTGAAATGCTATCGCTGCGATACAATTCCACGGCGACAGTATTATATACGACACCGGCCCCAACACCTGGCTTCGACCTGTCACAACCACAGC
>CM031603.1:65767836-65770336 GCA_018398815.1 Conus ventricosus
ACTCTGATGTTTGTTTCAAGGGCGTTTATAATATGTTAGAATTCGTTGAAAACAGAAAGCAAACAATTCCTATTATTTTAGCCATGTCTTTGATTTAACAGAACACAGAGGTAAAGAATTAGTACAAAATGTTCTAATGCTTACTGTTGGTATCCTTTCCCGCGACAGGCCATGGTTTTCTAGCAGAGGAAGTTATGCATGCTGACATGTAGCACACAAAAGATCTGACTTATCTCGTCATAGTTTCTCAAATTGGCACCAGCCCAATTTATCTACTGGCCGCATTAACCAATCTTCCCTACAGGGTAACAAACGAAAGTAACTAACCTTTCAAGTAGGTCCCACATTTCTGGACAAGACACATTACTTCTAACTGAAGGCTAAAAACATCTGTCATTGGAGAACTGTTTATTGCAGCCTAGGTGGTTGTACTTTTTTTTTTACAAGGGGTCCATTCTGCTTACTTATAAAAGAGTGAGTAGGCTCTCTGCATTGATCATTTTACTTACTCTTTCATGAAAGAAAACTGTGTAGGGCCCTTTTAAATGAGTCACAATTAGCCCTTTGTGAATTAACATCATCATCATCATCATCACATCACATCATCACATCATCACAAATAACAAGATGCTCTGCGATCTGTGATTTTATGATTCAGCAGCACCACACACACACCACGCACGCACGCACGCACGCACGCACGCACGCACGCACGCACGCACGCACGCACGCACGCACACGCACGCACGCACGCACGCACGCACGCACGCACGCACGCACGCAGCACGCACGCACGCACGCACGCACGCACGCACGCACGCACGCACGCACGCACGCACGCAACGCACGCACGCACGCAGCACGCACGCACGCACGCACGCACGCACGCACGCACGCACGCACGCACGCACGCACGCAGCACGCACGCACGCACGCACGCACGCACGCACGCACGCACGCACGCACGCACGCACGCACGCACGCACGCACCACGCACACACGCACACACACACACAACACAACCACACACACCACACACAACACACATACACACACACACATACACACACTGCCGACAAAGTGGATCTTGAACCTCTGAAGTCTTGCGGTGGAAGACCGAACCGAAATTTTCAAAAGATGAAGTTCCTTTTGACCAAGATGAAAGACATGTGTTCGTTTTGTGATGCCGCGAAGTTAAGAAGTAAAAAGGTCACATAGTCCAATAAGGTCGAAGCGGTTAAATAGCTAATGACGAAAATTTATCAAATATCATTGTCATAATTATTTCTCTTTGTTCGTCGTACACTATTTAGGCCTATTAATAATGAGCAGTCCAAAAGCTGCACTTGTAATAAGTATACTATAATGCCATGGAACTACTACATATAATTTTTTTTGTTTTTTTGTTTTGTTTCTTCTTTAAAATATGATTCAAATCAGAAATTCGAAGATATTTGAGGTAGAAGGAAAGGAGTTTTAAGAGTTGGGTGTGCATGTAATGAATTAGGATATCCATAATATAAGAATGCGGCTATTATACGATTTTGTGTCTCTCGTTTTCTTCCATTACTATCCATATGTCTTCCCATCATTATCCGTATTGACATTCACATAGCCCTGTTACCCTATTATGTAATATTATGGGATAATTATATTGATTTGTTCCTCGGCTTTGACCTCCCCACTGCCCCATCCATCTTGACCTATCATACCTCCTTCACGGGTTTGTGTCCCTCCTGTATCTCTGACCTATCATACCTCCTTCAACGGTTTGTGTCCTCCTGTACTGTAAGGGAGTGCATGAGTGAGGAAATGTATGTGTGTGTGTTTGTGTGCGTGTGTGCGGCATGCGTATGTACATGCGTGTGTGCGTAGTTTTCTCTCTCTCTTCTCTCTCTCTCTCTCTCTCTTCTCTCTCTCTCTCTCTCTCTCACACACACACACACACACACACACACACACACACACACACACACACACACACACACAACACACACACACACACACGTGGAACACGTAAACGCGCATGCGCGGGAATACACCAACAAACTCAATCACGCATAAACATATCTGCAAAGACATTGTTGCGTAACTTGCAGGATTTGTGGGGAGAAGTCTTAAGGGTTCTATTCAATTGTCTAGGGGAAAGAGTATCGTCCCACGAGAAGATGTTCAGGGTGGGCGGGGTATGTAAAGTGATAGCTGGGTATCCTAGAGAGAGAGAGAGACAGAGAGAGAGAGAGAGAGAGAGACACACAGAGAGAGAGAGAGAGAGAGAGAGAGAGAGAGTAGATGAGAGAGAGAGAAGAGAGAGAGAAGAGAGAGAGAGAGAGAGAGAGAAATGAGAGAGAAAGACGGAGGGATAGAGAGAGAGAATGAAGAGAGGGGGGGAGGAGAGAAGAGACAGAGAATGAAGAGAGAGAGGGAGGAAGGAGAGGAAGGGAGGAGAGAATGATGAGAGAGAGAGCGAGAGAGAGAGAGAGAGGGGGGAGGGAGGGAG